>CM040127.1:145838377-147038377 GCA_022559845.1 Amorphophallus konjac | reverse complement strand
GGGAAGCTCCCCTCACAACATGGGGAGACATGAAGGAACAACTTAGGGCTAGATATATTTTCCCCTCCCATTCCGAACACCAAAGCCCAAAGAGCATTTCAACTCCTTCATTTCCCCTTGGCCAACCCAAGACCCCAATCACCCAATCCCCACCACTTCCCACATCTACCACCACTACATCTACACCCTACCCCCAAGTCCTCACCACAACCATAGCTCCACCAGCCCATGTGCGCTCCGTGTCCACCCCTCCACCGAAGCCCATGATGGCCACCACCCCCCAATCCAAAATCCATCACCAAACCCTTACCCCACAAATCCCCTTGGCCCCCACCACTACCCCTCTATCGCCCCCTAAAAGGGACACACATCCCAAAACCAATCAAATCAAGCCTCCACACCCACCCCACCTTCCTCTTCCAACCCCAATCTTATCCCAACCTAGGCCACCACTACTTCCACTTCCAACCCCAACCCAAATCCGACCTCGTTCACCACCCCGGATGCACCATGCGCCAATCATCATCACCCCACCCACAAAGTACCTACCCACCTCCTTGGAAGAAGAACCCATAATGCTGACACCCAGCCCCATAGTGGTGAACACCCCGGATCCAACTCCCACCTTGAAAGAAACACATGCCCAAGATGAGGACAAAGCCTTGCATCACGATCTTCACTCTATGCCCTCTCTTCTAGTAGGGAGTGAACTCATCATAAGTGGGTCCTTGGCTAGATGGAGCCCAGCTCACCCGATCATGGCCTACCCTTCCTTGGAGCGACACCTCCCCATAGTGCCCTTCAACTCCTATTGCACCACCATCCAATCATCTTATCAAGTGGAGACACTAGGGGACCTTCTCAAGGGCTTAGCATGGCAATTAGAGTTGACTAGCATGTTGACTCCCATGACCAAACAACCTAGGAGCCTTGACCTCCTACACCTATGTGTTGGGTCTATCACCTCAATGTGCGCCATTGGTTGCTACACTAGTGACCTTCTATTATTCCTCCCCACACCCGATGAGCCCGACCATCTCCTCAAATTGGAGCTTCTTATCTCGGGTAGAAAGCCAAGCTCTTCCCTCATGGTCGATCTACCTCCCAAGAGCTTCGACCAAATTACTTCATTAGAAGAGGATGACCCACCTTGTATGGACCTTGTGGGCATGGAGTTCCTTCCTCTAGGAAGCCCGATCCATGACCCCTTTGATCCCTTCCAATGGGAGCCTAGTTACCTATGTGACCCGCCCACCTTACCCATAACCCACCTTTCTCTACCCCAACCAACCATGTTTGACCAAGACCAACTCTTCCAAGACTCAGGCCCCACAAAGGGAACCATCACCATAAACAACATATGCCTAGGAGACAAGGAAGAGCTCCTCTCCATAATGCCCACCTTCTTAGATCCCTTCGACCCATTCACATGGAAGTTCAAAGGTCATCCCACATATATGCACATGGAAGTCACCTTTGGGATAAACATGCATGTGTCTAGGCTTACCACACCACTTGACATGATTCATAAGTCGGATACATTCATTCACATCACCCACATGTCAAGTAGGAAGCATAAGTGGACCGTATTTGGATGTATTGGCCCACCTTCATTCATCATGAGTATTAAGCATGAGAGGAGCATACATGGATGTCCGGCTCCCCCTACATTTGTCACACCCATGCATAAAAGGTTCATCTATGGATGTCCCGGCCCTCCTAAGTCTGTCACAGTCTTCATGGCATCAAAGTGTGATCGGTCTACATTTGGCTGCCCAGGTCCACCTTTGCACACCATACTTTTCACACCAACATCGCATCATAGTGCATGGCATACGCATTCTCGCAAGCATATAGGAAAGAGCAATGAGGCTTACAAAAGGCGGGCAGATGCTCATCGGTGCCACTGCGAGTTCCAAGTGGGAGACTCGGTGATGGTGAGGACGGAGCGACTCCTTTCGGGGCCTGCCTCCAAGTTGAGGGCACGGGGTTCGGGACCCTTTCGAGTTCTGAGACGACTTGGCAGTAATGCTTATGAGCTAGACCTAACTGAGGGTTTTGGGGTACACCCTACTTTCAATATGGCGGACCTGGTACCCTACAAGGGCCTCGCGGTGGAACCCAGTGAGGAGCTCGAGCCTTTACCCCCCCCCATGAGAGAGACACTCCCGGTGGGACTCCACTTCATAGCTTGAGAGACCGACGAGAGCAGGTAGAGGCAATACTGAATGAGCAGAGTATCATTACTAGGCACATGGTGTATCAGCGCTACCTGGTTAGGTGGAAGAACCGTCGCCCGATTGAGGATACTTGGGCGAGTCGGGAGGACCTATTGTGACTTGACCTCGACATTCTGGAGCTAGTACTATCGCCAGGCGGACCCATACTCGACGGGGTCGAGTTCTCTCCACCCCGGGGGTATGATGGGGGCATCCCTTTCCCCTCCACTTTTTTGAGGCTCGAATCGTCGTCGACTTATGCCATTATGTTCGTCATGTGTTTGTGAGTCTGGTCATGTAATTTTTATATTTTATTTGAGTCTTAAACCATGTAATTTTCCTATTATTTGAGTCATGTACCTAGGTTAGTAGGTTATCTACCAAAGTCATGTGTCATTATGTTGGTTTGTTAAACTATTGGGCCCAACTAGTGGGCTAGGCCCAGGGGCACCCCTTCCTTGGACTGCTTTGGTCATTAGTTAGCTTGTCAGGGTCATTATGGTCATATGAAAGTATGGAGCCTATAAATAGGCCTCCCCTCCCTCTCATTGTAACAACTTTTAATGAATATTGAAAAGCATTTGCCATCTCCCTCTCAATATCTCCCTCTCTCTCTCTCTCTTACTATCACTCTCTCTAAGTGGGTTGTACCCCCTCTCTCTCTCCTCCCCACCCCAATTTCGAAATTCATTCTCTCTCCTCCCCATTCACCTCTCATTAAGGCCCCTTCCCCTTCCCCATGCACTCATTCAATTCCCCCTCCAACCCTTAGGTGGAAACCCCTTCTCCTAGGCACCTTTCCACTTTCCAAAGCACCCCACCACCTTCCCAAGGCTGAATTAACCCCTCCCAAAGCTCAAATTCAAATTTCCCTCTCCCTAGGGCTGTGCCCTTCCATCTCCCCACCTTCTTAATCACCCTAGGTCGAAATTCCCTTCCTCCCTACAGCCAAATTCGCCCCCCACCTCCTCTCTCACTCATCCTCTCTCTAGTGCACATCCACCCCCCATCTCCACCTCTAGCTGCTCCAGCCCCCCTCTCCATCTATCCATGCCACTCCAGACCCTCCAGAAGCCCTAGCCACGTCCTTCCCATATCCACAAACCATCAGCCATCACCCCAATCTGTGCTACTCTCCCTCCCACTCCCTTTGGTCTTGCAAGATTGGAGTTTCAGGTTGCAGGGCGCAGGCAGCAGAGTGGGGTCCTGAAGTTGCATCGTCTCCGGCTGCTCCCTGATACTCCTGGTGGCAAGGCCTACATCTCTAGAAAGGTCGTCCAGAGAGCTTCCATGGCGAGGTGGTTTCGTCGGCATCCAAGATCCGAGCAGTCCACAGCAGCCATTCTGCCTCGACCTCGCAGAAGCTCTCAGGCAGGGACACAGAGCTGCAGTCACAGTCTGATCACGGCTTCCTCCCTGAAGATCTGAGCGCCATTTTCAGAGGGCTGAAACTACTACCAGTTAGCTGTCATCTCCAAGAAGAAGGACTTCATTCGGCCTCCGGAGCTTCCAGTTACCATTTTCTTCGTCGGGGTGTGTCGTCTAACCCCTGTGGGTCCAGGTTTGACGTGTCCCTGCTTATACGGCTACCTCGCTCTTCCCCGACTTCCGATTGGGGCTCCGTCGATTCTGCTCGAAGCTACTCCGACCACGATCACGACACCACCAGGCTCGCCTCATTTGGAGTTCAGGAGCGTCCGTGGTGCCATCTGTAACTCGCTGTACCTGTTCTGCACCAGCCAGAAGAAGAAGTTGCTGACCTGTTCCAGTCGCCGGCCCGACCAGCCCTGAGTTCCAGAGCTCCTGCCAAAATTCAGACACCATCCCAGTCCTGTTGGGGAACTTTTGGCACAGGTTTCATCAAGATCCACGCTCTTTGTAATTTTTGGCAACATCAACACCGCCCCACTGTCCGGCAAATTTGCAGATTGGCAGAACCGGCGGGATTCGACAAGTCGGGTTCCTTAGCTTAATTCCCCACCCCGCTTGGCCGGCTGAAGGCCCCTCCCTGCGTGGAGGTAGTTTTGAATGTAATAAGCCTAATCCCCACCCCAAGATCACCCCTCCTGTGCGAAGCGTAGTGTTGTACACCTTTGCATTTTTTAGGTCAAGCTACATCGCCGCGGCGATCGGGTGTATACCCTCGCCTCCCGGCGCGCCCTCGTCTCCGAGCGGGATCGGTGTCTTCACACCGATCAGGTGAGCCACTGATACTAGCCTTGATAGCCTTACTTGTGCAAGTTTAGTATTGCTTTGATTGCTCGTCGGACGGTGAGAAGAGGGTCCGTTCTTGTATGTTCATTTGTTAGTGCCCACCGCGGGCCGTGAGAGAGTGCCACCCAAATCCCGCCTTGCGGGCCAGCCGCCCACTAAGTTGGGAATCCTAGACTCTTCGGGGTCAGCCTAAGCCAACTAAGTCCATTAGACTCATTGGGTCTCGCCTCGGACCCTTGCCATCATCCCCCGGCCCTGCCGGGTGATCGCGTGTGCCGTGTAAGTAAGACGCTATTGTGAGAATCATTGAGTGCTTGTATGCTTATGGATCTAGGTCCTAGGTTGTTCATTACATATTTAGTCATCCTTGGGCTATGCCACATCAGTAGGTGACCTCGCTGACCGCCTCTCCGTCAACTCGTAGCCCGGTGATCCGAGCTACGTCTTCAAGCGTCAGCACCATGTGCCCCCAGGGCATCAGAAACGCCCGACTCGGCGCATGCAACCGCTCCCTCAATGCCTGGATAAGAGGAAGGTCGAGCCGGAAGGGCTCGATCTTGAGGAAGGCTCCAAAGCCCATGGCATCCACATGCGCCCTCTGGAAGTCTGGCAGCCCACGGTACGCTGCCACCACTAGAGACTAGCTGATCCGGCCCTTCATCATGCCCTGCACACCACAAAACCAATAGGGCAACACATCAGCAGCATGGATAGTAATAAACAATAACACTGTATATGCTACTTATTTATTTTATTTTTTATTTTATTTTTTAAAAAATATATATATATATATATATATTTATGTTTTCTTAGAGGCGTCCAACCCGTTGGATGCCTCCTCTTTATTTTTTTATCTTATTTTTAGAAAACCCCAAAAAAAACAAAAACAAAAAATAAATAAAAAAAAATATATATATATTATCATGGAGGCGTCCTAAGTCCTGGACGCCTCCTTATTTTTAATCCTATTTTATTATTTACGTGAATAAATAAATAAATAAAAATAAAAAAAGAAATTGTGGAGGCGTCCAGGCCCCTGGACGCCTCCTTCCCTCACTCACCGGCCCTCACCACACGGCCTCTCGTCCGCCTATCCAGCCTATTAAACCAACAGATTGAAGTTCCGAAGGGCTTACCGGGTCGTGATCGTCCTCTCCCACGTCGCTAGCATCTACCGCAGCCTCTACGGCCAAAGGAGGAGCCTCCTCCTCCACGGCAATCTCCTCCGCCGCAGCAGCCTCCTCGGCATCATCCCTCAGCCTCCTCGGACGACGAGCCCATCGTTTCCGCTTCTCTCCACCCTGGCTCGGGCCTCCTTGCTCCATTGGGACTAAGAATGAGTCGTCTAGCTTGACTGGGTCGTCTGAATGAACAGTAAATGAGCAAGGGGGGAGGCCCCTCCATATATATAGAATCCACCTTATTTGGGGCGTCCAGGCCCCTGGACGCCCCCACGATTTTTATTTTTTTCAAAATTTAAAAAATTAGGGGCGTCTAGGCGCCTGGACGCCCCTAAAACAAAAACTAAAAAAAATTAAAAAATAAAAAATTAGGGGCGTCCAGGACCCCGGACGCCCCCAAAAAAAGAATAAAAATTTTAAAACGAAAAATAAAAACTTAGGGGCGTCCAGGCCTCTGGACGACCCCATAATAAAAATTTCAAAAAAAATAATAATAAAAGAGAAATAAGACAAGAGTATGTATATAATCTAAACAAAAGCACAAAATAAAAACACAAAGAAAAAGAAAAATCACCAAAAAAATAATAATTAAGGAGACAAGGGTCCAAAACATCCAAATGCCAGATTTTATTCCATCAGAAAGCAGAACGAGTTACATCAGGGGTTTAGGCGCCTTAGGCCTTAACTTCCCCAGTTCGGTTACATAAGCCCTCCACAGCTCGCACTCTTCCCCCACGTGCGCTAAGGCCTTTCCCGCAACACTTGTCTTCCAGGGTGCTTTGACGACCTTCGCTTCCTTCGCATCCGCTTCAGTGCCCAACTCTCTCTTCTTCAAAGGAACGATGCCAGTCGATATTGGGAATGAATGGCGTGGAATGCCGACCTGGAGGCAGCATCGATGCACGTTATAAAGGACGAACTCGGTTGCGCCGATCAGTTGGAGATCAACTTCAGAGGAAGGCCTCATGAGGAGCTCGAGCGAAAGTAGACATGCCGGTGCGCAAGTAAAGAAGCTTTGTGTCATGGTTCGAAAGTGGGACCGCCAGTCTTCACGTTTCTTCAGCCACGGAACACGGTTCGCTACAGTGCCACCAAAGCCTAACACGTCGGCTATGTGATGAAGCGGGCTTTGTTGGAAGAGCGTCGAAGCGGTTGGCATTCCCTCACGGTGATCAAACTTGAAATGCAAATCCAGCCAGCAATTCAGGACAAGTGCGCAACCAAAAGGAGGCTTACCCAGGCTTGAGGCAGTAAGGCCACTATATAGGTAGGTAAGGATAGCGGGTCCCACCCTCTTTCCACGCCAGATCCCGCAGATAGCACTCAGTTGGTCTTCCTCCACCATGTTGTCGGTATAAGGAAACAAGAGAGCACCCGCCAGACAAATGGTGAATCCCTTCATGATTCCCTCCAAATAGTCATCGTCTGGTGACCCTCTCAGGGCGTCCATGACCCACTCCACGAGCTTTTGGAGATCGATCCCCTTTTGAGTACGGACCTTTCGGGCTGCGTCGGGCAGCATGAAGCTTCCAAGGACGCTTTCAGAAGTCTCCCGTGTCAGCATCCGCATAGCCTTCACTTTCCCGTCACTCTTGAATTTCTTCAATCCGAGCAGAAGTTCCACCTCCTCGAGGAGGATGGTCGCCTCGAAGGTCGGGAAGACAAAAGTGTGGGTCTGGGGATGCCAGATCTCCACTAGTGCGCCCATAGCCGCCCAGTCCATACGAATCTTCTCGTAGTGTTTGGCGTGAATAAGGAGCCCCTGCAGATGCCACTTCGAGAGTATGGCCCTCATGCCAATGGAGATGTTGGAAGTTAGCTTTGAAAGCCATGGCAGTTTGGAAAACTTTCTCGGACCTGGGAAGAGTAGATATGGTTGGAAGAGAAAAGAAAGAAGAAGAAATGAAGGAAGTAAGAAGAAGGTTCACGTGGAGAAATTTGGAAAGAATCAGCTTACCATATGCGACATGATTGTCCCACTCAGATGACCCTCGAGGTCGGAGAGTCGCCTGATCTCGCCGCTAGGCCTGCTTCTCTTCATAATGCGGGAAGACTCTCCTTCCATCCTGAAATCTCTAGATTCTCCTCTCTTTCCTCTCCTGAGCTTCCAAAACCCACCTTGATGCTTTTGAGTGAACTAGCCTAAGGGGAGTTCTTATAGGAAGTGTAGGGCGCTACAGGACAGAACGTGTCACATCAGCAGTCAATGTCAGGATTTTGGCTAGATCTCCTTTCGATTGTGGTGTGATTCTGTTACGATTCTGTTACTTTCTGATGTTATTAATCCATGCTGGCCTGTGCAGGTTTTACTAACGGACGTCTTTGTCCTATCTCCTATCCCACCTTTCAATGGTTGGTCCCACCATGTCATGCACCGTAGTATATGATACCTACGCTACTAGAGCATGTCAAGGACCTTGCGGCCCGAACGAATCTGGGATTTGAGTTCCCCTTCAACAAAAACAGTGATGATCCCGGAAGAATTTGGGTTGTACGGATAGGCCGTTAACTTGTGGTAGCATAAGGACGACAGTTCCATTCAGTGAGTTGGTGCGCGGATAAACGGGCCCCAGCCCAGTGTCGGCTCACCGGATCGGTATCCTGACCCGTTCTGTTGACAATATTATCCTTGGCTATTTTCTATTTTAGTTTATTTTAAATTTTTATTTTAACCCAGCATGCATTCATATAGGACTTTGATTTATTACGGAAGATTATTCAAGTGATTCGATTGCGAAAGCCACTGTGCTTCAATTCTTATATGAGATATTCCACTCTGAATGAAATACTGAGTTTCCTTGAAACAGCCCTACACTGCTCTTCCAAAGGAGACCCTTGTTTGGACAGACCCTCAGATATTCCTTTACTGTTTACCTTGTTTGACCCACCTTGGCCGCAGCACTTCCACATTGGCTGGTAACCGCTCGCCAAAGGTGAAACCTGCAGGTTTATGACCCAGGTACTTCCACAATGAGAAGTTGGTCTCTTTTTGTTTCGTGCCTGAGCGCACATCTCACCCTCCCTTATTTGATCTCTGTCCAAGCAAATCGTCAAAATTTGAAAGACCTCCTTCAAGGTCGCCTCATTGAAACTTCAGGAAAGATTCCAAACAGTAACGTCAAAAGCGTGTCTCATCACACCTTGGCATCAACTTATCAGTCCGCTCCCACTTCACTCCACTTCGATACCATTCCACTACGTGTCGCTCCCTTGCAAAGCAGACGCCAAGGCGGGGCAGCTGTAGACACGCCATTCCTGACGTCTCCTGAGAAAGTCTCATATTACTATACGACGCCCCGCGACGGCTTACGCATTTTGAATTACTCGAGTGCTTCCTTTTCTTGAGTCTTCTTCCGCCCTTGTCAGCATCCGGAACCGTCTCGTCGCCGCATTCGGACGGCATCAACACCAGTCAGACGCATCGGAATCAGGAAGGGTGCCTGTCGGGGAGCTGCCGACGCCTTTTCAGCGGACCTGGGGGGGGTCTTAATGGAGGCGTCCAGGCCCCTGGACGCCTCCATCATTTTAATTTATTTTTTTAAGACAAAAAAATACATAAAATATATATATATTTATGGAGGCGTCCAGGTCCCTGGACGCCTCCATGAAAACAAATATAATATATATATATATATATATGCCAGTTGGCATAAAAACAAAACAAAAAAATATAATATTACAATTTCGTGGAGGCGTGCCCTGGACGCCTCCATCAACTCACTCACGGGGCGCCGCCCACCGAACGATGGTTTGTCGTGTGTGAAAGAATCCAAATTGTGGAGACGTCCAGCCGACTGGACGCGCCCATTTCCAAATCACGGGTCGCCGCTCCAAAACCACGCGTTGCGTTAAACCGCGTGCGACTTTCGGCGGAGTTCGGTGGGACTTATGGAGGCGTCCGGGACCCGGGACGCCTCCATAAAAATATTCGAAAAAACTGAATAAAAATAGAATAAAATATCTTTTTTTGCCTTGATGGAGGTGTCTAGGGTCCTGGACGCCTCCACCCTCCGGAGCCCTATAAATAGAGGCCCACCCCCTTAGTTCTGGGGGAGCTTCTAAGAGATCCGATAGGCTGCCGGAGCCCAGAGGCTACCGGAGTCATTTCTAACCCGTGGGGTCTTTTGTAGGTGGAGGTTCTGCCAGCTTCTCGGGTGCCCACGCTCGCGAGAGGAAGGTCATCTTCATCCACCGCGCTTCCACGTTGTCCCTACGCTGCCGGAGCTCCGCCAGATTTAACCATCGGCACATCCAATAAGCCAATCCTTTCCTTTTCTTCGTAGTTCTTTTGCATTCATCATCTCGCATCCTCTATCCCCCTTCATAAGGGCGCCTCTTCTTATATACTTCTTGCATTCGTCATCTCATTTTCCTCCTACTCGAGTCCGAGAGGGGTTTAAAAGATAACACCAACCAGGTGTGTGTCTTGCCATCATTTCGTTATTTTTATCGCAGGGATTTGAATACTACACCTTCATCTCTCTAATCCACTCGTTACTTGTTTGTCGTTGTTTTGCAACGGTACCCAAGGAAAGCCCTCTCCGTCGGCCGGCCGAAGGGAGAGGAAGAAGCAACCCGCCATCTCCCGCTCTTGAGGTAAGCGCGATCACTTTCTTTATTTTGGGGTCTTTTGGCCCCTGGCGATCACATCTTGTTCTCGAGGCCGCGGCGAGTCACTTCCCCAATGGCCGTTTAAATTCTCGTTCTTATATTCTCTCTATATTCTATTATATTCTGCTCATATTCTCGAGGCCGCGGCGAGTCACTTCCCCAATGGCCGTTTAAATTCCCGTTCTTATATGTTATATTCTTATCTATTCATATTCTCGAGGCCGCGGCGAGTCACTTCCTCAATGGCCGTTTAAATTCCCGCTCTTTATATTCTCCTTGTATTCTGTTATATTCTTATCTGCTCATATTCTCGAGGCCGCGGCGAGTCACTTCCCCAATGACCGTTTCAATTCTTGCTATTTAATTTATGCACCATTCCCGTCCCCCCGAGGCCGCGGCGTGTCACTTCCCCCTATGGCCGTTTAACCCCCATATCTTGCTATATTACATTTGTCCCGCTCGCCCCGCCGGAGCAATCTCCCGTGGTGGCCCCTTCTCTCTTCTCTTATTTCTGTGTTACAACAACAAAAGAGGAGCCCGCGCGCTCCCCGTCTTCTTCGCTCCCCGAACCGCGTGACGTCGCTCACAATCCCCTTAGGCAGTAATGGCAGGCTGTCGACTGTTTGGGCTATGTTTTCTTCCTTGGGCCGACTTGAAGACACTTTCAATGTGCTCGGCTGAACAAGGCCTTTAACAAAATGCTGGCGGTAGTCCCATGTCAATGGTCCAGAGTCGCCCAAAATTGAGAATGAGGTTTCTCGATAACTGAGGCCCCTCCTATTCATCTTTCTTCCTTTGGGGACCGGCTTGGTCTACCCTTGTAATTGTGCGCCGAGGCCTCTCCCCGGCTGATAGCCCAACTTCAATATGATGTCCCACTCCTTACAATCTCGTATATGGGGCTTCGCACTGATGTTGACCGGCATAGTGATGGGTTGTGCGGTGCATAGGACCATGGAAAATCCAGATCTAGAACTGACATGACAGACCGAGTGCTGGGCCATAATGTTGGTAGAATCTTCTCTAAGGCAGCCTTGACAGATTGGACCGTGGACATACTCTTCACCTTGACCACCCTCCCGTGGAAAGGGAATTTGAGACATTGGTGGGCAGTAGATGGTACAACCTTGAGGTTGTTGATCCACGGATGACCCAAAATAGCCTTGAACATAGGGTCAATGTCTAGAACATAAAATTCAACCGGCATGGTGAGAGGCCCGAGCTCGGCCTAAATAGTGACCACCCCATGACATGCCCTTCGGGAGTTGTCATATGTTGCTATTGTTGTACGGGTCGGCCTTAACACATCTTCTGATAAATTGTAGGCTCTCAAGGTGCTGAGAGGGCAGACATCAATAGATGCCCTGATATTATCAATGTTGCATCTATACTGACTTTGTTCAGAGTTATAGAAATGTATAGCGGCATTTGTTGGGCTTCGAGTGGTGCCAGTTCAGTTTCGGAAAAAGTGATTGTTGGTCCTTTAGAGATTGTAGCCAGAGCTGTCGGCAGGCTATCTACTGCCATGTCTTCATTTACAATTACCTTCTATAGAAAATTTCTGAGTGCATCTTGATGAAGGGTGGATCTCTTTATCAACTCCAGCACGGTGATCTTTGCAGGTACTCTGTCCAGGTGATGTAACAAATCATATTGTGTCCCAGGCAACGGGTCTGCCTCCTCTTGATTAATAGCCTGTTGAGGGAACTGGGGATTGGGTGCGGATGCACCAGTGGAAGGATAATTTCTTTGAAACAAACACCCGCTCCGAAAGGCTAGGTTGTGGGCCGGCATAGTGTCAGATGGGCTCAAAATAAGCGGCTTAACAAGCCCGGTGGGGTGAATGAGCGGCGTAGGGGAAAGCATAATGTGGGTAGTGGAGATGATGGGCGAGGGGTTTGATGAAGGTGGGGTGATGATTGGTGCGGGTATCGGTGACGGGGTATAGATAGATGGAAGGAGGATGATGGGAGAATGGTTGATTAGAGGTTTGGTGGTTGCAAATGTAGACGGTGGTGGAGTAGGAATAGATGGGTTAATGGGGGAAACATATCGTAGGATGAGGGGTTTAGTGGATGCAACGGAAGGTGGGGTTTGATGGTTAAGTGGGAAGATGACGGAGGGAGAAATGCTATGGTGGTTATGGTGGAGGGCCATGAGCCGTTGTACTGACGCGTCATCGTCATAAGACCACCTGACATCGGGAGCTGGGGGTTGGACGAGATTAACTTGGGCTGGTGCCAGCGGTTGTGACTGTGGAGCGAAAGGATGATTTGGCATGGGGTTCTGATGGATCCCCAAGTCTTGAACAGGCTGGGGTTGCTGCTGCGGCTGCTGCTGTGGTGGCAGGTGCTTGTTGTTACTGCACTTGCTGCCTCGGCGGCTGTCTTCTCTTCTCATTTATTTCCATAATGCCCTTGTGCATCTCGGCCCAATCTATACGCTGCCCTTCATGAAGATCATATACCAAATCTCTGAACTGAAAATAGCCCCCAATAGTATGACCAGGCTGCCTATGGAACATGCCATATTTTGTCTGATCAACGGCCGGGTTCCAATTAGGCCTTTCCGGAGGAAGTTGAATAACATTAATTGACATGAGAGTCGAGAAAATGTCTGTGAGGGACTCGGGCAAAGGAGGGTATTGGGCTCTCTTCGGAGCCGGGCGTTTGTTGTTAGCGTAGCCGTTGGGTGGGGGGACATTATGGTATTACGAAGGTTGTGAAGGTTGTTGTGGAGTGGCGAAGGTAGGGTGAGAGTTTTGTGGAGTAGGGAAAGTGGGTTGCGCATTCTATGGGGTGAAGAATTGGGGATTGCGGGTGTTTTGTGGAAAGCTAAATGACGCGGATTGGAAGGGGAATGCAACGGCTTGCACCTGCTCATTTGTTTGGACTCCCTCAGTGACAGGCCCCTAAGGCTTCTTGTGATATTTGGGCTTTTGGGCTTCAAAAAGAGAGTGGATGGGGGAGTCCTTGAATTGTGTTTGTATGAATCTCGCCCGGCTATATAGTTGGTGCATGTTTGAAATGGCATTCATGGCTAGGATGTTGCGGAAGGTAGGGGTAGCATTTGATATGAGCAACTTGACTTTCTCTTCCTCTGGAATGTGCCACGGCACCCGGGCAGCCATCTGCCTCAATTTGTCGGCGTAAGTGGCAAAGTCTTCATTTGCCTTCATTTTCTCGTCCACAAGATCTGTAAATGAATATTTCGGGCCAACCCGGTCTTGAAACCTCTGAATGAATTTTTCCTTGACAACTTTGAAACTCTCAACATCCTCTAGTGGCAAAGCATAAAACCATTCCAATGCAACTCCTTCTAGAGATCGGCGGAATAAATACTCCATAAGGTGATCATCATATTGGAACTGCGCCGATTCATACATAAAGTCCCTCACAGGAATGAATGGATTGTTATTCCCGTCGTATTTGTGGTATGTGGGGAGCTCGGACTGGGGAGGGAACCAGATGTTGTGGAAGCTAGGAACCGGAACATCCACTAAAGATTGAGGGCCAACCCGCTTTTGAAGAAAATCAAGTTGTTGTTGAATGGCGGCCCATTTATCAAGGAGCTCTTGTTCCCGAGATGGTCCAGGTAAAGTAAGAGGAGTGGGCTCAAAGCGGGGAGCCAAAGGATAGACCGAAGGAGGAGGAGGCCCATAAGAAGGATATTGGGCCGAAGGATGACCCAAATTGGCATGGACTAGGCTGCCCCTTGCTGAGGGCGAGAAAAATCGGATGGGCTGACAAGAATGTGAGGCACCGAAGGGATGGGCCTATAGGACTCGGCCTAGGTGAATGAGGGAAGAACAAACTTCCCTTTGTCAAGAATTTGATGGGCCGAGCGAGGGGACTGGCCCGCTTCTATATTGGAGAACTGTAGGGTCGTGGGATGGACCGGAGTAAGATCAATTGGAGTGGGTGAGATCCGGGGTCCAGAGACAGAGACATTGGACAAACCTTATGCAATCGTGGGAGATGGGGCATTGGACCCCTACAAGGTCTGATAGAGGGTCTGTAGTTGGGCCGGATCTAATTGGGCCATCATTTGCAAGATCTGGCCCGTAGGATTCTTGGAAGCAAGGGAGGGCTGGGCGCCCTCTATGGAGGTAACAGATGGAGGAGGGACGATCCCTTCTCCTGATTGAAATTGGGTGACCCTAGGTGGGTCCTCCAAGAGGCCTTGAGGAAGGGATTCCTCATGAGAACGGAGAAGATCATAAGAAGACATGGCGGACTTAAAGAGAGGATTGGAATAAGAGGTGAGAAGGAATTGCTCCTAGAAAATGATTATAAGGACCGAAAGCAACTCCACATGCAATGAAATACCTTGAGACAAAACAAACAACACAAACAAACACAAATGAGACACTAAAATAATGACTCCAAATTTATGAAGACAAAGACAAGGATGAGAGGCACTCAAAGTCAATTCAAGTTATAATGATGCACCAATTCTTATATGTTTCCTCCTTTAGAACCTTGATGATTTGAATTTAATATGTTCTCTCCAACAATAGGTTCCTAATAGGAAAGGGTAGGGGAGACTTGGTTGACTCTAAATGTAAACTCTCCCTCACTTATGCAACCTAAACATGAGGTAGGCAAAGGTACAACCGGCCCAGCATCCGTGAGGAAATCCACGGCTCGCGGGGACTTATGGAGGTCCCGGATGTGACCACCTAGTCGACCCCAAGGAGTATGGACGCGAGAGGCTCACACACCAAGGTAGGAAATGCAACTATGATATGAATATGAATGATCCTATGTGCACCGTGGTGCATGCAATTTCTAGCCTAGGAACTAACAAACAACTATGCAAACAATGATATATGTATATACCACAAAATATGCCACAAGACAGGAGGAGATCAGATAGCACCCATGAGTAAAAAACACAGCAAAACTACAAATATAATAACAACCTCAGGATGCGTACATACAACTACATAAATGGTCTAATATGAGATTGCCAGAGAGATAAGACGGTCTATTTATACACCGCTTTTAAGCCAGAAATTGCCGAATAGCAGACCGCTAGAGAGTCCGCAGAGCAGAAAATAGCAGGAAATTAAATGAGAAATCTGAGGAAAACACAAGGGGAAATGGGATGAATAAATAGAAGCAGGTCAAACAGATGCTCAGCACGATTGGCACTAGATGTCCCACCGTCATCGCCAAAAAATGGGAGCTGTTGGTTTTAAATTGTTCCTTCAAGTGTGTGGGTATGATGATAAACAAGACAATATGGATGATGGAAGTGGAACTATGAACAAGTGCAACATCATCTCAAGCAACCAACATGAAGTGTAAAGCACGTGGGCGTGTCATCTTAACAGAAATAAGCAGAGGAAAAAGAAAACACACGCTGGGGCGTGGAGCAAAGAAATAAACTAAACACACACCGTAGGTGTGGAGCAACTAAACGAAAACAAATAGAGAGCAAGATCATGGAAAAGAAGATAAATGCTCAACTAAGGAACTGTGATCGCCACCAATGTAACTAAAATAGCAAAGCTAAGATAAGTACCTTGGAAAGAGCCGGATGAAACACTCGCCCACGGGAGATGAAACCTGGATATTGCGAACAAAAAATGGTCTAATATTGAACCATGAACCAACGACAAACGGTCTTATGATAGAACGCTTGAAGCCTAAAAATGGTCTTCTATAGGGCCACTAACGCGCACGGAGCAATAACTTGGGACATGGATCTCCACCTCTCCCGGCTGGCCAGAAGAGTTGGGCCTCGTGCTGTGAACTCTATAAACCAATAAAACAATGTAAGAACAAAGAAAAACAACCCAATTAGTCATTGGACAAGTGTAGTATCTATAATGCAAATAAACTAATATGCATAAAGGAAGTGCGAATACCTGGGGGATTTGGTGTTTTTTAACCCCTATAGGGTGTGGAAAATAATGGGGGGATGTTTTAAAATGTGATTGAGATGCAAAGAACGTGGAAGAAGATAAGGGAAGATGCTATGATCATGCAAAGGAACAATAGACCAAACTTAAGAAAAAGACTCAAGCTAGACCAAATGAACTTTATACTCCCTGGACCAGAAGCCTTATGGACGTGCAAGCAGCTTCTCCCTGGTTGGTACTTGCTCCAGAACGTAGCAGCACTTCGTGGCAAACTCTAGAAATCTCCTCCTCATGCCATGAACTCAAGGGTCCTATTTATAGGCCCTCAAACCCAAGGTTCGAGTTGGAGGGATAATGACTCTAAAATAGGCCTGAAACTAGATAATCCTTAAAGATAATACTCCTAAGAGTCCATAGAAACAAACAAAAGATTCTGGGAGTCTCTGGTGAGAGAGAAATCAAAGGATGAAAGACTCTAGTTCATCCACGGTCGAGGAGCGGAAGAACAGGCAGAGCAGGACTCTTTATTCCACTAGCGATCTTGCGATAGACCGCTAGCCCCAAGAAATGGTCGTTCGATAGACCGCTAAGAACATGCGTCAAGAAGAAGATAAGATCAAAGAGACCCAGCCAGACTCTCTGCCCATTAGTGGTCTAGAGATAGACCGCCAACATCCTCCTTGCGGTCGTACGATAGATCGCTAGGGGAGAGGACGTGGAAAAAGAGATAAAGGCTAATAAATCCACATCTCAATCCACAATTTAATCCTTATTAGCCCTTATCTAGGCCCAAAAAGGTGAAATCAACGGAGCTAAGTCAAACCAAGGAGAATGACCCATAGAAGTAGACCCAAAACTGACCAAAAATGGCCCAAAAAGCGGTGAATAACTCAAGACATCATAAAAATAAATAAGAAGATGACCCAACACATTGGTCATAAAAGGGGTGTCAACAGTATGCTCCTCTATTCTCTTCTCTCCCTCTTTTTTTTCCACTCCCTCTTCTTTGGTCGCAGAAGACTTGCTTAGATGGACCATCGGCGTGACCTCACCCGGCGTGAAAATGGCACGCCAGATAAGGGGTTCTTATTTTTGCGCGCCGAAAATGTGGATGCTGGAAAGGGTAGCGTGCCGGATTAGGGCGCGCCGTATTAACATCATCTTTTATGTTTGTTTAACATGGGCTAGACGGTGGACCCCAGAGTGGCTCCGGGAGTCATTGTGATCCTTCATCTCGCCATGGTCTTGCCAGAGCGAGTGTGAGGCGTCGATAAAGCTTTCAGGCCGTTGAACGGCCATTTTTGGAATCTTGTGCGTCTTCAGCTCAGACACGTGGATTTTTTGCTGACATAGGCTTCGGCACTGTAGTTTGTGTTACCGGCTCGACTTAACTCACCTTTGTAGGTTTCTTCGGGTGTGGGCCACCATCTGTGGTGCTTTCGCCTTGACTAGGCGGTCATCCGATCGCTAACAGACCCAATTGCTGAGAAGATGTACCCATGCTGGGTTATCCGAAGCTTCTGCCGACGGAGCCTTCGGTCCCTTGTTCTGAAGGGCCAAGGTTGTTTTATCACCTCAGGAGGAATTTTCTTTCAGGTGGTGAGCCACCAGGTATACCCCTGTCCTTGGTCAGACAACGGATGTTATTTGTGCGGCACGATCGAGTTGATGTCTGTTCATTGGGCAGGCTTGTCGACACTACCGGTTTGTTGTGAGTTCTTCTCGATTTTCCTGAGGTAAAGTCCCTAGCGTTCATACCGGGTGACCTGAGGCTCTAGCAGCTTGAGAAGGCTTCGGTGCATTGGTTTCTCTCGGCTTCTTTTCTTCAGCGGCCGCATCATTTCCGTCATTTAGGCTTGGTCGCTATCGAGCATATTTTGAGTGCCAACAATGCCCTTCGGACTAAAAATGTCAGAGCAACGTACCAACAGTTGATCAACCACATGTTCGAAGACCAACTCAGTCGGAACGTCAAAGCCTACATCGATGACATGCTCGTCAAGACACCCAAGGTCGAGGACCACTTCATCGACCTAGTAGAGACCCTCGACACTCTCCTGAGGTATAACATGAAGCTCAACCCAACTAAATGCACCTTCGAGGTTTGATCTGGGAAATTCTTGGGTTTCTTAGTCACTCTGCGAGGGATCGAAGGCAACCTCGACAAAGTTCAGGCCATCCTGAACATGCGGCCACCCACCTACGTCAAACACCTTCAGCGACTGACTGGAAGAATCACCGCGCTCAACCGTTTCTTGTCTCGAGCGAACGAACGATGTCTACCCTTCTTCAAACTTTTAAGAGGGCATAAAATGGCATCCGCCATGTTTTCCTAGTACAAGGAATATTAGAAGGCTTTCGCAGAACTGAAGGAGTTTCTGGCTTCGCCCCCGGTGCTATGAAAATCGGTCCCCAGTGAGCCACTGCACCTCTACCTTTCATCGACCCTTTCCACGGTGGGCTCTGTCCTTGTTCGAGACGACGTAGGAGTGCAGAGGCCAGTGTACTACACCAATAAGGTGCTCAACAAGGCCGAACGACGGTACCCCGCAACTAAGAAACTCGTGCTAGCGTTGGTAACTTCGGCCAAACGCCTTCGGCCCTACTTCCAAGAGCAATCCATCATCGTATTGACCAATGAGCCCCTGAAGAGGATCCTCACTCACCCTGAAGCTTCAGGTCACCTCGTCAAATGGGCCATAATGCTCGGGGCTTACGATATCTCATATCGCCCCCGCTCGGCTATCAAAGGGCAGGCACTCGCGGACTTCATCGCTGAGAGCACTGTCTTGACCGAGGAAGCCCATCCACAGACGCCCAGGCCCACCTGGGATCTTTTCATCGGCGGATCTTCAAATTCGACCGACTACTGTGCTGGTGTTCTCCTCCGATCCCCAGAGGGAGCAGAACTGTAATATGCCTTGAAGTTCAACTTCCCGGCATCCAACAACGTCTCCGAGTACGAGGCTCTCATCTCGGGAGCCAGGATGGCACGACGATTGGGAGCCGACCGAGTCAGGATCCACACTGACTCCCAACTAGTCGCTAGCCATGTCAACAGTGATTATGAAGCTCGGGAAGTACCGGTGGTCAAATACCATCAATTGGTAAAGGAGATAGCCTAACTATTCGAGAGTTTTCAAGTCATCCAGATAACTCCGGAGGAAAACTCCCAAGCGGACGTCCTCTCTCGATTGGCCTCCTCTGTAAGCCCGGAAGGTACCCGATCTATCTTCCTCGGAGAGCTAGAGCGGCCAAGCATAGAAGCGGAGCTCATGACCATTGACCAGGCACCCTCAAGCGACTGGTGGACCCCATACATCTCCTAGCTCCGTGATTCTCAGGACCCCCCGACCCTCGAGAGGCTCAAAAACTGAAATATCAAGCTCGGTGCTTCGTCATCTAGGACGGAGCCTTGTACCGAAGGTCTTTCTCCGGCCTATTGTGTCTCCTCTGGAATTGATGAGTAGTTTGAAGATTGCTATGTTTTGAGTTATTGGCAATAGTAGAGTTGACTTTGTTGACTTTATCTTGACCCTGGTACCACTGTGAATTTTGTTGAATTCTATCTAAGTCGGAATCACTATATAATTACTTATGCACGTTCCTGTAGATTTCTCATATAGGTCGGTGCATGTTTAGAATATTACCTTAAGGTCGGTATTAGCATGCAGAATCTTGCATCTAAGGTCTATGCAGCATTTGAATACAAGGTCAGTGCATGTCACTATAACACTGCATAGGTCGATGCATGTTTAAGTCAAATTGAGTATAAGTCAGTGCATATGCATACATATAGAAGAGCAAGGTCGGTGCATGTTTCGGTCTCTTGCACATAAAGGTCAGTGCACATCCTGTGTAAATGCACATAAAGGTCGGTGCAGGTTTTGCCTTCTGATATAAAAGGTCTGTGCATATTCTTTCATCGGGCAAAACATGGTCTATGCATATCCTTCCTTAGGCAGAAGAAGGTCTGTGCACATTCTGTGTGTGTCTGCATACTAGGGTCGGTGCACACTTGCCCTTGAACGATACAAGGTCTGTGCATCTTTTGACATTTGGCACATATGATAAGTGCACGCTTTGTCGTAAGCAAAAAATAGGTCAGTGCACATTTTGCCATTGGCATAAAAGGGTCGGTGCACATTTACTGGAATGCATTCCAAAGTCTGTGCATATTTGGTTTCATGCGTATTAGGTCGGTGCATGTGTAGTCATTCTACATAACTAAGGTCTGTGCATACTTTCCCATATGCATATCAAGGTCTGTGCACATGATGCATCATGGTCTGTGCATTCTTTGCGTATACCATATTAGGTCGGTGCACATTCTGTTCTATGCAATTTCAAGTCTGTGCACATTGCCTTGAGCCTAGTCAAAGTCTGTGCACATGTGCGATTAAAGTCTGTGCACATTGCATCTAGCCAATTTAGTCTGAGCACTTTCGAGATATGACTGACTACAAGGCTTTTGATGAAATATCTATTTTCTAACTAACAGGTTAAAGTAAACATGTGAGTTCGAAATAAGAAGGCACGTGTTCCTAGAATGCTGGAAGCTGGCACTTGATTCCAGGGAGCTTATGAATGGCACGTGATCCAAGGCAAGAAGCAAGCCAGTGATTCTGCCACGTGGAGTGCCACCGCTTAGTAATTTTGACACAAGGAGAGATGTGAACCAAATCTACAGTAAAGTTTAGGCGGGAAACATGGCTTCCACACGCCCTTCGCCTGCTGCCTATAAAAGAGGCATTATCGCTAGATTTCAGACACGATCTAGAGAAGACCAAGAAAGAAAAGAAAAAGGAAGAGCAGAAAAAGAGAAGTGCGAAAGAGCCAAGGCGTAAGAAGAGAGCTTTAGAGAAATAGTGTCACACCCCGAGCGCGGAAGGAACCCGGAGACGCGTGACAAGTTTATATCGATCATGTCAATCAGAGCGTTAGTGTATTCGACACAAAGACAGAGCGCGCAAGAGTAAAATGACCCAATCCTTTATTTCATCAAAACCTTCAAAGTACTTCTATTACAATCCTCTTAATGAAAGTGCTAAGACTCAATAAAATGAAAAAGTACAATGATTGACTCAAGAATGTAGAAAAGACAAGACTAGATAACGCTTGGATAGTTGGAGTAGCTCTAATCTCATCACTATTGACTTTCCCCATCCGATTGAGTTTCGTCCTCGGACTTACCTGAAAAATATGGGAAAAATAATATGTGAGCGAACGCTCAATAGGAATTATATCTCAAGAGCTAGCTTGCTTCAAGTAAATTACATGTTACATGAAATGCAATAAGCTATGCATGCTCGCATAAAATGACAATAGAGAATGTATAACAAGAGAGAATGAGTGACTAGCAAGTCTTTTCAAGAACTCATGTTAATATAGCAAGATAATCAAGCACATATAGTTATCATGTCATGTGATCATGTCATGTCAAGAATTGACTATTATTTCAAGCAGGTAAATAATACCCTTTCTGGGTCATGCAAGTCATGTCATGTCAAGTCAAGTACGAGAACTGTGGAATGTCTAATCAAGCTAGTCATGCACTTCGGTACAATGACATACCGTGATCATTACAACTCCCATGGGTACTAGTACTTTCGAGTGCTCCTCCCAGGATCAGATCGGGTCCTATATGTGCCGGCATTGATCATGTATTTTTGACATCCACTATAGTTATAGCCAATATAGAATTTCAAAGGAATACGCTTGTAGGAACTTTAAGGTAGATCTTGTGGAATGGAATCACAAGGATTGAACATGATGTGTAAGGACGTACTACGATAGTAACGGTATAACCATGATTCGTATTAAAACTAGGTGGAATTGGCTCTCTAACTAGGTGCCATGATATTAAGAATAAGCGCTCATATAATGATGGTCGCTCGTTCTTGCACATGATAAGCTAGATAGAATTAAGGTCCACAAGTATGTCACTTAACTCATAAGAATACTAATGACATGGTTTTCCCATTCCATTAATTTAGGATATTCTCATGACATCCACATAGCATGTCAGGAGGGTCGGTATACCATCTTTCTTTAGAGTGACATGGCAATCAAGTAGGGTCATGGGTTTTGATGGTACAACCTGCTCGGCTCCCTTGAGGGAATCCAAGGCTAGCGGAGTCTTACGGAGGTCTCTATGATAAAGTCACCAATCCGAAAGACGGAATGTCTCACGGAGGGTTCATCTATCACCGAGAAATAGTGGGGAATCGATAAAATAATGTAAAACATGGAACTATATTCACAGAATGGAATATAGTGCTTATAGTCATAACCCATTGACAACGGTCACAGAACCATGGAAAATCAGAAAAGTAGGAATTGACGCCTTAGGTCACGTCTTCATTTTTATAATTGACGCCCTTGTCTGGGTCATCATATCAATAACCGACGATTGTTCATTCAGTCGTTATATCCCAATACCATAACTACTAAAAATCTATAAGCATATTCAAATTTCAGTTATTATAAAAATGACTACTTTCATAAAGGCTTCAATTCTGTAAACAACGCCCTAGTCATGGGCGTTATATATCAAATTAAAGGGCAGGGTGCATGTCATCAATTACCATATCCAAGAAAATTATGTACATTTTAAATTTCACTATTTATCACGAATTTGGCGCCCACGTGTAGGGGCGCTCATTCAAATAACAACCTAATTAGGGTCGTTAATTCTTTGTCATATGATTTGCACCGGGCAGGTGCAATCACAGACACATGGTATCTAGAGTATGTCTAATCAGGAAACTGATGACATGTAAAGGTAGAGAAAAATAACATGAATTTATGAACATGGTCATGCATTAGTTTACATGTAAGTATTCATCGTTATTAAATCTTGAACATTGTATAATTATTAAATATCTAAATAAAAGACGACTGTTTGCACGGTCGTTGAATTAAATAACTCCCTAGCTTGGGTCGTTATTTCCATTTATGCAGTAAACAGAGAAAACTCAATCCAGTAACGAAATATGTAACTCCTATAGACCTATATGCATGTTTGTAACCTAGGAATTATAGGGTTTTGCTAAGTCTTGCGAAAACCTACCTTGATTGAGTTATAGATGACAGGAATGTGAAGAGGATGAAGAATCAATATCAAGAACCACCGTTGACGATGCTCTGTTTAAAACAGAGAGACTTGATATCAACGGTAATTCTTTAAGGGATAGAAGGGTTCTTCCTCAACCGAGCTTCTTTGATTAACCAGACGGAGAAATCAACAATAGAAGTAGCAGCTACTCCTTCGGCAACAGACCCCTTTTTGGAAGAGAATGAATCCTCAGCTTGGTACGTTGGAGGAGAAGATGACTGCCAGAACCTTAGCAAGGGAAGAAAGTCACTCAACCGAAGAAGAAGAAAGGTTGTAGGCAACAACCCCTCTGTTCGTTTGACAGGGAAGAGGAAAAGGCTTTGGCACATGCAAGCCTTCTCCCAGCAAGAAAACCCACTGCAGCAGGGTTACAGCAATCTCCACGAAACCGCAGAAGAATATAACAGCCAGGAGCAACGTAGCAGAGAAGACTTAACGCGTTGGAGTTTCTATGGGGTATTTATAGGGTTTTGGGAACCCCAATGGGTTGGAGTTCGATTGGGATTAGTTTTCCTAGTAGCAATCCTAGTGGTATTAGTATTTCTCCTTTTAAACCCTTCTAGAATACAATACTTCCTAGTTATAACCGTTCCCAATTGGCATTCACGTTATTAACGTATAATTTAAAGTTTTACAATCTTTTGTGATTTTTATCTTTCTTATTTGGTGAGGTCTAGCTATGAAATTTTATGGGTATTAATTTTCCATTTTTCTTTATTTTTCCATGTAATTATTTTTATAAAAGTCCTTTTATTTAAAAAGTGACACTATTCACCTTAAGAATTTTTTTTAATAGAAAAACCTAACCAATGGGAAAGTGCACCCCCTACCAGAGGTAAGGAGAAAACCACTCCACCATCAGGCCGCTAGGAGGCAGCTGTATTTCACAATATAAGAATAAAGAATTACATCAATCTGATACTAGGCAAGCCTAGTGAGTCCAGCCGAGCAGCACCTTTTAGAATGGAAGGGAGCTCACTGTAAGAGTAGAAAGAATTACATTTAGTGGTGCAAGCTATAGAAGCAAGTAAATCAGCTACAGTGTTTGCTTCTCTGTAGATATGAGAGATCAAGTCACATTGGAAGATGGAGCTCCAGATATCCCTGACATAGCTGAGAATTGACCAGGGGCAATGAATTTCCTTTTTGATAATTCGAACAAGAGTAAGTGAATCACACTCTATAAGCGCAGGTTTGGAGTCCATTGTCTTCAAATATTTAATGCCATCCATGAGGGCACGGGCCTCTGCTATTAAGCTATTAGAGTGACCATAAAAGTGTGAGAAGGCAAGGATAACCTTGCCTTTAGAATCCTTGATTATTCCACCTCCTCCAGTATCTTTGGTTTGCTTGCAAGCACCATCAGAATTGAGTTTTAGAAACGGCCAAGGAGGGGCAAGCCATCTCACTATCTTCATTTGTTGTCTGCCGGGTGCTTGATATTTAATACCCAATAGATCTAAGATTCTCTGGTGAGAGGACTTAGATTCCTTAAGAGAGGCAGCCGAACAAGCCCTCTTGATTTGAAAAAAGATATGATGCATGCTGCTTGTTTTGGAGAAAGGTTTGCCCTCATACTTGACATTGTTCCTGGCTTTCCAGATTTCCCACATACCAAATCCAATGGATGCAAGAGTGAAAATAGCAAAGGCCGTACCGGTTTGAGCATAACAGATGGAATTAAGAATAAATTCCTTTATGGTGCGCCCTTCGAAGGTTAACCCTGCTGCTTTAAAGGCAGTCCAGACAGAAACTACAATTTCACTGGTCAGAAATAAATGGGTGAGGTCTTCCACCTATGGTGATCTGCAGCAATAGCATTTGGAGCAGAGAACAATGCCCACTCTTTGAATATTAACATCAGTCAGTATACTGTTATTCATAATCTTCTAAAGGTGAACAGAGATTTTTGTAGGAACCCAACAAGACCACAGTCTACTCCAAGGTATATCTGCAGGAAACTGATTGGTTTCAAAAAATTTGTTGGTCGATGCTACTGAGCACTGACCAGAGGGGGAGAGACTCCATACACCCACATCCGGTTCCTGATTCAGATTAACAGAACAGACAGCTAGCTGAATATTGTTGGGAAGCAAGGCATAAATAATTGCAGTTTCTTCCGAGGATGGGTTTTGGAGCACTTCTCTAACAGTAGCTTTCGGATTAGGGATCTGAACCTCAGGAACAAATGTGCTTAAGCAATGTTGGCCCAGCCAATTGTCAAACCAGAAGTTGGTATTAATACCATTCCCAATAATGACCTTCTTGAATTTAAGAATATAATCCTTGGCCTTCAACCAGCTCTTTCTAGCAAAACCATTCATGTTTCTGAAATTGGCTTCCCGGAGATGACATTGGTACAGGTGCTTGGCTCTAAAGTAGGAAGCCCATAAAGAATCACTGTGAGTAGCAGTCCACAGCATTTTGACACGTAGGGCAGTCTCCATATTCCTAAGAGATATGATGCCAAGGCCCCCTTGGGATTGAGGCTTACATAAAGCCTTCCAAGATAACCAATGTCTTTTATTTCCATGGGTTGAGGAACCCCAAAAGAAATTTGCAAAAACCTGCTCGATCAGATTGTGAGTACCAATGTGCAGAGGAGTGGAGGATAGAGAGTAAATTGGCAAGGAAGTAAGCACATGCTTAATAAGAACCAGTCTTGCCCCTTGGGATAAAAGGTTTGCTTTCCACCCTGCAATCCTCTTTTGTATAGAATTAAGAACCCCTGCAAAATGGATCTTTTTAGTTCTGCCAATCACCAAGGGAAGTCCAAGATACTTGTGAGGAAAGGACAATTTGGAGAAACCAGTGAGACTCTGGATGCGCTGAGCAACAGAATTGGGTTTCTTTGGGTGGATTAAAAATCCACTTTTGCTAATATTGATCAATTGACCTGAAGCCTGTTCATACTTGTGGAGAAGCTTGAGCAAATTTTTGATAGAGGCTACAGAGGCTTTACTGAAGATAAGGGTATCATCTGCAAATAGTAGGTGGGATATTCTTGGACATCTCTGAAATCCTGTGAACCATTCGACCCGGCCATTACTAAAAATTTCTGTAAGGGACCTGCTCAAAGCTTCTTCAGCTATCACAAAAAGAGATGGAGCAATTGGATCTCCTTGGCGAATGCCTCTAGTGGATTTGAAAAAGCTAGCAGTGTCTCCATTCATCAAAATAGAGAACCAGCAGTTGTTAATCATTCTGTCTATCAAATTAATAAAGCTGTTACTGAAACCAAATCTGAGCATAACTGAGTACAAGAAGTCCCATTCTAATCTATCATATGCTTTTGCCATATCAAGTTTGAACATAACATTAGATCCTCTTGTTTTTCTGCCCAATTCTAGGGAGAGCTCTTGAGCAAGAGCAATGTTCTCAATAATCTGTCTACCCTTGAAAAATGCAGGCTGCTCGGGAGAGATGATTTTAGGCAGGATAGGAGACAATCTTCTATTGATTATTGAAGATATAACCTTATAGAAGAAGTTGCATAAGCTTATTGGCCTGTAATCAGTAATAGCCTCTGCATTCGGTAATTTAGGAATGAGAGCAATCAAAGAGGAGGTTACATATCTTGGCAGAGGATTCCTGGAAGAGAAGGCTTCTTGTACAGCACTAACTACCAAGGGAGCAATGATATTCCAAGCTTTTTGGAAGAATATTCCAGAAAACCCATCAGGCCCAGGAGCACTATCAGCTGATAGACTGAAAACTGCATCATGGATCTCTGTCTCATTAGGAATTGCACACAGACTGACATTGTCTTCTTGGTTAACTAAAGAAGGAATGCAATCCAGAAAAGTATTGTCAATGCTGTGGTCTTGAGAGGAGAATGCATTCTGAAAGTGTGATACAACAATTCTTTTCATGTGCTCTTGATCTGTAATAGTATTGTCCGCATTGATCAGCTGTGTGATTTTTTGCTTTTGTCTCTTGGCTAAAGTGGACACATGGAAGAATTTTGTATTTCTGTCCCCCTCAAGGAGCCACCTTATTCCAGACTTTTGTCTCCAAAAATACTCTTGCTGTAGCAGTCTATCTGATAGCTTGTTTTTTGCTTCTTCTAAAGCAGCCAGGTTAGTATCACTGGGTTGCAAATCATAACAGTGCTCAGCTCGAAGGACATCATCCTCAGCAGCAGTCAAGTTGAGATGAACATTGCCAAAAGTTTGTTTGTTCCATTCCCGGAGCATCATTTTCAAGGACTTGAGCTTGAGATGCAAGCAGTGAATGGGAGATGAGGCGACAGGGCTAGAGTGCCAGCAATTCTTAATATCTTCAAAAAACTTCTTATGCAAGATCCACATTTTCTGAAAGCAAAATCTGCTAACTTTCCGATCTCTGGAAGTCAATTTAACTAGTAGAGGAGCATGGTCAGAAGCCTCCCTGGATAGATGTTCTATATAAGTGGGCAGATGATTAAGCCAGTCTGTATTAAGGAGAGCCCTGTCCAATCGAGCCCAAATTCCTCTACTTCCAGATTGATTATTATGCCAAGTGTATTTAGAACCAGAATATCCACCATCAATTAACGCACAATCAGAAATACAACAGTTAAAGTCTGTCATTGCAGAGAGGCTAGGAGAATTACCTCCCAGTTTTTCATCCACATTAGTGATGTAGTTAAAGTCCCCTACAACAATCCAAGGCCCAGTAATCTGTGCATGAATGTTAGATAAAGTGGTCCACAAGGTCTGCCTTTCATTAACATTACATTTGGCATAGACAAAAGTAGAGTGAAAGTCTAGGGAGGCAGCATTAGAATGCACAACAGTGAGCTGTTGATCATCCCTTAAGAAAATGATCAACATGCAACATGTCGTTGATCACTTAAATAGTGACCATTTCCATAGTCATCATTTCTTTTTGAACCCTTTTCCACTCACCCTCTAAAGAACTGAAATCGTATATATATTCAATCCTTTATCTTTTAATTACATTTAATGCATTTAAACCTTATCTTTATACCCCTTTTTCCTTCCAATAAAAATAAATGATTATGAAATCTTACCTTTTCTAAATTACTATAAATTGACGATTCTTCATGATTTATTGATTATTAATAGAATTACAATATGACTTTAAATGGCTATTAAAAATGCCATTCTATTCTTAATCCATTATAACACAAGGGTAGGGCTTATGAGTTCCTCTAGTAAGGCCAATTAGGGGATCACGGGGTTGTATACACGGTCTGGGCCTTGTTTATTTATTGATTTTAAATTATTTAGACTTTCTAGTCCTTTAATTTACCCAGGTTGCTACACCCTCCCCCACTTAAAAGAATTTGATCCCCAAATTCAATCGCATATAAACGTGGAGAGTGTAGAGTACATACCCTTTTAGAATAATTCCGGGAATCGCTTCCTCATGGACTCCTCGGTCTCCCATGTGGCTTCGTGTTCTGAACATTTACTCCATTGCACCTTGACCATATGAATTATTTTGTTCCTTAGAGTACGAACTTCAAGATCGAGGATCTTCATAGGCTTTTGTTCATATGTGAGATCTTTTTGAATCACTAGATCTCCATGATCGATGATATGTGACGGATCATGGACATACTTCTTCAACATGGATATGTGGAAAACATTATGAGCATCAGACAATTGAGGAGGCAAAGCGATGCGATAAGCAACCTCGCCCACTCTTTCTAGTACCTCAAAATGTTCGATAAACCTTGGTGTAAGCTTGCCCTTAACACCAAATCTCCTTATTTCTCGTCCAGGTGATATCTTGAGAAATATATGATCTCCGACTTGGAATTCTAGATCTCTTCTTCTTGTGTCAGCATAAGCCTTCTGTCTAAACTAAGCTACTTGAAGTCTCTCTCTAATCAACTGAATCTTTTCAGTGGTATCCCTTACCATGTTTGGGCCTAATAGTTGTTTCTCGCCAACTTCATCCCAACACAAGGGTGAACGACAACTCCTTCCGTATAAAGCTTCGAAAGGTGCCATTTGTATACTTGCCTGGTAGCTGTTGTTGTATGCAAACTCGACTAATGGCCAGCTTCCACAAAAATTGATGATGCAAGCTCTAAGCATATCTTCTACCATCTGATTCGTTCTCTCGGTCTTACCATCCGTTTGAAGATGAAAAGTTGTACTAAAGTTAAGTCTTGTCCCCAACGAATGTTGTAGACCCTTCCAAAAGTGAGAAGTAAAACGAGGGTCTCGGTCAGACACGATTAAGACAGGTACTCCATGTAACCTGACTATCTCCTTAATTTATAATGCCGCAAGGACGTCAATTGACTATCGGCTCTTGATTGGCAAGAAATGTGCCGACTTGGTTAATCGGTCTATGATAACCCATATTCCATCATGTCCTCCTTTAGATTTAGACAGACCCATAATGAAGTCCATACCGATATCCTCCCATTTCCACTTGGGAATATATAGGGGATGTAACTTACCGGCAGGCTTTTGGTGTTCTGCCTTGACTTGTTGGCATGTGAGACAGTGAGACATGAAGTATGCTACTTCTCTTTTCATGTTGGGCCACCAAAAAGTCCTTTTCAAATCTTGGTACATTTTGGTAGATCCTGGATGAATCGTGTACCTTGATCTGTGAGCTTCATCTAAGATCTTCTTCTTTAGCTCTGGATAATCTGGGATGCAAGTTCTATCTCTGAATAACAACCTTCCATCTGATGCTAATTTGAAATTAGATTGCTCTTCTATCTTGCCCTTGATTTCCACTAATATCGGGTCATTGTCTTGCAGTCCTTGTATCTCTGAGAGTAGATCTGGCTTTATGCTCATATGGGATAGTGTAACATACTTGTTCTCCTTGTCCATGCTTATGTCAAGTTGAGAGAATTGTTCTAGCAACTTCCACTCCTGAATCATACAATTGGCTAATGTTATTCTTGGCTTCCGATTGAGGGCATCATGTCTCATATTCAATTCCTTTTGAGAGAAAAGATACTTGAGACTCTTGTGATCGGAGTATACAGTAAACTGCACCATGTATAGATAATGTCTCCAGATTTTCAATGCAAATACTACCGCAGCCAACTCTAGGTCATGCACTAGGTAGTTCTCTTCATGTTTCTTGAGTTGTCTGGAAGAATAAGCTATGACCCTTCCCTGTTGCATCAAGACGCATCCGAGGCCAATACCAAACGCATCGATATAAACCTCGAATTTCTCTCCTTCAATTGGCAAAGCTAAGACTGGGGCAGTAGTTAGGTGATCCTTGAGAGCTTCGAAGCTTCTTTCACATTCCTCACTCCATTCATAATGGATCTCCTTGCGAGTTAGCCTAGTGAGTGGTACGGCGATCTTGGAGAAATCCTTGATGAATCGCCGGTAATAGCCCACAAGACCCAAGAAACTACGGATCTCGCTAGCATTGTTCGGTCTTTCCCAATTCTTTACAGATTCAACCTTCGACGGATCTATAGATAATCCTTCCTTTGATATGACATGTACTAGGAAAGACACTTCTTCCAGCCAGAACTCACATTTACTGAGCTTTGCATATAACTGATTTGTCCTCAATATCTGTAATGCAATCCTCAAATGCTCCTCATGTTCTTCCTTGATCTTCAAATAAATCAATATATCATCAATGAAAACCACCACGAACTGATCTAGATGAGGCCTGAATATACTATTATTCAACTGCATAAAGGCTACAGGGGCATTGGTTAGTCTAAAAGGCATAACAACAAATTCGTAGTGCCCATACCTGCTCCTGAACGCGGTCTTATGAATGTCCTCATCCTTGATTCTCAGTTGGTGATATCCTGACCTGAGATCAATATTCGAGAAATACTTGGATCTAGATATTTGATCAAACAGTTCATCGATTCTCGGCAGTGGATACTTGTTCTTAATAGTGAGATGATTCAACTGTCGATAGTCGATGCATAACCTCATGGATCCATCTTTCTTCTTTACAAACAGCACAGGTGCTCCCCACGGGGAAGTGCTTGGTCTAATAAATCCCTTCTTAAGAAGCTCCATCAATTGTTCTTTTAACTCCTTGAGTTCAGCGGGGGACATCCTATACGGTGCCTTAGAAACTGGACTAGCACTAGGGACCAAGTCGATGGTGAAGGCCACTTCTCTTTGTGGGGGTAGTCCAGGCAAATCTTCCGGAAACACATCCGGGAATTATTGTACAACTGGGATGTCTTCTAGCTTATTTTACTTAGTCTCCTTAATGGTGACAAAAGCAAGGAAAGATACACATCCTTTCCTTATTAGCTTGCTAGCTCGGAGAGACGAAATAAGAGGCGACTTGCTCCGACTCTTTGGACTAGTATAGAGCATTTCTGGGAATTCCTTGAAAGTAACCTTGCTGTTACGGCAATCAACAGTTGCCAGATATTTGGATAACCAATCTGCTCCTAATATGATATCATAGTCCTTCATGTCTAGGCATATTAGGTCGATAGGAAGGTTTCTTCCTTTAACCAAGGCTTCACAATTTTGGTAATGGTGAGCAATATCGGCCTTGTTTCCAAGAGGAGTTGAAATAACTAATTCTATCCACTCCGGTTCCATAGGTAATGGGTCAGCAAACTTCTTGGAATAAATGAATGTGATGCACCAGTATCAAATAAGACATATGCAGACTTGGAACAAACTTACAGTGTACCTTCCACCAGTCCGCCTTCGTCTTGTTCGGTCTCCTTGATAGCTTAGAGGCGTGCATTCTTTGTCACCAGGCGTTTCCCGTTGTCGGCTTGATCATTGAGTAGGGGACATTCGGGAATCCGATGATCACAGTTCCCACAACGGAGACAAGCTCCAAGTTTTCTCCAACATTATTTGGCTTTATGTCCGGCCTTGTCACAATGTTTACACACCACTTTAGAAGGTGTGGTGGTGATGGAGAAAGGTTTGGTCTTCTTGAACTTCTGCTCTTGGGAGGGAGTACCTCCATTACTTGGCCTCTTCTTATTAAAATTGGGTTTGAAGGAACAAGAACTAGTGACCTATTCCTTCTTATCTTTCCCATGACCTGTTCCTTCTTATCTTTCCCATGAATCCTATCAGATAGTTCCGTGGCATCTTCTAATAACTGGGCTCGTCGTACCATTTCCGAATAGACTTGTATGTCCATCGGCGCCAGTTGTGTGATATATTGGGGCATGAGCCCATTAAGAAATCTCCTAGCTTTCATCTTCTCAGTACTGACTAGATGTTTAGCATACCAGGACAACCTAGAGAATTGTGCCTCATACTCAGCTACCGACAACGATCGTTGCTTAAGTGCGGCGAACTCGGCAGCTTTCTTCTCTTAGACTCGGTCGGAGAAATACTTATTGTTGAAATATTCCACAAATTCTTCCCAAGTAAGTTGGCCTTGCTCTAAGGTGGCTTCGACTGACTCATACCAGCATCAGGCGTCTCTCTCCAATTGAAATGTGGCTAATAAGACCTTCTCTTGGTCCGTGCATTGCATAACTCTAAATATATGTTCAGTCTCTCGGATCCAGTACTCGGCATCATTTGGATCAGTGGATCCCATGAACTTAGGAAGGTTCATGTTCTTGAAGCTTTGGTGGAGATTTCTCACTCCACGGTGTGCACCTCCTTGTGCCACCTGTTGAAGTGTCTGGGTCATGCCTTGCAGAGTGTGTTGCATGTTGCGCCACTGAGCATGTTCGGCAGCCATGGTCCTACAAGATTTTTAAATAACTAAATTAATATGAGATTGTCCAACGATTTGAATATCTAAGTTGCCTTAACCCATGGTTCTACCCAATCTCACCGGTTGAAGGTTTAAACCTATCCTTGGACTTGGGTTTCCTAGGAATTGAATATCCTAGGCTCTGATACCATAAAAATTGTCACGCCCCGAGCGCGCAAGGAACCCGGAGACGCGTGACAAGTTTATATCGATCATGTCAATCAGAGCGTTAGTGTATTCGACACAAAGATAGAGCGCGCACGAGTAAAATGACCCAATCCTTTATTTCATCAAAACCTTCAAAGTACTTCTATTACAATCCTCTTAATGAAAGTGCTAAGACTCAATATAATGAAAAGGTACAATGATTGACTCAAGAATGTAGAAAAGACAAGACTAGATAACGCTTGGATAGTTGGAGTAGCTCTAATCTCATCACTCTTGACTTTCCCCATCCGATTGAGTTTCGTCCTCGGGCTTATCTGAAAAATAAGGGAAAAACACTATGTGGGCGAACGCTCAGTAGGAATTATATCTCAAGAGCTAGCTTCCTTCAAGTAAATTACATGTTACATGAAATGCAATAAGCTATGCATGCTTGCATAAAACGACAATAGAGAACGTATAACAAGAGAGAATGAGTGAACTAGCAAGTCTTTTCAAGAACTCATGTCAATATAGCAAGATAATCAAGCACATATAGTTATCTTGTCATGTGATCATGTCATGTCAAGAATTGGCTATTATTTCAAGCAGGTAAATAATACCCTTTCCGGGTCATGCAAGTCATGTCATGTCAAGTCAAGTACGAGAACTGTGGAATGTCTAATCAAGCTAGTCATGCACTTCGGTATAATGCCATACCATGATTATTACAACTCCCATGGGCACTAGTACTTTCGGGTGCTCCTCCCAGGACCAGATCGGGCCCTATATGCGCCGGCATTGATCATGTATTTTTGATATCAACTATAGTTATAGCCAACATAGAATTTCAAAGGAATACACTTGTAGGAACTTTAAGGTAGATCTTTTGGAATGGAATCACAAGGATTGAACATGATGTGTAAGGACGTACTTGTTGACACCCGTTTTATGACCGATAAGTTGGGTCATCTCTTTGTTCATTCTATATGATGCTCCGAGTTATTCCCTTTTGTTGAGCCTTCTTGATCAGTGGGAGGTTTATTTCATGGGTCTTAATTCCTTGGTTGGGTCTGGTTCCTTGATTCCTTGCATTGAACGAAGTTTAGCAATCTTTTGTCTCATTTAGATCCTTATTGTCTCTAACGGTCTATACCAGGCACGTTACATTCCTCTGACGCATCAATCCTTGGCCGTTACATCTTGAAGAGTCCTTGAGAATAAGGCTTCTTTTCAAAGCTTATCCTTTGGCTATCCGTTGACTCTGACGGTCTATCGTGCAACCGTTATAGTTCTCTGATGTATTTTCTCTCGACCGTTACATTCTTCAAGAGTCCAGCATTTGAAAACTTCTCCCGTTGATCTTATCTCTTAAAGGATGAGGTTGATTGTGACGGTCTAGTCCTGGAGCATTACATGCCTGTGACGGTCTGTCGTGCAGCTGTTACATCAAATAGAGAGTCCTGGCAGGTCTGGCCTTTTCTCTGCTACTCTGTGGCCGAGTTAAGAGTTTAATCTTGTGATTTCTCTTCCAAATTAATCTGATCCTTAAAACCTTCTGTTTGTTTCTATGGACTCTTGGGAGTATTATCTTTAAGAGTTTGCTAAGAATCATCCTCCTTTTTAGCTGGATTATCCTCTGCTCGACCGGAGAGTTTGAGGGCCTATAAATAGAACCCTTGACTTCATGGCCTAAGGAGGGAAAATCTAGAGTTTACGTCGAAGTGCTGCCGCATTCTGGAGCCATATCCAACCAAGAAGAGTTGTCTCTCACGTCCATCTGATTCACAGTCAAGGGAGTATTCGTTTTCTTGAGTGTTTTAGTTCCATCGCTGGCATACTTGTGTTCTTCATTTTCTATTTTCATCATAGCATTGTCCCACTACTTATTTCATGTTCTTCCACATTCTTCCACTTATTTCATTCACTCAAGCATCCTTCCTATCTTTTAAAATACCCAGAGGGGTTAAAAAAAAACACAACTCCCCGGTATTCCCCTTTCCTTTTGAATGATATCAAGTTCATTTGATTATTGATACTACGTTGTTTGAAAGGCTAATTCGGGGTTGTTTCTTCTGTTCTACAATCTTTGGCAGGTTTACAGGGCTCATTAGACGAGGCCTAGGCTTTCTAGCCGGCTGGAAGGTTTGGACTTTGAAGGATTCACAAGCTTGTTCTGTAGACAGTCTGACGGTCTTCATCAGACGCGTCAGGTTCCTCTAGCGGTCTGTCGGGCGACCGTCACACTCCCTGTGACGCATAGGCACTGGACCGTTATATCCAGTAGAGCTGTAGTTTCCTATTGGTTTCTCTCTCCCGTGAGCGAGTGCGTCATCTTCCTATTCTAAGGTATTAATCACGTCTTTGGCTTATTTTTACCTTAGTGACGATCACGTTCTTTTCCTGGTAGTGGGCATTAGCTTTCTCTCTCCCACATCTTATTTCCTCTTGCTTGTTCCACCCACGCGGTGTGTTTTTATTTACTCCCTTGCTCCACGCTCCGGCGTGTGTTTTCCTTTTCCTTTCTTAGTTTAGTTTGATTGAGATAGCATTGCCCATGCTAGAGCTGGTTCTGATTGCCTAGGTTCATGGTTTACATGTTCATTGGTTGATTGAGATCATTATTATTTGCTCTTCATATTCATCTTCATATCATATCAAACTTATCTTTTCTTCTTTGCAAACGATAAAAACAACAAAAAAACAAATCAACAGTTTTTTGGCGATCACGGTGGGACAACTTGTGCCAATCGTGTCTTGATCTCTGTTTAAAGCTGCCATCATTTCCTTATTTGGTTTTCCCCGGATTTCCCTTTTATTTCCTGTTGTTTCTGGTTCTCTAGCTCCTCTGACGGTCCTATGTCCCTGCGTTACACACTTCTGACGGTCTGGTCTTCGACCGTCACATTCTTCTGACGCAGGGGTTATAGACCGTTACACTCCAGATATGTACGCATCCCGAGGTGCATTTTATTTCCGTAGTTTCTGCTGTGATCTTTGTGCTTGGGTGTTATCTGGTTTCCTCCCTAGTTGGTTTACATACCTATATCATTGTGTGCATAATTGTTTGCTAGATTCTAGGTTAGAATTGGCATGCACTCCGGTGCACATAAGTTCATTCATACTTTCATACATTAGATTGCATTTTCCTACCTTGGTGTGCGGACCTCTCGTCTCCATATTCCATGGGGCCGACTAGGAAATCACACTAGGGACCTCCATAAGTCCCCGCGAGCCGTGGATTCCCACACGGACGCCGGGCCGGTTGTACCTTTCCACCCCTTAGGCTTGCATTTTCATAAGTGTGAGGGAGTTAACCTTAGTCAACCCAAAGTTTAGACCTTATTCCCATAGGATTCCTATCTCAAGGGAATTATTATTAATTCAAATCATTAAAAGGTCTATTAAAATCCCTAAAATATTTCCCATCATATCAACTTGTTTGACTTGGGTGAAAACTCTCACATTGCATTGTTTGTGTTGTTTGGGCTTGTCGAAGCCCATTAGTGGTGTTTTGTGTTGCATCCACATCTTTCATCATTGTTAGGCCCACTTTGGTTACCACATTTTGTATGCCTATTATCTAGTCCATTGTCCCGTGGTCTATTGTACATTCGTCTTTGCATTAGTCGGTCAGCCCCCCTTGTTCTCAAGCCCATTAAGCTATTGCTTCCCCACTTGTATTCTCCTTGATATCCTTGTATTAAGTCTCCATTTTCCCTCATGGAGTATCATTCTAACCCCTTGTATCATTCTTTTTTTCAATCTTCTTCCCATTCCCGCGTGGAATCCTCTTCCCACGCGGGCCCATCTTCCCATGGTCCCTCTGATCCCCCTGAGGAACAAGCTAATCTCATGGCCCATCTTTCAAGCCTTGTTCGCAAAATGGATCCGGCCCAGGCCCAACGTCTTATTGCATCTCATCTTCATGGGCCTCCTCTTAATGGGCCTTCTTTTGTCATTAATGGGCCTCATCATCTTAACGGGCCCCATTCTCCTAATGGGCCTTATTTTTCTAATGAAACTCATTCTTCTCCTCCTTATGCTGCCAGCCTAATGGGTCCTTATGCTCATGCTTCTTCCAGGCCCACATATCCTTCCATTCCCGGAATGGGCCCTTCTTCTCAGCCCGGATCCTCTTATCCGGCCCATTATCATCATACTGGTCCGAATTCACATCCTCTTGCTCAAGCTGGCCCATATTCTTCTCGATCTCTCCCTACCCAAGAGATGATTGCTCAAACCCAACGCCAGTTTGATGAGCTTCAATGTCAGATCGATCCCAACTCCTCTTTAAGTGTTCCGTTCGCATTTCAAGGTCTTCGGCTCCCGTCTTCATCATAAATTCCCACATATCGCCATTATAGTGGAGTCGGTGACCCATATGTGCACTTGAAGGAGTTCGTTTATGAGTCGGCCCAATTTCGACATGACCAACACTTGATGGCTTATCTGTTTGGTCTGTCATTGGAAGGCCCAGCTCGGGATTGGTTCTTCTCTCTTCCGTAAGAGCAGATTGTGAATTTTCAAGCCGTTAAAGAGAAATTTCTTCAGCAGTTTCAAGACCAAGTTGGGCCTAAGTATTCTATGGCGGATCTGGCCCTTGAGATGATGAAGCCCGAAGATGAGTTTTCTACCTTTGCCGATCGTTGGCGTCCCCTTGCCGTGCAGGTCCCAGGGCACATTCCGGAAGGAGAGCAAATCAAGATGCTGATATCCAATGCCGCGCCCGAGTATCGATTTATCTTAGCCCTCAACAACATCACCTCCTGGCAACAATTATATAGCCGAGCCCGCTTCATCCCCCAATAAATCCAAGATTCTCTTGACCCCGAGTCTCCACCATCGACCTCCACATATCAACCTTCACCCTCCACGTTCCAACCCTATGCTCCCATGAGTCAGCCTGCCATGAGTCAACCTTCCGCCGCATATCCCTCCACGAGCCAACCTCCCGCCTCTACATACCCATATGCCTCCGCATATCAACCTTCCATGAGTCAGCCTCCCGCGTCCACATACCCATCTCCATCTCCACCCCCGGTCAAGGTCACACCACATCCCGAGCAAGTGGATGCCGTCTACATACCTCCCCACTCCATTCCACATATGTCTTCACCAAATCCCACCTCTGCCAGCCACACTCCATTACCTATGTGATGCGGGACGCTATGCGAACTAGGACCCTATGCAACGATATGACTAAACGGACTCCTATGACCAGCAACGGCACAACAATCCGAGTAGCGTAACTCGACGCCTAAAGTTCCCAAGAGAGGAATTATGCTATATAACAAGGAACACAAGCTCGCAAGCACCCCAAGAGGGGGAAGCGCGCCGATCCGCACGGTTGAGAAACCGGCGAGTCTAGGGTAGGCAAATCCACACTCGCAACTCGGATGAGTCACGGGACGGTCTCACTCACTCACCGCAGCAGTGAATAAAGAACTAGCTAGGACCCTACTACGCACAAGCAGCGGCTTCAAGAGAGTATACTAAATAAGCAAGCAATACCGGGGGAGGAGTAGACGCATACCTCCACGCTCGGGGCGTGGAGAAGAGGCCCGGCCAAGTCACACGATCCCGGTACAAAGCTAAGCTAGTACAACTCAACAAAATGCCCACTCCTCGCAGGGAGGTAAAGGGCTACACAGTGATATCCGGGGATCGTGCAAAGTGGGGTGACGGGCACGGGGTCAGTGGCGCTCATCGCCCACGTGTGTCACTGCGAACCGGTCGGACGGCACTGCCTCCGTGGATCGGCGAGGAACCAACAGCAAGGATGGTGAGTCCCGGACGTCGTGGATGGTGCTGGCTCCCCTGACAGAGGGAGGCAGTAGGTGCTGGACCTCCTGGAGGAAGGCGGACGATGACAGCACCGGCGCGGACCTCTGAAGTGGCTCGAACCAGCGGGTAGGCTGCCGCTCGATCTGCGCAGGTCCTAGCGAGCAGCAGGAAGGCGGATCTGGACGGCAACCTTCCTCTCATCCGTTGGCAACAAAATTTGATGTGGTCTTTGGTGGGTAGGTCCCAAGGGCGCCCGAGGATGTAGAGCTATGAACAAGCACCGTGGCGACCGTGGCAAATTTTGAAGCGGACCTTGCACAATCTGGCCTGTCTATGGGCAGCAGGACCAAGGGCCAATGAAGGGGTTGGAACCTGGGCTTCCTGGGGGCAAATGGGACCGGAATTTCTGTGGTGGACTGGTATGGGATGTGGGGTGAAGTGGTAGCAGTGGTGGGGTGGCATGCAGTGGTGGTTTTGGGCGTGGGCGGTGCAAACAGTTTGGGATCAGTTCTACAATCTAGTGTAGTCAAAACTGAGGGTTGAGAAGGTGGATGTGTCAAGCTGGGAAAATGGGCTCCCGAGGGTGCAGGAAAATTATGTGGGATGCCATAAGATGTGTATGAAAAATGATCAAAATCCCAGGTCGAACTGAGGTGGGTTGGGGGTCATCCCTTTGTAGGGTTTGTGACTCTGTCCCGCTAGGGCAGTTTAGGTGCAGTCTGCGCAGCAAAAGTGGCTCCAAAAGAGATTTTTCACCCTGAGCGAATTTGTGGGTGAGGTTTGCTCGACTGATTTGGGGGCAAGTAGGGGAAGAAATGTTGTGAAGGGGCTATGGCGGCCTTATGTTGGGAAGGGTGGGTATCGGTTGGATCTTTTCGGCTCTGGGTTCCGGCGGGCCTGCACAGACGCAGCCAGCGCAGCAAAAAGTCCTACAAAGGCAAATTTTGCTCCAGACGAATTTTGGTGCGAGATTTTGGGGGAGTCTTGGGGACAGGGAGAGGAACAAAATTGAAGAAGAGGCCATTAGGGTTTGAGGACGGGAGGAAAGGGTGCCAACCTGTTCTATACGGCCCTAGTTCTATAAGCAGACGGCCAGATCTGAGCGCAGGTCTGCAAGATGAATCCTCCACGTTTTGCTGCAACTCGGGGAAGCTTGATCTCCTGGCTTGGAATGAAGATGGTGGAGGTCGCCGCCTTCTGTTGGGGCAGCCAAGAACCTGCAAGAAGAGGGGGCTAGGGCGTCGCACCCAAGAGGATGAGGAAGAAGAAGAGATAGAGGGTGTCACACCCTACAGGGGAGGGGGAGGAAGAAGAAGGAAATGCTCTTGGCCAAAACTCAATTTTCATTCATTCAACCATCAATCCTCCCAAGAGGGGAATACAAGGTAATATATAGAGTATGAGCTCCATCTTCCCTCCTTAGAGTTTGAATTTGAACCCATTTGAATTTGAAATCCATGGGCTCTCTTTTCCACCTTGGAGTTGGAACCCATCATGAGCTCCACTTTCTCTCCTTAGAATTTGAACCCATTTGAATTTCAAATCCATGGGCTCCCTTTCCCACCTTGGAGTTGGAACCCATCATGAGCTCCACTTTCTCTCCTTGGATTTTGAACCCATTTGAAATTCAAATCCATGGGCTCCCTTTCCCTCCTTGGATAAAATTCAAATTACATACCAAAGACACACCTAAGACGTACATAATACATAATATGACCAAATACGTACATAATGTCAAATACGTACACAATACAAGTACATATAAAAATACGTACAAAAATACATATAAAATATGAATACGTACAAAAATACGTACTAAGTGTCAAAGCTCCAATGGAGACTCCAGACTGTCCCCCAACCACAAGGATGTCGGTGTCGACCGAGTCGTGCTACGTGTCCGGTACCGGCGGCTCTCGGAGTCAAGCCGTATTCTTACTCGGGTGTCCTCACCAATTCTCCCCGGGTGAGAAGAACTCGACCCTGTCGAGTAAGGGTCTCCATCGCTCTGGTATTGCTCGAGCAAGTCTGGATCTATCCTCTCAAGCTCTACCCGGGTGATCCATGCATCATCGGACGCAGGTTGTCCTCTCCAACGCACCAAGTAGCGGTGATACACGCCACTCCTAGTGGTAGTCACCTGCTCATCCAGTATAGACTCTATCCGCTCATGCTGCTGAGGTGACAGGGCTGGAAGTGGACTCTCAGGGGAGGGCTCACTCACAAGGGGTGGAGAAGGCCCAAACAACTCACTAGGGATCACTACCGGGTCCCTACATGTGACTAAGTCCGAGACATTGAATGTGGAATTGATATCATAGTCGTCCGACAAGTCTATAACATATGCATTAGATCCAACTCGCTTCAAAACTCTAAAGGGGCCAGCACCACGAGCTTGTAATTTCTTCACGGCTCCAGAAGGAAACTGTTCCGGTCTGACCCGGATCATGACATAATCTCCCTCCGGGAACATGCGGGGGTGTCTATGAGTGATAGCCAATTCTTTATATCGCGTGTTGCTGGACTCAAGGTGGTGATGATGATGTAAACTCTGACCTAATTGTGTGGACTCATACCTATGCAAGTGTAGAGGTGGTCCTGGACATCCAAACGTGGACCTAGCATGTCTATGACACCTACCTGATTGGAGAACACGGGGAGGACCTGGACAACCAAAGTTGTACCTATCATGCATAGGTGTCCTACTAAATGTGGTAGACTCAGGGGGTCCAGTATGTCCAAACTTACTCACTATGTAACCCCTATATGACTGTAGACATGATGATGCATGAGAGACAGACCAGTGTTCCTTTCCATCCAAGTTCTGGGGTGTGGATGCATGCAGGGTGAGATGTTGGTGGGCATGTGTAGAAGGGGTATGATAGTGGACCTCTTTGACAAAGGGGAGTGAAGAATATGGGTTGAGAGGATCACTAGGGAGGGGATCGAAAGGGTCAAAGAAATGATGACTCCTCCTGACGGGCCCCTTCACAATACTTGCCCATGTTTGACGCTCGGCAAGATGCGGAGGGTCACCTTCTGTCATTATGATAGATGGGGCAAGGGGCTCATGAGGAAGGCAAGGTTCCTCCCTTGGGATAGTAATGCCATAAGAGGGGACACAGTCAAGCTCATCGGGTATGGGAAAGAACAAAAGGACCTCGAAGGTGATATGACCTATGGTGTACACCGAGGTAACGGACCCTAAAGTAGGGTGCGTGAAGCGATGACCACAGGGTTTGTCAGACCCTAAGGCCAACATATACGTCAACTCCCATTGACAATCTAAACTCCTAATAAAGTCCTTCACATTTTCTACAAAGTAGAAGGATCGAAAAGTGGTGTGAAAAGAGTTAAGTGGTATTGCTGGGAGTGCTGGTTCCATGGTTGGGTAGTAAAGGATCGAAACATCTAGAATTAGACCCTTCCTTAACCAGCAATACAAAGGCTCTCCAATGACAAGTTCACCCTTGGGAGATAAGAATGGCTCTAGATGAGGGTTGAAGGGCGAAGCATATACCTCGAATGAGGAAAAGGAGTCCTCTATGATGTGGATGGAACCTTGGCTCTCCTTCGAAGGTACTGGGCTGAGAGTGTTGGCCTCGACCTCCATATGTTTAGGCACGACTCCATCTTGACTCGGAGGTGGGCAAGGGGAAGTCGACGGTCCAATAGGAGTGTGCATCCTTCCTAGTTTCTCCCTAAAAATTTGCAGGAGTTTGGCAAGGGGGAGATCCCTCAGGATAGAGGCATTCGGGGAGACTTGCTGATAATCATTAGACTTAGTCTCAGACATAGACTCATACGTAGGTGGAACCCTGCCACTCCAACTATGATGCGCTCGGTTGGGGGTAAGAGGTGATGTGCGTTGTAGAGGTTGAGCCCTTATGGTGACCTTGGACTGGCCGGGAGAGAAAGGAGGAGTGGTAGTGCTCCTCGGACTATGGCTCTCCAAGTAGGAGGGGGAACGTTGGGGAGCATAGATTTTCCTAAGTTCTACCTTCATCTCCTCCCATGAGCCTATGGGCTCTTGCCTCTTAACCGCCCTAAGACACACTATGTGGCTCCATGCCTCCTTGGCTTGAGCCAAAAGTTTTCCCTTGGCAATGTTGACTCTCTCGGATCCATATATCCAATTCTTCTCAAAGTATTTTCCCATGGTAGTCTCCCACTTTAGATAGGCACTAGGGCTTGATCCATCAAAGCGAAGGTCCTCATCTAGAATGATGTCTAAGAATAGAGGGTCGGTCGGACCCTTGTGGAGGGCCGAGTTGTATGGAGTTGACCAAATAGGGATAGCCATGATGATGCACTCGAGGACTCTAAATACACATGCACGCACTAGGACTATGGAAGGGACATGCAGGACAACTAAGGGATGGGACTACACACGACTCAAAATGGTGATGGAAAAAGGGGAAGAATGAGGACTCAAATGCACCTAAAACAAACCTAATGACTCACATGCAACTTAGACAAACCTAATGCCTCAATTGCACCCTAGACATCCTAAGGACTCAAATTACCTACGACCCCAATTTGATAGAACAAATTAGTTCCCAAAGCTCTGATACCAAATTTGATGCGGGACGCTATGCGAACTAGGACCCTATGCAACGATATGACTAAACGGACTCCTATGACCAGCAACGGCACAACAATCCGAGTAGCGTAACTCGACGCCTAAAGTTCCGAAGAGAGGAGTTATGCTATATAACAAGGAACACAAGTTCGCAAGCACCCCAAGAGGGGGAAGCGCACCGATCCGCACGGTTGAGAAACCGGCGAGTCTACGGTAGGCAAATCCACACTCGCAACTCGGATGAGTCACGGGACGGTCTCACTCACTCACCGCAGTAGTGAATAAAGAACTAGCTAGGACCCTACTACGCACAAGCAGCGGCTTCAAGAGAGTATACTAAATAAGCAAGCAATACCAGGGGAGGAGTAGACATATACCTCCACGCTCGGGGCGTGGGGAAGAGGCCCAGCCAAGTCACACGATCCCGGTACAAAGATAAGCAAGTACAAGTCAAAAAAACACCCACTCCTCGCAGGGAGGTAAAGGGCTACACAGTGATATCTGGGGATTGTGCGAAGTGGGGTGACGGGCACGGGGTCGGTGGCGCTCGTCACCCACGTGTGTCGCTGCGAACTGGTCGGACGGCGCTGCCTCTGTGGATCGGCCAGGAACCAACAGCAAGGACGGCAAGTCTCGGATGTCGTGGATGGTGCTGGTTCCCCTGAAGGAGGGAGGCAGTAGGTGCTGGACCTGCTGGAGGAAGGCGAATGACGACAGCACTGGCGCGGACCTCTGAAGTGGCTCGAACCGGCGGGCAGGCTGCCAATCGGTCTGCGCAGGTCCTGGCGAGCAGCAGGAACGCGGATCTGGCCGGTAATCTTCCTCTCGTCCATTGGCAATGAAATTTGATGTGGTCTCTGGTGGGTAGGTCCCAAGGGTGGCCGAGGAAGTAGAGCTGCGAACAAGCACCGTGGCGACCGTGGAGAATTTTGAAGCGTACCTTGCGCAATCTGGCCTGTCTATGGGCAGCAGGACCAAGGGCCAATAAAAGGGGTTGGAACCTGGGCTTCCTGGGGGTAAATGGGATCAGGATTTCTGTGGTGGACTGGTAGGGGACATGGGGTGAAGTGGTAGCAGTGGTGGGGTGGTGTGCAGTGGTGGTTTTGGGCGTGGGCGACGCAAACAGTTTGGGATCAGTTCTGCAATCCAGTGCAGTCAGAACTGTGGGTTGGGAAGGTGGATGTGTCAAGCTGGGAAAATGGGCTCCCGAGGGTGCAGGGAAATTATGTGGGATGCCATAAGATGTGTATGAGAAATGATCAAAATCCCAAGTTGAACTGAGGTGGGTTGGGGGTCATCCCTTTGTAAGGTTTGTGACTCTATCCCTCTAGGGCAGTTTAGGTGCAGTCTGCGCAGAAAAAGTGGCTCCACAAGAGATTTTTCACCCGGAGCGAATTTTTGGGTGAGGTTTGCGGGACTGGTTGGGGGGAAGGTAGGGGAAGAAATGTTGTGAAGGGGCTATGGCGGCCTGATGTCGGGAAGGGGGCATACCTGTAGCAACCCTGATAAATGAATATTGAAATAAAATTAAAAACATATATATTAAAGAAGTAATACGGATAATAAGAATAGGGTTAATTAGACAAAAATAAAACAAATTACAAATAACGCCTCTGAGTAAGGCGTTAATTTAAAAAGACACGCCTCTACAAACGGCGTGACTAAAGAAAGGATGCCCACACGTGCGGTCGTCAACTCTCACGCGACCAAATAGGCAAGTAAAAGAAACGTCCATATCTTGGGCGTGTTTTAAAAATAAGGAACGCCCTTATACAAGACGTTTCTTAAGAAACGACCTGAACTAGGTCGTTAATTAAAGAATCGACGCCCTGACCCAAGGCGTTAATTCCATTCGGGAACCGTTCGACCCAGAGCTTATCTAGGGAAAGATCAACCTAATCTAGTAAGTGTCTATTAGAGTAAGGACTCTGTTAGGGATATACTACCCTCAATCAAACACTCACCCTAGTAGGACTCTATAAATATACCTGATCGATCAAACCCTAAACCATTTGATCGATCTACTGTTACACGGTAAGTGAAGAACATACGTTCTTCTTATTTTCTCTTGCTTCGGTTACATGAAGAACTGATAGTTCTTCATCCACTTTTTCTCTTACAGGTTAAGGACGCAGCAGTATAGGTGAAGAACAAGGTAACGTTCTTCTAATACCTCCTCTGTTCCGATAAGTGGAGAAATTAATATATGTTTCTTCTTTTTCTTATAGGAACCGCATCGAGTTGGTGAACCGAAGAACAAGGGTTCTTCAACAAAAACCTTCTCTTCCTCCTACTGTGGAATTTCGTTACTGTTGAAGCAACAGAACTTCTATTCTCATAGCCCTCACGGTCATCTCCAAATCAACTCTTCAAGGTAGGATCTTCTCAAGTCTTGTAGCCCAAACTAAATTTATATAATACAAGAAGCATCTTGCATATCATGTATTAGTTTTATTTTAGTTTCTCGGACGTTGGAATATTATTGAAAGAAACGCCCTTGAATAGGGCGCTACTTTAAAATAAACGACCACCACTATGGTCGTTAATTCATAATAAACGCCCCATATACATGCGTTACTTTCATGAAAATATTAAATACCCACATTATAAAAATGATATATATGAAATCCTGATATCTAATGCATGACTCTACCTATAAATTCCTACTAATTTTCTCGTCATGACCATGTCTCCTGTCACTTGAAATTTTATTTCCTGGAATATTGTAAATTTCTTGAATTCACGACTTGGACAAAGTCATTTTTTTTATATGTTAACGCCCCAGAACAGGGCGTGATTCTGAAAGCTAACGCCCCTTCCTAGGGCGTTTCTCTGTTAAAATCCTGAAATATATTTATTCTGTAAAATAGAATTAAACAGTAACGCCCCTTCCCAGGGCGTTTTTTTCTATCAATCCTGAAAATTATTTACATTCTGACAGATATGTAAATAATAAGACGCCTTCTTGTGAAGTCGTCAACTCCTGAAGAAACGCCCCTGACCAGGGCGTGTTTTAGATAAATTACTGAATTATTAAAAAATTCTACAAAACGGAAACATATGTAAACGCCCATCTGTTAGGCGTTAATTACTTGAGAAACGACTTTACCTAAGTCGTTATTTTACTGTAAAACTGATTTTTCCCTGCTTTTGTTAACCGATGGTTTCATATGTTATATAATATATATATCGGCACTATTCTCCACTCCGTGAGTATAGTCCCACGTTTCATATTGTTTCATCGATCACACTCAACTCTCATTGACATACAAGCTCTCCATTGGACATTCCGTTCCTTTGGACTAGCGAGTTAGTCATAGAGACCTCCGTAAGACTCCTCGTAGCCTTGGATTCCCTCAAGGCCGACTGAGCTGGTTGTACCCTAAAAACCCACTACACGATCCTTGCCATGTCAATCTAAAGAAACATGGTATACCGGCCCTTATGTTTATACAAAGAGTATATCATAAGAAAATTCTTAATGGGATGATGATATCATGCCATATCATGTCGTTCTTGTAAACCTCAATTCTATGATAAGAATGAGGGTATCTTACTTTGATATACTGTTCATGTGGACCTCAATTCTATATAAAGAATGTCCATACTGATTTGTCATGGTACCTAAGTTAAGGGAACCATATTCTACCTAGTTTTATCGATATAGTGATTATAATATTATTACCGTCAATCTATGTCCTTTGTCATATTTTGGACTCTATTCTATCCAAGTTGTCATACATGTCTACAAGCTTGATTATTGAAATTCTATATTGGCTATATAAACAAGAGTGGATGTCAAAAATACATGATAAATGCCTGCGCATATAGGGCCCGATCTGGTCCTGGGAGGAGCACCCGAAAGTACTTGTGCCCATGGGAGTTAAAATGATAAGGTATCTGGCATTATACCGAGTACTTGACTTGCTTGATTGGACATTCCACACACATCTTGTACTTGAATCGTACTGGACTTTACATGAATTGCGTGGCCCGAAAAAAAAAGGGTAATTTACTTGCTTGATACATGATAGCCAAAGTTCTTGACATGACTTGTTAAACATACTTACTTGAATATCTTGAATACACTTGTTATCTTGTTGGAAGTTCATGATTAAGTTCATCTTATTTCTTTGATATTACATTCTCTCTATCATGTCGTTTTATACGAGCATGCATAGCTTTATTGCATTCATGAAAGATGTAATTACTTAAACCCCTTGCTAGTACTTGAGATATAATTTCCTACTGAGCGTTCGCTCATTCCGTTTGTCACTTTGTACTTTTCAGGTAAGTCCGACGACGATGGAAGTCAATCGGATGGGAATGGTCAAGAGTGAAAGTGATAGAGCTGCTCAAGTGTCATCTAGTCTTTTCTATAGTTTCTTGAGTCAAATATGTATTATTTTCCTTTTATTAAACAGAGTATTGAATTTGTAATAGTCTATCCATTATGAAATAAAGGATTGGGTTATCTTGCTATTTTGCGCGTCTCTGTCTTTGTGTCGAATACACGACCACTCTGATTGACATGATTGATATAAACTCATCACGCGTCTCCTGGTATCTTCCGCGCTCGGGGCGTGACAGTTTTTGTGGTATCAGAGCCTAAGGTATTCAATTCCTAGGAAAAACCCAAGTCCAAGGATAAGTTGAACCTTTAAACCAGTGAGATTGGGTAGAACCAAGGGTTAGATTTAACATAGTATACGAGTCTTTAAATACGATCACGTACTAATATAGTTATTGTAATTGTAGGATAATGGCTGCCGAACGTGCTCAATGGCGCAACATGCAGCGTACCCTCCAAGGGATGACCCAAGTGCTACAACAGGTAGCACAAGGTGATGCTCCACGAGCTGGAAGCTTACACCAAGCATTTAAGAACATGAATCCCCCGAAGTTTATGGGATCGACCGATCCGAACGATGCCGAGCATTGGGTTCGGGAAACCGAACGCATATTCCGTGTCAAGCAATGCACAGATCAGGACAAAGTTCTATTAGCTACATTTCAATTAGAGAAAGATGCTAGATGCTGGTGGGAGTCTATTGAAGCAACCATAGATCCGACTCAAGTAACATGGGAAGAATTTGTGGAATACTTCAATGCTAAATATTTCTCGGACCGAGTCCAAGAAAAGAAGGCTGCAGAATTCGCTGCATTAAAGCAACGATCCTTATCATTAGCAGATTATGAAGCTCAGTTCTCCAGGTTATCTAGATATGCTAAGCATCTTATTAGCACGGAGAAGATGAAAGCCCGTAGATTTCTTAATGGGCTTAGGCCCCACTATATTACTCAACTGGCGCCTATGGACATCCAAGTTTATTCTGAAATAGTGCGCCGAGCCCAACTACTTGAAGATGCCACAGGACTATCTGATAGGATTCGAGGGAAAGACAAGAAGGAACAAGTCACGGGTTTGGGTTCCTTCAAACCTAATTTCAAGAAGAGGCCCAATAATGGAGGTTCTTCCTCTCAAGACCATAAGTGCAAAAAGACCAAGCCTTTCTCTATCACAACTACCCCTTCTAATACAGTATGCAAGCATTGTGACAAGGCTGGTCACAAGACAGAAGAATGCTGGAGGAAATTAGGAGCTTGTCTCCGTTGTGGAAGCCGTGAGCATCGGATTCCCGAGTGTCCATTAATGAACGACCAAGCCGGCGATGGTAAACGCCCGGTGACAAAGAATGCTCGTCTTCATGCAATACAGGAGACCGAACCGGAAGAAGAAGGCGGATTAGTGGAAGGTACATTGAAAATTTGTTCCAAATATGCACATGTCTTATTTGATACGGGTGCATCACATTCTATTGTTTCTAAGAAGTTTGCTGACCCATTACCTCTAGAACCGGAATGGATGAAAATAGTGTTGTCTACTCCTCTCGGAAACGAGACGGATATCACGCACTATTACCAAAACTGTGAGGTGTTGGTTCGAGGAAAGAATTTTCCTATTGATCTTATCTGCTTAGATCTAAAAGAATATGATGTTATACTAGGAGCAGATTGGTTATCTAAGTACCAGGCAACGGTTGATTGCCGTAATAGCAAGATTGTTTTCAAAGAATTTCCAGAACTGACTTATACTAGTCCTAAGAGTCGAAGCAAATCCCCCCTTATTTCGGCTCTTCGAGCAAGCAAGCTCGTCAGGAAGGGATGTGTATCCTTCCTTGCTTTTGTCACTGTTAAAGAAGCTAAGGAAACCAAGATAGAAGACATTCAGGTAGTGCAAGAATTTCCAGATGTATTTCCGGAAGATTTGCCGGGATTACCCCCTCAAAGAGAAGTGGCCTTCACCATTGACTTAGTCCCTGGTGCTGGTCCTGTTTCAAAGGCACCATATAGAATGTCCCCTGCTGAACTCAAGGAGTTGAAGGAGCAGATGATGGAACTAATCCGAAAAGGGTTTATTAGACCAAGTACTTCCCCGTGGGGAGCACCAGTCTTATTTGTAAAGAAGAAGGATGGATCCATGAGATTGTGTATCGACTATCGACAGTTGAATCATCTTACTATCAAGAACAAGTATCCACTGCCGAGAATCGATGAATTATTTGATCAGATTTCAGGATCCAAATACTTTTCCAAGATTGATCTCAGGTCGGGATATCATCAATTAAGAATCAAGGATGATGACATTCACAAGACCGCATTCAGAAGCAGGTATGGCCATTATGAATTTATTGTTATGCCTTTTGGACTAACAAATGTCCCTGCTGCCTTTATGCAGTTAATGAATAGCATATTCAGGCCTTACTTGGATCAATTCATAGTAGTCTTCATTGATGATATATTGATATATTCCAAGAATAAGGAAGAACATGAAGAACATTTGAGGATTGCATTGCAAGTCTTGAGGACAAATCAATTATATGCTAAACTCAGCAAATGCGAGTTCTGGCTTGAAGAAGTGGCTTTTCTCGGACATGTCATATCAAAGGATGGATTATCAGTAGATCCGTCAAAGGTTGAAGCTGTAAGAAACTGGGAAAGACCCACTAATGCAAGCGAGATCAGAAGTTTCTTAGGTCTTGCAGGATATTATCGGCGATTCATCAAAGATTTCTCTAAGATCGCCGTGCCCCTTACAAGGTTAACTCGCAAGGAGATCCGATATGAATGGAGTGAGGAATGTGAAAGAAGTTTCCAAACTCTCAAGGATCATCTCACTACAGCTCCGGTGTTAGCTCTACCAATTGAAGGAGAGAAATTCGAGGTCTACACAGATGCTTCTGGCATTGGCCTTGGATGTGTCCTAATGCAACAAGGAAAGGTCATAGCATACTCTTCACGTCAACTGAAGAAGCATGAGGAGAATTACCCCGTCCATGACTTAGAACTGGCCGCGGTGGTATTTGCCCTAAAGATATGGAGACACTACTTATATGGAGTGCAGTTTACTGTATACTCCGATCACAAGAGTCTCAAATATCTATTTTCACAAAAGGAGCTAAACATGAGACAAAGACGCTGGCTAGAATATCTCAAGGACTTCGACTTCAATATTCAATACCATCCCGGAAAGGGTAATTATGTTGCTGATGCCCTTAGTCGAAAGCCGAGAGCAATGATAGCCAATTGTATGATACAAGAATGGAGGTTGCTTGAACAATTCTCCGAGCTCAATATAAGCTTGGACACGGAATCCAAATTTATTACATTATCTCATGTAAGCATACAGTCAGATTTATTATCTGAGGTACAAGCACTTCAGAATGATGATCCTATATTAGTGGAAATCAAAGGAAGATTAGAAGGACAATCTGACTTTCAGGTAGCTTCTGATGGAAGATTATTGTTCAAAGATAGAACTTGTATACCCGACTGTCCGGAATTAAAGAAGAAGATCTTAGATGAAGCTCACCGATCAAGGTACACTATTCATTCATGATCAACCAAAATGTACCAGGATGCAAAGAAGAACTTTTGGTGGCCCAACATGAAAAGGGAAATAGCGGACTATGTATCACGCTGTCTCACCTGCCAACAGGTCAAGGCAGAACACCAAAAGCCTGCTGGAAAACTACATCCTCTAGATATTCCTAAGTGGAAGCGGGAGGATATTGGTATGGATTTTATCATGGGTTTATCTAAATCGAAAGGAGGACATGATGGAATCTGGGTTATCATTGACCGATTAACTAAATCGGCACATTTCTTGCCAATAAAAAGCCGATGGTCAATTGATGTGCTAGCTGCACTGTACATCAAGGAAATAGTCAGGTTACATGGAATTCCTGTCTCAATCGTGTCTGATAGAGATCCCCGTTTCACTTCTCATTTCTGGAAGGGATTACAACATTCGTTGGGAACAAGGCTCAACTTTAGTACTGCTTTTCACTCACAAACGGATGGTCAGACCGAGAGAGCTAATCAAGTTGTTGAAGATATGCTTAGAGCATGCATCATTGACTTTGGAGGAAGCTGGCATGATCACTTGTCCATTAATTGAATTTGCATATAACAACAGCTACCAAGCTAGTATCCAAATGGCACCTTTCGAAGCTTTATATGGAAGGAGTTGCCGATCACCCTTATGCTGGAACGAAGTTGGAGAAAAAATAACTATTAGGTCCAGACATGGTAAGGGATACAACTGAGAAGATACAAGTAATCAGAAAAAGATTGCAAGTTGCTCAGACAAGACAAAAGGCTTATGCTGATACAAGGAGGAGAGATCTTGAATTCCAAATCGGAGATCATGTATTTCTCAAGATATCGCCTGGTCGTGGCATACGAAGATTTGGTGTTAAGGGCAAGCTTACGCCAAGATTCATCGGACCATTTGAGGTACTTGAAAGAGTTGGCGAGGTTACTTATCGCATCGCGTTACCTCCTCAATTGTCCGACGTGCATAATGTGTTTCACATATCTATGTTGAAGAAGTATGTGCACGATCCATCTCATATTATTGAACATGGAGATCTGGTGATCCAGAAAGATCTCACCTATGAACAGAAGCCTATGAAGATCTTGGATCGAGAAATACGAGCTCTAAGGAATAAGGTTATTCCCATGCTCAAGGTACAATGGAATAAGAATCCTGAACACGAAGCGACATGGGAGACCGAGGAATCTATGAAGAAACGATTTCCCGAGTTATTCTAAGAGGTATATGTTCTACACTCTCCACGTGTATAATTATATATATATTGAATTTGGGGACCAAATTCTTTTTAAGTGGGGGAGGGTGTAGCAACCCTGATAAATGAATATTGAAATAAAATTAAAAACATATATATTACAGAAGTAATATGGATAATAAGAATAGGGTTAATTAGACAAAAATAAAACAAATTACAAATAACGCCTCTGAGTAAGGCGTTAATTTAAAAAGACACGCCTCTACAAACGGCATGACTAAAGAAAGGACGCCCACACGTGCGGTCGTCAACTCTCACGCGACCAAATAGGCAAGTAAAAGAAACGTTCATATCTTGGGCGTGTTTTAAAAATAAGGAACACCCTTATACAAGACGTTTCTTAAGAAACGACCTGAACTAGGTCGTTAATTAAAGAATCGACGCCCTGACCCAAGGCGTTAATTCCATTCGGGAACCATTCGACCTAGAGCTTATCTAGGGAAAGATCAACCTAATCTAGTAAGTGTCTATTAGAGTAAGGACTCTGTTAGGGATATACTACCCTCAATCAAACACTCACCCTAGTAGGACTCTACAAATCCTATAAATATACCTGATCGATCAAACCCTAAACCATTTGATCGATCTACTGTTACACAGTAAGTGAAGAACATACGTTCTTCTTATTTTCTCTTGCTTCGGTTACATGAAGAACTGATAGTTCTTCATCCACTTTTTCTCTTACAGGTTAAGGACGCAGCAGTATAGGTGAAGAACAAGGTAACGTTCTTCTAATACCTCCTCTGTTCCGATAAGTGGAGAAATTAATATATGTTTCTTCTTTTTCTTATAGGAACCGCAGCGAGTTGGTGAACCGAAGAACAAGGGTTCTTCAACAAAAACCTTCTCTTCCTCCTACTGTGGAATTTCGTTACTGTTGAAGCAACAGAACTTCTATTCTCATAGCCCTCACGGTCATCTCCAAATCAACTCTTCAAGGTAGGATCTTCTCAAGTCTTGTAGCCCAAACTAAATTTATATAATACAAGAAGCATCTTGCATATCATGTATTAGTTTTATTTTAGTTTCTCGGACGTTGGAATGTTATTGAAAGAAACGCCCTTGAATAGGGCGCTACTTTAAAAGAAACGACCACCACTATGGTCGTTAATTCATAATAAACGCCCTATATACAAGCGTTACTTTCATGAAAATATTAAATACCCACGTTATAAAAATGATATATATGAAATCCTGATATCTAATGCATGACTCTACCTGTAAATTCCTACTAATTTTCTCGTCATGACCATGTCTCCTGTCACTTGAAATTTTATTTCCTGGAATATTGTAAATTTCATGAATTCACGACTTGGACAAAGTCGTTTTTTTTATATGTTAACGCCCCAGAACAGGGCGTGATTCTGAAAGCTAACGCCCCTTCCTAGGGCGTTTCTCTGTTAAAATCCTGAAATATATTTATTCTGTAAAATAGAATTAAACAGTAACGCCCCTTCCCAGGGCGTTTTTTTCTATCAATCTTGAAAATTATTTACATTCTGACAGATATGTAAATAATAAGACGCCTTCTTGTGAAGTCGTCAACTCCTGAAGAAACGCCCCTGACCAGGGCGTGTTTTAGATAAATTACTGAATTATTAAAAAATTCTACAAAACGGAAACATATGTAAACGCCCATCTGTTAGGCGTTAATTACTTGAGAAACGACTTTACCTAAGTCGTTATTTTACTGTAAAACTGATTTTTCCCTGCTTTTGTTAACCGATGGTTTCATATGTTATATAATATATATATCGGCACTATTCTCCACTCCGTGAGTATAGTCCCACGTTTCATGTTGTTTCATCGATCACACTCAACTCTCATTGACATACAAGCTCTCCATTAGACATTCCGTTCCTTTGGACTAGCGAGTTAGTCATAGAGACCTCCGTAAGACTCCTCGTAGCCTTGGATTCCCTCAAGGCCGACTGAGCTGGTTGTACCCTAAAAACCCACTACACGATCCTTGCCATGTCAATCTAAAGAAACATGGTATACCGGCCCTTATGTTTATACAAAGAGTATATCATAAGAAAATTCTTAATGGCATGATGATATCATGCCATATCATGTCGTTCTTGTAAACCTCAATTCTATGATAAGAATGAGGGTATCTTACTTTGATATACTGTTCATGTGGACCTCAATTCTATATAAAGAATGTCCATACTGATTTGTCATGGTACCTAAGTTAAGGGAACCATATTCTACCTAGTTTTATCGATATCGTGATTATAATATTATTACCGTCAATCTATGTCCTTTGTCATATTTTGGACTCTATTCTATCCAAGTTGTCATACATGTCTACAAGCTTGATTATTGAAATTCTATATTGGCTATATAAACAAGAGTGGATGTCAAAAATACATGATAAATGCCTGCGCATATAGGGCCCGATCTGGTCCTGGGAGGAGCACCCGAAAGTACTTGTGCCCATGGGAGTTAAAATGATAAGGTATCTGGCATTATACCGAGTACTTGACTTGCTTGATTGGACATTCCACACACATCTTGTACTTGAATCGTACTGGACTTTACATGAATTGCGTGGCCCGAAAAAAAAAGGGTAATTTACTTGCTTGATACATGATAGCCAAAGTTCTTGACATGACTTGTTAAACGTACTTGCTTGAATATCTTGAATACACTTGTTATCTTGTTGGAAGTTCATGATTAAGTTCATCTTATTTCTTTGATATTACATTCTCTCTATCATGTCGTTTTATACGAGCATGCATAGCTTTATTGCATTCATGAAAGATGTAATTACTTAAACCCCTTGCTAGTACTTGAGATATAATTTCCTACTGAGCGTTCGCTCATTCCGTTTGTCCCTTTGTACTTTTCAGGTAAGTCCGACGATGATGGAAGTCAATCGGATGGGAATGGTCAAGCGTGAAAGTGATAGAGCTGCTCAAGTGTCATCTAGTCTTTTCTATAGTTTCTTGAGTCAAATATGTATTCTTTTCCTTTTATTAAACAGAGTATTGGATTTGTAATAGTCTATCCATTATGAAATAAAGGATTGGGTTATCTTGCTATTTTGCGCGTCTCTGTCTTTGTGTCGAATACACGACCACTCTGATTGACATGATTGATATAAACTCGTCACGCGTCTCCGGGTATCTTCCGCGCTCGAGGCGTGACAATACCGGTTGGATCTTTGCGGCTCTGGGTTCTGGCGGGCCTGCACAGGGGCAACTTTCGCTCCTGGACGAGTTTGGGTGCGGGATTTTGAGGCCGTCTTGGGGACAGGGCGAGGAACAAAATTGAAGAAGAGGCCATTAGGGTTTGAGGACGGGATGAAAGGGTACCAACCTGTTCTATACGGCCCTAGTTCTGCAAGCAGACGGCCAGATCTGAGCGCAGGTCTGCAAGATGAATCCTCCACGTTTTGCTGCAACTCGGAGAAGCTTAATCTCCTGGCTTGGAATGAAGATGGTGGAGGTCGTCGCCTTCTGTTGGGGCAGCCAAGAACCTGCAAGAAGAGGGGGCTAGGGCGTCGCACCCAAGAGGATGTGGAAGAAGAAGAGATAGAGGGTGTCACACCCTAGAGGGGAGGGAGAGGAAGAAGGAAATGCTCTTGGCCAAAACTCAATTTTCATTCATTCATCCATCAATCCTCCCAAGAGGGGAATACAAGGTAATATATAGAGTATGGGATCCATCTTCCCTCCATAGAGTTTGAATTTGAACCCATTTGAATTTGAAATCCATGGGCTCTCTTTTCCACCTTGGAGTTGGAACCGATCATGAGCTCCACTTTCTCTCCTTGGATTTTGAAGCCATTTGAATTTTAAATCCATGGGCTCCCTTTCCCACCTTGGAGTTGGAACCCATCATGAGCTCCACTTTATCTCCTTGGATTTTGAACCCATTTGAATTTCAAATCCATGGGCTCCCTTTCCCTCCTTGGATAAAATTCAAATTACATACCAAAGACACACCTAAGACGTACATAATATGACCAAATACGTACATAATGTCAAATATGTACACAATACAAGTACATATAAAAATACGTACAAAAATATGTATAAAATATGAATATGTACACAAATACGTACTAAGTGTCAAAGCTCCAATGGAGACTCCAGACTGTCCCCCAGCCACAAGGATGTCGGTGTCGACCGAGTCATGCTACGTGTCCGATATCGACGGCTCTCGGAGTCAAGCTGTATTCTTACTCGGGTGTCATCACCACTATGCAACCTCCTCTTCCTTCTCCACTTCCATCTCCATTACCTTCCCATACCCCTCGGCATCCACCTTGCCCGAAGTGGGCTCCTTATCTTCCGTTGCCAGAGTGTTTTTCAGATATTTTCAGAGCTTTGATAGCCACTCACGCATTGCAGCTCCCTCCGATTGTGCCTTACCAAACCGCGGTCAGGAATATTCTTCAGTATTGTGAGTTTCATCGCCAGCAGGGGCATTTGGTTGAGGATTGCCCTGAATTCTGGGAAATTGTTTATGGCCAGGAAGATAATAAGAGGATCGATTAGGCCATCATACATGAAGTTATTTTAGGTCTCCACAGTAAGCAGCAACAGCAGCAGTCGCCGCCCAGGCATCCATCTCCACTACAAGACCAGGGACACCCCTATGGTTTATTATCCGGTATTGCACCCGCTCCATCATCTATCCCCTTACCTACCCCATTACCTTCACTATCTCCTATCCAATCTCCGCAACCTCCACAAACCCAAGCCTCTGCTCAGGCTAGTGCCACCTCCCCTTCTTCTACTTCTTCCACCATTACTTCCACCCCCAATGTCGTTCGGCGAGTTGTGTCGATACGTCGATGGTGGACACCACAACCTCCCTCGTCTTCACCCTCTCCACCTCCATGTCCACTACCTCTATCAACCACATCACTATCTCCACCATCCTCTCAATCGCCTACACCATCTCCACCACCCTCACCATTGCCTAAACCTCCATCACGCCTGCCATCACCTTTGACCGAGCCTAAGCAAATTTTGCCTTTGCCACCCTCACCTGAGCAAGTCATACCTCCACCCTTACCTTTGCCTCCACCTAAACACACCATACCCGTTGAAACCCCTGCGTCTTCTGAACCTACTCCTATCCCCATTCTTCCACCTATTCCCTCCCCACGGAGCGGGTGTGCGTTGCCCATGGTGCCCATTGGGTCTAATCCCCAGGGAAACAATATGCCAAGTCAGGATGATTCAGTGCCGGCCATGCATTTCAAGATCCAAGACTTCATTTGCCGAATGCCGATCCGCATCCTGGTCCCTAGTTATTTTGGGGATGTTGAGCCTACACTCCTAGTGAAGACGGTTGACAAGAAGAGTTCCCTTGAGTTGATGCCAATTTCTTCCCGAGCAAGGCCGGTGGTAATCTCTTTGCTCGTCGGAGAGTTCATTGTTGATGCTATTATTTCTCCTCACTCTATTGCCATTCAGATGATAGGCCAAGAAGGGTTCTCTACCCGTGTTGTGCTAACGCATGCGGCCACCAAGCAGATTATGGGTTCTATGTTCAAGGTGCAATTGGCCATATATTCTACATTGGAGATATTCTGCACTTGTTATGTAATCTTCCTCAGTTTATTCACAAGCCGGCCATGTCAACACCGTGTATTACTCTTCCTCAGCTTCACCCGTCTCTTCTAGTAAGGGAGTTATGCTTCAAGTCTTATTACTGAGTGGAGCTGCCAAATCTAATGCTACTTGTGCCAAGTAACAAGACTCCATGGTTTTATGATATTCAGCATTATGAGGAGTTAGTTGTTCAAGAACGTCCTACTATTGTTAGCACCGGGAGTCTAGGGGCAACCGCCCCAATGAAGCAGCATATCCATAGTCGGGCAAGGCCATCTGCTAGGTGGGCTCGCTATTTAAGGAGGCACTGCAAAATAAGAGGCCTGAAGGTCCAACCACGCGCCAAGCGGGTCCATTTCAAGCCAATTTTAGCTAAGAAGAGATGGCGATGCAGTTTCAAGAGCCGTCAGTTGTGCATTCAGGGGTCCGCCTATTCCTCCCTTTCTTTTCATTCATCCTTCTTTCTACTCACTTCCCACCCTTGGGTGGTGTACCTTCCTCCATCTGATCCTATTTCCATCATTTTCTCCTCCTTCCATAAGTCCATGCGTCCTCATTCCTCTCCTTTTCCCCCGGATCCTCCAGATTTTCCCTCCTCTCACGATTCTAGGCCCCGGCCTATGTCATCCTTCCATCCCAATCTCGGGACATCACCTGATTCTTCTTCCCCGGGACTTCCGGGTGTTGCCTCTAATTCATCCCCAGGACTTCTGGGTGTTACTTCTGATCCTTTTCTGGCCCTGCCGGATGACTACTACTCTCCTTCTCCGGCCACGTCGGATGATCATTCTCCTTCTTCCTCATCTTCACAGCAATCCTCTCACTGTCTTTCTATTCTCTCCTCTTCACCCTTTCGGGGTCTTCGCCCTTTCTCTTGCTGCTTTTGAGGCTTTAGTCCGCCTTGATCTCAGCTAATCTGGTTTATTCTGTATCTGGTTCATTGTTAACAGGGCCTTAGTGCCTTAATGAGGGAGTTCTAGCCCTCGTCTCTCTTCCTTTTTATCCCTTCTTCATCCAGTATGATGTCTGCCACTCCCCTGTGTCGAGGAATCCAATCCTTTGCTCTCCTTTCATCTTTTATCCTGACAAGCAAGGAATACAAAGCTACTCGAGCTCCTCAAAGCTCGATGATCGAGATCGCTTTAGGATGCCGGTTTCCACGCCATGGATTTACAAAGGTATCTTTATTTTGAGCAAAGAAACATGCTTTCATTTCCATTATTTCTATTGTTTCTGCACAGGCTTATAATGTTATTCCTCAACATGGTTAAGTGACTTTTAGAAATTTACTTAGTTCATTTAAAATGAGTTCGCTTCTGTAGCATCCTTAGGCTAGTGATAACTCCGTGCTGGGAGTCTAGTTCTTTCCCCGATCGTTGAGGGTGACCTTTGAGAATGGGTTTTTCACACACTTCACGGCGAGCCATAGCCGATTCCTCTGAGCAACACCGTTGCTGCTTTGGCCATACTTTGGGTATGCACGAAGGTCTTTTCTCTTCTCTGCTCGGCCAAGTGTAGGGGCAAGAGATTGATGGATAAGATGACCAACCTAGGCGCTCCCTAATACGAGAGAGGTCTCAAATAGGGGCAGTCTTAACCCTCGAAAGTGAGCTTTCATGCAATATCTAGCCAATAAGGGCTTTCAAAATCAATGATGAATCGAAAAGAAGATTATGAAATCAAAGGCATGGCAAGTGTGGGAGTACAGTTCCCCACGGTACGTCATGAGTCCGGTCGCATGCGTGCCTGATTAATATGGGTCTAAAAATCAAGGACACAAAAGCCCCGGCGTAACATGCTGTCTCTTTGAGGGGTGGTGCCCTGGAAGGAATTCAAGTCCTGATGTCTCCCATCCTGCACAAAGCTTATCTCTAATTTTTCTTCTACTTCTCCCTCTTAGGCTGGGTTGTATCCCGGGTATGGCCTTAGTAGGGGCACCGTTCTTTAGTGGCAGTTGGTTGTGGTAAGTCACCCTCACATGCACACCCTGCTCAAGGGAAGTCTTTAATGAGAGGGGAGGGACGGCGATTCCTGGCCAGTAGTTCGAGCCTGTCTTTGGGTGTTGCGGATTACTATTCAAAAATTTAAAAAAATGAGATATTGTCAAAAATCTAAAAAAAATGAGATATTGTCAAAATTTTAAAAAATGAGATATTGTCAAAAATCAAAAAAATGAGATATTGTCTAAAAAACAAAAAAAATCAAATATTTTCAAAAATCTAAAAAAATATGTCTTTTTCATGCATTTGCATTTGTTTTAAGGACAGATACGTAATCCGTTTGCTAAGTGTGCAGGTTGCAAGTACTCAGGCATTCCTTGCTATATCTTTGTGCTCTGTCTCATGTCCATATCTTTGATTTGTTCTTTCCTTCTTCAATCATATCTCTTGCTCTGTTCTGAAGCTTGTGTCCTTCTCAACTTTTATTTGCAATGATTATTTCTCTATGAGAGGGCTTTACCTCACGATTATGAACCTGACGGTTCTGCTTCATTCTGATCTTGGATTTTGATTGAAGGGCATATTTGTTTATATCCTTTGTCCCGCTGTGTCCTTGTCTCGCCGTGTCTATGTCCCACCGTGTTGTCCTACACATGTTATTTTGTTCTTCACCACGTGTTGTTAGTTGTCTTGCATATGTTATTAGTCGTCCTTCTATATCTCGTGTGTTGTCCCCAACCGCGTGGTCATCCCTCATGTTCTTGTCCCAACCATGTGTTGTCTCACTGCATTGTTGTCTTGTCCCCCACGTTCATCTTGCATACGTGTGGTTTGTTCATGCAATTGCATATGTGCTTGTTCGTCTTATTGTGTTTTATTCCATTCGTTTGATTGTTATGTATCGTTCAGTTGAGTGTTATCTTATCGTCGTTATGTTCATGCTTGTTTATCATGTTCATTCATATTGTTGTTGTCTTATTTGAAAATCCAAAAAAATCCAAAAAATCAGAAAATCTAAAAAAGATGCCGTTTCGCTTGGCAGGTAAGTCAGGTATTGTATCTCGATCCTTATCACTTAATGCATTACTATATGTTATATATGATATATTCCCTCGTGAACCGGCTGGTCATTCATGTGTTCTGGGATCTGATGTTCCACTTAAATAAAAATGATGATGATCTAAGTGCACATGTTTAATCGTTACATAGGCCGTTAGGTTGGAAAAGTTTGGGGACGATGGTTTTATCTTGCACGCCGTGGTTGCAGATGGTGTCTTGACCCTAGTTTCTCCGGTCTAGCAATACTATTCTCAAGTATCTTGTTATTTTACCTTTCTTTGCATTCGTTTTAATGATTTCTTTTATTTTAGCCCAGCATGCATCATGCACATTTTTTTTAAGCATTCATGAATCTTCATCTGTTCAAGGCGTCTCACTGATGGTGAATAGCTGTGTTCTTGATCTCGGATGAGGAGAGTCATTCCACTCTGAATTAGAAGGTTTCCTTCGATCTGCTCGCTTGATTTGGTTAGCTGAAGATTCCTGTCTGGAGTTTAGTTAATCATATTTTCCTTCCCGTTGCCTCCGGCGGCCAGCCGTGTTTTCCTTTCCTTAGTTGTTAGTTCCTCCAGACTTGCGTCGTTTCGTTGGCTATTTCCTTGTGATTAGTTTGAGGTTTTCCAAAAAATTCCTGTCGCTTATTGGTTGAGACGGGTGTCGTTTGCCTTAACGCCCGCTTTCCATTCCGCTCTGCTTCATTTCCGCTTCATCTCCATGTTCCATTCCGCTTTCACTTCAACTCCACTCGCTCCCCTGCAAAGAGGGTGTTAAGGAGGGACATCTGTTGACACCCATTTTATGACTGATAAGTTGGGTCATCTCTATGTTCATTCTATATGATGCTCCGAGTTATTCCCATTTGTTGAGCCTTCTTGATCAGTGGAAGGTTTATTTCATGGGTCTTAATTCCTTGGTTGGGTCTGGTTCCTTGATTCCTTGCATTGAACGATGTTTAGCAAGCTTTTGTCTCATTTGGATCCTTATTGTCTCTAACGGTCTATACCAGGCGCGTTACATTCCTCTGACGTATCAGTCCTTGGCCGTTACATCTTGAAGAGTCCTTGAGTATAAGGCTTCTTTTCAAAGCTTATCCTTTGGCTATCCGTTGACTTTGACGGTCCATCGTGCAACCGTTATAGTTCTCTGACGCGTTTTATCTTGACCGTTGCATTCTTCAAGAGTCCAGCATTTGAAAACTTCTCTCGTAGATCTCATCTCTTAAAGGATGAGGTTGATTGTGACGGTCTACTCCTGGAGCATTACATGCCTGTGACGGTCTGTCATGTAGCCGTTACATCAAACACAGAGTCCTAGCTGGTCTGGCCTTTTCTCTGCTACTCCGTGGCCGAGTTAAGAGTTTGATCTTATGATTTCTCTTCCAAATCTGATCCTTAAAACCTTTTGTTTGTTTCTATGGACTCTTGGGAGTGTTATCTTCAAGTGTTTGCTAAGAATCATCCTCCTTTTAGCTGGATTATCCTCTGCTCGATCGGAGAGTTTGAGGGCCTATAAATAGAACCCTTGACTTCATGGCCTAAGGAAGGAAAATCTGGAGTTTACGTCAAAGTGCTGTCGCATTCTGGAGCCATATCCAACCAAGAAGAGTTGTCTCTCACGTCCATCTGATTCACAGTCAAGGGAGTATTCATTTTCTTGAGTGTTTTAGTTCCATCGTTGGCATACTTGTGTTCTTCCTTTTCTCTTTTCATCATAGCATTCTCCCACTCCTTATTTCATGTTCTTCCACGTTCTTCCACTTATTTCATTCACTTAAGCATCCTTCCTATCTTTTAAAATGCCCAGAGGGGTTAAAAAAACACAACTCCCCGGTATTCCCCTTTCCTTTTGAATGATATCAAGTTCATTTGATTATTGATACTACGTTGTTTGAAAGGCTAATTTGGGGTTGTTTCTTGTGTTCTACGTTCTTTGGCAGGTTTACACGGCTCATTAGACGAGGCCCAAGCTTTCTAGCCGGCTGGAAGGTTTGGAGTTTGAAGGATTCACAAGATTGTTCTGCAGACACTCTGACGGTCTTCATCAGACGCGTCAGGTTCCTCTAGCGGTCTGCCGGGCGACCGTCACACTCCCTGTGATGCATAGGCACTGGACCGTTATATCCAGCAGAGCTACAGTTTCCTATTGGTTTCTCTCTCCCGTGAGTGAGTGCATCATCTTCCTATTCTAAGGTATTAATCACATCTTTGGCTTGTTTTTACCTTAGTGGCGATCACGTTCTTTTCCTGGTAGTGGGCATTAGCTTTCTCTCTCCCACATCTTATTTCCTCTTGCTTGTTCCACCCACGCAGTGTGTTTTTATTTACTCCCTTGCTCCACGCTCCGGCGTGTATTTTTCTTTTCCTTTCTTAGTTTAGATTGATTGAGATAGCATTGCCCATGCTAGAGCTGGTTCTGATTGCCTAGGTTCATGGTTTACATGTTCATAGGTTGATTGAGATCATTGTTATTTGCTCTTCATATTCATCTTCATATCATATCATACTTATCTATTCTTCTTTGCAAACGACAAAAACAACAAAAAAACAAATCAACAGTACTACGATAGTAACGGTATAACCATGATTCACATTAAAACTAGGTGGAATTGGCTCCCTAACTTGGTGCCATGATATTAAGAATAAGCGCTCATATGATGATGGTCACTCGTTCTTGCACATGATAAGCTAGATAGAAGTAAGGTCCACAAGTATGGCACTTAAGTCATAAGAATACTAATGGCATGGTTTTCCCATTCCCATTAATTTAGGATATTCTCATGACATCCACATAGCATGTCAGGAGGGCCGGTATACCATGCTTCTTTAGAGTGACATGGCAATCAAGTAGTGTCATGGCTTTTGATGGTACAACTTGCTCGGCTGCCTTGAGGGAATCCAAGGCTAGCGGAGTCATATGGAGGTCTCTATGATAAAGTCACCAATCCAAAGGAACGGAATGTCCCGCGGAGGGTTCATCTATCACCTAGAAATAGTGGGGAATCGATAAAACAATGTAAAACTTGGGACTATATTCGCGGAATGGAATATAGTGCCTATAGTCATAACACATTGACAAGGGTCACAAAACCATGGAAAATCAGGAAAATAGGAATTGACGCCTTTGGTAACGTCTTCATTTTTATAATTGACGCCCTTGTTTGGGTCGTCATATCAATAATCGACGACTGTTCATTCAGTCGTTATATCCCAATACCATAACTACTAAAAATCTATAAGCATATTCAAATTTTAGTTATTATAAGAATGACGACTTTCATAAAGGCTTCAATTCTGTAAACAGCGCCCTAGTCAGGGGCGTTATATATCAAATTAAAGAGCAGGGTGCATGTGGTCAATTACCATATCCAGGAAATTATGTACATTTTAAATTTCACTATTTATCATGAATTTGGCGCCCACGTGTAGGGGCGTTCATTCAAATAACGACCTAATTAGGGTCGCTAATTCTTTGTCATATGATTTGCACCAGGCAGGTGCAATCACAGGCACATGGTTTCTAGAGTATGTCTGATCAGGAAACTGATGACATGTAAAGGTAGAGAAAAATAACAGGAATTCATGAACATGGTCATGCATTAGTTTACATGTAAGTATTCATCGTTATTAAATCTTGAATATTGTATAATTATTAACTATCTAATTAAAAGACGACTGTTTGCACGGTCGTTGAATTAAATAACGCCCTAGCTTGGGTCGTTATTTCAATTTATGCAGTAAATAGAGAAAACTCAATCCAGTAACGAAATCTGTAACTCCTACAGACCTATATGCATGTTTTTAACCTAGGAATTACAGGGTTTTGCTAAGTCTTGATAAAACCTACCTTGATTGAGTTATAGATGACAGGAACGTGAAAAGGATGAAGAATCAATATCAAGAACCACCCTTGACGATCCTCTGTTTTAAATAGAGAGACTTGATATCAACGGCAGTTCTTCAAGGGATAGAAGGGTTCTTCCTCAACCGAGCTCCTTTGATTAACCAGATGGAGAAATCAACAATAGAAGCAGCAGCTACTCCTTCGGCAAGGGACCCCTTTTTGGAAGAGAATGAATCTTCAGCTAGGTATGTTGGAGGAGAAGATGACTGCCAGAACCTTAGCAAGGGAAGAAAGTCACTCAACCGAAGAAGAAGAAAGGTTACAGGCAATAACCCCTCTATTCGTTTGATAGGGAAGAGGAAAAGGCTTCAGCACATGCAAGCCTTCTCCCAGTAAGAAAACCCACTGCAGCAGGGTTACAGCAATCTCCACGAAATCACAGAAGAATATAGCAGCCAGGAGCAACGTAGTAGAGAAGACTTAATGCGTTGGGGTTTCTATGGGGTATTCATACAGTTTTGGGAACCCCAATGGGTTGGAGTTCGATTGGGATTAGTTTTCCTAGTAGCAACCCTAGTGGTATTAGTATTTCTCCTTTTAAACCCTTCTAGAATACAATACTTCCTAGTTATAACCCTTCCCAATTGGCGTTCATGTTATTAACGTATAATTTAAAGTTTTACAATCTTTCATTATTTTTATCTTTTTTATTTGGTGAGGTCTAATTATGAAATTTTATGGGTATGAATTTTCCATTTTCTTTATTTTTCCATGTAATTAGTTTTATAAAATTCCTTTTATTTAAAAAGTGGCACTATTCACCTTAAGAAAATGACGACATGCAACATGTCGTTGATCACTTAAATAGTGACCATTTCCATAGTCGTCATTTCTTTTTGAACCCTTTTCCACTCACCCTCTAAAGAACTGAAATCGTATATATATTCAATCCTTTATCTTTTAATTAGCTTTAATGCATTTAAACCTTATCTTTATACCCCCTTTTCCTTCCAATAAAAATAAATGATTATGAAATCTTACCTTTTCTAAATTACTATAAATTGACGATCCTCCAAGATTTATTGATTATTAATAGAATTACAATATGATTTTAAATGGCTATTAAAAATGCCATTATATTCTTAATCCATTATAACACAAGGGTAGGGCTTATGAGTTCCTCTGGTAAGGCCTATTAGGGGATCACAGGGTTGTATACAAGGTCTGGGCTTTGTTTATTTATTGATTTTATTTTATTTATACTTTCTAGTCCTTTAATTTACCCGAGTTGCTACAAATAGTCAGTTAATCGAAAGAGAAGAAGAATCTTGTGAGAGAATCTTAGTGCATTTGTTGAGCTGTGAGGGAAGTGAGATCTGTTGATGTTCCTGGCTTGTGGTTCATAACCATCGCTAGTCAGCTCTAAATTTGGAGCTATATTTTTTCTTTATTGTCTTTGGTTTATGTTTTCTGTTTTGAACCATCATTTACTCAAGCTGTGTGTCAGCGTTGTGGCATAAGCTGTAAGGCCCAGTGGAAGAGGAGGATTCCTCTGGTAGCATAAGATGTAAGGCTCAGCGGTTGTTGGGAATTATTTCCCTGAAGCTGTGGATCAGCAGATTAGAAGCTGTGAATCAACAGTGAATCCTTACTCTGTTGAGTAAGGGGTGGACGTAGATCTCTGAAGGAGATCGAACCACCTAAAAACCCTTGTGTCTGTGGTTTGATTGCTTGAGTTTGTTGCACCCTATTCTGTTCAACTGTTTGAATTTAATCACATAGATTGCTATTGCGATTAGGTTCCATTTAATTCAGCATACATTGATTAATTCTGCTAGTTTTAGGGGGAAGATCTATTCACCCCCCTCTAGATCTATTATTCCATCATCCATCAATTGGTATCAGAGCCTAACTCTTCTGTAGGGCTTAACATCCCGAAGAGGTTAGCTATTATGGATGCTAGAGGATTAACAGCTAAAGGTCATTCAACAAGCAAGCCGCCCTACTTTGACGGCTACAATTACTCCTATTGGGAGAACCGTATGCAAGTTTTTCTCAGGGCCAAAGATTATGAAACCTGGAAAGTAGTAAGCAAAGGGCCCTTCGATCTACCAGAAGATGAAGAAGTCTGGACAAGGGAGCAGATCAGGAGATCTACCCTCAACTGGAGGGCTATAAATGCTATTCAGTGCGCCCTTCATCCCACTGAGTTCTCCAGGATTTCATCCTATTCTACAGCTAAGGAGATGTAGGATAAATTGAAAGTTATCTATGAAGGGACGTCACAAGTGAGAGAGACGAAAGCAAATATGCTGGTTTCAGAGTATGAGGCTTTTAGGATGAAGCCAGATGAGATAATTTCAGAGATGTTTGCACGCCTCATGGTTATTACCAATAGTATTAGAAGTTTAGGCAAGGTATATAGCGAATATGAGGTAGTAAGAAAGATTCTGCGATCCCTGACTCCTATTTGTCACACCAAGGCCACTATGATCGAGGAGTCTAGGAATTTGGTGACCACGACAGTGGATGAGCTGATTGGTTCACTCATGACATATGAGTTCAACCTAAAAAGGAATGATGAGATGGAGAAGAAGAAGAAACCAATTGCCTTGAAGGCAAACTCCAGCAGCAAGGGGTCATCAAGCAAACATAGCTCCTCAGGTTCAGATATAGAAAATGATCAGTTCGCAATGTTGACCCGATAGTTTAAAAGATTTGTAGGAAAAGAGGGAGGAGAATTCAGAAGAAGATATCAGACTGGCAGGAGAAAATCCAGGTATAAATCCAATCATGCTAAAAAGACTGATACTACTGTTTGTTATCATTGCAGGAGGTCTGGTCACATGAAGGCAGAATGTCCTGAGCTCCAAAGGGAAAAGGCAAAGATGAAGAATAAGAAAGGAAAAGCGATGATCAGCATCTGAAGCAACAAGGACGAGGGCAGTCATATCTACACCTCAGAGAGTTAAGAGGAAGGAAGCAAAGTCTGCCTGTTGGCCAAAGACAGTGAAAAGGAAGAAGATAACGAGGTAATTTCTCCCTTTGAGAACTACACTCTTACATATTGGGAAGATGCATATGGTGAATTGCTTGATAAATTTGATGATGTACGTAAAGAAAATAGGCAACTAAAAAGAAAAGTTAATTCTCTTATGAACGATACAACTCTGTCAAATAGAATTGCTTATCTTGAAACTGAGAATGAATGTTTAAAGAAATCATCTGCTAAAACTGATGAATTCAAAAATGTTTTGATTGATTCAAAGAAAGAAAATGATATGCTTAAAAATGTAATTGATGATTTGAAGACCAGATTATAGAATTGGGAAAAAGAAATGAAAATTGGTAGTGAAAAATACGATGTTGTTTTGGGAGTCAATTGTGAGCTAAAAAAGACCATAGAGAATTTGGAAAAAGAGAATAAAGAAAAATAGCAAACCCTCGAGAGCATGACTCAAGGAACTGATAATCTGAATGCTCTCCTGGGTACTAAGGTTAATTTCAGAAATGAAGGTTTAGGATACAATCCATCTGCTAAGTAGAGCTTTGGAATGAAAACCATATCATTTGTAGCTGAAAAGGAAAGAGTGGAGAGTAGCCCTTTAATTAGATTGAGTAGTGAGAATAATAATGACAAAAATTCTGCCAAGATTGCTAAACAGTATAAGCTTAGTGCCAAAGACAGGGGCAAGGAAAAAGTTGAGGTGTCTAGTATCACTAGCAGACACAGTCCTACACCTCAGGGCAGAAGTCAGATTAAGGGTCAACCTTCTAAATCACAAGGACAAGGAAAACATTAAAATATGTCAACCCAGTCTCTTAAGAAAAAGCATAAAAATATTCAGCCCACTTTGATAAACACTTCAAATGGGTCTAGGACATTCAGGAGATCAGATCTGAACAAGGTTAAATCAAGTCAACATCCCTATCCTGGAGTACCAACCTACACTTCATACCACCTCTCATAGCCTTATCAGTTCAGTAGGTCAGGTAGAGATAGAATTAATTTGAGGTCAGCATACCATTCATATCCTAGTCAGACTTTCAGACCTCAGTTAGGAATCGGTTTGGTGAATCTAGGTCTTGGAACCCAAGAAACAACAGCTCTTATGGTCAGCCTAGGACCACCACTGTCTACACCTCATCCAATGCTCATTGGACTAGAACTGCTCAAATTGTTAATAAAAGAAATGCCAGAACACAGAATAAGCCAAACAGAGTTGAATCTGTTTATGCTAGTAGAAATAATTTCAACAAGAAGAAAATAAATAAATCCACAAAATAATCACCTAAAAAATAAATGTGGATTCCAAAATGTATGTTGTCCTGTCTGAATGATTTCACTGCCACTCTGGGGCCCAAATATCTTTGGATTCCAAACTCTTCTGCTTGATTTCTATTGCAGGTATGCCTGGCAGCCAATCATAATAAGTGGTATCTAGACAGTGGCTGCTCTAGGCACATGACCAGGGACAACGCCAAATTCTGCATGTTGGTGGAGAAGAATGCTGGTCATGTTACCTTCGAAGGTAATACCAAAGGAAAAATGGTTGGCTCAGGTAAGGTAGGTAAGTGTACTTCCTGCTGTATAGATGAAGTATTGTTAGTAGAGGGCCTTGCTTATAATTTGCTAAGTATTAGCCAGCTATGTGATAAAAGTCATAGAGTAATTTTTGACTCTCTTGGATGCAATATCTATGAACCTAATTCTGACACTGTCAAATTTTCTGGTAAGAAAGTTAATACTATATACTTGGTAGATTTAGACGTTGTAGCACATACAAATCTGTGTCTCACTGCTAACAAGGATGACTTAGTATACCTCTGGCATCGTAGACTAGGTCATGCTAGTTATAGTGTGCTACATAAATTGAATAAGCATTGCATGGTCAAGGGACTTCCTGAAATTTCTTTTAAGTATGGAAATAAGGTCTGTGAGGCATGTACCCAATCCAAGCAAACTAGAGAGTCATTCAAGTCCCGAACAGAAAACCTATCTTCTAAACCTTATGAGTTGATTCACATGGATCTCTTTGGACCCACTAGATTAGCAAGGTTATCAGGTAGAAGATATGGATTTGTATTAGTTGATGGCTTCTCTAGATTCACTTGGGTATTTTTCCTCACACACAAGAACAATGCCCTTAATGAATTTCAAGAACTCTACCTTAAAATAAAGCAACTGAACATTTTATTTGATCATGGTGGTGAGTTTGAAAACTCACAGTTTGATAATTTTTACAGGGAAAATGGCATAAATCACAGGTTCTCCTTACCAAGAACACCTGATCAAAATGGAGTGGTGGAAAGGAGGAACCGGACCCTTGTGGAGATGGCTAGGACTATGCTGGTTGAAAGTAACCTGCCTAGGAGATTTTGGGGTGAAGCAGTTAACACTGCATGCTACATTATCAATAGAGCTCTGGTAAGGCCATTTACCCAGAAAACTCCATATGAAATTCTTAAAGGTAAGAAACCTTCACTGGCACACTTTAAGGTCTTTGGATGCAAATGATATGTTCATGTCAACTCTAAAAGGGACATTGATAAGTTTGAACCTAAAAGTGATCCTAGAATCTTCCTAGGTTATTCAGATAGGTCCAGAGCCTATAGGGTATATAATCTGAATTCTTAGACTGTAGAAGAGTCTCCACATGTGGTGTTTGATGAAACCATGTCTAAAATTGATACTGGTTTATGCAGGGAAAAGAATGATGGAAATATTATCAAAGAAAAGGATGTTGCAGACACTACTGAAGAAAATGATGAAGAGGAGTCTGGTACTCAAGGGGAGGTAATTGAGAATCAAGGTAATCAAATTATCAATATCAGATTTCACAGAGATCATCCTGTAGATAATATAATTGTTAATTTGAATGATCCCCCTAAGACCATATCCTTGTTTAGAGCTGAAAATGAACTAAACTCTTTTGCATTAGTTGCTCAGATAGAACTCAAGGATGTAGATAGTGCTCTTAGGGATGTGCATTGGATCAATGCCATGCACGAGGAGTTAAACCAGTTTGAAAGGAATAAGGTATGGCACCTAGTTCCTCCACCTGACCATGGCACTGTCATAGGAACAAAATGGGTTTTTAGGAATAAAATAGATGAGCAGGGTAATGTGGTTAGAAATAAGGCCAGATTAGTAACTCAGGGATACAACCAAGAATTTGGAATTGACTTTGAGGAGTCCTATGCCCCAGTAGCTAGGTTAGAGGCCATTAGAATTCTTTTATCCTATGCATGCTCATTAGGAATAACTCTATAGTAAGTGGATGTTAAATATGCTTTTCTGAATGGTGAAATAAAAGAGAATGTATTTGTTAGATAGCTTCCTAGTTTTGAATGCATTGATTATCCTAACCATGTCTACAAATTGAATAAAGCTCTCTATGGATTGAAACAAGCTCCTAGAACTTGGTATGACAGGCTCAGTAAGTTTCTCACTGAGAAGAAGTTCTCAAGAGGTGAGGTTGACCAAACCTTATTCACCAAGGTATGCAATCCAGACATCCTTATTTTTCAAATCTATGTGGATGATATTTTTTTTTTATTCAACTAATCCATCTATGTGTGAGGAATTTTCTCATCTAATGATGTAAGAATTTGAAATTAGTTCAATGGGTGAACTAAAGTTATTTCTTGGATTGCAGGTAACCCAGACCAAGGAAGGAACTTTCATAACTCAATCCAAGTATATAAAGGACCTGTTGAAGAACTACAGCCTGGAGAACCTCAAGGAGATCACTGCACCTATGGGCACATCAACCGGTCTTGATGATGACCCAAAAGGTAAATTGGTTGACACCAAAATTTATAGAGGTATGATCGGATTCCTACTCTACCTTACTGCATCTCGGCCTGATATTCAATTCTCTATGTGTTTATGTGCTCGATTTCAAGCTAGTCCAAAAGAGTCGCATCTGAGTGCCGTTAAGAGGATTTTTAGATATCTATCAGGCACCCTTGAACTAGGTCTTTGGGATCCTACTAAGTGTGAGCTAGACCTCATAGCCTACACTGATGCAGATTATGCAGGGTGTAGGGTAGATAGAAAAAGCACTAGTGGGTACTGCCATTACTTAGGTGGTTGTCTGGTGTCTTGGGCATCTAAAAAGTAACACACTGTTGCTCTATCTATTGCTGAGGCAGAGTATGTCGCAGCAGGGAATGTGCAGCCCAAGTACTCTAGATCAAGCACCAACTCATTGATTATCAGATAAAATTGTGATGTATTCCAATTTTATGTGATAACACTAGTGCCATATCTCTCACTAAAAGTCATGTTCATCACTCTAGGACTAAGCATATAGAGATTAAACACCATTTCCTTAGAGATGAAGTAAGTTGGAATGAAATTGAGCTGCATTTCATTGAATCTAAAAAATAGATTGCTTATATATTTACTAAACCTCTGGGAAATGATAGATTTAAATTATTAAGGAGAGAATTAGGTTTATGTAAATTTCAGCATGATGATTAATCTTTATTTCATTTTTGAATAAGTGCCTGATTGTTTTATGAATCCATAAATGTCTGCCTATTAACTTAATTCTGAATAAATTTTTTGATCTGTTTGAAACTGGTTCAATGTCTGCCTGTTCGTTTATTTCTGAAACAAGGTTCTGATTCTATCTTGTGAATGCTTGATCATAGTTACACTTGAGTTTCCTTGATCTTAGAGGTATATCAAATGCTATGTGGTGGAAGGACAGATTCTATCTGTCTGAAAACCCATATCATGTGTTGAGGACTATCCTCCACTAGGTACCCTAAATCAGGAGAGTACATGTATTGCACTGCACTTTATATCACAATGTTGTGTCTAGAGTCCTATGCATAAGTTGTTTTTGAGTGCTTAAATAAACATGCATGCAGACAGGGGGAGCAATTGATTAGAATAAGAATGTCTGTTTTTGCTGCATTTTGTCAGGGGGAGTTGAGAATAAAAGAACTTGAAATCTGAGATGCAAATTTCCTACATCCAAACTTCTTGATATCAGACTCATTCTTACTTCTTCGTCACTTTACTTGAATCTGAATTCAATATCTACTTCTTTTTGCTATCTGTGAACCTCACTGTCACTCTCCTTGTCCTTAATTGATGACAGTCTATCAATCAGTTCATCATCTTAAGCAACATGAATCATATGTCTTCTATTATAAGAATCTTGTTTGCTTCATGAAAGAATTGATTGATGGTTTGAGCTTAATAAACCTTAGAGTTTAAAGACTGCATTCTGCAAATAGGGATGCGGAAAATTGTTAATAGCTCTCAACTTATTTTTTCATTGTGTTTCAGATGAGGTCTTTCAGTATCTGAAAATAGATGAATTAATGAAATCTAGGTTGAGAAACTCATAGTGTGTATTGTTCTTAAACATGACATTCTGAAAAATCAAAAAGGGCAGCAAAAGAAAAGAATAAGTAAGAATGTAATGGCAGAGCAATGACTGAGTGCACTGAGAAACTGACTGCTCCATCAATGAAATGGAGAAAATCTCATGTCATGAAGTGCTTCATGTTACCTCTGATCATATGATCAAATCTGTAGGGTTGGCTTCATTGAGTAGATGGAGGTACTGGCGTCTGATAAACGTGTACCCTCATGCAAAAGGTGTAAATCATTCTTTCTATTTTTGATCTGAGACAGAATTGGTACATTGTGCTGAGTAACTGGGGGTACTTGCATCTAACGAACATGTACCCTTAATGTCAAAGGCATGGATGATACCTGACTATTCAAAAAAATTAGAAACTATCATAATGCTGGAAAAAGGTCTGTTGTAACCCTTGAAGTGTATGTATTCATGAATATAACTTGTTTAATATCAATACATATCCTAGTCACTCCCAAAGATTTTCATTGGTTCTAAAGTGACTAGGATACAGTTTAGACCAAGTCTATCATGGCTTTGTGACTTAAGGTTATTGCTATTAACGAATGCTGCAACCTTATTCAAAGAGTACAATGTATTCACTCTATATTGTATTACTCTTTAAACCAGAAATCTATCACGATTGCATGCTCTTGATTCTTATATCTAAAGCTTCTGATTTATGGACTGCTTACTTAATGAACTCTTGCCCAGGGTGTCACTCCGTTCAGCTCTTCTTCCTGATACTCTTTCTTCTACCTTCCTCTCTCTATTCTTCTTAATTTCTGATGGCAAAGGGGGAGAATACATGAGAATATTTTTATCTCAGGTTGACTGGTCTCAGGGGGAGAGTTAAGGGATAGTCACTTACTTAGTCACTGCCATGTGTATTCCATCTTTGTGCATTGTGTGGTCCATAACTATCTATTGTGAGTCACCCATGCCTGTTGATTGATTGTGTTTCTCAACAAATCTGACTTAAGCTGAATGTTTTCATCAAAATACATTTTATGTAGGGTGTTGCCATCATCAAAAAGGGGGAGAATATTGTGTCTCCTCTAGAATTGATGAGTAGTGTGAAGACTGCTATGTTTTGAGTGATTGGCAAAAGTAGAGTTGACTTTGTTGACTTTATCTTGACCCTGGTACCACTGTGAATTTTGTTGAATTCTATCTAAGTCAGAATCACTATATAGTTACTTATGCACGTTCCTGTAGATTTCTCATATAGGTCAGTGCATGTTTAGAATATTGCCTTAAGGTTGGTATTAGCATGCAGAGTCTTACATCTAAGGTCTATGTTTGTATGCAACATTTGCATACAAGGTCAGTGCATGTCACTATAGCACTGCATATAGGTCGATGCATGTTTAGGTCAAATTGAGTGTAAAGTCAGTGCATATGCATACATATAGAAGACAATGGTCGGTGCATGTTTCGGTCTCGTGCACATAAAGGTCTGTGCATATTCTTTCCTCAGGCAAAACAAGGTCTGTGCATATCCTTCTTTAGGTAGAAGAAGGTCTGTGCACATTCTGTGTGTGTCTGCATACCAGGGTCGGTGAACACTTGCCCTTGAACGATACAAGGTCTGTGCATCCTTTGGCATTTGGGACATATGATCGGTGCACGCTTTGTCGTAAGCGTAAAATAGGTCAGTGCACATTTTGCCATAGGCATAAAAGGGTCAGTGCGCATTTGCTGGACTACATTCCAATGTCCGTGCATATTTGGTTTCATGCGTATTAGGTCGATGCATGTGTAGTCATCCTACATAACTAAGGTCAGTGCATACTTTCCCATATGCATATCAAGGTCCGTGCACATGATGCATCATGATATGTGCATGCTTTGCGTATACCATATTATGTCGGTGCACGTTCTGTTCTATGCCATTTCAAGTCTGTGCACATTGCATTGAGCCTAGTCAAAGTATGTGCACACGTGCGGTTAAAGTCTGTGCACATTGCATCTAGCCAATTTAGTCTGAGCACTTTCAAGATATGACTAGAAACAAGGCTTTTTGTAGTGACCCAGGGCCTGGATACCGGGTAAACCCGATAACACTTGGATCTTCTGAGGCCTCCCAAGAGCGGTAAAGCTCCAAAGGGATAGAAGGAGTGTGTGGAGTACATTGAAGTCCCAGATAAGACAGTAAGCAATTAATATTTCATTGATCAGGTTTGCTAAAGTAGCAGAAAGAAAATTACCTTTTCAATTTATAATTTAAATTACACAGAGTCCAGTCCAAATTAAAGACAAGTACAGTCCAACAGAAAAGAAGACATACACTGAAGTCGGGGGAAGCCCGACGTAGGTAACACTAGCAACACTGGAAACTACGAACAGAGGCACCACCCACGGATCACGAGGAAGAAGAACAACCACACCTGAAAAGCAAGGGTGAGTCTCGTGTCACTGGCTCAGTAGGGGTCACACGGATCCCCACTTGAAACAACACAGTAACACGCTAACAGCGCTAAACAGTAAAAGCAGGAAGAGTAGGAGCAAAAGAAATAACAACAATGCTAGCTACAACAGGAAAGCTGTAAAGCAGGAGTAAACTACTAACAGAAAGAGTAAAGCTGTACTAACCGGAAACACAGTCGCCGACCAAACCACGGCTCTCTAAGCTACTCCAAGCAGCAACAGAAAGGCTAACCCTGAACTCACAAAGTTGGGCGTTACCAATCCGTCGACAAAGCACGAGCTTCAAAGCTGAAGCCTAGTAAAACAGGCAAAAGCCCTATAAAAAGACCTACTCAGTCAAAGGCAAGAACATACACAACTAGATCATCATGTATGCCACACAAGACTGGACCACGGGTGAAGCCAACGCGGAATACCCGACAAGTCACAAAACACGAGAGTCATGCGTCAAGTGACAGGAGCACCTCCTCACTAGAGGAACAACCAGATGCATCCATTGACGTCTTACAGTGCGCCACAAGTATCTCCCACACACCATGAACACGGGTAACTGAGATACTCACAGAACAAGTACGAGGAATAACTGTACCAAGTACGAGGAACAACAGTACCACAGCACAAGGAACAATGGTACCACAGTAATGAATAGCTAGTCAGGGTCACGCCCATCAGCACTCGTCCAAACGCCCCTGACCACGTGTGCACAACACAAGCTCAATGCCTTGAGCCAGGCCTCTAGCTAGTTTTTCCCCCCAGTAGGACGCTACTGCGAAGCAAAGGGGCCCATGGAAACTAGATTACAAACCGTATATCGGGAACTGCCTTCCATCACTCCTAGGTGGGCCAACACACTGGAACGTGTCGTCAGGCTATGACTAGTGGAGGTCCACAAGACACAGAGACTCCAAAGCATCAGTGCTGAAGTACGGACAGGCTAAGCAAGCACTATCACACGTACTACGAAGCACCAAGTAGAAGACACAAGACACAAGATACGAGACATGAGGCAGCATACCAGACTGCCACTGACTCAGGATAGACAACTAGACCTGCTGACACAACGATCCTTGAGTCACACGACTCGGGGTCAAGATCGTCGCACAAAGCGGTAGCAACTCGCCAATCAGTCTAATTCCTAAGCCAAAGCATAGTAAAACATGAAAAAGGGAAACTGCATAAGACAACTGGATCCACACATCCGCATAACACAATCACGGGGATATGAGGGATCACCGAGACCCTCAAAGCACATGGACACGCAAACTGAGGTAAAATGGCATCTCAAGGCATCTAAAACCCATGTCTCGATCCATACCGGACCACTGAGACGTTCACAAAGGTCACGTGTCAACCACTGGATCACACCGGGTTGACTAGACACTAATCATGACTTTAAAACAATATGGAACACTACTCGATATAATGGCACTCCTGGCTACCCCACAATATGGTCATCACCCTCATAGGACATCCAAGATATCCATAGGACACGGGCAAACCACAAGGTCAAGCCAAGACGATTGGAGGCCAAACATCGAAAAAAAGGACAATGGACAGCAAATGGTCAGCGGCCTGACCGCTAGGCGGACCAAGCGGTCAGCTAGAGGGCCACTAGCCAACAACTAACACACACAGGGGCATGCGGTCTATCGTAGGGCCGCAAGGTGACCCTAGCAGTCAACCATACGCCCGCTAGACCCAGTCAACCCCAAACCAACATAAACCAGTCAAACATCCAAGCGGTCTCCACCACACCCGCTGGGAGGACCATGTGGTCAGGGCTAGGACCGCTAGCCCGAACCGACTTAAATCCGTTGACTAATTCAAACAAAGCCTAGCGGTCATCCACTAAACCGCTAGGACCAGCTCTGCGGTCTATCGCGTGACCGCTTGGCCAAATCGACATAACACACCATTCCTAGCGGTCTAACAATGGACCGCTAGACTAAGCTTAGCGATCTAACGATGGACCGCAAGTAACCCTAAACGGTCTATCGAATGATCGCTTAGGCTTGAACAGACATAGAACCGACATAGCTCTAAACACATCGTAGTGGTCACCCACTGGGCCGCTAGAAGGATGCAAACGGTCTCTGAAAGGACTGTAAGGGCGTCACGGCGGGTAAAATTGAGGATTGGTCGATCCCTGCCTTTCCACACCCCATTCGCTCTAAAACGAAGGGGAGACAACCCTAATGACCATACAAGCCTTCCACAGATCAGAAGGGACCAATTCAACACCAAAACGATAAGAAATAGGCGATTCCCATGAATCAACCCAAAATGAGTCACGGGGATACTCGGGCTCATACCGACTCTGATTCTCAACCAAATGCGATGAAACTGGCGGGAATGAATTGCCAACATGCCAAGGGTTCAAATGAGACCAATTAAATTGAAAATTCTCACCTTTGGGAGGCAAACTCGGCTTACACCCCCCGAACATGCTTTCACCCAAAACGAGGTAAAACCCACTCGTTATCGCACCATATAGCTCAAAATCACAGGGGAACGCAGAACAAGAGTAGGGTGTCCATCTCCCTACCTCCACCGAAGTTCTAGCGCGCCGAAGAGACTAAACTGTGCCAAAATCGATCAAATGAACCCGAACACGCCGGCTTTGAATCCACCGAGGGATCACGCCAACGCCACGCTCCATCCGTCACGCCATCACGCTCCAGGTCAACTCCACGACGTTCCTACCTCGCCCATCTCGCCACGGTCGCGCTCCCCGCAGAGAGAGGAGAAGAGAGGAGAAGAGAGGAGAGAAAACTCGAGGGAGAGAGTGAGCGACGTGAGGAGAGAGGAAGGAGAAAAGAGATTAAAAAGAAAAAGGAAATTAGGAATTTCCTAATTTTCTTAAAATCTGATTTTTGGCCAAAAAATACACTAATTCAAAAAAATACGAAAAAATAGTCTAAACGCTCCTCGAAATGAGCACACCGCAACTGTAGCGTCCTCAAGTTGATGAACTCAACAACAAACTCTCCATTGGGTTCCGTAACTTGCATGAGAGAAAAACCCACGCGGATCGTAAAACTCAACTCAGGACCCATAAAAGCGATCTGAAAGCTCTCCGAAAAAGATCTGATAGACCCAAGGTATTACAGTCCTCCCCCCTTACTGGAATTTCATCCTCGAAATTCAAGGAGCGAACAAGTGAACAAGGGAATAACAAACTCAAACACTGGCTACGCTCTCCAAGCATCAGCCAAGCCTCAGAACACAAAACACGGTAACACAATTCTCGAAAACACAATTCAGAGGGACATTGTCATATCAGCATTATAGGTACAAGCTCTGGATCTCAAGACAAGTCGGTCCAAAGTACAAGCATGGCACCCAAGTGAACACAACTCCGACACCTCTGAAAGAAGGTAACGTCGCATATGTCTCACAGAGAAAAGGAGACACGACTCATGCCACGAAAATAACTAGCGATAAAACATTCGAAAAACACAACAAGCATCATCTTAAACAAGAAAGCATAGTCCTCAGCTAACAGCTCCACAACATCGGCTTCTGTGCCAAGAACAACAAAGATGACACGTAGAACGCCAACGGCAACACTAGACTACAAACACAATCAAGTCAGTCCTCACTCGGACATTATATCGGATTCGAGTCGCATGCTAATTCCATCATGACGAAAGAGTATAGCAAAGCCAACTGACAAGACCTCGGTCCAGGGTCCACACAATGCCAATCAGGCTCACAGGGAACTCCTCACAAGTTGAACACAACCACCGACGAACGACAACAACAACAACAACAACAACAACAACAACGGCAGCACTTGTAGAATCTCGGCTTCGTACTCAACACAAAACCACGGGACACACTGCAAGCTGGGTCACATCAAGGCATGATAATAGTTGAACACATGACTAAAATGTACTAGCCATGCAAGACAGCTTACTAATAAGGACCCACAATAACAATAACAATAACAACATCAATCTTGGAGAATGCATCTCGAGGACCACGCTTACGTCCCAAGAGTACAACATCCAAGAAAGATTACAGAGAAACAGAGGGTACTCAACCAGCAGATATGCTGACGGATTCCCCTAATCCTCACACATGCCAGTGCCAACAACCATAATGCCTCCAGCAACGGCACATCAACCAACAACATCAAGGCACACGAAGCCATGACGACAATACACCTAGGAAACAAATCTCTCAACCGGTCAGAATCTTCCAACCAAACGATCCTCGACCCGTGGGTTGTCAGCCCACACGCTTCCACTACATGCTCAACACAACGCACACAGGCATCAAGAGTAACTCTGCATCTACATCTCAGCACACACTCGGCGTCATCGCAATTCATAAAACTGCAACGTACCACGCCTCGAGTACTGATCCTGCTAACAGCCGATCACAAGTCGCCATAGTGCAAACCATGAAGAGCACCAACTTTAGCACAACGCACAAAAAATGCTAATCTCATGTCATCCTCACGTCCTGGAACGATTATCGAACCTTCATGGCACAACAGCCGCCAGACATGGCACATCGAACATGGTGCACTCCCAAACACAAAATCTAGGTCAAAAGCTAAGCAGATTCAAGACAAAGGCTTCACCAAGATAACATTTCCAAAGCTTACCTCGAAAAGATGCCACCTGACATGATGTGACACCACCTTGGGGGTTATAGCCAGTAGACCAATGATCCTTGGACCTATGACTCGGAAGCAACCCAACGTACCCGGCGATATCACTTAAGCGGACTCACCCGCGTAACGCACACATGTGCCCGTGGGCGGTCATGATGGAGAGGGTCCGGGGCGGGACCTTGATGCTCCGGGGGATTTGGCAAGCTTGAGGCTGAACCTCTAAGGGCCCAGGATGCCTAATTTCACGGGTGGCCAGCGCGCCAAGGGCGTGGCTTGTAAGGTCTCTCTCACAACTCGCTTCACGGTGGTCGCTCAATTTGATGGCAAATTGGGACCGGGCACTCTCTCACTGTCCGACAGAGCTAAGAGACAATACTAATTAAGCAAGGAATACCAGCAAAGAGAAGTGACCAGAAGCTCACCTGATCGGGGTGAATACACCAATCCCGGCCGGAGACGAGGGCGAGCGGGGAGGCATGTGTATGCACCCGCACACCGCGTCAGTGTAGCTTTGACCTGGAAATTAAAATGTTACACCACTACACCTCTCGTAGGAGGGGGATCTCGGGGCGGGGATTTATTGAAATTACATCCAAAACTACCTCCACGCAGGGAGGGGCGGTCAGCCGGCCTGAAGGGGTGGGGGAAAAAATAAGCTAGAAGCTGAATTATCGACCTCCTCGATTTTGCCAGCTTCAGGAACAGCCAGATAGGCAGTCGCTGTTGGTGCTGCCACGGGCTATCCCAAACTCCTTTATTGACGAAACCAGCGCCAAAATCTCCTAGGTTGGCCCAGGAGGACGTCATAATTATTGTAGAATTTCTTGATGATGATGACGGCCGTGGTATGGTCGGGATCAGGACTGCGGCACTCTGCTCCTGGTAGTGTCTGGACAACGGTTGTTGGAAGGGAAGGCTATCTCGACCACTCCCGTGCTCAGTTGATGGCGAGACTAGGACCGTTGCATTTGTGGTCAAGTTCTCTTCGAACGGAGACCCACGGGAGTGGTCGAGATAGCCTCGGGAGCAGACCACGATGGCCCTGGTTTCCAAGTGGAGGAAGTGGGAGCAGACCACGATGGCCAGAAGAGTGGAAGGAGGTCAAATCTATCTCCACTTGGACTAACCTACGCACTCGGGGTAGGAAATTTTGAACGTTGTGCCTCGGGCTTCTAATGATGCTCCGCTTCTTGGAGATGAAAAGGGACTCGTAGCAGAAGTCTTCAGCTAAACGCTGCTCCAATATCTTCAAGGTACTGGTCGTGGTAGCCCCTGCAAGCTGTAGTTGGGTGTCTGCCAGGGAGGAATTGCGCAGTCTGGTGGTGAAGACTCCTCCGGGCAGCCACGAACTCAAACGGAGGCGGGACCACCTCCGTTGCGAAGTAGACTAGACGATGATTCCACCAGTATATGGTACGCTCTCTGAAGTTTCTTGATGATGATGTGGCATCCTCAAAAAGTGGATGGTACTCTGCTGCCTGCAAGCTGGGCATAGGCTGATGGTGTAGGGTTTTGTGTATGAGAGTGGGATGGCCAAGGGAAGCAAGGGGAAATGGGGAGGGCGACCAGGGTAGGAAGGGGGTATTGGGGAGGGGTGAGGGGCAGCCAACAAGGGAGGGAGATTCAAATTTGGCCAAGGGTTTGAACCCCTTCAGCCTTGGGGAGATGGAAGGGTGCTTAGGAAAGGGTAGTGGGTGGTTGGGGGTTGGAGGGTGGCTTGGAGATTGGTGGGTTCTCCCTTGGGGCTAGGGGTGGAGTAAAGAGGTGTTGTAGGAAGTTGTGGTGACTATTGAATGAGGGGAGGAGAGAGAAGAAATAGGTGGGAGGGGGAGGAGAGAGAAAGGGGCACACCCCTCTTGGAGAGAGAGAGAGAGAGAGAGAGGGAGAAAGGGGAGAGTCACACTCCACTTGAAGAGGGGGAAGATTTCACTCAAATGTGAATTTTTTTTTCTAATTCTCAAAACATTAGTTCTACAATGGAGGGGTTGGGGTCTATTTATAGGCACCCAACTTTCCTCTTGACCAAACTGACCTTGACAAATAAGTAAATGACCAACAAGTCCAAGGGAGGGGCGCCGCTGGGCCTAGCCCACTAGTTGGGCCCAATTGACTCCACTAACCATTCTAATGACCCATTAACTGACTAAGTGACTCAAAAAGGAAAAATTACATATAAAGAGACTCAAATAAAATAAAAATTACATGCTATGACTTGAAATTAAGTGGCGAACAAGATGTAGCACTACTGGTGATCATCAGGAGCCTCGAAAAAGTGTGGATGGGCAGGAAATGTCCCCATCATACCCCCGGGGTGGGAAAAAGTCGACCCCGTCGAGTATGGGTTCATCGGGGAAGTAGTACGTCAAATGCAGCTCCGGGCAAGCCACGATCTCCAAACTCAACTTCGCATCCCTAGTCGGGGGACAACTTTTCAGCCTCTCAAGGTAGCTATGATAGGGTGCTATGCCCGGATACAGAGGGGGGTGAATGTATCCCCTTCAGAAATAATGCCCAAATTAAAACACAGATGCTAGACGCAATCACAGAATAAAACTATTTCAATTAAACTCATGAGAAAACACATGGAGCGCACCTAAGCAATCATCTAACGGAAGCAAACACACAGACAAACCACTGCTCAAGAGATTTTTTAGGTGGTTCGGTCACCAAGACCTACGTCCACCCCTCACTCCCAACCGGAGTGAGGCTTCCACTAGCACAAGCTAGAAAGCAGACTCAGTCTGTAAACAAGTTGCTGCCACACAGCTTGACCAGGGGAACAACCTCCCCTCTTCCTCCCAACCGGAGGGACACCCCAAGTGACTCCCAGCCACTTGGAAACCAGAGACACACAGTCTCTCTTCCTCCAGACCAGGAGGGAACACACCAGTGACTCCCCGTCACCAACAAACCAGAGGTCGCAGACCTCTCTTCCTCCAAACCAGGAGGGACCCCTAGACTTGCAACCCACTGTTGTGTCCCTGAAGTCATTTGAGTCCTTTTGTGGTCACTTGGGTCATTCGACATCATTCTATGGTCATATGCATTCTGTGGTATTCTTGGTTTTGATAATGGCTAAACACTATTAGTCATTGTTGTTTTTCACTCTTATATGACTGACATATGTGCTGTTGTGTTCATGACAGATATGCAAATGAATGGACAAGTGAAAGCTCAATGTTGCGCCCACGCACGCGGATCGACATGTGCGGTCAGGTCGCGGGGGTCAAGGGGGTAGCGTCCCGCCCCCGGAACAAAAATTTGATTGAAGACTCAATAATAAAATCTTCAAGACTGTCAAGGGCGATGCCACAAACATGCACGGGCTGCTAAAGGACTTAAGCGGCGGAGCTAAGATAGATAACGGACCAACCCGGGAAAATCCAGGTTCTGCCCAGCTGTCCGTCGACCGCCAACACAGGGGCAGTCGACCGCCCCAGCCAGGGAAGCCCAGGCCGAAGATGTTTCAGTAGCGGTCGACCGCCAGCCAGTGGCAGTCGACCGAAAATCCCAAGGGCCATTCGTCTACAGCATTTCACAGTAGCGGTCGACCGCCAGGAGCTGCAGGTCGACCGCCAGCCCCGAGCCTTCAATGTTGACTTTATTTCCAACTTTGAAAAGGGCCATTCAACATGGATTTCTTTAATCCAAAAGTCACCTAATCACCCACAAATTGTGGATCTGGTCTGAGGCTTGTCTATAGACCATTCAAGGTCTATAAAACTCTCACTTGAGGGATTAGAAATACAAGGGCTTCAAGGCTTCAAGGGAGATCAAGGGAGTTCATTTTCGAGGTACTGTAGCACCTCCGTGAACAGTGTTTCGGGAAGGAGTTCTTCATCCATTCCAAGGCATTCAAGTCCAGATCTGAAGCCATCTCAACCTCCAAGGAAGAAGAAGGAATCAAGGCTCTCAAGGGTGATCTAAGCTGCATCCTACATCTTCTACATCCTCTTCATCGACTCAAGAAGATCAAAAGGAAGATTGAAGCTACATCCATCGTCTTCTTCATCAACTAGAAGAGGTTCAAGGAAGATCATCCCGCAAGAAAGAAGACACCGTCAAAGCATCCGATTCAAGCTTCTGCAACTCAGACAAGATTCTTTTCTTTGAGCATACTCTATATCTTGTTTGAGTGATTTCATATTTGTTCTCTTTTTCATTTCATACAAACAATTGAATCTGAGAATCGTCCCTATCGGTGGTTAGTAGGAAGGCAATCGGAGGTTGTCCGATCTGCGTTATTGAAGTCCCTACCAGGTGGTTAGTAGGAAGGCAATCAGTGGTCTTTCCGATTTGCGGTTCAGTACGTGGCACTAGTGGAGCCTCACCGGATTTGGTGAGGGGTGGATGTAGGACTAGGGATTCAGTCCGAACCACCTTAAAATCTCGTGTGTTGTGGTTTGTTTGTGTGATTGTTTCGTTCTAAATGCATGCTTAGGTTCGAGTTGATATATTAATAATCATCTTGCTAAGCAAATCGTTGTGTCCTTCGTTTAGCTAGTTATATTCCGCTGCAATTTATCTCATCTAGCTATATAGAGGGTTACATTGCGAAAAGAGGGGCAGATCTATTCACCCCTCCCCTCTAGATCCGCTATCCACTACACAACACCCACAAGCCCAGAATCGGAGATCAGATCTCCCTTCTCCTGAGTCCACAGGAGGAACCCGACCTCACTACTGAGAATCGGAAGAACAATAGTAACCTGAGTAACAAAAGGAAAAATAAGAAAACATAAAAAGCACAGCGACAAAAGCGGGAAATGAAACACAAGAAATATAGCTCTCAATGAGCATAGTCATTCTGGATTTGATCCATGAACAGACTGAACATATCTTCAATAGAACTCGCTCCTCTCTTCCTTTCTTCCTCTTCTTTCTTCTTCTCAGCTCTCCTTTTCACTCTCACTGTCTTTCTCTTTTCTTCTACTGCTCTCGCACTCTTCTTCTTTCTTCTTCTTCTTCTTTTTTTTTCTTCTGTGCTCTGCTTCTTTCACTCTCTGCTGCACCTCTTCTTCTTCACTCACAGTCTCGATCGGTCCTCTTCACTTCTCATCATTTCTCTTCAGTGGACGAAGGCTTCTATTTATATCAGCTTCAGCAAGTGCTAGGGCGTGTGTCCTTCTGGTTCCCGCCCAGAGAGCTCCTCGGATCACATGCCAGGCATCATCCTCGGTTCACGTGCCCAGTCATTAACCTGAGTCATCTGCAGACAGAGACAAAATGAAATGAAATGAATTAGTAAGTTCAGGCTTATAACAACTAGTGTATATTCTTTAGAAGCAGTAAATGAGTAAGTGTGTACACTGAGAGAGTGTATAGAGTTGTAGTTCTTCATGCGACCTCAGTGTATATACTTGCTGAAGAATGCATTATCATAACAAGGGGAATGTGTGGACTTCTGTTAAATGTATGAAGCCATCGAGTGTATAGACTTAGGGACATCAATTAGGAAAGTGTGTACAACGTGAGAGAGTGTATATACTTGCTGTGAAGAACAGCAATGTGTAGACTTGTGAAGCATAACTGTATGCAGTGTATAGACTTCAATGAATGCAATGCATGCACAATGATGCAATGTATAGACTATGAAGATATGTGTGTGAAGCTCAACAATGTATAGACTATGCAACGGCATCAAAGCAACATATCGATGTATAGACTTTGGCTTGATCAATGCACACTGCACAAATGGATGTACAGACTTGAAGTGGCATGTAGCAGACGATGAACGGCCAAGCATGTATAGACTTACCAATGCGAGCACAGGCTGTACACACTTTGATGGCGTGCAATAGAACGTAGTGTACAGACTTTGCTATGAAGAACAATGCATGAATACAGTGTATAGACTTGCTGTTAACATGCATGAGAACCCAATGTACAGACATGATGTCCCTGCAGCTGACGACTCCAGTGTATAGACTTGCTGAGGGAAGGGCTGTACAGACTTTAAGCAAAGCAAGGCAGTCGAGTGTATAGTCTTGCAAACAAGGGACTGTACAGACTTGATTAATGAGTGCATGTGAAAGGCAGTGTACAGACTTGAGATGAACGAAGCATGAACGAGCCTATCCAATGTATAGACTTGAAACATTTGAACACATGGACAATGTATACACTTGGCCTTTGAGGAATGATGTAGAGACTCTGAACGATAAGGCAGGCTGTACAGACTTTGAGAATATTGAAGCAATGTATAGAGTTGGTAAACTTGAACCAATGTACAGACTTGGGACGCTTGTGGACCAGTGTACAGACTTGGAATCAATGAAAGCGTTGGCTGTATAGACTTTGGGACATGATGCATGAGATGAAAGACAATGTATTGACTTTGAAATGGCAGACGATGTATAGACTTGGAAGATGTGAGGCGATGTGTAGACTTGGGGTTCAACTGAGTATGTATAGACTTGAGATGTGTAAGCTACAGTGCCGTTGTATGGACTTGATCTCAACGAATGGATGTACATGCTTTGAATATGAAGACCCATGTATGGACTTCAGGTGAAGACCAATGTACAGACTTTGAATATGAAGATCAATGTATGGACTTGGAAAACAAAGGGGGCGTCGACCCACAACTGTCCAGACTATGCATGAGACGGTGAGCCATGTGCAGACTTTGAAGCTTAACAGAGACACAGGATGTACAGACTTCATGAAATGCATGCTATTCAATGTACACACTTTGAATTCATGCAAGCTGATGTATAGACTTCAGTTGAAGAACGATGCATGCTATGCAATGTGTGGACTTGACATGCCTACTGAAGGCGATGTACATACTTGTTGCGTGATGCTGATGTGCAGACTTATGTAAGTGCATATGAATACTTTATGCAGCAGATAACATGCCTGAACATCAAATGTAATGCTTTAATAAACAGACTGAACATCAGAATGACTGAACATATGAAGATGACTCACACATCAGCATAAACTAACTGAACAGCAGTGCAATGCTTTGATAAACACACTGAACATCAGAATGACTGAACATATGAAGATGACTCACACATCAGGATAACTCACAGTGATTAACTCATAACAAAACCAATCATCAAGTGATTAACTCACATCAAAACCAATCAACCAATCATCAAAACCATAGGAGCACAACAATCTCCCCCTTTTTGATGATGGCAACACTACACTGTGAGTAATTCTGATGATAATTCTGATGACACAAACTATTCTCCCCCTTTGACTTCATCAAAAAGAAAATAGTTTGAGAAGTTAAAGCATGTTTAAAAATACAGTTAATTTCTCCTCCTTGCAATAAACAAGATGAACCATGGAGAGGTATGAATGCAGAAATGCAGATGCAAGAAGAAGTGCAATACCTCCCCCTAAATATATGAATGCAATGACACAATTGTTACCAATTGAGATGAACATGATTCGATATTATAAGGAAGCTCCCCTTGAGTAGATGCCAATTGATATGCATCTGTTGTATTTCTCCCAATTGATATGGGTGAGAGGGAGACCACAGAGGCATTCAAGGATAAGTTCAGGTCAATGAATCAAGGACAATGAGCAGAAGAGTTTCAAATTACAGATCTTCAAAGAAGCTCCAAGCACAAGAAGTTCAACAAGATTTTCAAGGAGATATCAATCTCATAAATCCAAAATATAATTTTTCAAGGTCTTCCATTATAAGGGCTTATGAATGAAGTTTATTGATCAGCATGGTTTAAACATTGGAGAGGGGGATTTCCGCAGCCCACCACAAAGGCAGCCCAACAAGACCTACAAGGTCCAACCAGGCGAGCCCACCCAAGTGATAACCCACAGGGCCCACTTCGGGAGAAAAGCCCAATAAATAAGACTCGAGGAACCAACTCTCCCCGGCGGCCTTCTAGGCTCGGAGGGCCCGAGACAACGGTCAGGTCTCAAGGAAGGTCCGGCCTAAAGCCCTCTCCCCATCCGAGAGAGATAGGCTCCAGCCGATCTATCCGACCCCACCCTCGACGGGCCATGCCTATCGCTCGAACGTGAGCTAGCATCCCCGAGGCTCGGTATGACCGGTTGATTATCTGCAGGTGCGGCCGTTCAGAGTCCTCCGCCAGCGGGAGAGTCATGGGAGCGGCGGGACTCCAAGGGGATAACGTTCCCACGATCAGGCCATGAAAGCCCCCTTAAAGACGTAACTCCCACCGGGAACCCCTCAGCTTACAGGACTCCTGAAGTCGGCACACTATTTAAGCAAGGGATACCCTCCGGAAGATGGTAAGATGAACTAGGCATTCACATATCCTAAGCTCCTGAGCACGATTCGCTTCACCCCTTGGTGGAGAGGATTCTCGCGCATCAGCTCTCTCCTCCCCCCATTATCGCTTCCACCATCGCTCTACTGACTTAGCCATCGGAGGGTTTGCCCCAGGGAGATCCCCTGGGCCCTCTGACACGTTTCCCTCTCTTGCAGATTCATCTTCTGGTGATCCACAGCCCGCTCAGGACCCAGCGCGAGATTCCGCCTCTTCATCTGGCGCCGTCTGTGGGAAACGCACGAAGAGTCAAGATGGTAAGAAAAAGCTCAGGGAGGAGATCCGCCGGCGGGGCAGGTAAGGCTGTGGCGGCGACGGGAGGTGCCTCCTCTAGGGTCTCACAGAGCCCCCCCTCCAACGCCAGCGTCCCCACCAACGGGCCACCACCCCCCCCGGCGGAGACAGGGGCACCCCTCAACGGTGGCGCCAACGCCTTCCAGGCCCTCAACGAAAAGATGGACGTCCTCATGGAGCTCATGAGGGCCCAGGCGGCCCGGGACGCGAGGTCCCGCGCCCCGTCAGGAAGTCCCCCTTGAAGGAGTGCAACGCAGCACACCGCCGAAGGCCGCTTCACCCTCCGCGGCCGACAGCTCCTCCGCAACGACGTCGGAGGACCCTCGCAAGCTCCGCCTGTGGAGCAAGAGGCTTCCTCCACGCCGAGGAGAGGGAAGCAGGGGGCGAGACCGCCGCGCCCGGGCACCAGTGCTCCGGGAGATCACCACGACGCCCCCCCCAGCCCCACGGCGCGGCCACAGCCGGAACTGTCTCTCTGGCTACGAGATTTTGAAAGACGGTTCGCAGAGCAAAACGCGCCCTCCGCGCCCTGCAGAAGACCTCTTTCCCGGAGGACGAGGAGAAATACCCTTTCTCCGAGTACATCTTGAAGGCAGAGGTCTCTCCTAGAGCCTCCATCCCAACCTTCAAGCTCTACGACGGCCAGGGCGACCCAGTCGACCACTACGATAGCTTCGACGCCCTGGTGACCCTGCATGGAACGCCGGATCCCATCAAATGCCGAGCCTTCGCGGCCACCCTGGTCCAAGGTGCTCAGGCATGGTTCCGGGCCCTCGCCCCGGGGTCCATTCGAGACTTCAGGCAATTCGGGCGAATTTTCAAGGAGAGCTTCACCGGTAGCGCCCCCCCAAGGTCAGTAGCGGGGCTCCTGGCTCTCAAACAGGCACAAGGGGAGAGGCTCCGGACTTACGTCCACCGATTTAAATCGGAAGCCCTTAGGATCCCCCGCCTGGATGTGGCCTCAGCCACAACCGCACTGACCGGGGGCACCCGGGACGAGAATCTCCGCCGCGAGCTTGTCCTCCACCCTCCCTCGACCCTTGCCGAGCTAGTGACTCTGGCACTGCGCCACGCCGAGTGCGAAGAAGTACTCAGCGCCTGCCGAGACGCAACCGGCTCGGGTCGGGAAGGGGACAAAAAGCGGACCTCCGAGCAAAACCCCGGCTCGGGTAAGAAGCGCGATCGAGAAGGAGAGCGCAAGAGAAAGTACGAGCGGTATACCCCCTTGACCGCACCAGTCTACGAGATCTATGAGGACATCAAAGACTCGGGACTTCTCCGCTAGCCCGAGCTAATGAGGTCGAAGAACCGCAAGCGGGACAGGCATTGCCTGTTCCACGGCGACCACGGGCACCACACCGGAGATTGCCATCAGCTCCAAGACGAGATCGAGCGCCTCATCCGTCTGGGGCATCTAGCCCGGTTCACAACCGGGCACAAAGAAGACCTAGACGCCGCAGAGGAGATCGACAACGCCCCCCGAGGGGTCCACATCAACGTCATCTCCGGAGGAGCGGCATCGGGGGGCGACACCAGCCGAGGAAGGAAACGTCATGCCGAGCGGGCCAGCCGAGCCTTAGAGCCCCCCAAAGGCCCGCCGATGGAGCCCCAGGTCATAGTCTTCTCCGACCAAGACCTGGAAGGGCTGAGCACCCCGCATGACGATGCCCTCGTTATCTCGGCCACGATAAATCGCTGTAATGTAGACAGGATTTTGGTTGATAATGGGAGTGCCCCCGATGTATTATCTTATGACTGTTTTCTCAAGATGGGGGAGGACCCATCCAAGCTCCGCCCGATCCGAACACCCCTTTGTGGGTTTAATGGCCTGGCCACCTACCCCGAGGGAGCCCTAAGCCTGCCGGTCACTATCGGCACCCCACCCAAAACCGTTACGGTCATAGTGGACTTCATAGTGATTAAAGGTATGATAGCGTACAACGCCATTTTAGGCCGAAAATTTCTCAGCCGAATAAAGGCCGTACCATCTACCTATCACCAAAAAATGAAGTTTCCCACCAAAAACGGGTTGGGGGAAGTCCGAGGTAACCAGGGCATGGCTAGAAGGTGCTACAATATCTCGGTGGAAGCCTCAAGGCCGGACGGGAAGGATAAGGGCCCCAGGGGAGTCGAAGGAAAGGCCGTGACCACCGAGCCCGGTGGTGAATTATTAACGGTATTCCTGAACGACGACCCGGCCCTTGGAGTAAGGATCGGTGCCGACCTACCACCGGAGGAACAGCAACAATACAAGGAGTTTCTTTCTGGATACGTCCGGGTCTTTCCTTGGTCCGATGATCAACTCCCTGGTATACCAGAGGAAACCGTGATGCACAAGCTTAACCTCGATGCCACCATGAGACCCGTACAACAGCGGAGGAGGAAGCATGCGCCCGAGAAACAGGCGATCATCAAGGCGCAGGTCACCAAGGGACAAGAGACTGGTCTTTTTAGACCGGTCCTGTACCCAACGTGGCTAGCCAACGTCGTCCTGGTGCCGAAGACCACCGGTAAGTGGCGAATGTGCGTAGACTTCACCGATCTGAACAAGGCCACCCCCAAGGACTGCTATCCGCTACCGAGCATCGACCAACTGGTTGACTCAACCTCGGGCAATGAGATACTCAGTTTCCTGGATGCCTATTCGGGTTATCATCAGATCCGAATGAACCCTGAAGATGTCGAGAAGACCGCCTTCATCACCGACTATGGCGTGTACTGCTACACCCGGATGCCCTTCGGATTGAAGAATGCTGGAGCCACATACCAGCGACTGGTCAACCATATGTTCGAGGGACAGTTAGGTCGGAACATCGAGGCCTACATCGACGACATGCTCGTCAAGACCCCGAGGGCCCAAGATCACTTCACCGACCTCACCGAGACTTTCGGCACCCTCTTGAAGTACTGCATGAAGCTCAACCCCGCCAAGTGCGCCTTTGGAGTAAGGTCCGGGAAATTCCTGGGCTTCCTGGTCACTCAACGAGGGATTGAAGCCAACCCCGACAAGGTCCAGGCCATCCTGGACATGCGCCCACCCACGTGCATTAAAGACGTCCAGCGTCTGACGGGGCGTGTCGCTGCTCTCAGTCGTTTCTTGTCCCGTGCGGCCGAACGATGCTTGCCCTTCTTCAAGCTGATGAGGGGGCCCAAGGTAGCATCTACTACGTTCGCATGGGATGGGGAATGCCAGACAGCGTTCGCCGAGCTCAAAGAGTTCCTGGCTTCGCCCCCGGTGCTTTCCAAGCCCTTCTCGGGCGAGGTCTTGCTGCTTTATCTCTCGGCGACGCCATCGACGGTCAGCTCGGTCCTAGTCAGAAATGACTCGGGAGTCGAGAGGCCGGTCTACTACACCAGCAAGGTGCTCAGCGAGGCCGAGCGGAGGTACCCCGCAACCGAGAAACTCGTGCTAGCGTTGGTTACCTCCGCAAAACGCCTCCGACCCTACTTCCAGGGGCATCCCATCACAGTGCTAACCGGCGAGCCACTGAAGAAGATTCTGGCCCACCCCGAAGCCTCGGGGCGACTTGTCAAATGGGCCATCATGCTCGGGGCATACGACATCTCGCATCGGCCACGATCAGCTATCAAAGGACAAGCACTCGCCGACTTCATCGCCGAGAGCACCATTCCGGTCGAGGATAGGCCTCCGACAGCAACCGGGCCAACCTGGGAGCTGTTCGTCGATGGATCGTCCAACTCGGTCGGCAGCGGTGCAGGGATCCTCCTAAGGTCCCCCGAAGGAATAGAGTTGCAATACGCCCTAAAGTTCAACTTCTTGGCATCCAACAATGCTTCCGAGTACGAGGCCCTTATCTCGGGGGCCCGCATGGCCCGACGGTTGGGGGCTGAGCGAGTCAGGATCCACACCGACTCCCAGCTTATTGCAAGCCAGGTCAGTGGCGAGTACGAAGCTCGGGAGGCACCTATGATCAAATACCTCCAGTTGGTCCGGAGCCTGGCCCAGCAGTTCGAGGAGTTCGAGGTAGTCCGAATAGCCCGGGAGCAAAACTCTCGGGCGGACGCCCTCTCCCGACTGGCCTCCTCCCTAGACCCAGAAGGTACACGATCGGTCCTCCTAGAAGAGCTAGAGCGCCCGAGCATAGACTCGGAGCTCCTCGCCATTGACTCGGCCACTCCCGACGACTGGCGCTCCCCCTACCTATCCTGGCTACGAGACTCCCAGGAACCCTCCGACCCTCGAGAAGCCCGCCGGATGAAGTACCAAGCTCGGCACTTCGTCATCCTCGACAACGCTCTCTACTGAAGATCGTTCTCCGGGCCACTTCTGAAGTGTCTCGGCCCCGACGAAGCAAGCCAAGCTATTGAAGAGATTCATCGAGGCCTGTGCGAAGCACATTCAGGAGGTCGATCGTTGGCCAGAATCTTGCTAAGGCAAGGATACTGGTGGCCGACCCTACAGCGCGACTGCACGGCTTACGTACAACATTGCGACCGTTGCCAGCAGTTCGACCATTTGGTCCACCAGCCGGCCACGGAACTTGTCACCCTTACCGAGCCCTACCCTTTCGCTCGATGGGGGATCGACATCCTTGGGCCATTCCCAACGGCTCAATCCCAGAAGAAGTTCATCATCGTCACCATCGACTACTTCACCAAGTGGATCGAGGCTGAAGCCACAGCGAGGATCACCGAGACAGTCGTCTGGGGTTTCGTATGGAAATCGATCATTTGTCGCTTCGGCGTCCCCCGAGTGATAGTGAGCGATAACGGGCGGCAATTCGACTCTCGATACTTCCGAGACAGATGTGCCGACCTAAATATCCGCAACCACTTCACCTCTGTCGCCCACCCTCAGGCCAACGGGCTGGTTGAAAATGCCAACAAGACCATCTTGAAGGGCATAAAAACCAGACTCGGCAAGGCTAAGGGTAGCTGGCTCGAGGAACTGCCCAGCGTACTATGGTCGCACCGAACGACCCCCAGAACGGCAACCGGTGAGACCCCTTTTCAACTGGTATATGGCACCGAAGCCGTCGTTCCGTTAGAAATCGCCAATCCGTCTCTCCGAGTGATCAGCTTTTTGCCCAAGGCAAACGAGCAGAAGCTGCTCGAGAACCTCGACCTGGCAGACGAACTCCGAGAGATCGCGAACGTCCGAGCTACGGAATACCAGCGCCGCCTCACTCGGTACTACAACGCCAAGGTCCGAAGCAGACAATTCCGACCAGGGGACTTCGTTCTCAGGAAGACCGAAGTATCTCGACCACTGGAGGCGGCGGGCAAGCTATCCCCCAACTGGGAAGGCCCCTACCGAGTGATCGAGACGCTCGGGAAAGGTGCGTACAGGTTAGCCACAATGGAAGGGGAACCCATTCCTCGGACATGGAATGCAACCACACTACGCAGATTTTATTTCTAAATACTGTATCAACAAATCGGGTAAAATAAACCCCCTTATCTTTCGCATTCATTCAAGATAACTGTTGGTACATCAGAAAGGCAACTGCCAATACATTACATAGTGAAAAGCAAAAATCCATCTAGCACCGCGGCAAACGGCCATCGCCCGACCGACCCGGTCTTGACCTTCTCGCATCCAGCCACTGACTCTGCCTCGCGTAGAAACTGGCTCGGACAAGAGATGGTCGACCCAGTTGGCTCGGGTGGACCGTGACAAAGGTGACAGAGGGACAGCAAGGAGAAGGCCACCTTTCACGTGAGGAAGGCTACCTTCCAAGTTGGCAACAACCTGGAAAAAGGAGCGCCGTGAAGGTCCCCTCTCTGCCAAACTACCAACTCTTTGGAGGCGAACAGAAAGCAAGCAGCCCCCGAAGAGTGAAAGAAATGAAGAACAAAAGAGAGAGAAAGAGGCTGCGGACAAGGGTGAGGAAGGAACTGGAGCCGCCTCCTCCCCTCCCACGGAGGGGAATGGCGGCCGGCATCCCTAACTCCCCCATCCGCCCTCCATCTCGGCGTCCGCCCGGAAGCCTCGCCGGAGCCAAGAGGAGGCAAACGGCGTGCCCCCGCACGTCGAAGCCCTCTCCAGATCCGCGCGGCGACCGTCGGACCCGTCTCATGCACGCGCGGTGACCGTGGGACCCGATCGATATTCCAGGACAGCTGGAACCGGCCGCTCCCCGTCGTCTGCAGCGTCACCTTCTGAAGGGTCCCCCATGCTCCGATCGCGGCGGCGCAACGCAGAGCGAAGACGAGGGAATAAGAGCAGACCGCCGGCGAGAGTCCTAAGTGTTAATAGGGAAGGAGCACCCTTCGGTCCCTTTTATAGGCCAAGGGAGGTCACGCGCCTTAAATGACCCCCCCTCGAAAACACGCTACAGGACCTCCCCTGAAAGATCACCTCAAATTCCTCGATTCACGAAGCACCTCGACTTTCAAAGCATGGTAATACGGAAGGACGCCCGCGAGAAGTCTCCCGAATCGACGTGCGAAAACGGCGCAAAAAATATCGGCACTTTCCAACTGCCCTTGATACGCCAACCAAATCACAGCGAAGATAGCGATCAAATAAAGTACGTCATTTATTACCTCCCATAAAAACCTCTTACAAAAGGAAAGACAGACAAAAGGGGCAAAATAAAGTTACATCAGGCCTCGGGCCCACTTTGAAGCTCGGGAACAACAGTAGGGGACGCGTCACCCCCGGTACCCTCGGCGACGGCCGGCCCGGACACTGACCTCGCCTGTGCGAGAACTGTCCCGGTCGTGAGCCCTCCCTAGGCCTCCGGAGCTGGTGACCCCGCTGGAGGCGATTCCCCCGGTTCTTCCCCGGCCGAAGATGAGGAGCTGGAATCTGACTCGTCCGAGTCATAACTCTGGCCATAAGGAAAATCACCCCCGGTAAGGTGCTCATTGGCATAGTTCATCGCCCGACGATAGCCCTGCCTGAACCCCTTTCGAGCACCCCGGCGGAGCGCTACCTCATAGTAGGGTAGGGCAGCTGCAACCAGGTCGGCCGAGTAAGCTTTTCGAGCCTTTATAGCGCTCGATCGCCTCCGCCTCGACCTGCCCGTCCCGAGCCCGCTCCGCCTCGGCCGCACGCTCTTCCGCCCTCGCCAGACGCTCCTCCAGCTCGGTCATCCTCCGCTCGGCTTCGATCATCCGACCCTCCGCCCGGGCTCGGTCTGCCTCAGCCTCAGCGCGAAGGCGCTCCGCGTCCTCCGCCCGATCCTGCAGCTCACCGCGCTCAAGCTCCCAGAGGCTATCCAGCTCGATGTGACGTTGACGCTCGTCTTCTAGACGTTTGCTCTTCTTTCTCGAGCGATTCTTGGGCCCTTGTCAGCTGCTCGGCCAGCACCTCGGCTTCCCGTCGGCTCAACCGCGCCAACTCCCTGAATGCGAGGAACTCCCGCCGGAGCCCCTCGTGCTCCCCCTCGAGCCGAGCCAGTTTCCCCTCGCATCCACCAAGGGTCCAGGCGAGCTTCGACCGCTCCGCCTCCGTCCGGGCGTGCGCCTCTACCATCACGGCCGCTGTCCGAGCTATGACCAGGCCGCCCTCCATCAGGATGTCAAGGACCCCGGCAGGAGTGCTGCGCTTTTCTCCCCCCCTCGTCCTATCGGCGATCGACCGACAGAGCCAGTACAGGTCACCCGAGACACCGAGCCTGACCAGAGGTTCCGGCAAAGGGGACTGCTCCACCATGGGCACCCCGCCAGAAGGCCCTGTTGTGACGGCAGAACCAACCGCCCCGCGCGCCACGGTCGGTTGGGGTTGCAACGCCTCCCCGGGCGAACCCCCACCCTCGACCGGCGACGCGGGATCCACCGCACCAGAAGCTGCCGGCACTTGGGGTTGCGACGCCCCCGTGGGCGCACCCCCATCTGCACCGATCGAACTCTCGGTCCCAGCGCCGGCCACGCCGGCATCGGCCCCTTCTGTCCCAACAGAGGGGAGAGCCGACCCATCACCTCCCTCTGTGGGGCCCCTGGTCTCCTCGGCCCCCTCTCGCTCGGCAGATGGGAGAGCCAGCCTGGAGGGGTCGGCCCCATCCTACCCCCGAGAGGGGAGTGCCGCCGGGCCAGAATCGCCCCCGACGGCGGTAGGAAGACCGGCTTTCCTGGCCCTCTTCCTGGCCTTCGCGGCTTCCCGCAGTTTCTCCACCAGGGGATCCTTGCGCTTCAGACCAGTCGATCGAGAAGACCCCTCGGAGGCCGCCCCCTTGCCCTTATCTCGGGCATTGACGCGACCCACCTGGGCATCAGGCTCATCGGCTGCCGAGTCATCTCCCAGATCGATGACCTCGGCCGCCTACTCCAGAGGCTCCCGCCTCACGTCTGCAGCAAGAAGAAGCCCCGGTCAGGAGGAGAAAGAAGAGCTACCACCCCAGAAAAAGAGCCTCAAGAGCCGTACCTGACGACGTCAACCGCGAGAGAAGACACCGTTCGATGTTCTCCGGCGTCACCAGCTCCTCGGTCGATTGGTGATTCTCCAGCAGACGGGAAGCCTGCTGCTCCACGTGGGGAGGGAACTCCTCCTGGCGAGGGGGCAGATTTGGGTGAAAGTTGGGCGTGGTCCGGCATCTCTAGATCTCGTCCGTCGCCACCGCCTTCACCCAGAAGAATTGGGTCTTCCACCCCTTGTGCGAGGAGTCCTTCGCCGCAAGCGAGATGCAGCTCCTGTTCCTCCGCGCCTGGATGAAGTAGAAGCCATTCCCCGCCTGCGGGTGCGCTTTCAACTCAAAGAAGAAGTGGAAGAGGTCCGGAGAAGGGTAGATGTCGCGCTGGCGACACAGAATCCCGAAGGCCGAAAGAAGAAGATAGGAGTTGGCCACCAACTAAATAGGTGCCAATCGAAAAAAATTGAGAAGCTGCAGCACGAAAGGATCGAAAGGAAGCCGAAATCCGCTCTTCCAAGCCAGAAGGAAGGTGCAAATAAATCCAGCACGATCATCCAAACTCGTCTCGTACGGAGTGGCGGCAACAAAGCCATAGCGGAGAGGCAGACGGAAACGGTGCTCTAACCTCCTCACCTCCATCTCCCCCAACTCGCTACAGTTGGGGACGGGTTCCCGCCTCACCGGCACAGGCTCCGGGCTCCGGTCCGCCATCGAGTCGAGAGAAGATCCCTCGCACGAGCTTGAAGACTCCGGGGGAGAAGGAAGCTGCCGGATCGCCTCCGCGGTTATCCTCGCCAACTCTTCAAACGCCGCCGCAAGGCTCCGCGTCTCCGCTGTGCTCTCACGGCGCATCAAGAAGCAAGGAAAGCCTAAAACCCTGGAAGCCTAGAACGATGAACAGCGCCCCCTATAAACCCCTGAGGGTGGCGGCGCGCCGTTCCGTGCTCCGAGAAAAGGGGGGGCCCCTTCGTTTCAAATCCGTCAGGATCATCATTACGGGCCTCGGCGACCGCTATAAGCGGCTCCACAACGCCAACGGAATTCCACCCACCTGAGCCACGCCGGTCCAAAGCCTCGAAAAACTACTCATCCGAGCCTCCTTGGCTCGGGAGTAGGAGGGGGACAAGTGGAGAGGGGGATTTCCGCAGCCCACCACAAAGGCAGCCCAACAAGACCTACAAGGTCCAACCAGGCGAGCCCACCCAAGTGATAGCCCACAGGGCCCACTTCGGGAGAAAAGCCCAATAAATAAGACTCGAGGAACCAACTCTCCCCGGCGGCCTTCTAGGCTCGGAGGGCCCGAGACAACGGTCAGGTCTCAAGGAAGGTCCGGCCTAAAGCCCTCTCCCCATCCGAGAGAGATAGGCTCCAGCGGATCTATCCGACCCCACCCTCGACGGGCCATGCCTATCGCTCGGACGTGAGCTAGCATCCCCGAGGCTCGGTATGACCGGTTGATTATCTGCAGGTGCGGCCGTTCAGAGTCCTCCGCCAGCGGAAGAGTCATGGGAGCTGCCGGACTCCAAGGGGATAACGTTCCCACGATCAGGCCACGAAAGCCCCCGTTAAAGACGTAACTCCCGCCGGGAACCCCTCAGCTTACAGGACTCTTGAAGCCGGCGCACTATTTAAGCAAGGGATACCCTCCGGAAGATGGTAAGATGAACTAGGCATTCACATATCCTAAGCTCCTGAGCACGATTCGCTTCACCCCTTGGTGGAGAGGATTCTCGCGCATCAGCTCTCTCCTCCCCCCATTATCTCTTCCACCATCGCTCTACTGACTTAGCCATCGGAGGGTTTGCCCCAGGGAGATCCCCTGGGCCCTCTGACACGTTTCCCTCTCTTGCAGATTCATCTTCTGGTGATCCACAGCCCGCTCAGGACCCAGCGCGAGATTCCGCCTCTTCAAACATGATGTATGCAGAGTTTATCAATAAAATTTTGTATTGATATCTAAAACTATGGTTTAATAAAAATGAACCAAGCCCTCATTTTTATCTTGATTAACCTCCCTTTCTCTTACACAATCACATTTACTGACTTCAATCGGAATTACATGCACTAGAATTGAGATCAAGCATTTATGAAGTCATGTGAATTTGTCTAGGGTTGTAGCAATTTGATTTTAACATCAATATTCAGATATTTCAATTTGTTCAACAGTTTTCACGCTACAAATTTTACGAGCACTCTAGTGCACACCTTGTAACTAGAGGATATACCTTGATCAGAGGCCAATATCCCTAAGCACTTAGTGTGACTAACTGCCATGCTTTATATAAACAGAGGTAGCATTTACACATCATGACACACTTCAAATCATTTCTTGATGAGTAAGTTGTATTTCTCAGTGTGCATGCCATTGCTCTGCCTGATTAACACTCATCTTAAGCAGAGTTAACTATGGTACCTCATGACACAGTCCTTTGGACATGTGTTTCTCAGTGACTAAAGTCATTGCTCTGATAGATATTACCCTTTAGACAATTCAGAGAAATTCATTTGCTTCAAAACAATAATAACTTCATGTACTTAATCAATTAAAGCCATGTATTCAATAGTGCAGATTTCAGAAGTTTTTACAAGACACATCATGAAACAGTTGGTTAAAGTTTATTAAAGATGATTCAAATATTTTTTAAGAAATTTTAAAGTCAACCTCAATGAATACATTAAACTTAAACCAGCTGAGTTATTTCAGTCATTCATAAAATCGTATAATAGAAGATTCCTAGTTCAAAAGTTTTCAGATTTATGATTGAGATAGTCCCATTCAAATCTTCATGAGAGATTGATAGAATTCAGAAATCAAATGATAGAGGAGATTTTGAAACCCATTGTTTTCAAATTATGATCAAGGTTTGTCAACAAAGTCAATAAGAAAGGATATGCAATGAATTCTCACAAGAGTATGTATTTGACAACCTACATGCAATGCATTGACTCCCCCTGATAATATGCATTCAGTCACTCTTTTTGGTATTTTTCAATGAAATGCAATGCAATTAACTCCATGTATGCAAAGACATGCAAAGACTCAATATTGAATGCTATGCAAAGACATGCAATTAATTCCCCCTGAAAACATGCAATGTTTTGCACTGAAGACTGAACATATGACAATGTGACTTATGCTCAATCAGACTGCCCTATTAAGCAAAGTGACCCATGGTACCAGGCGGAGCACTTGGTCTAAAAGACCACCTCACACATAGCAAGAACCTCCAGACAGATTTCCCTACCTTTTGGTAGCTTACCATTTATATACCATAGAGGTCAATCATGATAATTCAACATACAGTCCTATATGTAATCCAGATTTTCAGTGAGCTATGCAACAGACAAATTTCAAACCACATTCATATGCAGTTCAGATTTTTCAGAAATTTCAGAATGCAATTTGTTTTCAGAGATTATGCATAACAATAATTATCAAACAATTGCAATTGGCATATGTATGCATCAGATGTAGACAACCCTTTTTAATCTGATATTTACACATAACACTCAGCAAGTGTATGATCAGAAAATGATGCAAATGGCAGATGATGAATGAAAATGTAAAATCAGATCTAATGTGCTATGCAATAAGACTAAGAACATGAAGTGTAAGAAATTTACCTGAAAGATTCAGGAGGTGTTTTCTTCTTGAGTGCCTTGGATTGTTACCCCTCTTTATTCTTCAGCTTCCAAGGCATACCTGTAACACAAAGCTTATTTTGCACAAACAGGTACCCAAGAGGTCTTGGGTCCTGAATTGATAATATCACTCCTAGCAGGTTTTCTCAGCACATTTTTAACTTGATGATCATTAAATTTCATCAGAGGATGACCATCCATCAAATGTCCAGATTTGCCAAAATGATGGCAAGAAGCAGCAGTTTTCAGATCTGATTTATGCACATTCTTATGAATATGAATTTTATGTGCATTGGCATGGAAATTTTTGTTATTTGCATCACCAAATTGTTTTCCATAATCAAAATATTCAAAGTTTTTCCTTTTAAAAACAACTTTGTTCTTTCTAAGAGCATTTGTATTTGCAGGGAATTTAAACCTTTCAGAGATGAAAATTTTCCCTTGAGCATGCCAACAGTCCTTGACTGTGTGGCCATGCTTTCCACAGTGAGAGTAATTGAGAGAATTTCTTCTATAAGAACCTGACCAGCATTCAGAGGCCCTGTGACCCCTTTTGTTGCAGTTAAAACAGATGATGTGCTGGTTCTTTGAAACAGATTTGTTCGTACTAAAAACATGCTGATTTGCAAACTATTTTGTATGATATGAACATGATTTTTCCTTACCACTTGCAAACCAATAATGAGCAGTAGTGTGTCCTACTTTATCACAATTACAACATGTGACACTCTTTTTCTTAGGGACAGGGAACTTGATCTGCGAATCTCTACCATGCTTTTCTCTAACTTTCAGATCATCTGATTTCATTAAGTTACATTCATGCATCAAGTGGCCAATCTTGTGACAGTAATGACATTTCATGATTTCTCTTTTATGTGCATGTCTAGGTGTATCAGTGTGTTTTACAGCATACACATTTTCAATTTGATTCAATCCCTTCTTCACATGACTGACCTTTTCCATTTTTCCAGTTTGTTTCTGATTCTTCTGAACATTTGGTTGTTTATTTTCTGAGGTGGTGGCTACATCTGATGCTTTGATAAAAGATGTCATTAGCTTATTTTTGAAAGCCTTTTTATTGACATTGTTGTAGCCTAACCCTTCCTTTTGAGTATTGACCTTAACACCTAACAACCTGTCCAGATTTTCTTATCCATCAACAAATTTAGACAGAGATTTCCTCAAGTCTAGGATTTCATATTCTAGAGAGGCAATATGTAACTCATAACTTGTAGTCTCTTGTTCACTGCAATTGACAGCTTCACTCAAAACCTTGTTGGCAATTTTATATTCTTCGATCTCCTTTCTCAGATCATCTTCTTTTTAAGTTTCATTTGTACAGATGACTTTTCCTTTCTCTAATGTAAGAAGTCTTTCAGACATGTCACTGTTTAACAGCTTCAATTTTTTAATTTCTTCTTTAAGCTTATCATTCTGAACCAATTCATTTATTAGAAGCTGGTCCTCTGAATTGACTTCATACTTTCTTCCATTTTCAATTTCCTTCATTTCTCTTTGTTGTTTTTCAAAATCTTTCTGTAATTCCATGTTTATAGATTTTATGGCATTCAATTTTTCAGCAACCAAATTCTTCTCTTGCTCAAGTTTCCCAAATTTTTCTTCATTATCTTTAACAGATTGTTTCAGAGAGTCATTTTCAGATTCTAGCCTACTTAGTTCAGACTTAACACATTCAAATTTTTCCAGCAAATTCTTACTCTGAACAGAATCATTACAAGTTAGGCTAAGCTTCTTCTCAAGTTCAGAGATCTCTTTTACATGATCTTGATTCTCAATATTCAGCAACGAAATTTGCTTTTTCAACATTTGAATATCAGACATAAAAGCATCATGAACTTTTTTAAGTTCAGCACAATTTTTACATGGAGAATTGAAACTGTCTGACCTACTATTCTTCTTCAATTTTTTGTATTGTTTTCTTAACTGTTCATGAGACTCTAATAATTCAGCATATGAATTTTCCCAATCATCCAAGGTATAGTTCTCAAAGAGATTTACCTCATCATCATCATCTTCTTCATTTTGGCTGCCACTTTGATTGCTTCTGTCAGCCATCATGCAGCTGTCCTCATTTCTCTTCTGAGTTCGCTTCAGCATGTCTAGAATATCTTTAGCAGAGCTGCAATCTAAGAAACATGAATGAAAAGCTCTATCAGTAGCTGCCTTCATTAGATTTATAGCTATCTGATTCTCTTCATGCATTGATTTATGAATGTCAGTCCATTTGGACTTTTTCTTTGGTAGTTCATGAGGACCGTGTGAAATCACTTTCCACAGGTCTGGATTAACAGATTTAGCATAATTTTTCAGACTAGCAAACCATACACTAAAATTGGAACCGTTGAAAATTGGTGGTTCACCCATGGAAACAAACAGATATAATGCAACAGGAATATTGATGCACCAAAAGCAAATAAGCACCTAAGACTGCAGGATCGGATCTGCAGGTCGCTAGACCTTCTATGCAAACCTGGCTCTGATACCAATTGATAGGGTGCTATGCCCGGATACAGAGGGGGGTGAATGTATCCCCTTCAGAAATAATGCCCAAATTAAAACACAGATGCTAGACGCAATCACATAATAAAACTAACTCAATTAAACTCATGAGCAAACATAGGGAGCGCGCCTAAGCAATCATCTAGCGGAAGCAAACACACAGACAAACCACTGCTCAAGAGATTTTTTAGGTGGTTCAGTCACCAAGACCTACGTCCACCCCTCACTCCCAACCGGAGTGAGGCTTCCACTAGCACAAGCTAGAAAGCAGACTCACAGCTTGACCAGGGGAACAACCTCCCCTCTTCCTCCCAACCGGAGGGACACCCCAAGTGACTCCCAACCACTTGGAAACCAGAGACACACAGTCTCTCTTCTTCCAGATCATGAGGGAACACACCAATGACTCCCCGTCACCAACAAACCAGAGGTCGCAGACCTCTCTTCCTCCAGACCAGGAGGGACCCCTGGACTTGCAACCCACAAGCCCAGAACTGGAGATCAGATCTCCCTTCTCCTGAGTCCACAGGAGGAACCCGACCTTACTACTGAGAATCGGAAGAACAATAGTAACCTGAGTAACAAAAGGAAAAATAAGAAAACATAAAAAGCACAGCAACAAAAGCTGGAAATGAAACACAAGAAATATAGCTCTCAATGAGCATAGTCGTTCTGGATTTGATCCATGAACAGACTGAATAGATCTTCAATAGAACTCTCTCCTCTCTTCCTTTCTTCCTCTTCTTTCTTATTCTCAGCTCTCCTTTTCACTCTCACTGTCTTTCTCTTTTCTTCTGCTGCTCTCGCACTCTTCTTCTTTCTTCTTCTTCTTCTTTTTCTTTTTTTTCTTCTGCTCTCTGCTTCTTTCACTCTCTGCTGCACCTCTTCTTCTTCACTCACAGTCTCGATCAGCCCTCTTCACTTCTCATCATTTCTCTTCAGTGGATGAAGGCTTCTATTTATATCAGCTTCAGCAGGTGCTAGGGCGTGTGTCCTTCAGGTTCCCGCCCAGAGAGCACCTCAGATCACGTGCCAAGCATCATCCTCGGTTCACGCACCCAGTCATTAACCTGAGTCATCTGCAGACAGAGACAAAATGAAATGAAACGAATTAGTTAGTTCAGGCTTATAACAACGAGTGTATATACTTTAGAAGTAGTAAATGAGTAAGTGTGTACACTGAGAGAGTGTAAAGACTTGTAGGTCTTCGTGCGACCTCAGTGTATATACTTGCTGAAGAATGTATTATCATAACAAGGGGAATGTGTGGATTTCTATGAAATGTATGAAGCCATCGAGTGTATAGACTTAGGGACATCAATTAGGCAAGTGTGTACAACGTGAGAGAGTGTATATATGATAAGTGTGTATTTTTACGTTTTAATTCATGATTATCCGCATTTTTATGAGCTTAAATAATAATAAATATACCCTTCTCACACTTACTATTGATTTTGAATCAAATGTTTAATTTTTTGAAATTAAATAATTTTAATAACGATTTTTATGTATTTATGCAGGCACTCGGTACGAGGAAAGAGAAACAAAGAAAAAGAAAAAAATAAAGAAAGAAAAGAAAATAAATTTATATTTTAAACTGAGCCAAAAGCCCAAAGACTTGTTCAAGAAAGAATAGAAAAAAATTAAAAAAAAATAATTATTTGATATTTTTTTAATTTTCTATACTTATATATGAGATATATACTTATATATACTAGATATATATATATATATATATATAATTAAAAAAAACAAAAAAAAGTTTAAAAAAAACCGCCCCCGCCCCCTTCCCGCCTTCGCCGCCCGCGCACGGGCGACGAGGTCGACGAAGGGGCGAAGGGGGAGGGGGGGTCGTGGCGACGAGGTCGGCAGCCCGGTGGGGCCACGCGGTGGACGGCGAAGAGGCAAGTGCCCCGGTCAACGCACGCGGGCGCGTGCGCCGCGTGCGACACGTGGCGGCTGGACGGCAGGTCGGCGCACGGCGGGCCCACGTGGGCGCTTCACGCGGAGGTCGGCGACAGTCGGCGCGTTGCGCCGGCAGAGAGAGAAATAGAGAGAAAGAGAGAAGAAAAGCCTAGAAAAGAGGCCAGAAAAATCCAAAAAAAATCCAGAAAAATGCAAAACGTCTGCAACACATGATAGCACATAATTTGGGTCAAAATAGCAGCCATTTGGTTGATTCATATTGGCAAAATATTCACACTATCTAAGGTGTTATGTGTTGCCCTATATAAAGGGCCTTCATTTGTAAGAGAAGAGAGGTTAGGGTGTGAAGGAGAGAGGTTAGCTTAGGAGTAGGAAGCTATGGATTGCTAAGAGTTCTTTGTGTTCTTGAAGTTATTTCATGTTGGCCTTAGTTTGGTTTCATAAGGTGTTATTTGTAAGATCATTTGATGAAAAAGTTGTAAGTTGAATTTGTTTTAATGAAAGTTTGATTTGAGCATTCAATCTTTTCTTAGTCTAATTATTTATTGTTGTGATTCCTATTTCAACTTCTTGTCTTCATGAAAGTTGTTCGTTTTTAAGTGTTCTTCAACTTCTCTTTTTATCATTTCTTCCAATTCTCTCTAGATTAGAAGTTATTCCCAGTTTACTTAAGTGTTGTCCTATGTAATTACTGTTCATCCGTGGTGATACCTTCTGCCATTTCTTCATTTGGAAGCCTTTCCCATCTTAATTTTACTCTGCGTTCTTCATGAACGTTGTTCCTTACTTGTAGATCTAAGTTTTGTTCTTCTACCACTTCTCCAAAGTCTGCTTAGTTTGTGTGTTAGAATTAATTTTTCAATGTTCTGATTTTTACTCTATTACTATTCATCTGAACCAATAGGTCATAGTTTTTTAAGTTTTTCATAGTCTTCCTTTCATTTTCCGTTTCTGTGTTCTTCATAAACGTTCTTCAGCTTTTTATTCTCTACAACTTTCATTTAGTTCACTTTGTCTAATTCCTTATAGATTTCAAATTATTCTTTGCCTTCCAAACCTCTATTTCAATAGATTTCTGTTGTAATTGCCACTTGTGTTTCCACTTGTGTTTTGTTTCAATTTCAATCCAAACCTTTTCCTCACGGTTTCATCACACATACCCAAAGCAGTAAGTCTTCTTCAAATCATCTCATGGCGTCGACTTCCAAGGCGGAGCGATCTTCATCAAAGGCTCGGCGTGGAAACGACGGCATTCTTCAAATTTGAAATCATTCGAGTGAGTGAGTGCGGTTATAAAATTTGAAATTTGTGTGGCACGGCATTTTTAAATGATGACTGTCGAGTGCATCAAATTTTTGGCGCAGTTGCCAGGGAGTGAATTATGTTGATAGTTGGATATTCTTGTGTTTGGTGTATATATGTGAATATTAATTTTGCTCTTTTTACTTGTGCAGGAAAAAGAAAAAATTCGAAAAGCAAAGAAAGAGGAAGATCGGACCTGAAATCCTCAGAAAATGAAGTGTCGTTAAAAGCCCGGAAGCATCGCTAAAGGGCAGAAACGTCGGAACATGTTCTATTTTTCTAATTTCTGAAAAATCTTTACAAAAATTTGAAAAAATTCTTGAAAACTCTATAAAAATTCAAAAAAAATCAAAACAAAAGAAATTTTTATGCTGGCTACATAGGTTCATTAATTAAAAACAAAAAAATACTTGCACCAAAATCCAAAAAAAAATCATTTCAAGATTAGAAACCACACATCATGTTTAGGACATGCATCATTTAGCATAGAATTTTTTTTTGTTTAATTTCTATCATTGCATTTTGAAGATTGGGAGGGGCAAGGTACGTTCTACTCACCATATTCTGGCATTCGTTTTGCATAAAGAACCCCTTGTTTGAAATTGTGGTGTGCATTTTCATTTCAAAATACTTTAAGGGCAACACCCCTAACAACATAAGGTGGGGATTTCATCACCCTCCCTTAGCCCACAAACCACACTACCCTTGCATATCTGCATGACCTACGCCATAAATAAAAGTCAGTAAACGTTGGCCCTAGGATCACACTGTGGTTCTTGTGTTATTTGGGTTTACTCTCATATGAAAACCGGTGCCTAAGGCTAGACGGTCGGACGGCAAACGCCTTAAGCGGGCTAGTGGTTTGGCATAATAAGGTCCCTACGAAAGTAGGGGGAACCTCCCACTTCCCCACCCCTTACCTGGCCGGTGGTCATATTGAGGGTAAACTTAAGTTTCACTTTAATCACTTTGTGAAACCCTATTTGTAGGTCTAAGTCGCATCTAGATTATTAGATAAGTTGTGTTAACTTGTTTGTGGTTGCATAAAACAAAAAAAAAGAGTAAAAAAATAAAATCACAAATCCACGCCTATGCTGAAGCACTTTTATCCTTCTACTTACAAGCCCTCAACCTGTATTCAACTCCCTGACATTCTAGTTGATCAATATGAGATTCGCCCTAGTCTCATCCAGATGCTCCCATCTTTTTATGGGAATCTCAATGAAAATCCTTATAGGCATCTAGATGATTTTCTAGAAGTTTGCTCCCTGATAAAAATTCAGAATTTTAATGATGATGCCCTTAAGTTGATCTTATTTCCATTCTCATTGAAAGATAAAGTAAAATGTTGGTTAAGGAGTTTTGGAAAGATTATTAGGACTTGGGAAGCTATGCAGTTAGAATTTTTGAAAAAAATTTACCCCATAGGCCAAACCAACATGATGAGAAGGGCGATTACAGGATTTACTCAACGTCCGGGAGAGCAAATTCATGAATCTTGGGAGAGATTGAAGGATTTGATAAGTCAATGTCCACACCATGGGTTGCCCAAATGGCAAATTATATTTGCATTTTATGAGGGTTTATCCGATTATGATAGGCAAATGGTGGACATATATTATGGAGGGGTATTTTTGAGCAAAAGTGAAGATGAGGCGTATGATCTATTTGAGATTTTGAGTGAAAATTCGATAAATCGTGCCTCCATCTCATCTCATCAACAACTCGTAGGACATGTCAAACAGGCGGAAAACCCAATCCACACTTTCACGGAAGTGTGTGAATTCTGTGCCAGTCTCACTCACCATGTGAGTGAATGCCCTTCTATAGCCTGACTCTCTCCAGTCATCCAAGCACATGTCCAAAATGCCCTAGGATTCTCTCAGCCCAAGCCTGCTACATTTTCAGATTATAATCTTGGCTGGAGTAATCACACAAATTTTCCTTGGATGGATCCACCATTTCAAGCCCATATGTCTGAATTTTCACCCCAAGCAACCTACGAGCGGCCCATGTGTACTCAACCTCCGCTCAACTCATCTCACCCAAATTTTGGATTCAACATGGATACTAGGGGTGATTCACCGGGCCACTGCTTTGACCCTCAAAGCGTGTACTCTCAGTCTACCTATCAACCCTCTCCTTCAACCTTACACCAACCCCCTCAATATGTGAACAATGATGACGATGACAGTCATCTGCCTGTCATTTTGGCTCAAGATATCACTATTGAGAGTGAGGGGGTGTGTGCACGTAATACCATGATAAAGGAAGGAAAGGAAGTAGGGGGTGAATTGACGGATAATGATGCTCATAATGATGATCATATCACCTCATTCTCTGAATGTTTTGAGATTGAGAATACTACGGTAAAGGATAATGGCCCAAACAACTCAATTGAGGAAATGAGTCAAGAGGAGGATTATGTTGTAAGTAATAAAATTGTTGAATTAATGGAACCAAATTCTGAATATCCTCCTTCTCTGGAAGAACATGATGATGGGGCCTTATTAGAAAAGTTTACGTTTCATCCACCGACCCCATTTCTGAAAAATTTGAGTGATAATTCTCAGTTGAGTACGGAGTGTGATGAGTGGCCCGTCTTCGAGAACTTCACATTTGATATGACCTCTGATGAAAGGGCCAGGCTAGAATCATTTACATTTCCTCCATCCACTCCATTGTTGGATAACTTGGTTAACAATCCTCATATGAGTGAGGGGTATGATGACGGGGTTTCATTAGAAAATTTTAAATTTGATCTAACCCCTGAGGCCTATCCAATGACATCTGAATCTGTGGATGAGTTAGTGCTTCCTTCTACTTTTCCCCTTTCAGTTGAGCCTCTCCAATTTGAGATTCTCAGACCTGAGGAGGATGTGCCAACCACATTCATCTTCAATTTACCTTCCTCTCAGGAAGATAAATTGATCAATGCTCTTAAAGTTCATGAGGCTGTTACTGAAAGAAACGTGGCTAAGGATGACAATCCTGTTCCTAAGCTACTAGGCCCTAAACAAGTATCCATGGAGAAAGTCATTCCTAAAGGGTTAGTCAGGAAGGACGATACAGGCGAAGGGGATCAAGGGATTGATATGGTGCAAGGGTTCCACCTTGATCTTGACAAATTAGACATTAATCATTTCTGGATCCCTACAGCTGAAAACTGGCTCGCACACAGGGTTAATGTTACAAACAATCATGTGCGAGTCCTACCTCTTTCTAGCCCCGGTCCATACATGGTTACTCTTGTCTCTCAATGGATTAAGGGCTGGAATTTGAAGGAAGACAAGATCACGTGGTGGCTCATTCTGAATGCCACGCGTTGGTTAATGAGCTACATTGTGTCTGGCTGAAGATGTTAAATTTAGCACTTTTTGGGAGGCAACCCAACATCTTCATGTTGTACCCATGTGATTTTGATGATGGTTTTAATGCTGTAATGGTGGTTTTGATGATTGGCCTTTGAAGTGAGTTATTCACTGTGAGTCATCTTGTGTGAGTCTTCATGCTAGTATTGTCATCTTGTGTGAATTCACTGTCAGTCATCTTGTGTGAGTCTTCATGCTAGTATTCACTTTCTGATCATACTGTAATTCTTCATATGTTCTGATATGGCATTGTATAATTGATTATGTTCAGTCATGTTACTGTTGTTCTTAAGACTGCAGTTTATACTGCAGCGTCGACCCATCGAACTGCAGCGTCGACGCTGCAAAGGCTCTTCAGAGGTAGCAGTAAGAAATAGTTGATCTGCTGCATCCACACTGCTTGGGCAATGTGTTGATGCTAGGTGCCTCCTTAACGGTCCTCTTTCAAAGACTGTACAGCGTAAAGTCCACACTGTAGTGCGTCAACGCCTTGAGCTGATGCGTCAACTCATCAGTTCAGGTTCTTCAAGTCTCTTCATTAGACTGTGGCAAAGTCTATACAGTGGTCTGTGTAGCCTGTTTGATTATTGAAGTCTGTACAGCCAATGCACTTAAATCAAGTCCATACACTGGAAGCTCTTCATTTGATTGAGTCTATATATCCACAGTGGATCATCAAGTCCATACATTCGTTTCCTTGGACAAAGTCTATACATTGTGGCATTGAACTTTCAAGTCTGAACACTGGTTTTCATGAGAAGTCTATACAGACCTCATCGTCTTAAAGAGCGTCTCAAGCTGAAGTCTATACATTGGTCTTAATATCCTAAGTCTATACACTTGATTGTGAGACCTTCAACTCTGTACACTGCTTGAGCCTCACCAAGTCTGTACAGCCGCGTGCATTGGATTCCAAGTCTATACATCCTGCACCATCTCTTGCAGCATCTCAAGCCAAGTCCATACATAGTTCAACAGCACTTAGAAGTTTGTACATCGGGCACCTTCTAACTGAAGTCTACACACTGGTATTAAAGTTCTAACTCTGTACACTGCCCGACCAACTAAGTCTGCACATTGCAAAAGTCAGTTCAGCTCAACCCTATACATCCTTCCAATCCTCAACTCTATACATTGGAGTGTCAAGCTTAACGTCTATACATCGCCTTCAGACTTTCAAGTCTATACACTCCATGATCTTCCAAGTATGTACATCCACAGTGTATCTTCAAAGTCTGAACATTGTCTCACTCCGTCAAAGTCCATACATTTGTTTTCTCTTCAAGTCTGGACATTGGCTTCATATCATAAAGTCTGTACATTGGCTTCGCATCTGCAAGTCTGTACATTGGGTTCAACTCTCCAAGTCTGTACAGCCACATTCAATAGGTAAAGTCTATACATTCTTCAGCTGGAACTGTGCAAGTCTGTACATCGTTGTTTGCCAAAGTTTAGACATTAGCATCTATTCCTACGTTGCACTTCCAAGTCTGCACATTGAGTTCTTTACCTACGTTCAGCTATGAAAGTATGTACATCAGGAGCTTTACCGTCGTTGCCTTGCCAAAGTATATACACTGAACTATTCTTCAAAGTCTGTACAGCCTGTCTGTCTTCATGGGTCGTGTGCCTTTAGTGCGTTGACGCACTTGGCTGACTGCGTAGACGCACACCTTTCTGTCTTGCTCACTGCGTCGACGTTGACACTGGATGCGTTGACGCATTGGCCTGTTACTAAGGGCGTGAGCATCTCGCCTGAGGAGCTGAGGCGACGCTGCACGATGGAAGCGTTGACGCCTTGTGCTGATGTTCAAAGGTCTTTTGATCAACATCAAGTCTGTACAGCATGAAGTCTGTACTTTGGTTTTGTCTTGAACAGAACGCCTAAGTCTATGCATTGTTGAATGTTATTCAAGTCTGAACAGCGGATGTCTTCATGTGTGAAGTCTATACAATGCATGCTCACATAACTAAGTCTATACACTCGTTGTTATAGGCCTAGACTGCTAAGTCTATACACTCCCTCACTCTGTACACACTTGCTATATTGATCTCTGAAGTCTATACAATGCTTTGCGTTAACAGAGTCTGTACAGGGTGTTCAAACTTAAACTGATGAATTATTCAATGCTATGTCTGACAGGGATTCTTATCGAGATTGATGACCTGGCTCGTGATCCCAGGAGGACTAGGTATGAAGATGCTGACACGTGGATGAAGCTGCCTCGGTTCTAGCAAATTCCTTGGGCGGGAAAACATGGAAGCCACGCGCCCAGTAGCTGCTGCTGCTGCTGCTATATATATGAGCCTTCTTCCACTAAAGAAGGCTGATCGATAGAAAAAGAGCAAAGTATATACATCAAGTCTGAGAGCAGTAGAGAGTATTCGATCCAGTGAGAAGAGAAGAAGAAGAAAAAGAAGAGTGGTAGAGTGAGAGAAGCAGCAGAAGTAAAAAGAGAAAGAGAGAGAGCTCGCGAGTGAGAGAAGGAAGCAGGGAAGAAAAGGAAGAGAAAGAAGAAGAGAGAACGACAGATGGGAAGCTTCATCTGAAGACTTGTTCTTACTGGACTGTGGATTAGATCCAGGCCAGTTAGCTCCATTGAGAGCCATATCTGTGTTTTCATCTTTTACAGCTTTCTGATTGCTGTGTTATGTTCCTTTGTTTTCTGATTATCTTTGTTCTTCCGATCCTCTGGACTGAGGTCGGGTTCCTCCTGTGGACTCAGGAGAAGGGAGATCTGATCTCTGGTTCTGGGCTTGTGGATTGCAAGTCCAGGGGTCCCTCCGGTTGGGAGGAAGAGAGGTCCTTGACCTCTAGTTTGCTAGTGACTGGAAGTCATTGGTTGGTTCCCTTCGGTTTGGAGGAAGGGAGGATTGGTCCTCCGGTTCTGGTCTTGTGGTTTGCAAGACTAGGTGGTCCCTCCGGTTGGGAGGAAGAGGGGAGGTTGTTCCCCTGGTCAAGCTGTGTGGCAGCAACTGTTTGCAGACTAAGTCTACGTTCTAGCTTGAGCTAGTGGAAACCTCACTCCGGTTGGGAGTGAGGGGTGGATGTAGGTCTGTGGACCGAACCACCTAAAAATCTATTGTGCAGTGGTTTGATTGTTTGCTTTGCTTCCGCTAGATGCTTGAATAGGCTCGCTCCAAGTGTTTGTATTTGAGTTGAATCGAATTGGTTCTATTCTGTGTCTATCTCTAGCATCCAAATTTTTATTTGGCCATTATACATAGAAGGATACATTCACCCCCCTCTGTATCCGGGCCTAGCACCCTAACAGTTGGTATCAGAGCGGTGTCTGCATACAAGGTCCAACGACCTACAGATTCGATCTCTGGTTTTCGGTGCTAATTTATTTTTAGTGCATCAATATTCCTGTTGCATTAAACTGTTGTGCTATCATGGCTCATCCTCCACTATTCAGTGGTTCAAATATTAAATTCTGGCTATATCGTATGCACAAGCATGTTAACTCTATTAATCCACAATTGTGGAAGGTTATCTCTCACAGTCCACATGAACTTCCTAAGGATAAGTCCAAGTGGACTCATGTTCACAAGTTGAAAAATGATGATAATGTGAGAGCTCTAAATTTAATCAAGGCTGCAATCGGTTCTGATGATTTTTCCTCTTTCTCAGATTGTAGCACTGCAAAGGAAATGTTTGATAGAGTGACTACAACACGTGTGGAACAGGAAGAAGAATGTCTCATGGTAAGAAGGAGTGATCAATCAGATGAGTCCTCATCCCAGGTAATCTCTGAGACCGAGGATATTAGCCATGATGAGTTAGTTGCCATGCATGAGCATCTTCTAGATAAATATGAAAGAGTCAAATCAGGAAAGAGAAAATTAAGAAAAGAGAAAAATGCTGAAATCACATGTCTAAAGGCTGAAAATGAAAATCTAAAATCTAAATTGAAGGAATTGATTGAAGAATTACATTCTGATGATAATGTACAGGAAAACTTAATCACTTCCTTGAAAGAAGAAAATGATTCTCTGCTAACTCAGAAGAAGGAAACTGATAAATTAAAAGATAAGCTGATTGAAGAAAACATCCACCTGAAGAAGCAAAATAAGAAGCTAATGGTCCTTAACACCACTTTATCTGAAAGATGGCTAACGGTTGAAAGAGAAAAATCTGTTTTGAAAGAAAAAGAAGTGAACATTGAATTGAAGCTAACTCAGGAGAATGAGATCCTGAAAAGTCTGAATGATGGGTTACAAAATCAGGTTATCTCGTGTGAAGACCACATTATGACCTTGCAAATTGAAATTGAAAACCTAAACAACTCTCTGTCAAAATTTGCCAAAGGTAAAGAAAAAATGAAAGATTCTTTGAATGTGGAAGTCACCAAACTGAATGAAGAGAAAAGGTGCAATTCTCAAGTTAAGCAAGCTGTAAGGAACAAACTATACGCAACATTTGTGAGTAGCTCAAACTTAGCTAGTACTTCTGCACCTTCTTCAAAACAGTCAGATGATCAGAAGATTCAAAAACAGAAAGAAAATGTGAAAATGAGAACACTGAAGAAGAATAGTAAATTTCATGCAAACAAGCCTAAGGCTAGAAAATTTCCAATTATCCACGGAAGGAATGTTGAATGCTTCTATTGTGGAAGTTCTGGCCATGTACTTGATGATTGCCTTGTCATGAAGAATGATAATGATAGATTTCATGTTAGGACTTCTTATGCTAAGAAATCCTATTCGGCTCAAAACAGGAAATCCAAATGCTTTTACTGTCATGAAATGGGTCATCTCATGCATGAATGCAAATCATTGGAGTTAGATGACCTTGCTGCTATTAATTCACAGAAAAATCATGCTAAAACTCATGTCCTTTGGGAAAAGAAAATTCATTGTTATAATTGTGGTAAACTGGGACATGTTGCTGTTCAGTGCTGGTCAGCTGAAGGCAAGAAAAAATTCTATTCTCATGTTAATCATGTTCACCAGAATGATAATAGGAAGGATAAATCTATTTTTAAGGAAAAGATTCCTGCATGTTATAACTGTGGGAAGCCAGGTCACAGGGCTGCAACCTGTTGGCTGGCAGGATATCAAAACCAAACTGGTTTTGATAAACATAATTTTTATTCTGTTAACAGAAAATCTCATGTATGTGCACATAGAACTCATGCTAACAAGAATGTGCATAAATTAGATCTGAAAACTGCTGCTCCTTGCTATCAAGTTAAAAATGTGCTGAGAAAACCTGCTAGGAGTGATAATGTCATGTCAGGACCCAAGACTTCTTGGGTACCTGTTTGTGCAAAATAAACCTTGTTTTGCAGGTGTGCCTTGGAATGGAATAAAAAGGGGTATTAATCCAAGGCACTCAAGAATGAAAACCCCTTCTGAACTTTTCAGGTAATTTCTCTGCATCTCCTATTTTGAAATTCTTGCATATCTGCCATTTGTAGTTGTTTGATTTAAAATTCTTGCATATCTGTCATTTGTAGTTGTTTGATAATTGTTGAAATGCATAACCTCTGAAAACAAATTGCATTCAGAAATTTCTGGAAAATTTTGAACTGTTTATGAATGTGGCTTGAAAATCTGTCCATTGCATTCTAAAAAATCTGATTAGCTGAAATTTAATCCATGCATGCTGCCCATGTTGAATTATCATGGTTGACCTCAATGGTATATAAATGGTAAGGTACCAAAAGGCAGGGAAGTCTGTCTGGAAGTTCTTACTATGTGTGAGGTGGTCTTTTAGACCAAGTGCTCCGCCTAGTACCATGGGTCACCCTGCTGGTTAGGACAGTCTGAATGTGTATGAATCAAAATCATATGTTCAGTTTTCAGTGCAAACATTGCATGTTTTCAGGGGGAGTTAATTGCATGTCCTTGCATAGCATTCAGTGTTGAGTCTTTGCATGCATGTAGTTAATTGCATTGCATTTTACTGCATTGAAAATACCAAAAAGGGTAATTGAATGCATAGTGTCAGGAGGAGTCAATACATTACATGAAGGTAGTCATGTGCATACATTTATGTCAGAGTTCATTGCATGTTAACTTCAAAAAGAGAGTTTGAATGCATGTTGTGAGGGGGAGTCATTGCATTGCATATAGGTTGTCAAATGCATACATGGGTCAGAACTCATTGCATATCCTCTCTTACTGATTTTGTTGACAAACCTTAATCATATTCTGAAAACTTTGAGCTTCACAATCTCTCTCCTATCAATTGGTATCATTTGGGTTCAGAATTCCATCAGTCCTTCATGAAGATTTCAATGGGCTATCTCAATCATAAATCTGAAAGCTTTTGAACTAGAAATCTTCTATTATACGTTTTTTTTATGAATGACTGAAATAGCTCATGTGGTTTAAGTTTAATGTATTCAATGAGTTTGGCTTTAAAATCTCTTAAAAATATCTGAAGCATGCTTAATAAATCTTAACCATCTGCTTCATGATGTGTCTTGTAAAATCTTCTGAAATCTGCATTATTGAATACATGACTTTATTTGGTTAAGTACATGATATTGTTATTGCTTTGAAGCAAATGAAATTATCTGAAATGTCTAAAGGGTAAATAGTTGTCAGAGCAATGATTTTGGTCACTGAGAAACCATGTCCAAAGGACTATGTCATGAGGTGCCTTAGTTAACTCTGTAAAATAAAATTCATTGAAAATTAGGCAGAGCAATGGCATGCACACTGGAAATACAACTCACTCATCCAGAAATGATTTCGAGTGTGCCATGATGTGTAAATGCTAACTCTGTTCATACAAAGCATGACTGTTAGTCACACTAAGTGCTTAGGGATATTGGCCTCTGATCAAGGTATATCCTCTAGTTACAAGGTGTGAACTGAACTAGAGTGCTCGTAAAATTGTAGCAAGAAAATTGTTGAACAAATTGAAATACCTGAATATTGATGCTAAAATCAAATTGCTACAACCCTAGACAAATTCATATGACTTCATAATTGCTTGATTTCAATACAGATGCATGTAATTCCGAAAGAAGTCAATAATTTTGATTGTGTAAGAGAAAGGGAGATTTATCAAGATAAATATGAGGGCTTGGTTCATTTTTATTAAACCATGGTTTTAGATATCAATACAGAATTTTATTGATAAACTCTACATACATCATGTTTAAACCATGTTGTTCAATAAGGCTCATTCATAAGTCCCTATAATGGAAGACTTTGAAAAATTATGTTTTGGATTTATGAGATATCAATCTCCTTGAAAATCTTACTGAATTATTTCTGTTTGGAGCTTATTTGTAAATCTGATTATTTGAACCTTTCTGCTCACTTTCCTTAGGTCATTGACCTGAACTTCTCCTTGTTTGCCCCTGTGGTCTCCTTCTCATCTATCTCATAAGATTCCACTTATTCAGGGGGAGCATTCCTAGTCATACTGAATCGTGTTTAGATCATTTCTATCCTTGCATTCATATACTTAGGGGGAAGTATTGCATTTCTTGTTGCATCTGCATTTTTGCATTTACCCTCTCCCATGGTTCATCTTGTTTATACCAAATGAGGGAGATTGTTTGCCATAAAGGGGGAGAATCATGTTCTTGCAAGGGGGAGAAATTGACTGAATTTTTATACATGCTTTAATTTCTCAAACTATTTTGTTTTTGATGAAGTCAAAGGGGGAGAATAGTTTGAGTCATCAGACTGACTCACTGCATCATGTTGCCATCATCAAAAAGGGGGAGATTGTTATGCCCATGTGATTTTGATGATGGTTTTAATGCTGTAATGGTGGTTTTGATGATTGGCCTTTGAAGTGAGTTATTCACTGTGAGTCATCTTGTGTGAATTCACTGTGAGTCATCTTGTGTGAGTCTTCATACTAGTATTGTCATCTTGTGTGAATTCATTGTGAGTCATCTTGTGTGAGTCTTCATGCTAGTATTCACTTTCTGATCATACTGCAATTCTTCATATGTTCTGATATGGCATTGCATAATTGATTATGTTCAGTCATGTTATTGTTGTTCTTAAGACTGCAGTTTATACTGCAGCGTCGACCCATCGAACTGCAGCGTCGACGCTGCAAAGGCTCTTCAGAGGTAGCAGTAAGAAATAGTTGATATGCTGCGTCCACACTGCTTGGGCAATGTGTTGATGCTAGGTGCTTCCTTAACGGTCCTCTTTCAAAGACTGTACAGCGTAAAGTCCACACTGTAGTGCGTCAACGCCTTGAGCTGATGCGTCGACTCATCAGTTTAGGTTCTTCAAGTCTCTTCATTAGACTGTGGCAAAGTCTATACAGTGGTCTGTGCAGCCTGTTTGATTATTGAAGTCTGTACAGCCAATGCACTTAAATCAAGTCCATACACTGGAAGCTCTTCATTTGATTGAGTCTATATATCCATAGTGGATCATCAAGTCCATACATTCGTTTCCTTGGACAAAGTCTATACATTGTGGCATTGAACTTTCAAGTCTGAACACTGGTTTTCATGAGAAGTCTATACAGACCTTATCGTCTTAAAGAGCGTCTCAAGCTGAAGTCTATACATTGGTCTTAATATCCTAAGTCTATACACTTGATTGTGAGACCTTCAACTCTGTACACTGCTTGAGCCTCACCAAGTCTGTACAGCCGTGTGCATTGGATTCCAAGTCTATACATCCTGCACCGTCTCTTGCAGCATCTCAAGCCAAGTCCATACATAGTTCAACAGCACTTAGAAGTCTGTACATCGGGCACCTTCTAACTGAAGTCTACACACTGGTATTAAAGTTCTATGTCTGTACACTGCCCGACCAACTAAGTCTGCACATTGCAAAAGTCAGTTCAGCTCAACCCTATACATCCTTCCAATCCTCAACTCTATACATTGGAGTGTCAAGCTTAACGTCTATACATCACCTTCAGACTTTCAAGTCTATACACTCCATGATCTTCCAAGTATGTACATCCACAGTGTATCTTCAAAGTCTGAACATTGTCTCACTCCGTCAAAGTCCATACATTTGTTTTCTCTTCAAGTCTGGACATTGGCTTCATATCATAAAGTCTATACATTGGCTTCGCATCTGCAAGTCTGTACATTGGGTTCAACTCTCCAAGTCTGTACAGCCACATTCAATAGGTAAAGTCTATACATTCTTCAGCTGGAACTGTGCAAGTCTGTACATCGTTGTTTGCCAAAGTCTAGACATTGGCATCTATTCCTACGTTGCACTTCCAAGTCTGCACATTGAGTTCTTTACCTACGTTCAGCTCTGAAAGTATGTACATCAGGAACTTTACCGTCGTTGCCTTGCCAAAGTATATACACTGAACTATTCTTCAAAGTCTGTACAGCCTGTCTATCTTCATGGGTCGTGTGCCTTTAGTGCGTTGACGCACTTGGCTGACTGCGTAGACGCACACCTTTCTGTCTTGCTCACTGCGTCGACGCTGACACTGGATGCGTTGATGCATTGGGCTGTTACCAAGGGCGTGAGCATCTCGCCTGAGGAGCTGAGGCGACGCTGCATGATGGAAGCGTTGACGCCTTGTGCTGATGTTCAAAGGTCTTTTGATCAACATCAAGTCTGTACAGCATGAAGTCTGTACTTTGGTTTTTTCTTGAACAGAACGCCTAAGTCTATGCATTGCTGAATGTTATTCAAGTCTGAACATCGGATGTCTTCATGTGTGAAGTCTATACAATGCATGCTCACATAACTAAGTCTATACACTCGTTGTTATAGGCCTAGACTTCTAAGTCTATACACTCCCTCACTATGTACACACTTGCTATATTGATCTCTGAAGTCTATACAATGCTTTGCGTTAACAGAGTCTGTACAGGGTGTTCAAACTTAAACTGATGAATTATTCAATGCTATGTCTGACAGGAATTCTTACCGAGATTGATGACCTGGCTCGTGATCCCAGGAGGACGAGGTATGAAGATGCTGACACGTGGATGAAGCTGCCTCGGTTCAAGCAAATTCCTTGGGCGAGAAAACGTGGAAGCCACGCGCCCAAGAGCTGCTGCTGCTGCTATATATATGAGCCTTCTTCCACTAAATGAGGCTGATCGATAGAAAAAGAGCAAAGTATATACATCGAGTCTGAGAGCATCAGAGAGTATTCGATCCAGTGAGAAGAGAAGAAGAAGAAAAAGAAGAGTGGCAGAGTGAGAGAAGCAGCAGAAGTAAAAAGAGAAAGAGAGAGAGCTCGCGAGTGAGAGAAGGAAGCAGAGAAGAAAAGGAAGAGAAAGAAGAAGAGAGAACGAGAGATGGGAAGCTTCATCTGAAGACTTGTTCCTACTGGACCGTGGATCAGATCCAGGCCAGTCAGCTCCATTGAGAGCCATATCTGTGTTTTCATCTTTTACAGCTTTCTGATTGCTGTGTTATTTTCCTTTATTGTTTTCCTTTATTTTTTGATTATCTTTGTTCTTCCGATCCTCTGGACTGAGGTCGGGTTCCTCCTGTGGACTCAGGAGAAGGGAGATCTGATCTCCGGTTCTGGGCTTGTGGATTGCAAGTCCAGGGGTCCCTCCGGTTGGGAGGAAGAGAGGTTCTCGACCTCTAGTTTGCTGGTGACTGGAAGTCATTGGTTGGTTCCCTCCGGTTTGGAGGAAGGGAGGATTGGTCCTCCGGTTCTGGTCTTGTGGTTTGCAAGACTAGGTGGTCCCTCCGGTTGGGAGGAAGAGGGGAGGTTGTTCCCCTGGTCAAGTTGTGTGGCAACAACTGTTTGCAGACTAAGTCTTCGTTCTAGCTTGAGCTAGTGGAAACATCACTCCGGTTGGGAGTGAGGGGTGGATGTAGGTCTGTGGACCGAACCACCTAAAAATCTATTGTGCAGTGGTTTGATTATTTGATTTGCTTCCGCTAGATGCTTGAATAGGCTCGCTCTAAGTGTTTGTATTTGAGTTGAATCGAATTGGTTCTATTCTGTGTCTATCTCTAGCATCCAAGTTTTTATTTGGCCATTATACATAGAAGGATACATTCACTCCCCTCTGTATCCGGGCCTAGCACCCTAACACTTCATAGTTTGGTGTGCAAATAAATGGCTTCTTAGGAGACATCTAAGTGAATTCTGTGTGGTAATCAATTGTTTTGGGAAGCTAGATGTGTTTAGGGATTCGAGAGACCAGGACAACAGAGAACCAAGCAAAAAGTATTTTATTCAAACTCTCAACAACAGGAACAAACAAACAAAGAGATTACATCAGGTTCTAGAGGGTGTTCCTCAACGCCGATCAATGGGGGCAGCAAAGAAGCTACTGACACGAAAGCCACACTCTCGTGCTCTTCGATAGCGCTCCTCGCCGTCCTTCAGCCATTGATCGGCAAGGCCGAGACTGGTCCTCAATTCAAAAACTTGGGCCTCCAGGGCCCTCTTCTCTTCTTTCTCAGCCAATCTCTTAGCTTTCTCTCTGTCTCTATCCCTTTCTCTTTCAGCCCGTTCTCTCTCTCTCTCTTCTCTTTCCAGCTGAAGGGTAATCCTCAGCTCCACAGCATCCCTAGAAGAGTCATCATCAGGACGACGCTGTAGTTCCTTCTCCAGCTCAGTTATTCTCGCTTCCTGCTAGGTGGTAAGCACGAGCGCCTCCTGTGTTTCCTTCTCCTGCCATACATTTAATCTCAGGCAAATAGCAATGCTTGCACAAGGGATTTTAAATAGTGAAACCCTCACCTGTGTAGAAAGCATCCCTTCTGCCTCCGCAGCTCGTTGCGTGGCATGAGCAAGCTGCTCATGGAGTAGATCTAGCTCTGCAGTAGGAATCCATAGGCTGGAAGAAATACCATCTGCCCCCATCGCAGATGAAACTGCATCGAGCTGGGCACGCTGTAACACATATGAGATGACATTAAGTGGATAGCGTCGTGAATCTCAAATCATACCTGGGATGAATACAAAACACTTACTGATGAACCGAGAGCCGCTCGGGTGTCACTCAACTCTTGCTCAGTGTCCGCCAGATGAGCTCGTAAGTTCATTATTATAGTATGACGGGCATCCTATAGGTTATGACTTATGAGTTCACACAAACAAAAAAATCAAAAACAAACCAATGAAAGAAATGAAAAAGACAAAAACATGGTTTCTTAACCTCTATAAGCCCTCCAGGCTGGAGCCTCTCTGCATACATTGCCCTATAGAGGCGTAGGTAATCCTCGCTGTCTTGTGCTTCAGATTCCACGAGTGTGCCACCCCTTTGCCAGTCTTCATATTGTTCGGGGAAGCGCACCCTCCAATCGACACAGGTTGCTGGTCCACGCGTCTGCTTTCCGACGCTGGGAGATATGGTCATATCTACCCATTCCTGGGCCAGCCCTAGGGTCCTCATAACTAATCTCAGTCTGAGGGGCTCGATTTCATTCAAGCAATGGAGCCAGAGGTCCCGTCTGAATCGGGCGCGGCTTCCAGTAACACACGGTTGGTCAACATCGACCATTTTCAAGAAAGGCCTCCAATTCACCTTTGATGGGTTGTACGCATCTTCTTGGTTAGCTAAAAAATGATGATCAAACATAACAAACCAAAGAAAAGGGAGAAAAGGGTATCATACCATCGCTGCAGGGAACTCTTGCAACTCCCGCCTTACCACCATCAGTTGATAGGATAGAGGTGCTGTACTCATGATTGGTTGCCACCGTCTAGCAAGCGGGACCGTCAGTGGCCGGCAGTGACGAGCTCTCCCCATTGGAAGGTAATAGTAGCTCCATAGCTACACCATCATGTGTCATTAATATCAACAAATTCAAGAAAAAAGGGCATAAAACAAAACAATGAAAACATTCTTTACCTGGATGAAGGGCGTAAACCCACTGAGTGTCATCTCTCGGTCTGCCCTTTGTGACAAACCTGTAAACATATGAGCCAATATGGCAGCACCCCAAGCGTATTGTCCTACTCTCTCCAGGTCTACAAGCAACTCTAAGAAGCGATAGTGGATACTATCGCCCTTGGAGCCCAATAGCAACTTGCCCAAAAGAAAGAGGAGGAACCTCCTAAGATCCATGTTAGTCCTCTCCCAGTTGCTGGTGTCCACACAATATACCGCACAGGCACCTCTTTCTTCCCTTTCCATAAATTCTTCAAGGGATTCGTTATCACGAGGACGCGTGTCAGTAAGCCCTAATGCCTCCATGATCGATGCCTTGGCTACTGACCTGTTCTTCCTGCCGTCTAATTCCATCCCCAATAGCTTGTGGGCACCTTCTCGGTAGTCCGCGTAAGTAACGCCAGTCACTACTTCTCCATCTACTTTGAGGCCCGTAATCCGGACCATGTCTTCTAGGCTGGGCACCATGTGCCCCCACGGCATCAAAAATGCCCGACTTGCCGGATCCCATCTTTCACGTAATGCTTGAATCAGGGCTAGGTCGAGCTTGATCGGCTCGATTCTTAGAAAGGCCCCGAACCCCATCACGTCTAACCTTGCCTTCTGGAGGCCGGGAGACCTCGATAGGCCGTCACTACCAGCTCCCACGATATGTGCGATCTCATCACGGTCTTCACATACACATGAAGTGAGAAATGGGAGCTTTGCAACGGAAAGAACGGAAACGAAAGCATGAAGTAAGGAATGCAAGGAGCCACTTACAAGTTGTGATAGGGTCCTCACCCTCGGTTGTCCTTCGACTTCTAAGAATCTCTTGGCACTGCTACCCGATCTGTTCCTCTTCGAGGAGCGAGAGGACTCACCTTGGGCTCTGAAGCTAGATTCACCCTCCATTCTAAAATTGAGCAACACTCACTACTTCCCTTTCCAACCTTTCACTCCTCAACTCTACTCTCTCGACTTCGATGTTCCCAAGTTGAGTGAAAGGGAGGTATTTATAGATTGGAGAGACGGTGATCGGCATCTGTCCCCGTCACCTTTAGCAATAGCCTTGGCAACGAGTCCCCCTCCTTTTACTCTCACTCCCACTCTCTACCATGTGGAGTGACCGAGTCGGAGGCATGCTTTATTGACTTTTTGGCCCAAAGTTTCCATGTGTTCATTGTCCCGTTGTGATTGCTTTTCGCATACACATGAAATAGGGGGACATTTCTGCGGGAAATCCGGATCCGTGACCCATGTTGAAATCGGTGGCCGATTCCCTTTGCAAATCATGGACACGGTGAGTTTCACTCCTTCTATGCTAAGTAATGGCTTCTGGGAGGGAATCCCAAATTTTGTGATTTGACGTTCTGCTTGAGTGAGTGTGTGTTTCAGTTGATCGGCCACGCAGAGCAGGAGCCTTCATCACTTCGCCCCACCCATCAGGTTGTATCCTTCCATCCCAACCATGTTATCTATTTACTTGTTCTCTACTCTGTCTACTGTTTATGCCATTGAGGACAATGTCATTTAAGTTGGGGGGGGAGAAAAATTTTTTTGCTCTCTTGTCTTGTCCCGCTAAATAACAATTTTCCCCATTTGGAGTTTCTTGATTCATGTCTCATGAAAAGTAATTCTGGAATAGAAACGACTAGGGAAAAGGATGATGGACAATTTATTAATCTAGCTTTGGAAAACTGATTTAAGAATCTCTTTAAAGTTCATGTGCACTTTAGAAAAATACAATCACGTTGCACGCTAATGAAACACGTAGGACAAGCCTTCTACTATTTTGAATATGTTGTCTAATATTCAGCACTTCTTAAGGAAGAGATTTTTATTTATAAGCTTTCTGCCATGCTATTTATCAAAAATTAGTGCAAATGCACAAGTGACAAAATTATGAGAAAAAAATTCACCATGAAAAATGCTCCGATTCTGAGTAACCGGGCCTACTTCACCTAAGACGTGTTGAGGTTCGCGTCAAAAGAAAAAGGGAACTTTGATCTGTGTAACCGGGCCTACTTCACCTAAGACGTGTTGAGGTTCGTGTAAAATAGTGAAGGGTAGTGCAGCATCATGTGTGTAAAGAAAAAAAGTAGAAAAAAAAAGAAAGGAATATATATATAGATCCCAAAAGGGACATAGCAATAAAGCAGACAAAAAAGCTAGTATGCTGAATGCTCTGATTAAGAAGTGCAGAATTGAAAGACATTTGTTCGGAACAGCAACTGGAGGACGCAATTGTCTCTACTGTGAATTTAGTATTACACATGCACAAGTGCTATTGAATTTTGATTAGAATTCTTGATCATGTACCTGAATTTTCGACATAAGGCTAGTCTGTGGTAATTATTCCAGTTTCCTACTCTTTAGTTAAACTATATGAAAGATGATCTGGAAATGAGGCCTGGATACTTTACCCTCTTGTTGGTCCTGAAAGTTTTCATTAATTGCATTGCTAAGGGACTAGCAATGAGTAAGTTAGAAGGTGTGATAAGTGTGTATTTTAACGTTTTAATTCATGATTATCCGCATTTTTATGAGCTTAAATAATAATGAATATACACTTCTCACACTTACTGTTGATTTTGAATCAAATATTTAATTTTTTGAAATTAAATAATTTTAATAACGATTTTTCTGTATTTATGCAGGCACTCGGTACGAGGAAAGAGAAACAAAGAAAAAGAATAAAAATAAAGAAAGAAAAAAAAATAAATTTATATGTTAAACTGAGCCAAAAGCCCAAGGACTTGTTCAAGAAAGAATAGAAAAAATATTAGAAAAAAAATAATTATTTGATATTTTTTTAATTTTCTATACTTATATATGAGATATATACTTATATATACTAGATATATATATATATATATATATATATATATAATTAAACAAAACAAAAAAAAAGTTTAAAAAAAACCGCCCCCGCCCCCTTCCCGCCTTCGCCGCCCGCGCACGGGCGACGAGGTCGGCGAAGGGGCGAAGGGGGAGGGGGGGTCGTGGCGACGAGGTCGGCAGCCCGGTGGGGCCACGCGGTGGACGGCGAAGGGGCGAGTGCCCCGGTCAACGCACGCGGGCGCGTGTGCCACGTGCGACACGCGGCGGCTGGACGGCAGGTCGGCGCACGGCGGGCCCACGCGGGCGCTTCACGCGGAGGTCGGCGACGGTCGGCGCGTTGCGCCGGCAGAGAGAGAAATAGAGAGAAAGAGAGAAGAAAAGCCTAGAAAAGAGGCCAGAAAAATCTGAAAAAATTCCAGAAAAATGCAAAACGTGTGCAACACATGATAGCACATAATTTGGGTCAAAATATCAGCCATTTTGTTGATTCACATTGGCAAAATGTCCACACTATCTAAGGTGTTATGTGTTGCCCTATATAAAGGGCCTTCATTTGTAAGAGAAGAGAGGTTAGGGTGTGAAGGAGAGAGGTTAGCTTAGGAGTAGGAAGCTATGGATTGCTAAGAGTTCTTTGTGTTCTTGATGTTATTTCATGTTGGCCTTAGTTTGGTTTCATAAGGTGTTGTTTGTAAGATCATTTGATGAAAAGTTGTAAGTTGAATTTATTTTAATGAAAGTTTGATTTGAGCATTCAGTCTTTTCTTAGTCTAATTATTTGTTGTTGTGATCCCTATTTTAAATTCTTGTCTTCATAAAAGTTGTTCGTTTTTAAGTGTTCTTCAACTTCTCTTTTCATCATTTCTTCCAATTCTCTCTAGATTAGAAGTTATTTCCAGTTTACGTAAGTGTTGTCCTATATAATTACTGTTCATCCGTGGTGATACCTTCTGTCATTTCTTCATTTTGAAGCCTTTCCCATCTTAATTTTACGCTGAGTTCTTCATGAAAGTTGTTCCTTACTTATAGATCTAACTTTTGTTCTTCTACCACTTCTCCAAAGTCTGCTTAGTTTGTGTGTTAGAATTAATTTGTCAATGTTCTGATTTGTGCTCTGTTACTGTTCTTCCGAACCAATAGGTCATAGTTTTGTAAGTTTTTCATTGTCTTCCTTTCATTTTATGTTTCTATGTTCTTCATAAAAGTTCTTCAGCTTTTTATTCTCTACAACTTTCATTTAGTTCACTTTGTCTAATTCCTTCTAGATTTCAAATTATTCTTTGCCTTCCAAACCTCTATTTCAATAGATTTCTGTTGTAATTGCCACTTGTGTTTCCACTTGTGTTTTGTTTCAATTTCAATCCAAACCGTTTCTTCACGGTTTCATTACACATACCCAAAGCGGTAAGTCTTCTTCAAATCATCTGATGGCGTCGACTTTCAAGGCGGAGCGATCTTCATCAAAGGCTCGGCGTGGAAACAACGGCATTCTTCAATCAATTGGCTAAATTTCCTTTACTTATCTCTTGTCATTTAAAGTTGCAATTTCAATTTCTTTAGTGATAATCGCACTCCACAAATAAAATTTGATTTTCCAAACATAAGGGTATTTCCAACTTGAACTAAAATCAAACTTCTCTCCCCGTGGGATCGACCCGTATTCACCACTGTACTCGTATTTTCAAAAATCATTCGAGTGAGTGAGTGCGGTTATAAAATTTGAAATTTGTGTGGCACGGCATTTTTAAACGACGACTGTCGAGCGCATCAATATACTTGCTGTGAAGAACAGCAATGTGTAGACATGTGAAGCATAGCTGTATGCAGTGTATAGACTTCAATGAATGCAATGCATGCACAATGATGCAATGTATAGACTATGAAGATATGTGTGTGAAGCTCAACAATTTATAGACTATGCAACGACATCAAAGCAACATATCGATGTACAGACTTTGGCTTGATTAATGCACACTGCACAAATGGATGTACAGACTTGAAGTGGCATGTAGCAGACGATGAACAGCCAAGCATGTATAGACTTACCAATGCGAGCACAGGCTGTACACACTTTGATTGCGTGCAAGAGAACGCAGTGTACAGACTTTGTTGTGAAGAACAATGCATGAATGCAGTGTATAGACTTGCTATTAACATGCATGAGAACCCAATGTACAGACATGCTGTCCCTGCAGCTGACGACTCCAGTGTATAGACTTGCTGAGGGAAGGGCTGTATAGACTTTAAGCAAAGCAAGGCAGTCGAGTGTATAGTCTTGCAAACAAGGGACTGTACAGACTTGATTAATGAGTGCATGTGAAAGGTAGTGTACAGACTTGAGATGAACGAAGCATGAACGAGCCTATCCAATGTATAGACTTGAAACATTTGAACACATGGACAATGTATACACTTGGCCTTTGAGGAATGATGTAGAGCCTCTGAACGATAAGGCAGGCTGTACAGACTTTGAGAATATTGAAGCAATGTATAGACTTGGTAAACCTGAACCAATGTATAGACTTGGGACGCCTGTGGACCAGTGTACAGACTTGGAATCAATGAAAGAGTTGGCTGTACAGACTTTGGGACATGATGCGTGAGACGAAGGACAATGTATTGACTTTGAAATGGCAGACGATGTATAGACTTGGGGTTCAACTGAGGATGTATAGACTTGGAAGATGTGAGGCGATGTGTAGACTTGGGGTTCAACTGAGGATGTATAGACTTGAGATGTGCAAGCTACAGTGCCGTTGTATGGACTTGATCTCAAGGAATGGCTGTACATGCTTTGAATATGAAGACCCATGTATGGACTTCAGGTGAAGACCAATGTAAAGACTTTGAATATGAAGATCAATGTATGGACTTGGAAAACAAAGGGGGCGTCGACCCATCAGAAGGGGGCGTCGACCCACAACTGTCCATACTATGCATGAGACGGTGAGCCATGTGCAGACTTTGAAGCTTAACAGAGACACAGGATGTACAGACTTCATGAAATGCATGCTATTCAATGTACACACTTTGAATTCATGGAAGCTGATGTATAGACTTCAGTTGAAGAACGATGCATGCTATGCAATGTGTGGACTTGACATGCCTACTGAAGGCGATGTACATACTTGCTGCGTGATGCTGATGTGCAGACTTATGTAAGTGTATATGAATTCTTTATGCAGCAGATAACATGACTGAACATCAAATGCAATGCTTTAATAAACAGACTGAACATCAGAATGACTGAACATATGAAGATGACTCACACATCAGGATAAACTAACTGAACAGCAGTGCAATGCTTTGATAAACAGACTGAACATCAGAATGACTGAACATATGAAGATGACTCACACATCACGATAACTCACAGTGATTAACTAACAACAAAACCAATCATCAAGTGATTAACTCACACCAAAACCAATCAACCAATCATCAAAACCATAGGGGCACAACAAGCTAGGGCACACCCTCTTGCCGGCGATGGTACCATGCTTGCCTAGTATTGCCTTCGTGTGCTTACGTCGGGCTTTCAAGCTAATTGGTGGAGGCTCTCCGAAGGTGTCACTCTCAAAGGTAGGTAGAGGCTCGAGGCACTCACTAGGATTCACCGCGGTGCCCATAGAGGGTGCCGGATCCGCCACGTGGGAAGTGGGATGAATCCCCAGACCCATCGGTAAGTCCAACCCGTAAGCCGGGTTGCCAAAGTCACTCAGAACTTGGCAAGGTCGAAGTCCTCGTGCCCTCGATTTGGAGATGACCCTAGGGTAGAGCCACTCCAATGTCACCATCACCAAGTTTCCTATTTAGGATTTCAAGTGGCACTCACGAGTTTTTGCCCGCTCTTTGCGATCCTCACCGCTCGTTGTTAGATGCTTGCGTGAATGCTTCTGCCATGCACTACGATGTGGTATGGGTGTGAAATGTAAGGTATGCAAAGGTGGATCGGGGCAACCATGGTGATGAGGGACGGACACGCGACTCGACTCCAATTGGATATGCGACCCTTGGACTCTAAGCAAGCTCGCGATCGTCCCTAACGAGGGAAGAGTACGGATGTGCACGGTTGAGAAACCAGCAGTGAGCTAGGGTGGTCAACTCTCAACTTCGTGCCCGGATCGGGTCACGGGACGGTCTCGCTCTCTCTCGCAGCAGCGGTGAATAACCATATATCAAGCTAACGGCCCTAACACATGCTCTCTAGCAGCGGCATAGGCAAGTATATATGAACAAAGCAAATGCTGAGTAAAGGAGTGAATACGATACCTCCACGCGCCTGGCGTGGGGAAGACGACCCCGGCCGATCTCGTACTCCCGGAACAACAAATTACATAAATTACATCAATGAATTTACTGCCCACTCCACGCAGGGAGGTAAAGGGTGACACAGCGGGACCCGGGAGTAGCGGATTCGGGTTGACGGGCAGCTTTTTGTGTAGCTTCAACGACACACGTACTCGCGATCATGGGACCCACGTGCTGGTCAGTGGGGCCGTGTGGGCCCGGAGCGGCACCGCTGTGACGGGGACGTCCGGAGGGGCGCTCCCTGGGAAGGCGACGCGCTGGTTCGCCTCGCGGAAGGTGAGAAGGCTCCGATCGGTGCTGGTTGGAGTTGCTGCCCACGGATCTGAATTCTATTTCAGACATGCGCGTCCCAACGAAAACTGATGTTGCGAACGGCCCCGACGTCGGATCGACACGAGACTGGTGCCGTTGGAAAGCTAACACAAAATCCTTCGATCTATGGTCAGAGAGAAAAAATTGGCTATCTCAGATCTGGCTTTGACCGAATTCCTTAGCTGCTGGTTGACAGGATCCGAAATCTCAGGACAGAAGATCCTTTTCCTGAGAGTTGGCATTGACCGCATTGTAGACCTCTGTTCCGCTATTGAGCTCTTCATGAAAGTGGTAGAGGCCGAAGAGAGGAAAACGGGAATAATTTTTATGAATCGTTTGGTGGAGAGTTGACTGGGGAAAGATATTTTCTAGTACCGGGTGGTCGGATCGGGACAGCAGAGATAGAACTGAATTTAGGAGAAAGACATGATTTCTAAAAATAGGTAGAGGGCTTTAGAAATTCGACAAAAATTTTTGGAGGATGGGGATGGTGGGAAAAACCTCCATTAAAATTAGGGGTTCAAAAAAAAAATCACGAAGGGGAACAAAAGGGTGAAAGTCATGGCTGTTGTGAAACTGGATAGACTACAGATAGAACTGGTGGATTGGGAGGCACGAAAATGGAAAAATAAAAAAGGGGGCTGCAATTTTTTTCAATTTTTATGAGATGTGGTGATGACCTATAGAACTCACCCTGAAAATCTCAGCTCCATAAGATGTAGGAGTTTTGAGCTAAAATTCTCGGAGTAACCCTCTATCCAGTAAAATAGAACCTTGGACAACACTTCGAAAGCGGATTCACGGCGGCTCGATGGCGGCATGAACGGCGGCGGCAGCAGCAGAGATAGAATCCAGAGGTAGAGGGGTTAAGATAGAATGGTTCTACACCCTGAAATGCTGAAGGAGGAGGAAGGAACCAGAGAGAGAGAGGAGGGGGCGTAGGTTCCTCTTGGGCATTCAACAATTTTTCTTCACATTAATTCACACAAAATGAAAATTACATAGGATATATAGTTCCACCTTAATGACCCAAATGACCCCAGATCTAGGGTTATGGGAGGGGCATACAAGGGAGTGGAAATATTATCCACACATGGTAAAAAAAACACAATATAAAACTAATTTCCAAGGGGAGTTCACCCCCTCCTTAAGAGAACAAGTTGGAATTGTTCTCCTTATTTAATTCATGGTCCAAGTCCACATTTGGACCATGGACCAGCCCCCATGGGCCCTAGAATCCATGTGGACGAATAAGAGGGAGGGAGGGGGTCCCTGTAGGGCCTACATGCCTTTTTGCAAAGAAACCCAATGACCTATTGCAAATAAACCGACTAAGACTTACAATTGTGTACCCATATATCACAAGGGTATACATACAAATATAAAAGGACATAAATGCAAACAAAATGTGAGCAGTCTTGCTTTGATGTCGCCATCAATTCTCCCCGGGTTGGAAGAACTCGACCCCGTCGAGTAAAGGGGGTGACTGCTCGAGTAGCTCTGGTGGATCCGTCACCGTACCAAGTAGCGCGGGTACGCTCCACTCCAAGCGATCGTCACCTGCTCATTCCGTATATACTCGATATGCGCATGCTGCTACGGGAAGAGGCTAGTGGTAGAACACTCCGAGGTGAGGTCACTCTCAAGGGGAAGGAGGCAGCTTGAAGACTCACTAGGAATCACCACTGGGTCCCTGTAGGTGACTAGATCCGGGGCATAGATGTAGAACTGATCCCATACTCTTCTAGCAAGTCCACTTGCCTCTCACTCATAAGAGACCGACAACGAGCTTGCACAAGACACATGCAGACTCACCATGTACTAACACACGTATGCAAACCACGCAAACAAGTCACACAAAATAAACCACACAAAGAAGAAACAAACTGACTCATGCATGACCCTAGACTTAATGCAATGACATCAACCCCACTAGGTGGCCATCATCCCAGTGCCGCATCCTGAGCGTCGGTAGGTTCCTCCAGCCTTTCGTACTCATCAGCTAGTTCCGGATCGGCCTCGTAGCTGACAGATACAAGCCTAGAAGGCGAGGCTTCTCCTACCCCTAGGGCTAGAGTGGCACGAGAGGGACATTGGTTGGCGATGTGGCCAAACCCATGACAGTGGAAACACTATAGTTGAGACCTACTACTCTCTCCGAGAAGAGGACCCTTACCCTTATCCTCCAGACAGGTAGGGGGTGTAGGCAACAGGGGTGGAACTGTAGGTGTCGTGGGCAACAGGCGTGGGGGTGCCAGTGCCAGAGGGCGGGCAATAGGTGCCGATGGTTGGGATGGAGGTAGATCACGTGCCGAGGGAGGGCGAGGCCTTGGAGAGAAGTGCTCTTGATGGGCGGGCTCCTAAGATCGAGCCATGGGGGGCCGCTGATGTGGGCCTAAAGAGTGACAGGGCTCGGTACTACGAAGAGGGGTGGGACCTGACCGATGGCTAAACTCGATGATGGGAATCGACGCCAAGAGCACTAACATTTTATTTACATTTGTGTCCTTTAGTTTATTTTTATATCCTTGGGGAGGTAAGTTCACAATTGTAAGGCTTTATAAGCCAATGTGTCATTCCCTAGGATTCTTTGGGTTTTTATGCAAAAGTCCAGTAGGACCAGCAAGGGGCCCCCATCTCCTTTCCTATTGGTCCACCTAAGTCTTACGGCTCATGTGGGGTCAGTCAAAGGTCCAAGGTGAGCTTCTAGGTGGCTTGACCATTCAAGGGGATAATTGGATTAAAAGGTCTAATATTCCAACCCTTAAAGTGCAAATGCTTCCCCTGTATAGTATAGTTTATCCCATGTTGTATTTTTTATTTTTTTTGGTCATTTGACCACATGGGGAAGAAAATCCCCTCTCTCCCACGAAATTCCCAGCCACCCACACCTTGCCATTCTCTATATAAGCCTATGTATAGTGTCATTAGAGGAATTAATGAAGTGAAATTTCAGAAAAATTGCTTGGATCTCCCTTGGAGGGTGCACCCCTCTCCCTCTCTCCCTGGTTCTTCTTCCTCCTCTCTCCCTCCCCGTCTTGCAGATAGATTTCTGCTAAATCTTGGGAGTGATGCCCTTCTATCTTCTCCTTAGCCCCTCTGAATTCTATTTCTACCACCACCGCCGCCGCCGCCGCACCGCCGCCGCGTCGCCACCACCATCGCCGGATTCTATCTACATCAGGATATAAGCTCATCTCTGGATTTTTATCTCTATGTCTTGTTGTCTAATCGAGCCCTAATTTTGAGAGTTTGTTCTATCCATCTCCATTAACCTCCAGTTCAAATTTTGTGTCATTTGGAAGTCATTTGGTATTTTTCCCATATTTTTGTTTGTCCTCTCAGTAATCTGCCCTTTTGCAGATCTACAGGATAGAGTCACCTTGTCGCATTTTCCCCACCCCCTTAAAAATTTTTAGAAACTCCCAAAAAATTACTCAGTGTTCCACACATATATCCCCTTTCACCATAATTTTCATGGAGTCTAGAAAATTCATTTTATCCTCGGTCAAATGTCAGTTTCAGGCAGATCCCTTGCTGCTTTGTGTGTCAGTCAGTCCAAGTCAGAAACAAAAATAGTGTTACAGTCATATTCATTTTCAATCCGTTTGGTGGATGGAGCTTTCAAAATTATATGTTGTAGATCCATGAGTGCTCTTTCCAACGGTACTAGTCACGTCTCGATTGGCCTCCGGATCTGAGCATCGTAATTCGTGTCACCGAGGCCTACAGATCTGTTCCCTATGCAGGTCCAAAATTACAGTCCAGAAGATATTCAAAAATAAATATCAAAAATCAACTTCAGGAGCCGCCCCTTCAGGGAGTCATTCAGGGACGCCCTTCCATCGTCCCAGCCAAGCGGCACCTCCGGAAGATCTCAGGAAGGTGACGTTCCTTTGGAAATTGTTGCTTGCTATCTAGTGAGTCAGCAACCGAGTTGGCGCAGCACCGAGTTGGAATAGTGCCGAGTCGGACCAGCAGGCCGAGTTCGTGTCGTACGCACCTCCAGATTGCTACCCATCAACCCAGGTTCGGTCTTCTCGAGCCCCACTTGTAGTCCTTTACCTCCCTGCGTGGAGTGGGCAATAAAATTCATTGTTGTAATTAACTTTTACCATTGTTACCGGGAGTTACCGTACTTGGCCGGGAACATCTTCCTCACGCCCGGAGCGTGGAGGTACACTCGCTACCCTCCTCGTAGGTATTGCTTTACTCGTATATTTTTGTATATGCCGCTGCGTGAGTGATAGATTATCTAGTTTGTTATCATTTTATCACCGCTGCGAGAGCGAGAGTGAGTGATCCGTCCCGTGACTCGACCCGAGTTAACGCGAAAAGGCCGATACCCGAGAGTCACTGCCGGTTTCTTAACCACGTACGGTCCCACGTTTTCCTCGTTAGGGGAGATCGCGAGCTAGAGTCCCAGGTCGCGTATCCGTCCCGCATCAATTTGGTATTAGAGCCAAGTTGAGTCTAGGGTGTTTAAAACATAAAAAAAAGTATCATTTACGTCTATTCATCGTCTAAGTCAGTCTAAGGTTGCATCCGCATACCATTGTTCGGTATATAAAAAGGTGTTGTCTGAACATTAGGCTACGCCTATCGGGAAGGCCGCACACTTGCGTGAGTGATCTTCGGATCGATTAACTCCGTCACGTACCGAATCTTGGTCGTGTCTAGGTTGGTAGTCGAGTCGGCATTCCAACTTTGCATTACTTAGTGTCGTGTCCAGTGTTTTGTCCGAGTGTCAGCATGGCCATCCACTAGCTTCCCCGTGTCCCATGGATTACCAAACGCCCGGATCTTATCCATGGTGGCGATACTATCTAAGATGGGAGAACCACTCGGACCACCCCAAAAGGCCCGTAGTCCGGGACTTCTATGGCTCCGAAAACCCGAGTGACTACCTAGAGTGGGAAGCCGTTATGGACGACTACTTTGAGTGTTACCTTATGTCCGGTCCCGCAAAAGTTGACTTTGCCAAAAGGTGACTTTTTAATGAAGCCACCGAAACATGGAGGGACATCAAATATTTTCGGGAGGATAGGAGACTAAGGCCCATCAAGTCATGGTGGGATATGAAGAGAGCACTTAGGAGGGTCTACCTTCCCCGCCCACCTACCTCCAACCACGGGGGTCATACCACTAGCCAACCCCACCAACTCACCCACAACCAAGAGGGCCACACTTTCAACCAACCCCGCCCCTTCACCTCCATCCAAGTCCACCAAAGCAACCCCAATCAAGTGGCCCTCCCTGTCGCCTCCAACCAACCACCCCTTGGCACCTCCGCCCAATCCCACCCAATCGCCACCAACCAAGTGGAAGCCCCACTTATAGTCGAGTCTAGGTCCGCATCCAGGCCGAGAGATGAGGAGCGAGTCCACCCCGAGGCCCCTACTCCAACCCGCACCTTAGATGAAATCAAGAAAATACTTTTGGATTGGTTGGAAAGGATAGAAAGGACACATGCTCCTTCACCACCCGTGAGTGCTACATTGCCACTTTCTACTTCCGAACTTTATTCGTAACCATCTTATTTGGAGCCACCCAAGCCCGAGCCACCCGTGTTTCTAACGGGTACGCTATACATCGCCGAGCCGCTTCTTAGTTGGCTCAAGGATGGCTTGGTCCCACCTCCTTACCCATCTATGGACCCTACCCTACCTTTGGTGCCCGTCAACTCCTACCATACTACATTCTGATCTAGTCACCATGTTGACACATTGGGTGACCTTATTCTTGGTTTAGGTAGGCAATGGAAGTTGACGCACTTATTGGCCCGAGGCTTCGACCAACCCACTAGTCATAGCTTCACCCATTCGGCCATAGAGTCCATTACCTCTGTGTGCACCGTGGGTTGTGTCACCACGGAGATTCTTCTATTCCTCCTAATGCCAGCCGAGTTCGACTTCATTCCCTTTTGCCCAAGGGATGAATCCTTTTTTCTAGACATGACCGTCGTCCCACCGATCACAATGTATGACGGTGATTATGAATTCTTAACTTGGGACCGAGTCATGGGGGAACCCACTTCATGGGGTCATACCTTCTTTGACCCTTTTGACCCCTTCACTTGTGAACCTCCCGAGCTATCATATTCACTCCACTTCTTCCAAGGAGTTCACTATCCCACCCCTACCCCTCGATCTATTTGGCAAGCCGTACCTACGTCTAGGGGTAATGACGAGGGTAGTTTCGGATCTCCTAGCCCTTCCCCACCTAAATCCCATACGTCGCCAATGCATGAGCGGTACATTTACGGTGTCTAGGAGTCCTCCACTCCGTCAACCATCGAGTACATCTAGTGTATGCATGGCATATATTCGGGTGTCCTGGTCCACCATCGCCTATGCGTAGGTCGGACTAACATTAGGTTTGTTTAGGGTCTTTTTGAGTCTTTGTTTCGTTTGTCTGTCGTGTGTTTGTGCATACATCGAGTCGAGTCGGTTTGTACGCTCGCGTTGTTAGTCCCTATCGAGTTCGAGACTGGTCGGACTTTGGGATCGGTTTTACTTCATATCGGATCTAGTCACATAAGGGACAAGCGGTGATTCCTAGTGAGTCTTTGAGCCGCTTCCGTCATTTGAGAGTGACCCCACCCCGAAGTGTCCACCTCTAGCCTCTTCTCCAGTAGCGTATGCATATCGAATCTATACAGGATGAGCAGGTGTCGATTACATGGAGTGGAGCGTACTCCGCGCTTCCAGGTTCGGTGATGCATCCGCCGGAACTACTCGAGCAGCCGCACCCCTTACTCAACAGGGTCGAGTTCTTCCCACCCGAGGAGAGTTGATGGGAATCGACGCCAAGAGCACTAACATTTTATTTACATTTGTGTCCTTTAGTTTATTTATATATCTTTAGGAAAGTATGTTCACAATTGTAAGGCTTTATAAGCCAATGTGTCATTCCCTAGGATTGTTTGGGTTTTTGTGTAAAAGTCCAGTAGGACTAGCAAGGGACCCCCATCTCCTTTCCTATTGGTCCACCTAAGTCTTAGGGCCCATGTGGGGTCAGTCAAAGGTCCAAGGTGGGCTTCTAGATGGCTTGACCATTCAAGGGGACAATTAGACTAAAAAGTCTAATATTCCAACCCTTAAAGTCCAAGATGCTTCCCCTTTATAATATAGTTTATCCCATGTTGCATTTTTTATTTTTTTTGGTCATTTGACCACATGGGGAAGAAAATCTCCTCTCTCCCACGAAATTCCTAGCCCCCCACCCCCTGTCATTCTCTATATAAGCCTACATATAGTGTCATTAGAGAAATTAATGAAGTGAAATTTTAGAAAAATTGCTTGGATCTCCCTTGGAGGGTGTGCCCCTCTCCCTCTCTCCCAGGTTCTTCTTCCTCCTCTCTCCCTCTCCCTCTTGTAGAAGGATGTCTGCTAAATCTTGAGTGTGATGCCCTTCTATCTTCTCTTTAGCCCCTCTGAATTCTATTTCTACCGCCGCCGCCGCCGCCGCCGCCGCCACCATCGCCGGATTTTATCTACATCAGGATAGAAGCTCATCTCCGGATTTTTATCTCTAGGTCTTGTTGCTTGACGAGCCCTAATTTTGAGGGTTTGTTCTATCCATCTCGCTTAACCTCCAGTTCAAATTTTGTGTCATTTGGAAGTCATTTGTTATTTTGCCCATATTTTTGTTTGTCCTCTCAGCAATCTGCCCTTTTGTAAATCTACGGGACAGAGTCACCTTGTCGCATTTTCCCCACCCCCTTAAAACTTTTCTGAAAATCCCAAAAAATTACTCAATGATCCACACATATATCCTCTTTCACCATAATTTTCGTGGAGTCTATAAAATTCATTTGATTCTCGGTCAAAGGTCAGTTTCAGGCAGATCCCTTGCTGCCTTGTGTGTCTGTCAGTCCAAGTTAGAAACAAAAATAGTGTTACAGTCATATTCATTTTCAATCCGTTTGGTGGATGGAGCTGTCAAATTTATATGTTGTAGATCTATGAGTGCTCTTTCCAACGGTACCAGCCACGCCTCGATTGGCCTCCGGATCTGAGCGTCGTAATTCGTGTCGCCGAGGATTACAGATATGTTCCCTGTGCAGGTCCGAAATTACAGTCCAAAAGATATTCAAAAATAAATATCAAAAATCAACTTAGGAGCCGCCCCTTCAGGGAGTCGTTTAGGGACGCCCTGCCATCATCCCAGCGAAGCGGCGCCTCCGGAAGATCTCAGGAAAGCAATGTTCCTTTGGAAACCGTTGCTTGCTGTCCAGTGAGTCAGCAACCAACTTGGCACAGCACCGAGTTGGAATAGTACCGAGTCGGACCAGCAGGCCGAGTTCGTGTCGTACGGACCTCCAGATTACTGTCCGTCAACCCAGGGTCGGTCCTCCCGGGCCCCAGTTGTAGCCCTTTACCTCCCTGCATGGAGTGGACAAAAAAATTCACTGTTATAATTAACTTTTACCGTTGTTACTGGGAGTTACCGTACTTGGCCGGGAACGTCTTCCCCACACCCGGAGCGTAGAGGTACACTCTCTACCCTCCTCGTAGGCATTGCTTTACTCGTATATTTTTGTATATGCCGTTGCATGAGTGATAGATTATCTAGCTTGTTATCATTTTATCACCGCTGCAAGAGCGAGAGTGAGTGACCCGTCCCGTGACTCGACCCGAGTTAACGTGAAAAGGCCAATACCCGAGACTCACTGTCGGTTTCTTAACTGTGCACGGTCCCACATTTTTCTCGTTAGGGGCGATCGCGAGCTGGAGTCCTAGGTTACGTGTTCGTCCCGCATCACTCGAACTCTCCCTCAAATTGCTCCAACTCGAGAGCAACCTGATATGCCTCTTCCAACGTTTTGGTATTGCGGCGGAAAAGCTCATACTGGTAGTGTGACCGCAAACCACGTCGAAAGCGGGAAACGGGCATGGTGCTCTCCTCTGTGACCCCACATCGCAGAAAGTGCTCATCAAATTCAACGATGCATTCGGTGACAGCCGGTCTCCCTGGCTGAGACTCTGCCACCTATCGATGAGTCGTTGACGGTACGTGGAAGGAAGGTACTTTTGCCGAAGCTTGACCTTCATTTCGCCCCATGTCTCAACCAGGGGCTCTAGCCGCTGGAATAATAGGCTCTCTACATTCTTCCAATAGGTTTGCGCCTGTCCCATGAGCTTCATGGTAGCGAATCGGATTCTTCGACGCTCCGACATCTCATACCATTCGAAGTATCGGTCCATGCCGAACTCCCAATCTAGATAGACTTTCGGATCCAAAGACCCGTAAAAAATTGGAGGGTCCGCTCGCATGGTCTTAAGGATCCTATCGTCCTCCTCATCCCTCTGTGGCTGGAGGCCACGACGGCATTGACCATACCCCACATAGGCGTTATCAGACCCATAGTCCTCAAGACCAAGGTCACGGACTGGTAGTTCGGGGACCCGAGGAAGGGCGGGCGGAGGAGCCTGTGGTGGCTGAGGAGCATGTACGGGCAGATCTTGGGCGACAACGGCGGGCTGGGCCTAGGTTATGGGAATGGCTTGGCCTTCGGCAGCCGCTAGAGCGAGTGTGGGTGGGCCTGGGTCCACTCTAGGAGGGTCTCCGTGAGACATCATATCCAACCGTCCGACCAGACCATGGACAGATCTGTCGGATGACTCCATCCGTTCCTCCATGGCGTTAAACCGACCATCTATAAGGTCCGAGAAGCTCTTTAAGGTTGCCTCGGATTTGTCCATCCGGACTATGAGGGCCAATATCGCCTCGTACAAGGAGTGAAGGTCTCCCGAGATGGTATGTAGTGCCCCAGAAATTTTAAATAATTTTCAAGAATTTATAAAGGCCTAAATAAATTTATAAATGATTTATTTAAAATTAATAAGTCATTATGAGGCCAAGTGGTGTTAATTAATTAACCCAACCCACTTAATTAAAGTCCAAAAGGTTTTAACTCTGGCCCATTAAGTTTGGCCCACATTCTAGAAGGTAATTAAGTCTATCCACGGATATTAAGGATAAATACTAGAATATATAAGATAAGTTAATGAATAATTATCAAAAGAGTTTTAAATTGTTTGAACTCTATCCACGACAAATATAACAGTCTATAGCCTGACCGTCACAGACGTGTAACACATAGTGTCTCGACCGCTACACTATGAACCAGAAAACTAAAAGAGTTTGATTTCCTTTGAACTTTGGGAACGAGTAATATAACGGTCTATCGTGAGACCACCACATAACCCTAACACATAGGTCCTAGTCCGTTACAAACCTGTTAGTTTCGTGAGCAAAAGAACTCATGAAAAGATTGGAACTTGATGTTTCTATCCTCTAGGGATCGACTTGGGAAGGATTGTAAAGACTCTAAGGACTCTTAGGGATTAGGATTTGATGAAACAAGGACTCTAAACTCTATGTAACCCTCAAACCCTAGTCTAAACTCTATAAATAGGGCATAGTTCTGAACTGTGCGACCCTTACTTTTTGGGCGTAAGGAAATAAGGTAAGGAGTCATTATCTCAGGTATGTTCTTTAGAATAATTTGTTCACAATACTTTAGACTAACTCCCCTCTGAATTTCACATCTTTAGGTCAAGAGGTCGTGGAGTTAGAGCCCAAGGAAGTTGCTGGAAAAGTCACAAGAGAAGGAGGAGATCTAAGGCAATGTTCTCTACCAAATTCAGGAACTACAGTCTAAGTAAGAGGTAGGTTATCTCATGAACGGCAAAAACAACTTGATAGGACTAAGAGCCTCTGTTTTGATTGGATTTCATGCATGCTAGATCATCAATTTCATGTTTTATTGGTTCTATGCATATCATGTTTCCCTTAGCCCTAACTAAAGATTTAAGACTTGACTATCCATCTATTCACCAATACCCATGCATATGGACAACCTTTACTTTGTTAACATATCTAGGAACTCATGATGTTTTGATAAAAGACATGATGTGAGTTGATCTCTTAGCTTCTATAGTTATTTCCTGTTAGCAGAGACTGTAACACATCATAGAAGGACCGTCACTTCCATGTAACGGCCCCACGACATACCGTTATACTCCCTGATTGGATTTGGGTTTCACGGTTGATTATAACGCGCTTGGATAGACGCGTTACATTCATGTAACGGCTGGGTCCTGACCGTCATAATCACAGTGACGCCCCATCTCCAGACCGTTATACTCTGTGTTCTGTTAACCCCAAGATAGAATATAACCTGCCAATATTATTATGGTTAAAGCCTAGTTACCTAAGTTTTAACCTGATCATGTGATTTTAAGATTATTTGATCATTCATGATAGGTATTGCATGTTTTGTGGTCTCACTTTTATTGAGTTATGTTAATTTTTGAAGCCAAATTATATAGTTTTGTATTATAAATAATGACTTTTTAACATTATATTGACGGAGTTTTGATCATGATTTCACATTGATTATACATTTCTCTCTCTATCAATAGAGTCAATTCCATAAGTACATGGCACATATTCCGGTATGTTGTCATTAGTTCACACTTTGCACATAGGAACATAATCTTGGACATGAGGACCTCTCTATTGGATATTCGTTCCAATGGACTAGGAAATCATTGTTTCAAGACCTCCGTAATTCTCCGCGAGCCTAGGATTCCCACTAGGACGCCGAGTTGGTTGTACCATTAAAGCCCAATAAATAGAATGCACTATCATGGTTTCTGATTCTTGAAATTTAACGGCCTTGAACTGGACCGTCAGGGTCACGTAACGGCCCAGTGCCAGACCGTCACATTCCTCTGAGTTTATTTTTATCTTTCTAGACTCTGATCATTTTAACGGCCCATTAGTGGCGCGTTACATAGTGTAACGGCCCAGTTAACGACCGTTACATAGCTTGTTTATGTTAACCTGAGGTTTGACCAAGGGTTGATATCCCAATGATTCTAGACAAACCTTGATGATCTAGAACTTGCCATATTGCTTAAATTGATCTAAATGAAATGGAAGTTAAGGAAAATACCGTTATGCAGTCGATTTATTTCTATGAGCATGACATTGTTTAAAGTCTATTTCTTGACTCCTACATTCTTATGTTGAAGCATTCATTCATTGATTTTAGTTATCATGGAATTGTTGGAAGTGCTATATTCTTGGCCATACTTTACGGTTATACTGCGTGAAAGTAGCTTAATTTATAACTGAAGATGCGATCGAGCACTGATTGTGTTCAAGGGCTCTATGATGTCCCCTCGGCTGATTGCCGGAAACATACTATTTTATAAACCATGGGGTATGATGTTACTGGCGTCGCATTGCGCTGGGAGTACTATTTCTATAAATAACTGAAGATCCACGGCACGACATGACATTCTTGCTTGATATTCTACAGAAATTCACGAAGCACTTGCTCATAAGCATAAGATGCTAAAGTGAGGAATATGTGGCTTGCTAGTACATTCTCGATATATTCTTGTTCTCATTCCATCTTATATGATAGTCTTGTTACTTTGATTTAATCGCATGATCATCGCATTGCATGATTTTACCTTAATTATTTAGAACAAAAATGTTAATCATTTTAATAGTGCCTTCATGTTGATGCAAAGATACCTACTGGGCAAGTGTGCTCATTACCTATTTCCAATCTTTTTCAGGAAATGAAAGTGTGTCAGATTCGGATTATTCAAGTAGCGGATCCGAGAGCGATTAAAGATGAGCGAAGACTTAGGAAGTCTATAATGTCTAGATTGAGTCAATGTAATTTTCCTATTTCTTGAGTCTAGTAGAATAAAAATCAAATTAGTGATTGTATCTTTGAATATTGAGCATTATGATATGAAGTTGAAGTTGATTAAATCATGTGCAATTGCATTTACTTGTGTGATTGTCTCACACTCTGATTGATTCTTGCTTGCAAGAGGCTTACCATGCCGGCTGTTCGCGCTCCCCGAGCGAGTCTTCCGCTGTAATAAAGGCTCGGGACGTGACAGTTAAGTTGGTATCAGAGCCTAAGTCTCAGGACTTAGGGAAAAGAGTCATGTCATAGGATAAGTCTAAGGTTTAAGGACCCATACCTATGAACTAAGGAAGAAATTTCACACACATGTGAGGATTGGGTAGAACCCGGGATAAGATAACTAATTAGCTTTAAGAATTATTTTGTTCATTCCAATTTCATGAGAAATAACAACTTGTTATTTTCTCTCAGGTACCCTATTTTTTGAATGGCTCATCGTGTAGATTGGGACGGTATGCAACAAACTGTTGCCGGCCTCACCCAGGCATTGCAGACTATAGCACAAGGTGGTGCAGGGGCAAGGGCTGGTGACCTTCATCATAATTTCCGGAGTCTAAATCCTCTGCATTTCTATGGATCTTCCAATCCAGATGAAGCAGAAAATTGGATCGATGAGATGAATCATATATTTGATGTTATACAATGCACTGATCAGGAGAAAGTCCGTCTAGCAACGTTCCAATTGAATATGGATGCCCGTACTTGGTGGAAGTCCGTTCCGGCACCTTCGGCCGATGCGCCACATACATGGAATGCTTTTCTCACTTTATTTCGTGCCAAGTATTTATCCGAACATGTGAAGGAAAAGAAGGCTATGGAGTTTGCCTCCCTTCGTCAAGGGATGATGTCAGTTGCAGAGTATGAGTTACAGTTTTCAAGACTAGCACCATATGCACCACACCTTATCAGCACATAATTATTAAAAGCAAACCGATTCATGGATTGGTTACGACCCGATTTCATTCAGCAACTAGGGACACAGAATATCCGCACTTATGCGGAGATGGTTCAAAGGGCATATTTATGCGAGAGAACTTTAGAGAAGGTCGAAAGGTTGAAAGGAAAGGGAGAAGAATCTAGCCGGCGCTCAGATCGGCATTATAAAAAGGAGAAGTTTAGCATCACGGAACTATACAAAAGCCGTGATAACAAGAAAAGATCAAGGAATGGGAACGGTGGAAGTTCCCAAAAGAATAGTAAAAATGTTAAAGAAGAGAAGGAGCAAGTCGCCTCGGCGTGCACCTTTTGCGAGAAATTCGGCCACTCGGCTGAAGAATGCTGGAAGCGCCTAGGTGCTTGTTTGCGCTGTGGAAGTAGGGAGCATCGTGTGCCAGATTTCCCCCTTATGAAAGATCAATCAAATAACGGAGGACGTAAGAGGCAGGCTCGCCTCAATGCAGTTATAGATGAAGAAGAAGTGCCCGGGGATCAAAATGATGGGCTCATGGAAGGTACTCTTCAAATTTGTTCTCGTCCTGCATTTGTGCTATTCGATACTGGTGCTTCTCATTCTTTTATCTCCACCACTTTTGCAAACACCTTACCAACTGCATCAGTTCCCCTACCTTCAGATCTCGCTATTACTACACCTTTAGAATCTGGAACTAAGCTTACCAAGTATTATCCGATTGTGAGGTGGTAGTAGAAGGACACAATCTCCCCGCAAACTTAGTATGCCTCGATATGAAAGGTTATGATGCCATTTTAGGGGTAGATTGGCTTGTAGACCATGATGCTTACATCAACTGCCGAAATAGAATTATATCTTTCCGAAAGCCTGGTCTTCCAAGATTTTCTTTTCTTGGTATCAAATACAAGAAGCATCCTACCATCATATCTTCTATTCACGCCTACAAACTTATCTCAAAAGGATGTGAAGTTTTTCTTGCTTCAGTCATTGTCACCGAATCTAAGGAAATTATCCTAGCAAACATTTCTATTGCAAATGAATTCCCTGACGTGTTCCTATCCGAACTACCTAGTTTACCGCTCGAGAGGGAAGTAAACTTTACCATTGAACTCATTCTAGGTGCAGCACCTGTTTCTATAGCCCCTTACAGGATGTCTCCCACGGAACTTAAGGAACTAAAGAAGCAATTACAGGAACTTCTAGACAAGGGTTTCATTAGACCTAGCACATCCCCTTGGGGTGCGCCTATTCTATTTGTCAAGAAGAAGGATGGTTCTCTCAAATTATGCATCGATTACCGGCGACTGAATCAGCTTACAATCAAAAATAAATATCCATTGCCGCGTATTGATGAGCTCTTCGATCAACTTTTGGGAGCTGAGTACTTTTCTAAGATTGACCTAAGATCAGGTTATCATCAGCTTAGAATCAAAAAAGAGGACATTTATAAATCGGCTTTTCGAAGTCGTTATGGCCACTATGAATTCGTGGTGATGCCGTTCGGTTTAACTAATGCCCCAGCAGCATTTATGCAACTTATGAACAGTGTCTTCCAGCCATATTTAGACCAGTTCATCATCGTCTTCATCGATGATATCCTGATATACTCCAAGACTAGAGAAGAACACGAAGACCATCTAAGGATAGCTTTGCAAACACTTAGAGAACACAAGCTATATGCCAAACTCAATAAGTGTGAATTCTGGCTCAAGGAAGTCTCATTCCTAGGCCACATCATTTCAAAAGAAGGTATTGCTGTGGATCCTTCTAAGGTAGAAGCTGTAAGAGATTGGAGCCGACCAACGACTGTATCTGAAGTCAGAAGCTTTTTGGGTCTAGCAGGTTATTATAGAAGATTCATAAGGGACTTCTCAAAGATTGTGGTTCCTTTAACTAGACTTACTAGAAAATAAAATCCTTTTATCTGGTCGAAGGACTGTGAAAAGAGTTTTCAAAGTCTTAAGAATCATCTTACAACAGCCCCTGTTTTGTCGCTACCAATAGAGGGTGCTGGATTTGAAGTATATACGGATGCATCTGGAATTGGCTTAGGGTGTGTCCTTATGCAAAAAGGTGATTTGCTATTCTTCAAGACAATTGAAACGTCATGAAGAAAATTATCCTGTACATGATTTGGAATTAGCAGCAGTTATTTTTGCCTTGAAAATTTGGCGTCATTATCTTTATGGAGAAAAGTTCACGATCTACATAGACCACAAGAGCTTGAAATATTTATTTTCTCAAAAAGAGCTTAATATGAGGCAAAGGAGGTGGTTAGAACATCTCAAGGACTTTGATTTTTGCTATTCAATATCATCCTGGCAAGGCGAATGCTGTAGCTGATGCACTTAGCAGAAAACCAATTGGTATGTTATCAAGTCTCATGATTAGTGTGACTAACCTTATTCCTCAATTTGCCCAGTTGAATTTAGATGTTGATATTAAGGAAGAAGATTGCTTCATAGCAAACATCCGAGCTCAACCTACATTAATTGAGGATTTGACCAAGTTACAAGAGGATGATCCAATTTTACTGGAAATCAAGGCCAATATTGAACAAAGATCGGATTTTTCTATTTTTGAAGATGGAAGATTACTATTCAAGGGCCGAATGTGTATACCAGATCATGAAGATACAAAGAAATTGATCTTAGAAGAAGCACATAAATCAAAGTACTCTATTCATCTAGGAGGAACGGAGATGTATCAAGATCTCAAAAGAAACTTCTGGTGGCCCAATATGAAAAGGGAAGTAGCAGATTTTGTATCTCGTTGTCTTACATGCCAAAAAGTTAAGGCGGAACATTTCAGACCTGTAGGTAAATTACATCCCTTAAATATTCCCGAATGGAAATGAGAAAGTATAGGAATGGATTTCATTATGGGATTACCTAAGATAAGAGGTGGACATGATGGAATATGGGTAATCATAGACCGATTGACTAAATCTGCACATTTCATATCAATAAAAAGTCGATGGTCTGTGGATATTCTAGCAGCATTATACATCAAAGAAATTGTTAAACTACATGGTATCCCTATCTCTATTATATCAGATAGAGATCCACATTTTACATCACAATTCTGGAAAAGTTTACAACATTCACTGGGGACTAGATTAAATTTTAGCACAGCTTTTCATCCACAAACTGATGGTCAGACAGAAAGGACTAATCAGGTAGTAGAAGATATGCCCAGAGCCTGTGTCATTAATTTTGGAGGAAGTTGGCATGATCACTTGCCTCTGGTAGAATTTGCATATAACAACAGTCATCAAGCAAGCATACAAATGACCCCTTTTAAAGCTCTATATGAGAAAAATTGTCGATCACCAATATGTTGGAATGAAATTGGGGAAAGGCAGTTTCTAGGCCCCGACCTTATCAGAGATTCTACAGAGAAAATAAAGCTCATCCAGGAAAGAATGAAAATGGCACAAGATAGGCAAAAGTTTTACGCTGACAATCGAAGACGTGACTTGGAGTTTCAGGTAGGAGATCATGTGTATTTGAAGGTTTCTCCAGGTCGTGGTATTCGAAGATTTGGCATCAAAGGAAAGCTAACCCCAAGGTTCATTGGCCCATTTGAAATTCTTGAAAGGGTCGGTGAAGTGGCTTATAGATTGGCCTTACCTTCACAGTTAGCAGGAGTTCATGACGTATTTCACGTCTCTATGCTGAAAAAGTACGTATATGATCTAGACCACATTATCACTTATGACAATATAGAGATTCAGAAAGACTTGACATACGAGCAAACACCGATCAAAATTCTGGATCGGGAAGTGCGTCAATTAAGGAATAAAGTTATCACTATGGTCAAGATCTAATGGAAGAAAGCATGGCCTTATGAAGTAACGTGGGAAACCGAATCAGCCATGAAGAAAAGATTTCTGAAAATATTTAACTATAAGTACACTCTCCTCAATACATGTTTTGAATTTGGGGACCAAATTCTTTCTAAGTGGGGGAGGGTGTAGTGCCCCAGAAATTTTAAATAATTTTCAAGAATTTATAAAGGCCTAAATAAATTTATAAATGTTTTATTTAAAATTAATAAGTCATTATGAGGCCAAGTGGTGTTAATCAATTAACCCAACCCACTTAATTAAAGTCCAAAAGGTTTTAACTCTGGCCCATTAAGTTTGGCCCACATTCTAGAAGGTAATTAAGCCTATCCACGGATATTAAGGATAAATACTAGAATATATAAGATAAGTTAATGAATAATTATCAAAAGAGTTTTAAACTGTTTGAACTCTATCCACGACAAATATAACGGTCTATAGCGTGACCGTCACAGGCGTGTAACGCACGGTGTATCGACCGTGACACTATGAACCAGAAAACTAAAAGAGTTTGATTTCCTTTGAACTCTGGGAATGAGTAATGTAACGGTCTATCGCGAGACCGCCACATAACCCTAACGCGTAGGTCCTAGTCCGTTACAAACCTGTTAGTTCCGTGAGCAAAGGAACTCATGAAAAGATTGGAACTTGATGTTCCTATCCACTAGGGATCGACTTGGGAAGGATTGTAAAAACTCTAAGGACTCTTAGGGATTAGGATTTGATGAAACAAGGACTCTAAACTCGATCTAACCCTCAAACCCTAGTCTAAACTCTATAAATAGAGTATAGTTCTGAATTGTGCGACCCTTACTTTTTAGGCGTAAGGAAGCAAGATAAGGAGTCATTATCTCAGGTAAGTTCTTTAGAATAATTTGTTCACAATACTTTAGACTAACTCCCCTCTGAATTTCACATCTTTAGGTCAAGAGGTCGTGGAGTTAGAGCCCAAGGAAGTTGCTGGAAAAGTCACAAGAGAAGGAGGAGATCTAGGGCAAGGTTCTCTACCAAAATCAGGAACTACAGTCTAAGTAAGAGGTAGGTTATCTCATGAATGGCAAAAACAACTTGATAGGACTAAGAGCCTCTGTTTTGATTAGATTTCATGCATGCTGGATCATCAATTTCATGTTTTATTGGTTCTATGCATATCATGTTTCCCTTAGTCCTAACTAAAGATTAAAGACTTGACTATCCATCTATTCACCAATACCCATGCATATAGAGAACCTTTACTTTGTTAACATATCTAGGAACACATGATGTTTTGATAAAAGACATGATGTAGGTTGATCTTTTAGCTTCTATAGTTATTTCTTGTTAGCAGAGACTGTAACGCATCACAGAAGGACCGTCACTTCCATGTAACGGCCCCACGACAGACCGTTATACTCCCTGATTGGATTTGGGTTTCACGGTTGATTATAATGCGCTTAGACAGACGCGTTACATTCATGTAACGGCTAGGTCCTGACCGTCACAATCATAGTGACGCCCCATCTCCAGACCGTTATACTCTGTGTTCTGTCAACCCTAAGACAAAATATAACCTGCCAATATTATTATTGTTAAAGCCTAGTTACCTAAGTTTTAACCTGATCATGTGATTTTAAGGTTATTTGATCATTCATGATAGGTATTGCATGTTTTGTGGTCTCACTTTTATTGAGTTATGTTACTTTTTGAAGCCAAATTATATAGTTTTGTATTATAAAGAATGACTTTTTAACATTGTATTGACGGAGTTTTCATCATGATTTCACATTGATTATACATATCTCTCTCTGTCAATAGAGTCAATTCCATAAGTACATGGCATATATTCCGGTATGTTGTCATTAGTTCACACTTTGCACTATAGGAACACAATCTTGGACATGAGGACCTCTCTATTGGATATTCCTTCCAATGGGCTAGGAAATCATTATTTCAAGGCCTCCGTAATTCTTCGCGAGCCTGGGATTCCCACTAGGACGTCGAGTTGGTTGTACCATTAAAGCCCAATAAATAGAATGCACTATCATGGTTTCTGATTCTTGAAATTTAATGGCCTTGAACTGGACCGTCAGGCTCACGTAATGGCCTAGTGCCAGACCGTCACATTCCTCTGAGTCTATTTTTATCTTTATAGACTCTGATCATTTTAACGGCCCATTAGTGGCGCGTTACATAGTGTAACGGCCCAGTTAACGACCGTTACATAGCTTGTTTATGTTAACCCAAGGTTTGACCAAGGGTTGATATCCCAATGATTCTAGACAAACCTTGATGATCTAGAACTTGCCATATTGCTTAAATTGATCTAAATGAAATGGAAGTTAAGGAAAATATCGTTATGCTGTCGATTTATTTCTATGAGCATGACATTGTTTAAAGTCTATTTCTTGACTCCTACATTCTTATGTTGAAGCATTCATTCATTGATTTTAGTTATCATGGAATTGTTGGAAGTGTTATATTCTTGGCCATACTTTACTGTTATACTGCGTGGAAGTAGCTTAATTTATAACTGAAGATGCGATCGAGCACTGATTGTGTTCAAGGGCTCTATACTAGTCCCCTTGGCTGATTGCCGGAAACATACTATTTTATAAACCATAGGGTATGATGCTATTGGCGTCGCATTGCGCTGGGAGTACGATTTCTATAAATAAGGGAAGATCCACGGCACGACATGACATTCTTGCTTGATATTCCACAGAAATTCACGAAGCACTTGCTCATAAGCATAAGATGCTATAGTGAGGAATATGTGACTTGCTAGTACATTCTAGATATACTCTTGTTCTCATTCCATCTTATATGATAGTCTTGTTAATTTGATTTAATCGCATGATCATCGCATTGCATGATTTTACCTTATTTATTTAGAGCAAAAATGTTAATCACTTTAATAGTGCCTTCATGTTGATGCGAAGATACCTACTGGGCAAGTGTGCTCATTACCTATTTCTAATCTTTTTCAGGAAATGAAAGTGAGTCGGATTCGGATTATTCAAGTAGCAGATCCGAGAGCGATTAAAGATGAGCGAAGACTTAGGAAGTCTATAATGTCTAGATTGAGTCAATGTAATTTTCCTATTTCTTGAGTCTAGTAGAATAAAAATCAAATTAATGATTGTATCTTTGAATATTGAGCATTATGATATGAAGTTGAAGTTGATTAAATCATGTGCAATTGCATTTACTTGTGTGATTATCTCGCGCTCTGATTGATTCTTGCTCGCAAGAGGCTTACCATGCCGGTTGTTTGCGCTCCCCGAGCGAGTCATCCGCTGTAATAAAGGCTCGGGGCGTGACATGGTATCCCGTGGGTTGGCCATAGGTGGAGGGAAATGGTATTGGGTACCTCGCCAAGTGGGCATGTAACGACACAAGGACTAGGAGACACAGACTAATGCAAGGATGATGCACCTAGACTTAAACCAAGACTCGGTACGTGACGGAGTTAATCAATCCAAAGATCACTCGTGCAAGTGTGCGGCCTTCCCGATAGGCGTAGCCTAACGTTCGGGAAACACCTTTTTATATATCGGGTTATTGAGATGAAATGCAACCTAGACCGACTTAGACGATGACTAGATGTAAATGGCACTTTTTTTTATTTTTTTAGACACCCTAGACTCAACTGGCGCTCTGATACCATATTTATGCGGGATGGACACGCGACTCGACTCTAATTGGATATGCGACCCTTGGACTCTAAGCAAGCTCGCGATCGTCCCTAACGAAGAAAGCGTATGGACATGCACAGTTGAGAAACTGGCAGTGAGCTAGGGTGGTCAACTCTCAACTTCGTGCCCGGATCGAGTCACGGGATGGTCTCGCTCTCTCTCGCAGCAACGGTGAATAACAATATATCAAGCTAATGGCCCTAACACATGCTCTCTAGCAGCGGCATAAACACGTATATACGAATAAAGCAAATGCCGAGTAAAGGAGTGGATACGATACCTCCACGCGCCTGGCGTGGGGAAGACGACCCCGGCCGATCTCGTACTCCCAGAACAACAAATTACATAAATTACAGCAATGACTTTACTGCCCACTCCACGCAGGGAGGTAAAGGGCGACACAGCGGGACCCGGGAGTAGCGGATTCGGGTTGACGGGCAGCTTCTTGTGTAGCTTCGGCGGCACACGTACTCACGATCGTGGGACCCACGTGCTGGTCAGTGGGGCCGTGTAGGTCCGGAGCGGCACCGCTATGACGGGGACTTCTGGAGGGGCGTTCCCTGGGAAGGCGGCGCGCTGGTTTGCCTTGCAGATGGCGAGGAGGCTCGGTCGGTGCGGGTTGGAGTTGTTGCCCACGGATCTGAATTCTATTTCAGACCTATGCGTCCCGACGAAAACTGATGCTGCGATCGGCCCCAACGTCGGATTGATGTGAGACTGGCGCTGTTGGAAAGCTAACACAAAATCCTTCGATCTATGGTCAGAGAGAAAAAATTGGCTATCTCAGATCTGGCCTTGACCGAATTCCCAAGCTGCTGGTTGACAGGATCCGAAATCTCAGGACAGAAGGGCCTTTTCCTTAGAGTTGGCATTAACCACATTGTAGACCTCCAATTCACCTGTTGAGCTCTCCATGAAAGTGGTAGAGGCTGAAGAGAGAAAAATGAGAATAATTGTTATGAAAGGTTTGGTGGAGATTTGACTGGGGAAAGATATTTTCTAGTACCGGGTGGTCGGATCTAGACAGCAGGACAGAACTAAATTTGGGAGAAAGACACGATTTCTAAAAATAGGAAGAGGGCTTTAGAAATTCGACAAAAAATTTTGGAGGATGTGGATGGTGTGCATAACCTCCAGTAAAATTGGGGGTTCAAAAAAAATCACGAAAGGAACAAAAGGGTGAAACCCATGGCTATTTTGCAACTGGACAGATTACAGACAGAAGTGGTGGATTGGGAGGCACAAAAATGGAAAAATATAAAACCACGGCTGAAATTATTTTTAATTTTCCTGAGACGTGGTGATGACCTCTAGAACTCACCCTGAAAATCTCAGCTCCAGAATATGTAGGAGTTTGGAGATAAAATTCTCGGAATAACCCTCTATCAAGCAAAGTAGAACCTTGGACAGCACTTTGGAAGCGGCTTCGCGGCGGCTCGATGGCGGCACGAACGGCGGCGGCGGTAGCAGAGATAGAATCCAGAGGTAGAGGGGCTAAGATAGAAGGGTTCTACACCCTGAAATGCTGAAGGAGGGAAAAGGAACCAGAGAGAGAGAGGAGGGGGCGCAGGTTGCTCTTGGGCATTCAATAATTTTTATTCACATTAATTCACACAAAATGAAAATTACATAGGATATATAGTTCCACCTTAATGACGCAAATGACCCCAGATCTAGGGTTATAGGAGGGGCATACAAGGGAGTGGAAATATTATCCACACATGGTCAAAAAAAAACACAATATAAAACTAATTTCCAAGGGGAGTTTGCCCCCCTCCTTAAGAGAACAAGTTGGAATTGTTCTCCTTATTTAATTTATGGTCCAAGTCCACATTTGGACCATGGACCAGCCCCCATGGGCCCTGGAATCCATGTGGACCAATAAGAGGGAGGGAGGGGGTCCTTGCAGGGCCTACATGCCCTTTTGCAAAGAAACACAATGACCTTTTGCAAATAAACCCACTAAGACTTATAATTGTGTACCCATATATCACAAGGGTATACATATAAATATAAAACGACATAAATGTAAACAAAATGTGAGCGGTCTTGCTTTGATGTCCCCATGACATGGATGGCCCTATCATGCTTTAATGCAACATTGACTTGGATGAGCTTGGTAGGACCGGGGCATCCATAGGTGTCCCTCTCATGCATGAGTGTGATGAATGCCGGAGGACCCGGGCATCCATGAATGCTCATAACATATGTAAGACCAATGATTAATGGGGGAGGGCCGCTACACCCAAATATGGACCACTCGTGCTTCCTTCTTGACATGTGGGTGATATGAATGAATGGATCCGACTTACTAATCATGCCAAGTTCTGTGAGGTGCCAAGACATATGCATTCCTACTCCAAAGATGACTTCTATGGGCGGGGTTATGGGATGGTCTTTGAGCTTCCACTCAAAAGGGTCGAAGGGATCTAAAAAAATGATCATCATTGAGAGAGGCTCTTCTTTGTTCCCTATGTGACGATCTTCCTTGGTTATGGTTTCCCATATGAGGCCCGAGTCTTGAAAGTGGTGGGCTTGATCCAACATGGTGGGTGAGGGTAGGGAATACTAGGTGGTGGGTAAGGCAGGTGGGTCACATGGGCATCTAGGCTCCCATAGGAAGGGGTCAAAGGGATCATGGCATGGGTTACCTAGAGAGAAGTACTCTAAGTCCTCAAGGTCCTCAAAAGATGGTGAGGCATCCTCCTCCATCGGGTGTAGATATTTATTTCCCTACCGGTTTGAAAGTCCTTCCTATCCCTTCTACTAAATCAATGTGAGAAATAAATGAAAGATAGAAGGGGACAGAAGTTTGTGAACCTGTGTGATTGCCACCAAGATGCCAGATGCGATGAACACGCCGTACCTTGGAAAAGAAAGGGAGACACTCACCTTTAACCAGCACTGCAGGGATGCGCGGCCTGTGAAGAACCGCCTTAAGGATGCGCGGCCGCTCGACAGACCGCTTGTCAGTGCTAGGGTGGAACGCGGGATGAAGTGCGATGGAGGAAGAACGGTTCAGGACCGGCCGCGGGAAGAAAACAAACGGTGCAATATCAGCCGCACTTCCCTTAGGACGGATAGGATGGAACCGCCCAATGCCACCACACCTTAAGATGTGAAAGCTCAACCTCCACCCTTTCCGGCCGGCTAGAAAGGATGGGCCTCGTGCTAGTGCTTCACTGACCAGCAAAGAAATGTAGAAAACACAAGAGAAAACATAATATTAGAACTATGAAGCGTAGTAAATGCTAGAACAGAAATGAATGAACATAACCAAAAGCAATGGAGGATACCTAGGGGGTTTTAAACCTCTAGGGGCGTCAAAAACATAGGAGGGTGTGTGTGAATGATGTATGAGAGTAAGAAAACCTGGGGGAAATGTGAAAGAAGTGATGCATGCAAACAAACAAGAACAATGGGACTAAATGAAACAATGACTCAAAATAGAATACTCCATGAACCGGAGGCCTGTGTGGACGTAGAAGGTCTCCTTCCCTGGTGGTAGGTCACTCAACGATTCGGCAGGGCTTCGTCATCGACCAAAAATCTCCCCCCCCCCCCCCCCCGTTCAAAGGTAGCCTTTAGGGTCTATTTATAGAGCACCCAAATGCCAACCCTGAAATTAGGGTTTTAAGGCATTTTTAGGTCGAGATAATAACATAAAAGGTGTAGATAATTGAATTATCTCACAACCAGAAGAAACTGCAGGTAATTTGGTGGGATATTCGCGGAGAAAATGATGGGAGAAGTTGGGGATAAAACCACAGATAGAGAGAGAAAATCTTCAACTTCTTTAGAAATCGAGCAGTTGCACGGTCGGTCCATAGACCGCCCATATGTTGAACGGCTGATTCCAAACCGCTCAACCCTATCGGTGGAAATTCAATAAATAACAAATATTATCCAAATATCCATCGAACTTACCGACCATTTTACTGTTAGACTCTCATGGATTGAACGGCTATTTCTAGACCGTTCAACAACTAGAGCGGCCACGGACTAACCGTTCAAAGCCTGTCGGTGGTAAATCAAAAGGAATAAATAAGTAGATAATTATCTGAGAGGTTCAATAAGCTTAGGACTCTGGGAGATGCACGGCTAAGGTTAGTCCGCTCAATTAGTTTGAGCGGCTATACTTAGACCGTGTGACCACTTGTCGGTGAAAATTCAGCAAAATCAGCTGAATATCCAAGAAATTTATGGACAGTCCCAGAACGACCGCTTAGAGGATAAACGGCTTAGATACTGACCGCGCATGCCCTGTATGCTTGAAATTCATGAACAAGATAGGCAAAATCAAGATCAAGGCCCATTACGCCCTAAATTGAAGCAGACCTAGCCAGGGAGGGAAGTCACCCGTAAAATAGACCCAAAGATGTGCCAGAAAAATAGCCCACTGAGTAACGGATAACTCGAGGCATCAATAAATCAAAGTAAGAGAAATGACTCAGCTTATCGGTAAAAAATGGGTGTCAATAGATGCCCCTCCTTAACGTCCTCTTTGCATGGGAGCGAGCAGAGGTGAAGCGGAAGCGAGATGGAACATGGAGATGAAGTGGAGATGGAGTGGAGCGGACTGAAAAGCGGGCGTTAAGGTAAAATGACACCCATTTTCTCGCCAACAAGCGATGTGAATCTTTCGGAAAACTCTGAACCAACCACAATGAATAATTAGACCAAGAGCGACACCAGTCTGGAGGAACTAAACTAAAGGAAGCGGAACACATGATCAACCTCATGGGGGACACAATCCCTCGGACCAATGAGGAGACCAGAATAAGCAAAAGTAAAGAAGTAAAGGAAACGGACTAAAACTCCAGACGGGGACCTCTTTAATCAACCAAACTGAGTGAATCGACCAGAAAGAACCTTCCAACTCTGAGTGGAATTGTTCCTCTTACTCAAACACTGAACACACAGCTAACCATCACTGGTGAGACATTTGCAGGAAAATCATGGGTCATGAATGCTCAAAAGATGCGTATGATGCATGCTGGGCTAAAATCAAAGAAATCATTAAAACGAATGCAAAGAAAGGATAAAATATAAAATACTCGAGAATAATATTGCTAGACTGGGAGAAACAGAGTCGAGACACTATCCGCAACCACAACGTGTAGGATAGAACCATCATCCCCATGTTTTCTCAACCTAATGGCCTATCCGATGATTAAACACGTGGACCTGGATCATCATCGTTTTTGTTAAAGGAGAAAATCAGATCCTGGAACACGCTAGTAACCAACCGGTTCTCGAGATAATATAGTAATATTGATACCATATAGTAATGCAATAATGAGAAGGGATAGAAGGCCATACCTAACTTACCTGTGCATGTGAAACGGCGCTTCTTTGGATTTTCATTTTCTGGTTTTTATGAATTTTCATGTATAAGATAAATATGATAAACAAGCAAGTATAAACATAGCGTAGATAACATAACGATTAACTGAATGACAAACAACATGACATAACATAACGATCAAATGAAATGGGAAACAATGCAACATAACATAATAAAAGTAAACGAGCACATATGTCATGGCATGAACAGACAACATGCATGCATGAACACGGTGTGACAAGACAACAATGCGATGGAACAACACATGGTTAGGACAAGAACATGACGGGTGACCATACGGTTGGGACAAGAACATGGGACATAAAGGGGTGACTAACAACATATGCAAGACAACTAACAACACTCGGTGAGGGACAAAACAACATGTGTGGGACAACACCGTGGGACATAAACTCGTGACAAGGACACGGCGGGACAAAGGACATAAACAAATACGCCTTTCAATAAAAACCCAATATCAGAATGAAGCAGAACCGCCAGGTTCATAATCGTAAGGCAAAGCCCTCTCATAAAGATATGATCATTGCAAACAAAAGTTGAGAAGGACATGAGCTTCAGAACAGATCGAGAGAGTGGATCGAAGAAGGAAAGAACAGATCAAAGATGTGGACAGGAGGCAGAGCACGAAGATATAACAAGGAATGCCTGAGTATTTGCAACCTGAACACTTAGCAAACGGATAACGTATCTGTCCTTAAAATAAATGCAAATGCATGAAAAAGACACATTTTTTGTATTTTTTTTTGATTTTTTTATAGATTTTCAATAGTATTTCTTTTTTTTGGATTTTTTGAAGTATTTGATTTTTTGGATTTTTTATAATATTTGATTTTTTTGAAATTTTATTTTTTTGAAGTATTTGATTTTTTTGGATTTTTCGGAATAGCAATCTGCAGCACCTAAAGACGGGCTCAAACTACTGGCCAGAGATCGTCGTTCCTACCCCTTTCATTAAAGGCTTCCCTTAAGCAGGGCGTGCATGTGAGGGTGGCTTACCACAACCAACCGCTTCTAAAGAACGGTGCCCCTACTAAGGTCATACCAGGGATACAACCCAGCCTAAGAGGGAGAAATAGAAGAAAAATTGGAGACAAGCTGTTAGCGCAGCGAAGAGTGATATAGAAGGGGTGGGGGGATGAATAGATCATTCCTGATTTGGAAAACTTCAGCGGAAAATCACTACTTCGAAATACAACCCTTCAGATATAGCTAAACAATATAGCTAACGCAGTGAGAAACTAAGACAGAATAATATGGTGCGATTGGAAGAGGCCATCCACACACAAACACAATGCCAAGCAGAAGGAGAGCACAAACGATAATAGCAAACCACAGAGGAGACAAGAGATTTTAAGGTGGTTCGATTGTAGTCCACAATCTACATCCACCTCTCACTCCAACTAGAGTGAGGATTCCACTAGCCACTGCTAGAAAACTGCATACTCAGTCTGCGAACAATATGCTGCCACACAGCTTGAGCAACCAAGGGAAACAAATCCCTCAACCAAACTCTGCTACCCACAGAGCTTGACACCTGGACCTGCTACCAGCAAGACCAGAACCGGAGATGGCTCTCCCTTCCTCCAACCCGAGGGAACCTGCTAATGACAACCCGTCACTGGCAAAACCAGAGATCACAGATCTCTCTTCCTCTACAGCCCAGAGGGGAACCGGAGTAACTCTCCCTTCCTCCGAACACTGGAGGGTAACAACTCGGAATCAGATATATGAAGAAATGAAAGGAAAAATAGAAATGTAAACAAGACCAACGATGAACAACAATCATTTCAGAAAACTAAAATCAAATGTAGCTTCCGAAGAAGCAAATTAGACTATCTTCTATCACTCAGACTTTTCTCTCACAGCAATACTCTCAAATCTTTTCTCTCTATCTTCTTTCTGGAACGTGGAGGCTCTCTCTCTTTTCTTCTTCTACTCAGGGATTCTTCTCTTCAGCTTTTTCCTCCAGTTCAATCCATCTAATCGCAGAAGACAACTTTTATATGGCATTCGACCTGACTTTCAGGCCTTCACACGAGTGGGTCTCGTTCCCTCATTTTCCAGAGCATACTCGGATCACGTGCCAGGCATCATCCTCGGTTCACGTGCCCAATCATTAACCTGAATCATCTGCAGGCAGAGACAAGGAAATGTGATTAGTTAGTTCAGTCATATATCAACGAATGTATATACTTTAGAAGCAGCAGCTGAGTAAGTGTGTACACTGAGAGAGTGATGTGACACAACCTCGGACCTAATGCAAGCAAGCACAATCGCATTCAAATGGGCCGAATTGGGCCACCGCTCTATTGACACTCACCCAAGCCCGGGGTAACTTGGCAATGCTAAGGTGAGGTTGAGGGGTTGGACCCTTGCTGGTAGAGGGCCAGCAAGGCCAAGATTTGATTCCCAATGGATGTGGATGCCCAATTCAATGGGGCCGACAAAGTGCTAATGGCACCGATTACTCTCTTCCCACGGTGATCACTCAAGACAACGGGGCTTGAGGATCAAGCTCTCACTCTCACGGCCAGCGGAACTATGAGTTAATATTGAAAGAACAAGCATGAATTAGAGCAAGGTTATAGAGCACTTACTCGACCGGTTTGAAGAAACCGGTCCCGGTCGGAGACGAGGGCGAGCGGGGAGGCGAGTGGATCCCCACACGCCGCGTCGGGGTAGCTTGACCTGCCCAAACAAGTTACACCACTACACCTCTCGTAGGAGGGGGATCTTGGGGTGGAGGTTAATGAGATTACAAACAATACTACCTCCACGCAGGGAGGGGCCTTCAGCCGGCCAAGCGGGGCGGGGAAATTAGACTAAAGAGGGATGACTAAGTAACGGCACCGAATCTGCTTGCTATCTGCGAACAGGGACAGATAGTCGGTGTTGCTGCTGTAGAACACGCTCAGAATTTTGCTGGTGGCGAGACTAGTGGGAAAATCTTCGTAGCTGAGAAGGGAATGTCTCAGAATTTCTTTAATTTCTTCTAGAGTCGGTGCTGGCCGGGATGGAGGTTTGAACAGAGCCTCAGATTCTCAGATCGGCAGCTGCAGACTTCTAACAGCAGATTGCAGAGAATGCTCCGGCAGCTCCCAACCTCGGAATCAAGCGCCGTCAGAGTCGTTAGAATCGTGGACAAGTTCTCTTCACAGAAAAACTGACGGGGAAGCCAACCGATGTCGAAGAAGACTAGGCGATGCAGAACAATGGTGACTGGTCGGTGCAGACTGTGGGTAGCAGATCTGCGTAGCTGAGGGAGAAAAATGAGAACTCTGGATCACGAACACCGAATGAAGTTCTGTTTCTTGATTCTGGAATTAGACTGGGCGATGAAGAATTTTGAAGAAGAACTCATGGGCTGATTCCTCCGGGGTTCATCGTGGCAGAGCTTCTCATCTGGCTCAGGTTCTCAGCCGAGGCAGAACTGCGCAGTTGTGGGATAATGGACCTCCTGGACGGCTCGGAGATCAGAAGAGGATGAAACCACTTCTGTTGCGAAGGAGACTAGTAGATGCTTCCGACGATGGCTCTTGGGTCTTCAAAATCGTCCGGAGGAAGTCGTGGTGGCCGCTGCAATTTGCTGGTTCATCTACAACCACTGGACAGCAAACTGCAACTTCGAAGTAGCTTCCAATGACCAAGAAAGAAGAAGGGGAAGGGGGTAGATGAGTGTGGGAGTGACCCCTGGTTGTAAGGGGGTCTTGGAGGGGGTGTTCTAAGGTGTGGGAGGTGGAGAATAAGGTCTGGAAGAGGGTCCAATAGATGGTGGTAGTGGGGGCTGCGAATTTGGGAAGGTGGGTGAGAGGGAAAGGGTATTTGAAAATGGGTTTATGGGTGAGGTTAATTTGTTTATCTTGGGAATCGGGGGGGGGGGGTTGTGTTGGGGAAGGGAATGGGTGCTTGGGGTAGTGGGAAGGGTGCTTGGGAAAGTGGGAGGGGTAGTTGGGGGTTGGATGGTGAGGAGAGGATTGGTGGAGGGGGTCTTGGGAAGGGATGGAGTATTGATGAGGGTTGTGGGGAATGGGAAGAGGCTTAAATGGGGTAGGTGGGGAGTGGAGGTGGTTGGGAAGGGAGGAGATAGAAGAAAATTCGAATTTGGGTGTTGAGGAGAGAGAAAGTGGAGTGAAAAAGAGAGATTAAGAGAGAGAAGGGTGGGGAATCTCTCCCCTAGGATTTCTCACCCAAAAAATGGAATCTCTCCACTAGATAAGAAGTGTAAACTCTCAAAATGGCAAGTTTTTCATTCATTTATTCATTAAGTTGAAATGGGGGGAATGGGGTACTATATATAGGCAACCCACATTTTACAATAAGTCCCTGACAAAAGACTCAATGATAAATAATCGAGGGGGTAGGGGGGTGCACTTGGGCCAAACCCAATGAATTGGGCCCAATAACTAACTAAACAACATAATGACTCTCAAACTTAGGGAAATAAGCACAAGACCTAGGAACGTGACTCAAATAAAAGAAAAAATACATCAAATGACTCAAATAAAAATTACATAGGACTCAAAATTAAATGACTAGACCATGCCGGATGTAACCGGGGCGAGGAGACTAGTTGTGAACGTGGACATGGGAGATAATGTCCCCATCATACTCCCGAGGTGCGGAGAACTCGACTCCGTCGAGTAAGTGTCCTTCCCTCCTTGGAGGGGGTAGAAGTGGTACTTCCCTCAAGTCTTCCAAACGAGACCGATCCATCCACCTGCCGAGATAGCGCTCGTATAGGAGATGGGCACTATGGGATAGTTTTCCTTCATGGGTGGGAAATCGTGTGCCGTGATCTCTCTTATTGGGCTCTCCTTTAGCCAACTAACAAGGGGTTCCCCTAAGATGAGATTGAATCCAACTAAAGATGGTGATGTAAGGTGAAGACCCTCGTATGTTGTTTCTTCTTCAACTTGGACTTGGGTTTCCTCCAAGGTGGAGAGTGGGTTTGGAGTGTTCACCACTATGGGGTGGGGTATGGGTTCTTCTTCCAAGGAGGTGAGAGGGGCTTTTGAGGGTGTGGTGATGATTGGGGCATGGTGTATCCGGGGTGGTAGGTAGTGGGAAACTTGGGTTAGGATAGGTGAGGGTAGTAGTGGAGGCTTTGGTGGGAGTTGGATTGGGGTAGGGAGAGGAAGATGGGTGGGTTGAAGGGGTTTGGGTTGATTTATTTTGGGAGGAGTGTCTCTTTTTGGGGGTGATGGAGAGGTAGTGGTGGGGGTTACCATGGGCCTAGGTGGAGAGTTGGTCATGGGGCCCAATTGGGTATGGGGACCTATGGTTGTGGTGTGGACTTGGAGGTGGGGTGTAAATGTAGTGGTTGGGGTAGGAGAGATGGGAAGTGGTAGGGAATGGGTGATTGGGGTCTTGGATTGATTGGGTGGGGATGATGGAGTTGAAGTGCTCCTTGGACTTTGGTGATTTGAGTAGGAGGGAGAGGGTTGGAGAGTGTAGGTTTTTCTAAGCTCGATCTTCATCTCATCCCAAGTGCTAATTGGAGCCTCCCTACGGATCTTTCTCAAACCTTCCACAACTAACCAATGAGTTTTAGCTTGTTTGGAGAGGTGTGCCTTGGCTAGCCTCATTCTCCTTCCTTCGTTCAAGGGGCAACCTTTAAAGAATTGGTCTAGGGAAATCTCCCAATCTAGGTAAAGGCTTGGGCTGTTGGATCCATCAAAGGCGGGGGTTTTGATTTTCAGGTGTTCTAAAAATATGGTTTCTAGATTTCCCCAAAGGTCACTCTCATTCACTCTTGGTGCACGGCTATTTCCTTCAAGTCGGTCGAGTCGAGGCATGATATCTTCAAGCCGATTAAGGACATTAGGTAGGGCTTCTATGATAGAGGTGTTGCTACCCACTTTGTTGGCAATGGAGATTCCATGAGGATCTGGGCTTTTTGGAAAAGTTGATGGGGATGGATATGACGGGTATGAAGTGGCCATTCTAGTGGACATGGGAGATGCAATCGAGGACTCTAGATGCATAAACATGGCCTAGGACCAACTTGATAGAGACAAGTTATGAACTTGCTCTGATACCAATTGATGTGACACAACCTCGGACCTAATGCAAGCAAGCACAATCGCATTCAAATGGGCCGAATTGGGCCACCGCTCTATCGACACTCACCCAAGCCCGGGGTAACTTGGCAATGCTAAGGTGAGGTTGAGGGGTTGGACCCTTGCTGGTAGAGGGCCAGCAAGGCCAATATTTGATTCCCAATGGATGTGGATGCCCAATTCAATGGGGGCTACAAAGTGCTAATGGCACCGGTTACTCTCTTCCCACGGTGATCACTCAAGACAACGGGGCTTGAGGATCAAGCTCTCACTCTCACGGCCAGCGGAACTATGAATTAATATTGAAAGAACAAACATGAATTAGAGCAAGGTTATAGAGCACTTACTCGACCGGTTTGAAGAAACCGGTCCCGGTCGGAGACGAGGGCGAGCGGGGAGGCGAGTGGATCCCCACACGCCGCGTCGGGGTAGCTTGACCTGCCCAAACAAGTTACACCACTACACCTCTCGCAGGAGGGGGATCTTGGGGTGGGGGTTAATGAGATTACAAACAATACTACCTCCACGCAGGGAGGGGCCTTCAGCCGGTCAAGCGGGGCGGGGAAATTAGACTAAAGAGGGATGACTAAGTAACGGCACCGAATCTGCTTGCTATCTGCGAACAGGGACAGATAGTCAGTGTTGCTTAGGAATTTTGCTGGTGGCGAGACCAGTGGGAAAATCTTCGTAGCTGAGAAGGGAATGCCTCAGAATTTCTTTAATTTCTTCTGGAGTCAGTGCTGGCCGGGATGGAGGTTTGAACAGAGTCTCAGATTCTCAGACCGGCAGCTGTAGACTTATAACAGCAGATTGCAGAGAATGCCCCGGTAGCTCCCGACCTTGGAATCAAGCGCCGTCAGAGTCGTTGGAATCGTGGACAAGTCCTCTTCGCATAAAAACTACGGGGAAGCCAACCGATGTCGGAGAAGACTAGGCTATGCAGAACAATGGCGACTAGTCGGTGCAGACTGTGGGTAGCAGATCTGCGTAGCTGAGGGATAAAAATGAGAACTCTGGATCACGAATGCCGAATGAAGTTCTGTTTCTTGATTCAGGAAGTAGACTGGGCGATGAAGAATTTTTAAGAAGAACTCATGGGCTGATTCCTCCGGGGTTCATTGTGGCAGAGCTTCTCATCTGGCTTAGGTTCTCAGCCGAGGCAGAACTGCGCAGTTGTGGGATAATGAACCTCGTGGATGGCTCGGAGATCAGAAGAAGATGAAACCACTTCTGTTACGAAGGCGACTGGTGGACGCTTCCGACGATGGCTCTTGGGTCTTCAAACTTGTCCGGAGCAAGTCGTGGTGGCCGCTGCAATTTTCTGGTTCATCTGCAACCTCTGGACAGCAAACTGCAACTTCGAAGTAGCTTCCAATGACCAAGAAAGAAGAAGGGGAAGGGGGTAGATGAGTGTGGGAGTGACCCCTGGTTGTAAGGTGGTCTTGGAGGGGGTGTTCTAAGGTGTGGGAGGTGGAGAATAAGGTCTGGAAGAGGGTCCAATAGATGGTGGTAGTGGGGGCTGCGAATTTGGGAAGGTGGGTGAGAGGGAAAGGGTATTTGAAGATGGGTTTATGGGTGAGGTTAATTTGTTTGTCTTGGGAATGGGGGGGGTTGTGTTGGGGAAGGGAATGGGTGCTTGGGGTAGTGGGAAGGGTGCTTGGGAAAGTGGGAGGGGTAGTTGGGGGTTGGATGGTGAGGAGAGGATTGGTGGAGGGGGTCTTGGGAAGGGATGGAGTATTGATGAGGGTTGTGGGGAATGGAAAGAGGCTTAAATGGGGTAGGTGGGGAGTGGAGGTGGTTGGGAAGGGAGGAGAGAGAAGAAAATTCGAATTTGGGTGTTGAGGAGAGAGAAAGTGGACTGAAAAAGAGAGATTAAGAGAGGGAAGGGTGGGGAATCTCTCCCCTAGGGTTTCTCACCCAAAAAATGGAATCTCTCCACTAGATAAGAAGTGTAAACTCTCAAAATGGAAAGTTTTTCATTCATTGATTCATTAAGTTGAAATGGGGGGAATGGGGTACTATATATAGGCAACCCACATTTTACAATAAGTCCCTGACAAAAGACTCAATGACAAATAACCGAGGGGGTAGGGGTGCACTTGGGCCAAACCCCATGAATTGGGCCCAATAACTAACTAAACAACATAATGACTCTCAAACTTAGGGAAATAAGCACAAGACCTAGGAACGTGACTCAAATAAAAGGGAAAATACATCAAATGACTCAAATAAAAATTACATAGGACTCAAAATTAAATGACTAGACCATGCCTGATGTAACCGGGGTGAGGAGACGAGTTGTGAATGTGGGCATGGGAGATAATGTCCCCATCAGAGAGTGTATAGACTTGTGAGTTTTCATGCGACCTCAGTGTATATACTTGCTGAAGAATGCATTATCACAACAGGGGGAATGTGTGGACCTCTGTGAAATGTATGAAGCCATCGAGTGTATAGACTTAGAGATGTCAATTAGGCAAGTGTGTCAAATGTGAGAGTGTATACACTTGAAAACATCATATAGGCAAGTATGAACAACGTGAGGGAGTATACACTTGAAGGCCTTCAGCGTCCTCAGTGTATAGACTTGAAATCTGATGCATTAACGAGGCTATCCAATGTATAGACTAGAAACATTTGAACACATGGACAATGTATACACTTGGCCTTTGAGGAATGATGTATTGACTCTGAACGTGAAGGCATGCTATATAGACTTGGAGAATATTGAAGCACTGTGTAGACTTGGTAAACTTGAACCAATGTACATACTTGGAACGCCTGAGGACCAGTGTACAGACTTAGAATCAATGACGACGTTGGCTGTACAGACTTGCTTGAGCAATGTATACACTTTGCCAGTGTGTAGACTTAGGGTGTAGCTAAAGCAGCGAACGTAGGAAAAGGTTGGAATGTATAGACTTACGTTCGATCAACAATGTATAGACTTCAACTAGGGAAGCTACAGTGCTATGTCTAGACTTAATGATGCAAGCCTTGTATAGACATTGGAACGCTTGAAGCGATGTATAGACTTGGTGAGTGCCAAGCAATGTACAGACTTTGATGAACGTCGCTCGCTGTACAGACTTCGAATCAAGGCAGAATAGTGAATCAATGTCTAGACTTGGATGCCCAAGCCAATGTATAGACATGTGCAGTGCAGCCAGTGTATGGACTTGTACAGTGCTGCGCAGTGTACAGACTTTGAAGTGCGACCTAGCAGGATGTGTAGACATTGAACGCAACCAGAATGTGTAGACTTGTTATGAAGCAATGCACAGGCTGTACATACTTGAAGTAATGCTTTGAGAAGGCGATGTATGGACTTGGTTTGTGACTAGAGGCTGTACAGACTTTGGGACATGATGCGTGAGACGAAGGACAATGTATTGACTTTGAAATGGCAGACGATGTATAGACTTGGGGTTCAACTGAGGATGTAGAGACTTGGAAGATGTGAGGCGATGTGTAGACTTGGAAATGAACGGGAGAATGTATAGACTTGGCCCCTTGAAGGATGTATAGACTTCAGATGAGCAAGCTACAGTGCCGTTGTAAGGACTTGATCTCAAGGAATGGCTGTACAGGCTTTGAATACGAAGATCAATGTATGGACTTGGAAAGCAAAGGCCACTGTATTGACTTGCGAAACTGGGGGGTCGACCCATCAGAAGGGGGGGTCGACCCACAACTGTGTAGACTATGCAGACAGAGTGTAGACATGATCAAGTAGTGCATATCTATCTGACAACCATATGAACTGCACTGTCCTACATGATGAAGCATGAATTAATCTAGAGATAGAATATTGATTTATAGTGTGAGACATCATCAAAACCGTAGGGATGCAACAATCTCCCCCTTTTTGATGATGGCAACACTATGAATCAAGCAATATCAAAGCTTAACAAGAAATTAACTACAGTTTCAACAATCAAAGTAAATTCAAAGCAAGTGCAAGCATAGACAAATTAAACACTACTGCAGAAGCACTTCTTTCTCCAAAACCACTCCCCCACAACTCACTCTCAGCTCCCCTACAACCCATTCTCAAATAAAGCCATCACATGACAAGGTAATCTCCCCCTTAGCTCATGAACAAAACTCCCCCAAAGCTCATGACAATACATGATCTACTGATATTGCAAAACCTCTCTCCCCCTTTGACATCAGTAAAAGGAAATGCAGAATATATGAAAGTGCTGGAGACATGAAGAAGAAGTACAGTAACTTCTTAGTGCAGAAAGGCACGAGCAAGTCTTAAGAAAATAAGTGAGGTGCTAAACTCAAGTGAAGATTCTTGAACTCCAGTACACACTAGAGAAATAAAATGATAGAAAAGTTTATCAGCATACATAGAGTATGATTTAGAGCAGGAGTTAACAAGTATGGCCAGATATAGCTGAACTGTCAACAATCCAAAAAGACAGCAAGAGACAAAGTCAGAGAGGTGTTCTCAAGGTATTGAAGACAAGCAATCCATTAGTTGCATAACAACAAGGAATTTTTTGAGATGATTTTCAAGAAGATCAATGAGTAAGTTGATAATTCACTCTTTTGACATTAGGGAGACACCTTGATTAGAGGCATGAATCCCCAGTTACTCAGAGTGAGTACCTCATTACTTCCTTTTTTTTATAAAAGGAACAGAGTTAGTAACTATGGCTTTTGACATGAGGAAGCACCTTGATTAGAGGCCAGAGTCCCCAGTTACTCACCAGCAAGCCACCATTGCTCTGTCATGTCTTTTTCATTCATTTTAAGCATTTGACACCTCATGACATAGGAGAAATATTCATTTCATTGATGAAGCTCCCAGTTTCTTAGTGAAGAAAATAAGACATGTTTGTTTAGTTAAGCCCTTGTGTTGAAGAGATGGAATGATTGAAAACAATACCAGAAGGACTATTACTTGAAGTGAATCTTGAAGTCTAGATTTCAAGCTGATTGGGTCAGTTATCAAGACATACAGGTTTTGGCCTGAACCAGAATCATTGACAATGTAGGAATATATACTTTTTACAATTAATCCAGATCTCTGAAGGAATACCAGAGGAAATATTCTAACTGGACTTTAGTATCACTGACTTATAGACTTAAGAATTAAGTGACATTCTACTGTCTGAGAGAACCACACTAAATCTGTCATGAAAACTAGCAAAGACACACATTTGGTCAATCTTTTTGAATATGTCAAAGAACACTTCCTATCACAGCTCAACCAGCTCCCCCTCACTCACAGCATTCCTGAAAGCTAACCAACAGTCATACAAAACTCCCCCTCACAAAAAGAACAGACTACACAATTAAGACAATTTGTATAAGCCTAATTCTCTTCTCAGTGTTGTGAATTTTTCATTATCCAGAGGTTTAGTGAAGATGTCAGTAATCTGATTATCTGTGCCTACATGAATCAGTTCAAAATTACTTTTAGAAACCTCATCTCTTATGAAATGATGCCTTATCTCTATGTGTTTGGTGCATGAGTGCAAAACAAGATTGTTGGCAAGATTAATGGCACTGGTATTATCACAATAGATAGGTGTGCACCCTAGGTCTACTTGGTAGTCCTGAAGCTGGTGTTTAATCCAAATGACTTGTGTTCCACAACTCCCTACAGCCACATATTCAGCTTCTGCAGTGGAGAGGGCCATAGAATGTTGTTTCTTGAAACCCCAAGACACTAAACACCCACCCAAAAATTCATAATGACCACTAGTGCTTTTCCTGTCTAGTTTACATCCCGCATAATCAGCATCTGTGTATGCAACTAAGTTAAATGTGTGTGATGCAGGAAACCATAAACCAAGAGAATGAGTAGCTGACAAATATCTGAAAATTCTTTTCACTGCAGTTAAATGCAATTCAGTAGGTCTAGACTGATACCTTACACACATTCCTACACTGAATTGTATATCAGGTCTGGAAGCTGTCAAGTAAAGTAGAGATCCAATCATACCTCGATAGAGCTTGGGATTTACTTCTTTACCTGTCTCATTTGCTTCCAGTGAGGTATTGGTACACATGGGTGTTGTAATGTGCTTCAGGTTTTCCATACCAAACCTCTTGAACAGTTCCATTATGTATTTGGTCTGGTTGATGAAGCACCCATCCTCTAGCTGTTGTACCTGCAAGCCAAGAAAGTACTTTAGTTCACAAACCAAACTCATCTCAAATTCAGCAGACATCATTTTAGAGAATTCAACACATAGTTCATGCTTAGTTGATCCAAACACAATGTCATCTACATATACCTGAACTATGAGGAGATCTTTATTTGTACCCTTGGTAAATAAAGTTTGATCTACTTTACCTCTTTTGTAGCCCTTGCTGATCAGAAATTCAGCCAATCTTTCATACCATGCTCGAGGAGCCTGCTTTAGACCATACAAGGCTTTGTTTAACCTGAAAACTTGGTTAGGTTGAGGAGAGAATTGAAATCAGGGGGGTTGTTCAACAAAAACCTCTTCTTTAATGACTCCATTTAAAAAGGCACTTTTAACATCCATTTGTTGGAGTTTTATATTCTTTGAACATGTAAAAGCAAGCAACAATCTTATAGCTTCCATCTTAGCAACAGGTGCATAGGATTCATCAAAATTTACACCAAATTCCTGACAGTAGGCCTTGGCTACTAATCTGGCCTTATTCCTAGAAATGATTCCATCTTCATTCATTTTATTTTTGAACACCCACTTAGTTCCTATGATATTAACATTATCTGGTCTTGGAACAAGTTCCCAGACATTATTTGTTTCGAACTGGCCCAATTCCTCACACATGGCATTGACCCAAGCTTGATCAGCCAAGGCCTCTTCTATTGATTTGGGTTCAATTTGTGAGACTAAAGCAATGAAGTCTTCATTATTCACATTCCTAAAATGAGACCTAGTCTGAAGAGGATCTTCAGGATTGCCTATGACATTATCTATCAGATGATCTTTAAGAAATCTAACATTTATTGAAGACTCACCTGCTTATCTTGGCTCTTCCTGGTTGGGAGGATTTGCTGTTCCACTTGGCTGAGTCTTCTTTTCTTCTTGGTCTTCTAGGAATTCCCCATCATGATTGGAATCCCTGTCAAAATTTTCAATGTTAGAAACACCTTTCTTTTCACTAAAAATAATGTGTGGAGACTCTTCAACCTTTTTGTCTGTTATGTTAAAGACCCTATATGCCCTAGACACTTCTGAATATCCCAAAAATATTCCAGGGGAGCTTTTAGCTTCAAACTTGTCTAAATATTTCTTGTCATTGTTATGAATAAAATATTTTGCTCCAAAAATTCTGAAATGAAACAAGTTTGGTTTCTTACCTTTTAGAAGCTCATAGGGTATTTTCTTGTGAATGGGTCTTACCATGGCCCTGTTGATTATGTAAGTTGATGTATTGGCCGCCTCTGCCCAAAACTTCCTTGGTAATTGACTTTCAATTAGCATGGTTCGGGCCATCTCCACCACAGTTCTATTTCTTCTCTCCACAATTCCATTCTGTTCAGGTGTCCTGGGAGAAGAAAATCTGTGTGTTAGACCCTCTCTTTCACAAAGATCAGAAAATATGGAGTTTTCAAACTCACCTCCATGGTCAGATTGAATAGAACAGATCTTGTGTTTTCCTTCTTGTTTGACCTTATTGAAAAACAGATTAAACATTTGAAATGCATCACTTTTATTTGCTAAGAAAAAGATCCATGAATATCTAGAGAAATCATCTATGATGACATAGCCAAACCTGTTCCCATTAAGACTCTGAGTTCTAGTAGGACCGAAGAGGTCCATATGGAGAAGTTCCATTGTTCTAGAGGACAATGGCTCAGATCTTAATTTGAAAGAATTCCTGGTCTGTTTGCCTAGAGCACAGGCATCACATGATTTTGAAATAGAATTGAATTTAATTCTAGGCATGCCTCTCACTAAATCATGCTTGACCAATTTATTTAAACTAGTAAAGCTAGCATGACCTAGACGTCTATGCCATTCAAAAGCATCATTTTAAGAATTGGCAGATAAACAAATATTAGATTCAGATTCATCATCTAAGTCTACCATGTAGACATTATTAATCTTGTTGGCTACAAATTTAACCACATCAGAATTTATTTCAAAGATTTTGCATGAATTATCATCAAACACAACCCTGTGACCCTTGTCACATAACTGACTAATGCTAATCAGGTTGTGTTGAAGACCTTCCACAAGTAGAATTTTTTCAATGGAGTTTGTGGAAGACTTACCTATTGTACCAACTCCAATTATCTTACCTTTGTTCTTTCCTCCAAACTTGACCAGACCCCCTACCTTCATCTCTATCTTGCTGAACTTGGATCGGTCTCCTATCATGTGCCTAGAGTAGCCACTATCGAGGTACCACTTGTTGTCTTCAGCTGCCAAGCCGACCTACACAAATAACATCAAGCAGAGTGATTTGGAACCCAAGATGAGTTGGGTCCAAGGACATTATTCAAATCTCTAATCAAATGTTTAGGAATCCAAATTTGCTTCAGCATGGATTTCCCTGGCACCTTTACTTCTGGTTTATTGAAATTAAGTCCATCTGGTCTGGAGAAGTAAGTTCTATTCCATTCATTAGGCTTGCCATTCCTAGGATATCTCCTGTAAGTTTGTTGATCAACAGATTTTTGAAGATGATGATCATTTCTCCAGTAGGTCCTCTTTGGACCCATCTGATTGTAGTAATTCCAGCTTTTCTTCTGATCCACTTGCTTGGTCCATTTACCATTTATGTTCTGATTGGTAGGCTTAGTGAAATTCTTCACAAAATTCATTCCCATTTTAAATGGTTGACCAGCACTGTTTTTAGAACTTTCTTCTGACCTTGAGTTCCCTTACTACTGTTTGAGCTGGATGGTGTGTCCAGCTTTTCTTTTCCCTTCTCTGGGCAGAAGGTAATGGTTTTGAATTGTAAGGGTCTTTTATTAGTTGGGTCATAGCCTAGACCCTCGCTATTGAAGTTAACCCTAGCCCCCAGTATAGCATCCAGACTAGATTTTCCTTGGACAAATTTTTCCAAAACTTTTTGTTTGTATTCCAGCTCCTTTTGAAGGGACTCAGAATTTTTTAGAAGTTCACCATTGACTTTCTTAACAGCTTTATATTTTTCTGAGTTCACTCTACTTTCATTCAAGCTTTCTTCAATTCTTATTTTGAGTTCATTGAGCTGATTTGGACTTTCTTGGTTTTCTCCCTTGAGCTTATCATTTTTTTTTCTTAGTGAGGTCATTTCTTCCAGTTGCTCTTTTAGTTTCTGATTTTCCTCATAGACCTGGATTTGTTCTTCAACATTAGTATTAAAATTTCTTTTCAGAACCATATGCTCTTTACTAAGAGAATTGAACTTATCTAATAACTCAGCATAAGCATCTTCCTAGTCATCAATCGTAAAATTTTCAAAAACATTGGTTACCTCCTCTTCACTGTTTGCCATTAGGCAAATTCCTTCTCCATACTCCTTTGAGGAAGTATCTTCGGGATCTTCTTCCTCCTCGCTCCATGTGCAGACCATCACCTGTGGCTTCTTCTTCTTCTGCACCTTTGTGTTCTTCTTCTGAAAGTAGGGACCCTTCTTCTGGAGATCAGGGTATTCGCCTTTCATGTGTCCCTATTTGTTACAATGATAACAAGTCAGTCTCTTAGGATTTCTATCCCTGTGATTGGTAGATTCAACATTCTTGTTAAAGGAGTATGGCTTTTTCCTCCTAAAGGTCTTTCCCTTTCTCCTTAAAAAATTACTGAACTGACGAGTGAGCATTGCCTGCTCCTTCTGGTCAAGATCGGAGAAGCCATCAGACTCACCGCTACTGCTGCTACTGCTGCTACTGCTACTCTTGTTGCGGGATGCCTTGAGAGCTACATTCTTAGCCTTCCTATCACTTCCTTCATCACCTCCTTTGAAATTCATCTCATAGGTCATGAGGGATCCTATGAGTTCATTCACTGTCAAGGTCGTCAAATCTTTTGACTCTTCAATCACGATGGCCTTAGTGTGCCATGCTGGGGATAAAGATCTAAGAATTTTCCTGACTATATCTGCCTCAGCTAGATCCTTCCCTAGCTCCTTAAGAGTGTTTGTGATCAAGGACAACCTAGCATACATTTCAGTAATATTCTCCTCTGCATTCATCCTAAATAGTTCATACTTAGAGGTGTAGAGGTTTACCTTCGAGGCTTTCACTTGAGCTGTACCTTCGTAGATTAATTGCAGCTCATCTCACATTCGCTTGGCAGTCTTGTAGGCAGATATACGGGCATATTCCTCTGGGTGAACATCACACTGGATGATGTTCAGCGCCGTCCAATTGAGTGAAGATAGCTTGACATGATCATCTGTCCACGCGTCCTCGTTCGGTGGCAGATCATACGGCCCAATAGTAATTACCCTCCACAGCTTGTGGCTCTGTGCCCTGATAAACACTTCCATCCTGTTCTTCCAAAAGAGATAGTTATTACCATCAAAAAATGGAGGGCGACTAATGGATTGACCTTCAGCCATGAAGCTTCTAGGACCATTAGCATTTCCCTGACCGTTCGTCCACATGATGCAAACCTACTCTGATACCAAATGTTAGCGCATCGAAGAGTGATATAGAAGGGGGGGGGATGAATAGATCACTCCTGATTTGGAAAACTTCAGCGGAAAATCACTACTTCGAAATACAACCCTTCAGATATAGCTAAACAATATAGCTAACGCAGTGAGAAACTAAGATAGAATAATAAGGTGCGATTCGAAGAGGCCGTCCACACACAAACACAATGCCAAGCAGAAGGAGAGCACAAACGATAATAGCAAACCACAGAGGAGACAAGAGATTTTAAGGTGGTTCGATTGTAGTCCACAATCTACATCCACCCCTCACTCCAACTAGAGTGAGGATTCCACTAGCCACTGCTAGAAAACTGCAGACTCAGTCTGCGAACAATATGCTGCCACACAGCTTGAACAACCAAGGGAAACAAATCCCTCAACCAAACTCTACTACCCACAGAGCTTGACACCTGGACCTGCTACCAGCAAGACCAGAACCGGAGATGGCTCTCCCTTCCTCCAACCCGGAGGGAACCTGCTAATGACAACCCGTCACTGGAAAAACCAGAGATCACAGATCTCTCTTCCTCTGCAGCCCAGAGGGGAACCGGAGTAACTCTCCCTTCCTCCAAACACTGGAGGGTAACAACTCAGAATCAGATATATAAAGAAATGAAAGGAAAAACAGAAATGTAAACAAGACCAATGATGAACAACAATCGTTTCAGAAAACCAAAATCAAATGTAGCTTCTGAAGAAGCAAATTAGACTCTCTTCTCTCACTCAGACTTTTCTCTCACAGCAACACTCTCAAATCTTTTCTCTCTATCTTCTTTCTGGAACGTGGAGGCTCTCTCTCTTTTCTTCTTCTGCTAAGGGATTCTTCTCTTCAGCTTTTTCCTCCAGTTCAATCCATCTAATCGCAGAAGACACCTTTTATATGGCATTCGACCTGACTTTCAGGCCTTCACACGAGTGGGTCTCATTCCCTCCTTTTCCAGAGCATTCTTTGATCACGTGCCTGGCATCATCCTCGGTTCACGTGCCCAATCATTAACCTGAATCATCTGCAGGCAGAGACAAGGAAATGTGATTAGTTAGTTCAGTCACATATCAACGAATGTATATACTTTAGAAGCAGTTACTGAGTAAGTGTGTACACTGAGAGAGTGTATAGACTTGTGAGTCTTCATGCGACCTCAGTGTATATACTTGCTGAAGAATGCATTATCACAACAGGGGGAATGTGTGGACTTCTGTGAAATGTATGAAGCCATCGAGTGTATAGACTTAGAGATGTCAATTAGGTAAGTGTGTCAAATGTGAGAGTGTATACACTTGAAAATAGCATATAGGCAAGTATGAACAGTGTGAGAGAGTATACACTTGAAGGCCTTCAGCGTCCTCAGTGTTTAAACTTGAAATCTGATGCATTAACGAGCCTATCCAATGTATAGACTAGAAACATTTGAACACATGGACAATGTATACACTTGGCCTTTGAGGACTGATGTATTGACTCTGAACGTGAAGGCAGGCTATATAGACTTAGAGAATATTGAAGCACTGTGTAGACTTGGTAAACCTGAACCAATGTACATACTTGGAACGCCTGAGGACCAGTGTATAGACTTGTAATCAATGACGGCGTTGGCTGTACAGACTTGCTTGAGCGATGTATACACTTTGCCAGTGTGTAGACTTAGGGTGTAGCTAAAGCAGCGAACATAGGAAAAGGTTGGAATGTATAGACTTACGTTCGATCAGCAATGTATAGACTTCAACTAGGGAAGCTACAGTGCTATGTCTAGACTTAATGATGCAAGCCTTGTATAGATATTGGAACGCTTGAAGCGATGTACAGACTTGGTGAGCGCCAAGCAATGTATAGACTTTGATGAACGCCGCTCGCTGTACAGACTTCGAATCAAGGCATGAATAGTGAATCAATGTCTAGACTTGAATGCCCAAGCCAATGTATAGACTTGTGCAGTACAGCCAGTGTATGGACTTGTACAGTGCTGCGCAGTGTACAGACTTTGAAGTGTGACCTAGCAGGATGTGTAGACATTGAACGCAACCAGAATGTGTAGACTTGTTATGAAGCAATGCACAGGCTGTACATACTTGAAGTAATGCTTTCAGAAGGCGATGTATGGACTTGGTTTGTGACTAGAGGCTGTACAGACTTTGGGACATGATGCGTGAGACGAAGGACAATGTATTGACTTTGAAATGGCAGACGATGTATAGACTTGGGGTTCAACTGAGGATGTAGAGACTTGGGGTTCAATTGAGGATGTATAGACTTGGAAGATGTGAGGCGATGTGTAGACTTGGAAATGAACTGGATGTATAGACTTGGAAGATGTGAGGCGATGTGTAGACTTGGAAATGAACTGGATGTATAGACTTAGAAGATGTGAGGCGATGTGTAGACTTGGAAATGAACGGGAGAATGTATAGACTTGGCCCCTTGAAGGATGTATAGACTTCAGATGAGCATGCTACAGTACCGTTGTATGGACTTGATCTCAAGGAATGGCTGTACAGGCTTTGAATATGAAGATCAATGTATGGACTTGGAAAGCAAAGGCCAATGTACTTACTTGCGAAACTGGGGGGTCGACCCATCAGAAGGGGGGGTCGACCCACAACTGTCCAGACTATGCAGACAGAGTGTAGACATGATCAAGTAGTGCATATCTATCTGACAACCATATGAACTGCACTGTCCTACATAATGAAGCATGAATTAATCTAGAGATAGAAGATTGATTTATATTGTGAGACATCATCAAAACCGTAGGGATGCAACACAAGCTTCGTGCAGGATGGGATATATCAAGGCTCGAATTCCTTCTAGGGCACTACCCCTCAAAGAGATAGTCTGTTGCGCCGGGGCTTTGTGTCTTTGATTTTTAGACCCATATTTATCAGGCACGCATGCGTCCGGGCTCAGGACGTCCCACGGGGAACTGTACTGCCACTCTTGCCATGTCTTTGATTCATAATTTTGCATTGATCCATTTTGATTTTGAGAGCCATTACTGGCTAGATATTACATGAAAGTTCACTTTCGAGGGTCAAGACTGCCCCTATTTGAGACCTCTCTCCTATTAGGGAGCGCCTAGGTTAGTCATCTTATCCATCAATCTCTTGCCCCTGCACTTGGTGGAGCAGAGAAGAGAAAAGGCCTTCGTGCATACCCATGGTATGGCCAAAGCAGCAATGGTGTGCCTTAGAGAGATAGGCTATGGCTCGCCGTGTAGTGTGTGAAAAATCCATACTCAAAGGTCACCCTCAACAATCAGGGAAAGAAACTAGACTCCTAACACGGAGTTATCACTAGCCTAAGGATGCTGCAGAGGCAACTCGACTTGAACTAACCAAACTTAATGAACTAAAGCTGCTCAAAACGTGTTGAGGAAACCACATTATAATCATGTGCAGAAGAAATAGAAATGATAGCAATAATAGCATGTTCTTGCACAAAATAAAGATACCTTTTGAATCTATGGAATGGAAAAGCGGTGTCCTGAAGCGATCTTGATCATCGAGCTTTGATCAGCACGAGCTTTGTATTCCTCGCTTGTCAGGGTAAAAGGGAGAGGATGACAAGGGCTTGAAGATTCCTCTAGATAGAGGAGCGACAGACACCAAACTGGACGAAAAAGAATAAAAGGAAGAGAGACGAGGGCTAGAACTCTCTCGTTAAGGCACAGAGGCCCTGATAACAAGGAACCGAATACAGAATGAACAGAGATTAACTGAGATCAATGCGGACTAAAGCCTCCAAAATAGTATGAAAAGGGTAATGACCCCGAAAAGGTGAGACAGAAAGAATGGACGAACCATAAGAAGATTGTGGCAAAGATAAGGGGGAAGAGGAGTGATCATCCGACGTGGTCGGAGAAAAGGAATTAGAATCACCCGACAGGGTCGGGGAAGGATAACGAAATTCATCCGCCAACGACGGGGAAAGAAAATGATAGACACCCGATAGGGTTGGGGAAGAAGAATGATGACCACCTGACAGGGTCGGGGAAAGAAAAGGGCAATCGCCCGACATGGTCGGGGAAGAAGAACGAAATTCATCCGGTAGGGGCGGGGAAGAAGTGACATGATTGCCCGACCAAATTAGGGAAAAGAAACGGAAACCATCCGACCAGGTTGGGGAGGGAAAGCGATGGCCGCCAGACAAAGTTGGGGAAGGATCAGAAAAACCACCCGACAAGATCAGGGAACGATCACATGGAACCCCCAACAAAGCCGGGGAAAAATGATGAGAAGTGACATCCAGATATACCCGGGGAAGAAAACTAGAGGATGCCCCTGGATCAGGGGAAGAAGAGGTCATACGCCAGGACCTAGAATGGTGAGGATAGGAGAAGATGGTAGAAGTATGGTCAGGTGGTGGAAAGTACACCACCCAAGGATAGGAACTGAGCAAAAGAAATGATGAATGGACAGAAGAAGGAGGTGGAGTGAGCCCCTGAATACACAATTGTCGGTCCTTATACTTACGTCGCCGCCTCTTCTTGGCAGAAATCTGCTTGCAATAACTCCACCTGGCACGGACTCGGGCCTTCGAGGCTCTTGATCTAGCATGTCTTCTTAAGTAACGGGTCCACCAGGCAGATGGCCTGGCCCGACTATGAACATGCTGCTTTATCGGGGTGGTTGCCCCTAGACATGCGGTGCTAACGGTAGATGGACATTCTTGAATAAACAACTCCTCAACTGGATGAAAACCGAAAAAACATGGAGTTTTGTTGCTCGACACCAATAGCTTGAGATTAGGCATCTCCACTCGGTAATCAGGCATGAAGTATAACTCCCTTGCTAGAAGTGTAGGACGGAACTGAGGGAGGGTGATGTGCGACATTGATGTGGCCGACTCACCAACAAACCAAGGGAGATGAGACAGAAAATGCAGAATGCCCCTGGCCAATCTCGAAGACACGGCCAATCGCCCCTTAAATGCTGAATTCATTAAACTTTTGGCGGCCGTGTAGGTTAGCACCATCTGGGTCGAGAACCCCTCTTGGCTAGTGAACTGAACAACGATCGAGCAAGGATAAACAACAGCATCAATAGTGAATTTTTCGGCAAGCAAAGAGATTGCCACCGACCTCGCTCAAGAATAAACCGGCACTAGCACTAAGGAACTCTTCTTGGCAATCATCATGGGAAGCACAGGCTGATCATCCCCAAAACAACCAGGGACCAGAACTCGGATTGGCATGCGGCAAATGAAAACCTGAGGTTTGTAATGCACAATCGACGCCTGGCTCGGCTTTTCATCTCCCTGGGGACCAAACCCGAGGGTCACCAAAGGGAATGAACACCCGCTCCGTGGGGTGGAAATAGGTGGAGAAAGGGGTGAAGAAGGCTTGGCAGGTGTGGGCGAAGGTTTAGAAGGCGTAAGTGGGGGTAAAGTCAATGTGAGCAGTGTAGGGATAGCGGCGAAGATGGGCTCTAGTGGAGGCAAAGACAGAGGTGGGGGTGTGGGAAGAGAGGAAGGCAAAGGTAGACGCGTGGGTGCAGGGGTAGCTTGCTCAGGCTCGGACGATGACGGTGAAGGGAGCGGCATCGGTAGCGGGAATGGTTGTGAAGGCGACGGAAATGGGATCATCATGATAGGAGGTGATGACGGTGATGGTGATGGCAATGGGGATAATGGAGATGGCGATGGGGTTGAGGGTGAAAGTGGTGGTGGAGTGGATGAAGTGGCAGCTAGCAGCGCTCTTCGACGTATCGACATGATACGTCGAGCGGCCTTGGGAGCAAGAGTGGTGGTGGAAGTGGAGGGTGAAAGAGGGGTAATTGCCTGAGTAGAGGCTTGGATAGGTGAAGGAGATGGGACTGGAGAAGTGATAAACAACGGAGCGGGTGTTTCATCAACTAAAGAATCCCAGAGGTGCCCCTGGTCTTGAAACTAAGACAGCTGCTTGGGCGGCACTTGTTGCTGCTACTGCTGTTTGTGAAGATCCAAATTATCCTGATGTATGACAGTCCAATCAATCATCCTCTTGTCTTTTAAGCTGTAAACAAGTTCTCGGAACTCGGGGCAATCCTCAATCAAATGCCCCTGTTGACGATGAAACTCACAGAACTGGAATAAATTTCTGACCGTGGGTTGGCGAGGCATGACCGGAGGGAGTTACAACGCATGGGTGGCCATCAAAGCCCTGAAAATATCTGTGAAAGATTCTGGCAACGAAAGGTGGAGAACCTGCTTCGGAGAAGGTGGATGCCGAGGGGTATGAGAAGGTAGTGGGGATGGTAGTAGAGGTTGCGTAGGCAAGGGGAATTGCGTAGGTGAAGGCGGAGGGCTAGAATGATATGGAGGTGTAGAGGGAGTGGGAATATAATGGACGGCATCCACCCGCTCAGGGTGTGACGTTTCCTTGACCAGAAGTGGAGAGGTGTAGGGAAATAAAATAGCGGAGGGCTGACTTGTGAAGGAAGATGTAGTGGAGCGACATGGGGAGGTATATGGGTAAGTGGGAGCGGAAGGCCGACTCGTAGAGGGATATGTAGTGGAGCACAAACTCGTGGGGGATGGCGGAGGGAAAGTGTATGTGAAAGGCGAAGGTGGAGGAGACTCGTGGTCAAGGGAAACTTGGAGTTGTTGGCTAATGAAGCGGGCTCGGCTGTAGAGTTTTTGTCATGAAGTGATATCGTTCAGGGCCAAGATGCATTTGAGCTCAGGCGTTGCATTAGAAATAACCATTTTAATCTGCTCGCCCTCCGGAAAATGCCCTGGAACTTGCACAGCTAGGCGACGCCAGCGGTCGGCAAACGTGGAGAATTCCTCATCGGGCTTCATCTTCTCTTAGGCCAAATCTACCATAGAGTACTTGGGCCAGACCTAGTCTTGAAATTGCTGAATAAATCTTACTTGGACGGCTTGAAAATTCACCACTTGCTCTTGCGGCAATGAAAAGAACTAATCCTGAGCCGGGCCTTTTAACGATGGACCAAACAGATAAGCCATTAAATATTGGTCATGTCGGAATTGGGCCGACTCATAAATGAACTCCTTCAAATGCACGTAGGGGTCACTGACTCAACCATAGTGACGATAAGTCGGAATTTGTGAACGTGGTGGAAGTTGAAGACCTTGAAAGACAAACGGGACATCCAAAGAAGTTTCGAGATTAATTCGTCGCTGCAATTCATCAAGCTGGCGTTGGGATTGAGCGATCATCTCCTCGGTGGGAAGAGTCCGAGAAGAATGTGGGCCAGCCTGAGCAAGAGAGTGAAAGTTTAGACCAGGATGATGATGGGCCAAATAAAGGGACCCAGCCTGAGAAGAAGGAAAGCCCATTCTTGGAGTAGAAGGATATATGGGCATGGAAGGATCATGTATGTAGGGATGAGAATTGATTGGGCCAGCAACAGCATGTGCGAGATAGGAAGGCCCGTTAAAGGGAGTAAGCACATTGAAAGAAGAAGGCCCGTGAAGAGAATAAGGCCCATTAGATGAATGAGGTGATGGGCCCGCGTGGGAAGAGGAATCCACGCAGGGGTAAGAGGACAGGGAAGAGGAGGAATACTGGACAGAAGAGAAGTGCTCCATGGGAGAAATGGAGACTATATACAGTGAATTTCAAAGAAATACAAGGATAGAAACGAGCCTAGGACAAATGCAACTAAATGGAGGGACGCAAAGATGAACTAGTCTATGGGCCTTATTAACAAAATGATATGGAGTCAACACACAATGGAGGGAAGAGATGAGAGAAGAATCAAACAATTAAACACCCAAGTTATGAATGATGCACGAAAATTTTATAAGTTTCTCGTTAGGACCTTAGTGGGTTAATTACTATATGAATTCACTCAACCACAAGGTACCTAACCAGGATAAGAATGGGAAACTGGGAGACTCTAAGGGACTCTCCCTCTTACGGATGCAAAACCCTAGACTGAGAAAAGGTATGGTACAACTTGCCTGGCGTCCGTGTGGGAATCCACGGCTCACAGGGGCTTACGGAGGCCCTCGATAAGGTCACCTAGTCGGCTCTAAGGAGTATGGAGATGAGAGGAAACCCCACCTTTGTGGAAATGCAACGAAATGAAGAGTATGTATGCCCCTATGCGCACTAGAGTGCATGCAAAGTCTAGCCTAGATCTAGCAGACAATGATCAAGCAAGTATGAGAAAATGAAATGAACACAATCATGCAACAATATAATGACAGCAGGGGGAGATAAAAACAACACTAAATATCACTAAAATAATATGGCATGGCAACCAAGATGAGGCTCGGGTGCACTATAGCATGACAAGGACGGTCTCTACGAGACCGCACAGGGAGGTTGACGGTCCTGGGTGGACCATTCACTGGCAGGGAGTGACGATAAATACTGACAGAAAAATAGATTGGTGAAAGGCAAAATGGTACCTGGATGGACGATCTTACGACAGACCTTGCGGGCTCTGGAACAGGCCTGCAGCAACTGCAGAACGTCAATGAAAACTAACAGTGTGAAGGCAGAGATGCACCTGAGCCTGGAATTTGGGCGGCCGGTGACAGACCGCTGGAATGATGTACAGGCGGTAGAAGACCGCTGGAGGCAGCAGGGTGGCAGAAAGAATGGCACTGTCCGCAGGGAAGAGCGATGAGTCTTCGGCCGCAGAATCCGTTGGACGGCTTTGGGAGAACCCCACAAGTTCCAGAGGACAGAAACGTGAACCGCAAAGATCGACCTGAAACCACTCAAGAACGAGGACTAACAAAGCAAAGGAGAGGGTCAGCAAGCCACTAACACGATGGGCACTAGGTGTCCCATCGTGATCCCCAAAAAATGAGGTTGTAGATATTTATTTCCCTACCGGCTTAAAAGTCCTTCCCATCCCTTCTACTAGATCAATGTGAGAAATAAATGAAAGGTACAAGGGGACAGAAGTATGTGAACTTGTGTGATCGCCACCAAGATGCCAGACGCGATGAACATGCCGTACCTTGAAAAAGAAAGGGAGACACTCGCCTTTAACCAGCACTGCAGGGATGCGTAGCCTGTGAAGAACCGCCTTAAGGATGAGCTGTCGCTCGATAGACCGCTCGTCAGTGCTGGGGTGGAACGCGGGATGAAGTGCGATGGAGGAAGAACGGTTCAGGACCGACCGCGGGAAGAAAATGAACAATGCAATATCAGCCGCACTTCCCTTAAGACGGACAGGATGGAACCGCCCAATGCCACCACGCCTTAAGATGTGAAAGCTCAACCTCCACCCTTTCCGGCCGGCCAGAAAGGATGGGCCTCGTGCTAGTGCGTCGCTGACCTGCAAAGAAATGTAAAAAACGCAAGAGAAAACCCAATATTAGAACTATGAAGCATAGTAAATGCTAGAACGGAAAGGAATGAACATAACCAAAAGGAATGGGGGATACTTGGGGGGTTTTAATCCCCTAGGGGCGTCAAAAACATAGAAGGGTGTGTGTAAATGATGTATGAGAGTAAGAAAACCTGGGGGAAATGTGGAAGAAGCGATGCATGCAAACAAACAAGAACAATGGGACTAAATGAAACAATGACTCAAAACAGAATACTCCGTGAACCGGAGGCCTGTGTGGACGTAGAAGGTCTCCTTCCCTGGTGGTAGGTCACTCAACGATTCAGCAGGGCTTTGCCGTCGACCAAAAATCTTCCCCCCCTTCAAAGGTAGCCTTTAGGGTCTATTTATAGATCACCCAAATGCTAACCCCGAAATTAGGGTTTTAAGGCATTTTTAGGTCGAGATAATAACATAAAAGGTGTAGATAATTGGATTATCTCACAACCAAAAAAAATGGCACGTAAATTGGTGGGATATTCGCGGAGAAAATGATGGGAGAAGTTGGGGATAAAACCACGGATAGAGAGAGAAAATCTTCAACTTCTTTAGAAATCGAGCAGTTGCACGGTCGGTCGATAGACCGCCCATCTGTTGAACGGCTGATTCCAAACTGCTCAACCCTGTCGGTGGAAATTCAATAAATAACAAATATTATTCAAATATCGATCGAACTGACCGACCATTTCGTTGTTGGACTCTCATGGATTGAACGGCTATTTCTAGACCATTCAATAACTAGAGCGGCCACAGACTAACCGTTCATAGCCTGTCGGTGGTAAATCAAAAGGAATAAATAAATAGATAATTATCTGAGATGGTCAACAAGCTTAGGACTCTGGGAGATGCATGCTAAGGTTAGTCCGCTCAATTAGTTTGATCGGCTATACTTAGATCGTGTGACCACTTGTCGGTGAAAATTCAGCAAAATCAGCTGAATATCCAAGAAATATATGGACGGTCTCTGAACGACCGCTCAGAGGATAAACGGCTTGGAGACTAACCACGCATGCCCTAGATGCTTGAAATTCATGAACAAGATAGGCAAAATCAAGATCAAGGCCTATTAAGCCCTAAATTGAAGCAGACCTAGCCAGGGAGGAAAGCTACCCATAAAATAGGCCCAAAGATTTGCCAGAAAAATAGCCCAACGAGTAACGGATAACTCAAGGCATCAATAAATGAAAGTAAGAGAAATGACTCAATCTTACCGGCAAAAAATAGGTGTCAACATCGGGATATTTGGGCCGGTTATTTGGGTGGGATGGTAGGCCTCGAATGGATGGCTTGACTCTCTACCCGAGATAAGCAACTCCAATTTGTGGATGGCATCAGGCTCATCGGGTGTGGGGAGGAATAGAAGGAGGTCGCTAGTGTAGCAACCCATAGTGTAAACCGTGGTGATAGACCCAACACATACATGTTGGAGGCCAAGTCTTCTAAATTGGTTGGTCACCGGGGTAAACATGCTCGTGAACTTGATTTGCCATGCTAAGCCCTTAAGAAGATCCCTTAAGGTCTCCACTTTGTAGGATGATTGGATTGTGGTGTGATAGGAGGAGAAGGGCACTATGGGGAGGTCTAGCTCCATGGGAGGGTAGGCATGGGATGTGATGGGAGGGATCGGTCTCTCCTTTAGCCATCTAGCTAGGGGCCCATCTATGATTATGGTGCCATTTGTGAAGGTTTGTGGTTCTTGAGGATCCGGACTATTTGGAGTGGTGAAGGCTTGAGACTCTTCCTCATCATTGGTGTGAACTTGGGTTTCCTCATGGGTGGGGAGAGGGTCAAGGCTAGCATCTACTCGTATGTGAGTGGGTGTGGCCTCCTTTCCTAAGGGAATGGGAAGGTCTCTTGGGGATGTGGTGATGATGATTGGTGCATGGTGAACCCGAGGTGGTGGGTAAAGGGAGACTTGGGTTAGGATAGGGAGGGGAAGTAGTGGAGGCCTAGGACATGGTAGAGTTGGGTCGGGAGTGGGAGATGGGTTGGGTGAGGAGGCATGGTTTGGTTTGTCTTGGGAGGTGTGTCCTTGATGGGGGAAGATGGAAGAGCGGTGGGTGGGACCATTTGGGCTTGAGTGTTGAGGTGATGGGGACATCACCTCCCATGCCCACGTTTACCGTTCGTCTCCTCACCCCGGTTGCATCCGGCATGGTTTAGTCATTTAATTTTGAGTCCTATGTAATTTTATTTGAGTCATTTGATATATTTTCCCTTTTTTTTGAGTTATGTTCCTAGGTCTTGCATTTATTTTCCTAAGTTTGAGTGTCATTAGATTGTGTAATGTGCTATTGGGCCCAATTCTTCGGGCTTGACCCATGAGCCCCCACTACCCCTTCGGTTATTTGTTATTGAGTCTTTTGTAAGGGACTTTTGTAGAAATGTGGGTTTCCTATATATAGGATCACATTCCCCCCCATTTCAACTTAATGAATCAATCAATGAAAAAAATGCCATTTGAGAGTCTAAAGCTTAGTTTAGTGGAGTGATTCCAACATTCTTTGGGTGAGAAACCCTAGGGGAGAGATTCCCCACCCTTCCCTCTCTTAATCCCTCTTTTTTTACTCCACTTTCTCTCTCCTCAACACCCAATTTCGAATTTTCTTCTCTCTCCTAACTTCCCAACCACCTCAACCCCCACCTACCATCATTAAAGCCCTCCACTTCCCCATGGCCTCCATTACTCCACCCCCTAGTCCCAAGAAGATCCCTCACCATTCCAACACCATCTTCCACATTCCAACACCACTTTCCCCATTCCAACACAATCAACCCCTTCCCCACACAACCCCACAACTTTCAAGGCCATTTCAAATTTGAAATCCACCCTTCCCTCCACTCACTTGTGCCCCCCCTCACTTTCTCCTCTCACCCACCTTCCCAAATTCATAGCTCCTCCTCCCACCACCTGTTAGACCCCCTTCCAGACCCCATTCTTCCCTTCCCCCACCTTAGAACACCCCCTCCTAGACCCCCTCACAGCCCGGGCTTTCCCCACACTCATCCACCCCCATTTCCCCTCCCATATACCCCATTCCCCCCCATCATCATCAACCTACAGCTCTCAACTGAAGATCTACAGCAGACCAGCAACTTGCAGCGGCCACCACGACCTCCTCCAGACGAGTTTGAAGACCCCAGAACCATCGTCGGAAGCGTCTGCCAGTCGCCTTCGCAACCGAAGTGGTTTCGTCTTCTTCCGATCTCCGAGTCGTCCAGGAAATCCATTCTCCCACAGCTGCGCGGTTCTACCTCCGCTGAGGACTTGAGACAGATTAGAAGCTCTGCCACAACGAACCCCGAAGGAATCTGTCCTCAAGTTCTTCTTCAAAGTTCTTCATCGGCCTGTCTACGTTCAGAATCAAGAAGCGGAAGCCCATTCAGCATCCAGGAACAGAAGTTACCAATTTTCTTCCATGGTCGCGCGGCTCTGCCTTCCCCAGTCTGCATCGACACCTCCTCACTGTTCTGGCTCCACAGATCGTCTCCGTTCTCTTCTTCCATCTCCGTTCATTTTTATGCAAAGAGGACTCACCCACGGTTCTAACGGCGCTGACGGCATGAAATTTGGAGTTCGGGAGCGGCCAGGACAGCCTCTGCATCCTACTGTTGGTGACCTGCCCCTGCTAGTCCGAGAAACAGAGGCCCTGTTCAAGCTCCTGACCCGACCTGCAGCGACTCCAGAAGAATTTACAAAAATTCTGAGGCATTCCCCTTCCTGTTGCAAAGATTTTGCTGCCGGTCTCGCCATCAGAGAAATTCCTGAGCAAGATCTACAACAGCAACACCGACCCTCTATCCTGGTTCGCAGACAGCAGGCAGATTCGGCGTCCACCCTTGTTCCTCGTTCTTTGCTTTGGTTTCCCCACCCCGCTTGGCCGGCTGAAGGCCCCTCCCTGTGTGGAGGTAGTATTGATGTAATATCATTAACCCCCACCCCAAGTTCCGCCTCCTGCGAGAGGTGTAGTGGTGTAATTTATTTGGGCAGGTCAAGCGACACCGCCGCGGCGTGTGGGAATCCACTCGCCTCCCCGCTCGCCCTCGTCTCCGACCGGGACCGGTTTCTTCAAACCGGTCGAGTAAGTGCTCAAACCTTCACTCCACTTAGTGCTTGTCTTTCAATATTAGTTCTAATTCCGCTGGTTATGCGAGTGAGAGCCCGATCCTCAAGCCCCATTGCCTTGAGTGATCACCGTGGGAAGAGTGCAACCGGTGCCTTCGGCACTTCGTCGGCCCCGTTGAATTGGGCTTCCAAATCCATTGGGAATCAAATCTTGGCCTTGCTGGCCCTCTACTAGCAAGGGCCTAACCCCTCAACCTCACCTTGGCATTGCCAAGTTACCCCGGGCTTGGGTGAGCGATGAGAGAGCGGCGGCCCAAATTGGCCCATTTAGATTGCGATTGTGCTTGCTTGCATTAGGTCCGAGGTCGTGTCACATCATGAGGGTTAGGTGGTGGGGTGTGGGGGAGGTGGCCGAGGTAGGATCAGTAGGGAGCGGTGGGGTTTCAGCCATTGGGGTGACCTTACGCGGGCCGGGTGGAAGTGGAGGAGTGGTAGTGCTCCTCGGGATATTACTGCCCCAGTAGGAGGGGGAGGGTTGGGGTGTGTAGATCTTTCTAAGCTCGCCTTCATTTCTTCCCAAGTGTTAATCGTGGCTTGCCCACGGATCCTCCTTAAACCCTCAATCATTAGCCAATGAGTTTTGGCTTGCTTGGAGAGGTGCATTTTGGCTAGTCTCACTTTCCTCTCTTCGGCCAAGGGGTACCAATCAAAGTATTGGCCTATCAAAAATTCCCAATCTAGATAGAGGCTTAGGTTGTAGGATCCCTCAAAGGCGGGGGTTTTGATTTTCAAAAGCGCCAAGAGGTGGTCATCCAGATTTTTCTTGGGGTAACTCTCATCCATTCTTGGTGCAGGCCCATTTCCCTCAAGTCGGTCGAGTTGGAACTTGATGTCTTCTATCCGATCAAAGACATTAGGTAGGGCTTTTATGACGGAGTTGATGCCGCCCACTTTGTTGGCAGCGGAGCTTCCATGCGGATTTGGGCCCTTTGGAAAAGGTGATGGGGATGGGTATGACGGGTGTGAAATGGCCAATCTAGTGGACAAGGGGGAGGTATCGGGTGACCCGAAATGCATATGCGTCCTAGGGCGAACTTATGGAGAGACAAGTTGTGAACTTGCTCTGATACCACTTGATTTGACACCACCTTGGGGGTGATGGCCACTAGGCCAATGATCCTTGGACCTATGACTCGCAAGCAACCCAACGTACCCGGTGATATCACTTAAGCGGACTCACCCGCATAACGCACACATGTGCCCGTGGGCAACCCAGTGATGATGGAGAGGATCCGGGGCGGGACCTTGATGCTCCGGGGGATTTGGCAAGCTTGAGGCTGAACCTCTAAGGGCCCGGGATGCCTAATTTCATGAGCGGCCAGCACGCCAAGGGCGTAGGTTGTAGGGTCTCTCTCACAACTCGCTCCGCGGTGGTCGCTCAATTTGATGGCAATTTGGGATCGGGCACTCTCTCACCGTCCGACGAAGCTAAAAGACAATACTAATGAAGCAATTAATACCAGCAAAGAGAAGTGACCAGAAGCTCACCTGATTGGCGTGAATACACTGATCCCGGTCGAAGACGAGGGCTAGTGGGGAGGCATGGGTACGTATTCGCACGCCGCGTCGGTGTAGCTTTGACCGGAAAATTAAAATGTTACACCACTACACCTCTTGCAGAAGGGAGATCTCGGGGTGGGGATTTATTGAAATTACATCCAAAACTACCTCCACACATGGAGGGGCGATCAGCCAGCCTGGCGGGGTGGGGGAAAAACAAAGCTAGAAACTGAATTATCGAGCTCCCCGGTTCTGCCAGCTTCATGAAAAGCCGGATAGGCAGTCACTGTCAGTGCTACCACGGGCTCTCCCGAACTCCTTTGTTGACGAAACAAGCGCCAAAATCTCCTAGGTTGGCCCTGGAAGACATCAGAATTATTGGATAATTTCTTGATGACGACGACGACCGGGGTAGGGTCGGGATCAGGACTATAGCACTCTACTCCTGGCAGTGTCTAGACAGCTGTTGTTTGAAGGGAAGGCTGTCACGACCACTCCCGTGCTCAGTTGATGGCGTTCTTGGTTGAGTTCTCTTCGAACGGAGACCCACGGGGCCATCTGTGGAGGTTGGAGCAGACCACGAGGGCCAGAAGAGTGGAAGGAGGTCGAATCTATCTCCACTTGGACTGACCTGTGCACTCTGGGTAGGAAATTTGGAACTTTGTGCTTCGGGATTCAAACGATGCTCCGCTTCTTGGAGATGAAAGGGGACTCATAGCAGAAGTCTTCAGCCTAACGCCGCTACCATATGTTCAAGGTACTGGTCGTGGTAGCCTCTGCAACTTGCAGTTGGGTGTCTGCCACGGAGGAATTGCACAGTCCGGCGGTGAAGACTCCTTCGGGCAGCCACGAACTCATACAGAGGCGGGACCACCTCCATTGCGAATTAGACTAGACGATGATTCCACCAGTATATGGTACACTCTCTGAGGCTTCCTGGTGATGATTTGGCAGCCTCAGAAAGTCGCTGGTACTCTGCTACCTGCAAGCTGGGAATAGGCTGATGGTGTAGGGTTGTGTGTATGAGGGTGGGATGGCCAAGGGAATTAAGGGGAAATGGGGAGGGCGACCAGGGTAGGAAGGGGGTGTTGGGGAGGGCTGCGGGGCAGCTAGCAAGGGAAGGACATTCAAATTTGGCCTTGGGTTTTAACCCCTTTCACCTTGGGGAGATGGAAGGGTGCTTGGGAAAGGGTAGTGGGTGGTTGGGGGTTGGAGGGTGGGTTGGAGATTGGTGGGTTCTCCCTTGGGGCTAGGGGTGGAGTAAAGTGGTGTTGTTGGAAGTTGTGGTGACTATTGAATGAGGGGAGGAGAGAGAGAAAGTAGGTGGGAGGGGGAGGAGAGAGAAAGGGGCACACCCCTCTTGGAGAGAGAGAGAGAGAGAGGGAGGGAGAAAGGGGAGAGTCACACTCCACTTGAAGAGGGGAAAGATTTCACCAAAATGTGAATTTTCTTTTTCTAATTCTCAAAGCATTAGTTCTATAATGGAGTGGTTGGGGTCTATTTATAGGCACCCAACTTTCCTCTTGACCAAACTGATCTTGACAAACAAGCAAATAACCAACAAGTCCAACGGAGGGGCGCCCCTGGGCCTAGCCCACTAGTTGGGCCCAATTGACTCCACTAACCATTCTAATGACCCATTAACTGACTAAGTGACTCAAAAAGGAAAAATTTCATATAAAGAGACTCAAATAAAATGAAAATTACATGCTATGACTCAAAATTAAGTGGCGAACAAGATGTAGCACTACTGGCGATCATCAGAAACCTCGAAAAAGTGTGGACGGGCAGGAGATGTCCCCATCATGACAAGATGAGAGGAATCAAGCTCGACTATCAATAGCTCACCAGGAAAGGAAAAATCCCATTTTCGCTCATGCATTCTTCCAAACAAGGCATCTAATCGATCACCTCAACACCATCTTAACACCTTAGGGGATGAACAAATCTCAAACTGGGACAACCAAAGCAACATAAGAATGTGCACGGCCATCATCCCAACGATAAGGTCACCAACCACCTGAACAAATCATGGAAAAAGTTCGAACACCGTACTCTAGATTCATGCCCACCGGCGAAAAATCTGCCAAGTACAGCATAATCGAAGGAAATACCAAGACAAAAAGAGTACTCCATCACATCCTGACGAGAGTAAAACCATCTCGCACAGTGCCAACATAGCACGCACAAGACCACACACAGAAACAAAGCGACAAGCAATCGCAAAACCTATGCTAGCTGCCGACTGTACTGGACCTTAAGGATTCTGAATACTGTAATATCTCGAATTCCCATGTACCTACATACAACACAACAGCTCTGATACCAACTGTAGCGACCCAAGGTCCGGATAACGGGTAAACCCGATAACACTTGGATCCTACAAGGCCTCCCAAGAGCGGTAAATAATGGGGACATCACCAGCAATCCCATTTGTTCGAGGATCCTGATGCTTGCCAGTTGTGCTTCATCTTGTTTGTCACTTTATTTCGAGTCATATGATGTAATTTTTATTTTCTTATCATGTAATTTTCATTTTATTTAAGTCTAGTACCTAGGTTAATGAGTCATTTACCTAGGTCTTGAGTCATTATGTTGGTTTGATAGGTTAATGGGCCCAATTCAATGGGCTAGGCCCATGGGCGCCCCCCCTTCCTCTTGTTTTCTTGTCATTAGTGTAAAAGTCATGGACTTATTGTAAATTGTGGGATCCCTATAAATATGACCCCATTTCTTCCATTTGGAGCTAATGAGATATTGAGAAAAATTTGAATTCCTAGAGAATTTTCTTCCTTGGAGTGAGAAGCTCCCTCCCTCTCTCTCTCTCTCCTCCCCATTCACCTCTCATTAAGGCCCCTCCCCCTTCCCCATACACTCATTCAATTCCCCTCCAACCCCTAGGTGGAATTCCCCTCTCCTAGGCACCTCTCCATTCTCCCAAGCAACCCTTCCTCTTCCCCAAGCAACCATTCCTTTCCCTAAGCCACCCCTTCCCTTCCCCAACACACCTCTCCATCTCCCAACACACCCCTTCCCCTTGCCAAGACCGCCATTAACAACCCCCATTAAGTCGCATTCCAACCTTGGGAGAAATCTCTCCTTCCCTTTCTCCTTCCCAACCCAAATTCGCAGCTCTCCCTTCCTCCACCTGCTAGACCATCTTCCAGCCCCCATTCTGCCCCTCCCACACCTTGGATCACCCTCTACCAGACCCCCACACAGCCCGGGGTCGCCCCCACACCCATCCACCCCATCTCCCATCCCATCTACCCCATTTCCCATCACCTATCACCACCCGGTTCATCTCAGTTCGTAGGTAGCAGTCAAGGGTTGAGTTGCAGAGGCAGCCACGTCTTCGCCGCGCATCTTCTGGAGGCGTATCATATATTTCCGGAAAGCTCTTCCAGTCGGCTTTGCAGGCGAGGTGATCCCGCCTCAATCCGAGTTTGGAGCTGCCCGGGAGAGCTGATCTTCATCGACTGCGCAGATCAGGCCGGCCAACGACCTGAAGCAACTTCCCGGAGCCTCCTCGACCACATCCCTCAGTTTCTGGAGGCGCCACTTGGCCGAGAGCTCCTACCGCAAGGCATCCACCATCACCAAAAAGTGGCATCCCATTCGGCACCCGGAGGAGCATTTTCTGATATTTCTCCCCCAGGTGCTCCGTTCTGTCCGTTCCTGGACTGAACAGACACCTGTTCACTTCTCGGACTGCTCCGGTCTGCTTCGACCTCCGCCAGTGCTCCCGCAGGCGCCGTTTCGAAGAGGACCTGATGAAGGTTCCAACGACACCAGCCAAGTTTATATCAAAGTTCGGGAGTGTTCATGATGACCGCTCCTTCCTGCTGCTGAGATACCCCGCTATCAAAACCAGGAATTAGGGGCCCTGTTGGCAACCTGTCAATGGTCAGCACCTGCTTTCTAGTAATTCAAGAAAATTCAGGAGTCATCCCAGGCCAGTCAGTGAACATTTTGCGCTGGTTTCGTCAGATTCTGAGTTTGGGAGCATCCGTGGCAGCCCCGTCATCGGCCCCCTATCAGGCTGTCCCAGAAGCGGACAGAACCAACGATGATCGCCGATCTTGCTTCCCCACCCCCGCCTGGCCGGCTTACAGCCCCTCCCTGTGCGGAGGTAGTATTTTTATGTATCCCACAGTCCCCCTCCCCTATGCCAACCCCTCTATGAGGGTGTAGTTATTGTATTAGCAGGTCGTCACCGGAAGCCTCATCGGCGCAGCGTGCGGGTAGCCCACGATTCCCCGCTCGCCCTCGTCTCCGGCCGGGATCGGTGTCTTAACACCGATAAGGTGAGCTTTGGACCACTCTCCTCTGCTGGTTTTTCTTACCTTTGCTTAGCTTAGTATTATCTCTAGTTGCACCGTCGGCAGTGAGAGAGGGCTCGTTCTAACTTTCCATGTAATCGAGTGCCACCGCGGGTGAGTTGTGAGGGAGACATTACATCCCATGCCCTCGGCATGCCGGCTGCCCTTGAAATTGGGCATCCCTAGCCCATTGGGGTCCATCCCCAGCCAGCCATACCCTTGGAATCCCAAGGTCCAACCTCGGACCCTCACCATCATCGCCGGTCCGCCTACGGACTCGGGTGCGCGCGACGCGGGTGAACCCGCTTGTGAGATATCGGCGTTCGGTCCGATTGCTTGCAAATTCAGGTCCAAGGGGTTGTGTCATATCAATTTGGTATCAGAGCAAGTTCTAGACTTGTCTCTACTAAGTCTTCTCCTAGGGCCATTGCATTCGTCACCCATTCATCATGACAACTTCCTACTTAGCCTATTCGCCATCCTTAGACCCATTAGCGGCTTTTGTGTTTGATGGATCCCGCCCTAGCATATATCTAGAATGAGAGAAGTCCATAGACCGACAGTTTGGGAAGTTCACCCTGTCAGGGCCTATCGAAGTCAACTATGCCAAGAGTTTGCTCTGGCGCCAAGCTAGGAAAGAATGGGAGTACATTGTAGGTTTGAGAGAAGCCAAAGGGGAAGCACCCATTGAATCTTGGGTTGAAATGAGGGCCGATCTTAGAAAGATATACGCACCCCAATCCGGACCTCCTCAACCAACCACTTTTCCACCCCAACTCCAACCCAAGTACTTCCCGTATCAAGCCCAACCCAAGCCCGTCCATGTTCACCACCCCAGGAGTACCATGAGCCGGCTATCTCCACTCCTCCACCAAAAGACCCATTCCTCCCCTTGGAAGAGGAGCCCATGATCCAAACACCTGATCCCTTGGAAGTAAACACCTCTTCCCTTGGAAGTAAGACCGACCTAGACCCCCTCCCGACCCTCGAGGAATCCCAAGCCCACACCGTTGAGGAGGAGGAGCCACAAAACTCACCCACCCCTCCGAGTCCGGGTCCTCATGAGCCGCACACTATCACCATAGATGAGTCCATACTCCAATGGCTCAAGCAAAGTCCCACCCTCCTGAGATCACCACAATTGGGATATCAATCTCAAATTGTTTCCACCCGGTTTCCCCATGTCACATTACAAACCTTCTACTTTACGGGAGACTTGGGAGACCTAGTGGATTGCCTATATTGGCAAGTCCACTTGACCGGCTTGCTTGCCATGGGACCTTCGGAGCCTAGCACTATTAACTTTGCCCACCCCACCATTGGCTCCATCACTTCCGTTTGCACGAGTTGGCATTGCACTATTGAGATTATTCTATTTCTCCCCTTGGAGGAAGAACCCACTCCAGTCTACTCCCCACCCATTGAGACCCCAAATGCCTTAAACGGTCAACTCACTAGAGATCTTGGACCAATTACTTTGGAGGAGGATGACTCACCACCATATTGTGAGGACCTTGAGGATGTTGAGATAAACTTAGAGCTCCTTTCCCCTGGATACACTTATGTTGATCCTTTTGACCCCTCCCAATGGGAACCTAGGAACCCATGTGGTCCACCCACATCACTTATCACCCACTCCTTCCTACCCTCACCCACCATGTTGGACCAAGCCCATCTCTCCCAAGACTCAGATTACACCATGGGAGCCATGACTTTGGGCAATACACACTTAGGGATTGAGGAAGTGCCCCACTTCATGATATCCACCTTCCTAGACCCCTTTGACCCATTCCAATGGAGGTCCAAAATCCCACACATAGGAGACATCTTTGGTACAAAAGTGCATAAGTCTTGGCGTACAACACCACTTGATATGATTCTTAAGTCGGGTCCACTCGTTCATATCACCCACATGTCAAGTAGGATGCATGATTTGTTCATATTCGGGTGTATCGGCCCTCCCTCATTTAAAATTGGTCATACACATGTCAAAGGCATCTACGGATGTTTGGGTCCCTCGATATTTATCACCACTTTACATGATAGGTACACCTATGGGTGCCCTGGCCCACCTAGGTTGACCAAAGTCTACACGACATCATTGCATGATAGGTCCACTAATGGATGCCCCGGTCCTCCCAATTCCATCAAAGTCTTCTTGGCGTCAAAGCATGACTGGTCTACATATGGTTGTCCCGGTCCACCTTTACACACCAAGCTTTTCACACCCACACTGCATCATAGTGCATTTCATACGCATTCACGCAAGCATCTAGCAACGAGCGGTGAGGTTCACAAAGAACGGGCAAAAGCTTGCGAGCGCCACTTGGAATTCCAAGTAGACAACTTATCGATGGTGACATTGGAGTGGATCTACCCTAGGGTCACCTCCAACTTGAGGGCACGAGGACTTGGACCTTGCCAAGTTCTGAGTGGCTTTCGCAACCCGGCTTACGGGTTGGACTTACTAATGGATTTTGGGATTCACCCCATTTCTCACGTGGCAGATCCGGCACCCTATATGGGCACCATGGTAGATACTAGTGAGTACCTTGAGCCTATATCTTCCCTTGTGAGTGATACCCTCAGAGAGCCACCAAAAATCAGCATGAGAGCCCGACGTGTGCACACAGAGGCAATACTAGGCAAGCAGGGTACCATCGCCAGCAAGAGGGTGTGCCCAAGCCACCGTGAGAGGATGAAGGACCGTCCCCTAGTTGCAGACGCAGGGTTGAGTTTGGAGGTTGAGGTTCACCTCGAGTTGCTTTAGAGGACCACTTCCCCGGTGGACCAATACTCGACGGAGTCGAGTTCTCTGCACCCCGGGGGTATGATGGGGACATCACCAACAATCCCATTTGTTCAAGGATCTTGATGCTTGCTAGTTGTGCTTCATCTTGTTCATCACTTTATTTCGAGTCATATGATGTAATTTTTAGTCCAGTACCTAGGTTAATGAGTCATTTAGCTAGGTCTTGAGTCATTATGTTGGTTTGTTAGGTTAATGGGCCCAATTCAATGGGCTAGGCCCATGGGTGCCCCCCCTTCCCCTTGGTTTCTTGTCATTAGTGTAAAAGTCATGGACTTATTGTAAATTGTGGGATCCCTATAAATAGGACACCATTTCTTCCATTTGAAGCTAATGAGATATTGAGAAAAATGTGAATTCCCAAAGAATTTTCTTCCTTGGAGTGAGAAGCTCCCTCCCTCTCTCTCTCCTCCCCATTCACCTCTCATTAAGGCCCCTCCCCCTTCCCCATACATTCATTCAATTCTCCTCCAACCCCTAGGTGGAATTCCCCTCTCCTAGGCACCTCTCCATTCTCCCAAGCAACCCTTCCTCTTCCCCAAGCAACCATTCCTTTCCCCAAGCCACCCCTTCCCTTCCCAACACACCTCTCCATCTCCCAACACACCCCTTCCCCTTCCCAAGACCACCATTAACAACCCCCATTAAGTCACATTCCAACCTTGGGAGAAATCTCTCCTTCCCTTTCTCCTTCCCAACCCAAATTCGCAGCTCCCCCTTCCTCCACCTGCTAGACCATCTTCCAGCCCCCATTCTGCCCCTCCCACACCTTGGATCACCCTCTACCAGACCCCCACACAGCCCGGGGTCGCCCCCACACCCATCCACCCCATCTCCCATCCCATCTACCCCATTTCCCATCACCTATCACCACCCGGTTCATCTCAGTTCGCAGGTAGCAGTCAAGGGTTGAGTTGCAGAGGTAGCCACGTCTTCATCGCGCATCTTCTGGAGGCGTATCATATATTTTCGGAAAGCTCTTCTAGTCGGCTTTACAGGCGAGGTGATCCCGCCTCAATCCGAGTTTGGAGCTACCCGGGAGAGCTGATCTTCATCGACTGCGCAGATCAGGTCAGCCAGCAACTTGAAGCAACTTCCCGGAGCCTCCTCGACCACATCCCTCAGTTTCTGGAGGTGCCACTTGGCCGAGATCTCCTACCACAAGGCATCCACCATCACCAAAAAGCGGCATCCCATTCGGCATCCGGAGGAGCATTTTCTGATATTTCTCCCCCAAGTGCTCCGTTCTGTCCGTTCCTGGACTGAACAGACACCTATTCACTTCTCAGACTGCTCTGGTCTTCTCCGACCTCCGCCAGTGCTCCCGCAGGTGCCGTTTCGAAGAGGACCCGACGATGGTTCAAATGACACCAGCCAAGTTTAAATCAGAGTTCGGGAGTGTTCATGATGACCGCTCCTTCCTGCTGCTGAGATACCCCGCTGTCAGAACCAGGAATCAGGGGCCCTGTTGGCAACCCGTCCACAGTCAGCACCGGCACTCTGGTAATTCCAGAAAATTCAGGAGTCATACCAGGCCAGTCAGTGAACATTTGGCGCTGGTTTCGTCAGATTCTGAGTTTGGGAGCATCCGTGGCAGTGCCATCATCGGCCCCCTATCAGGCTGTCCCAGAAGCGGACAGAACCAACGACGATCGCCGATCTTGCTTCCCCACCCCCGCCTGGCCGGCTTACAGCCCCTCCCTATGCGGAGATAGTATTTTTGTGTATCCCACAGTCCCCCTCCCCTATGCCAACCCCTCTGTGAGGGTGTAGTGATTGTATTAGCAGGTCGTCACCGGAAGCCTCATCGACGCAACGTGCGGGTAGCCCACGATTCCCCGCTCGCCCTCGTCTCCGGCCGGGATCGGTGTCTTCACACCGATAAGGTGAGCTTCAGACCACTCTCCTCTGCTGGTTTTTCTTACCTTTGCTTTGCTTAGTATTATCTCTAGTTGCACCGTCGGTAGTGAGAGAGGGCTCGTTCCATCTTTCCATCTAATCGAGTGCCACCGCGGGTGAGTTGTGAGGGAGACATTACATCCCACGCCCTCGGCGTGCCGGCCGCCCTTGAAATTGGGCATCCCTAGCCCATTGGGGTCCATCCCTGGCCAGCCATACCCTTGGAACCCCAAGGTCCAACCTCGGACCCTCACAATCATCGCCGGTCCGCCTACGGACTCGGATGCGCGCGACGCGGGTGAATCCGCTTGTGAGATACCGCCGTTCGGTCCGATTGCTTGCAAATTCAGGTCCAAGGGGTTGTGTCACATCAGTAAAGCTTCGAAGGGATGGAAGGAGTGTGTGGAGTACATTGAAGTCCCATATAAGATTGTAAGCAATTAATATTTCATTGATCAGGTTTGTTAAAGTAGGAGAAATAAAATTACTTTTTCAATTTATAATTCAAATTACACATAGTCTAGTACAAATTAAAGACAAGTACAGTCTAACAGAAAAGAAGACGTACACTTGAGTCGGGGGAAGCCCGATGTAGGTAACACTGGCAACGCTGGCAACTACGAACAGACACACCGCCCACGAATCACGAGGAAGAAGAACAACCACACCTGAAAAGTAGGGGTGAGCCTCATGTCACTGGCTTAGTAGGGGTCACGCGGATCCCCACTGGAAATAACACAGTAACATGCTAATAGTGCTAAATAGTAAAAGCAGGAAGAGTAGGAGCAAAAGAAATAACAACAGTGCTAGCTACAATAGGAAAGCTGTAAAGCAGGAGTAAACAACTAACAGAAAGAGTAAAGCTGTACTAACCGGAAACATGGCCGCCGACCAAACCACAGCTCTCTAAGCTACTCCAAATAGCAACCAAAAGGCTAACCCCAAACTCACAAAGTCGGGCGTTACCAATCCGTCAACAAAGTACGAGCTCCAAAGCTGAAGCCTAGTAAAATAGGCAAAAGCCCTATAAAAAGGCCTACTCAGTCAAAGGCTCAAACATACGCAACTAGATCGTCGTGTACACCACACAAGACAGGACCACGGGTGAAGCCAACGCGGACTACCCGACATGTCACAAAACACGAGAGTCACTAGAGTCATGCGTCAACTGACAGGGGCACCTCCTCACTAGAAGAATAGCCAGATGTGTCCACTAACGTCTTACACTACGCCACAAGTATCTCTCATACATCGAGAACGGTGGTAACTGAGATACTCACAGAACAAGTACGATGAACAATCGTACCAAGTACGAGGAACAACGGTACCACAAGCCAAGGAACAACGGTACCACAATAACGAGTATCTAGTCAGGGTCACACCCATCGACGCTCGTCCAAACGCCCCTGACCACATGTGCACAACACAAGCTCAATGCCTTGAGCCAGGCCTCTAGATAGTTTTCCCCCCCAGTAGGACGCTACTGTCAAGTAAAGGGGTCCACAGAAACTAGCTTACAAACCGTATATCGGGAACTACCCCGCCACCACTCCTAGGTGGGCCAACACACTGGAACGTGTCGTCAGTCTACGACTAGTGGAGGTCCACAAGACACAGAGACTCCAAAACATCAGTGCTGAAGTACGGACAGGCTAAGCACGCACTATCACACGTACTACGAAGCACCAAGCAGAAGGCACAAGACACAAGATACGAGATATGAGGCAGCATACCAGACTGCCACTGACTTAGGATAGGCAAATAGACCTGCTGACACAATGATCCATGACTCACACGACTCGGGGTCAAGATCGTCACACAAAGCGGTAGCAAGTCCCAAATTAGTCTAATTCCTAAGCCAAAGCACAATAATCTTGAGTGAAGGGCCCGGATTCAGAGGGGGGGTGAATGAATCCCAAACAGAAATTTGCCCAATTTGAAACTTAGACCTTGATTAACACTGAACTTACAAAATCTTGCGGAAATAAAACTCTGGTTTAGTGATGTAGGTGTTCTAGCAAGATCCACACTCAAGCACTCAATGGGTCAGCCTAATGCGAGCATAAATAGCATTTTAGAAGAATGGAATACAGTAAATCAGCTTGATCTTACACAGACGTTCTAATGAGACACAAGATAGAACACTTAACCTGCATGCCCAGCAAACCCGACGATTCTAGGCGATCGAACAGATCTTAAGCATTCATTCACCGTGGCTGAAAGGCAATTAGGTCGCGATCCTAAACATCCACTTAATAATATCAAAGAAGAAATCAGATCACAATGCACAAGGGGTTTTATGTGGTTCGGTCATCAGACCTACATCCACCCCACACTCCAACCAGAGTGTGGCTTACTGCTGCCTCACAGCTTGAAACCGCTGGGCACCACAGCTTGCCTACAAACGCTGCCTAACAGCTTGAGACAGAGGAACACACTCCTCTCTTCTTCCAACCCAGAAGGAACCACTAGCGACACCCAGTCACCAGCAACCAGAGACCCAAGTCTCTCTTCCCCTGAATCCACGGGAGGAAACCCGACCTCAAAACAGAGAATCAGAAAACACTAAGAATATGAAAAAAGAACAAATAAAAGGACAAAAGATAAACTAATCAAAATATAGTTCCAATGAGCTTGATGGCTCTGGATTTGATCCACGAGGCCAATCTTGAAATATATCTTCAATGTGCTTCAGCCGCTTCTTCACTGTCCCCCTCTCTTCTCTACACTCTCTTCCTCTTTCTTTTTTCTTCTTCTCCCAATATGCTCTCTCTCTTCTTTTTCTTCACTGAGACTCTCTTCTTTTGCTTCTCTCCCTCTCTTTTTCTTCTCTATTCTTCGCATCACGCTCAATCTCTTCAGAGAAAGGATTTTTATATGACTTCAGTCTCGGACTTACATGCTTACACATTGGGTGAGTGGAGGGGACACTCCCGCCCTAAGGACTGGAGCACGTGTTGAAACATTCTAGAGCTCTATCTTCCTCAGATCACGTGCCAACTTGGTGAATGTACAGATAAACTGTCAGAAAAGAGATAGTCATTTTATCACACACTTGGCACAATTCGTATCAGTGTAATGAGTAAGAAGCCAGAAACTGCACTGAGTAGAAGTTCCCAAATCAACAGTTGCACTGACTTGCAACAAGGTGAACAAGAGGTTGCACCGAGTTGAAGTGAGCCAAAGCAAGTGATGCACTGACTTGAGAAGACGCATGACATCATTAGCACAGACCATAGACTCTGATCGTGCAATAGATATGCACGGATAGGAAGCAACAAAATGCAAACTTGTATTGACTTAATTTTTCCAAAGAGAAAAAATTTTCACCGAGTCAAAGGAATAAGCATCGACTAAGACGGGCAAGAAAGGCACCTATGTGGAATGAAGCAAACGTTGCACCAATCCACTTTAGCTGTCTACGGGACTTGCACCGAGTCGAGTTCCAATGTCTTTGACTAACCAAGAGTTCCACCGACTAGGTGCATATCAAACCTTGCACCGAGAATGGTAATGCAATAGAAGGTGCACCGACTTCATGTTATTCAGAAGCTAAAAATATGCACTGAATTCATATTATTCAGAAGCTGAAAATATGCACCGAGTCGGGATATGCAGTCCAAGCAGGAGCTGCACCGAGATGGCAAAGAGAGATACAAGATAAAGCTTGCACTGAGATGTATTTACACTGAGATGACAAAGATAGATACAAGTCAAATCTTGCACCGAGATGGATTTGCACTGAGATGAAGGAATGACCAGCCTGACCAAAGCATTCTAGTCAAGAATTGCACCGACCCAACAGTTGCACCGACCTCAAAAGGTGAGATGCAGAGACATGTTATGCATGGACCTTGGTGGACACGACCTAGAGTAATGCATAGAGACAACATATGAACATGATCAAGGACTTGCACCGAGGCAAGCACTTATGCGTGAAGTGCAGAACTAAGCGAGAGTTGCACCGAGCAAGATTATGAGCAAGACACGGCATGCACTGACTATGACTTAGTCTATGAAATAGCATTCACCACATGGACCAAACACAACAGATAAAATTGGAGAAATAAAGCACCAACAGCTAAGCATGATTCATCAGAAAGTCACTATCAAGACTAGGTTTTCCAGACATGAGCAATCCACCATGCAAACAGTTCACATGAATTAATCAGATATTCTAATCAGATGCATTGACCATAATTCTATCACACATGACTTAGAAATTGTCATTATCAAAACCAGCGATCCAACAATCTCCCCCTTTTTGATGATGACAACCTAATGCGTCATGTATGATAATTCACATAATGAATTAAGCAAAATCAATTTCTGTCATACATATAGCAACCACTATTTCAGCACAAAAAGTAATAAGAATCAGGTGTAAACAGTTACCCACCAGAACTCTAAGATTCATCCAAAAACTTAAAGTCATCCATAAGGAAGGTTTAAAGTTATCCACAAAAAGAAGTTTAAAGACATCCACCATCCACACAATTTAAAGTCATTAAAAAAACATCATCAAAAATCATCATCAGCAGATCACAACTACATGACATTTTCTCTCCCCCTTTGTGATTATCAAAAACCGTAGGAGCTTCTGGGGTCTCTCGGATCTCTGGGAGGAGCAGAACTTAAGCTTCCTCCTTGAGGGGGTCTGTCAAGGATGGAATTCCGAAGAGACTGCAGGGAGTTGGACACCTACTCAAAGCAGTAGAAAATAGTGCTGCTAATACTGGCCGAGAGAGAGGACATATCTGCTTGCTCTGTTAAGACATTTTCAAGTCTGGCTACAATAGTATCAACTGCAGATTGAGCTTTTTCCAATGCTGTACGGATCTCCTGTTGACCAGTGAGGAAGGGATGATCCAGAGTCCTCATCTTCGCAAGCTCAATGTTGATATCGTAGGTTTTATCAAGGATAGTGACAAGGGTCTTGTAAGAAGTGGTCTGAGTGCTTTGAACACTGCTAACCGCCTCTCCTATTCTATTAATAAGACCTAAGAGCTTTCCTAAGAACTCTTGCATCGTATCATCTGCCCTCTGTTTGTCAGCCACAAACTGTGTCCACTGCGTATTCACTCTGTGCTCTAGAAAATGTAGTATTGTGCTCATTTTGTTCAGATAAAGGTTTGTGTACCGAAGCTGGTGTTGCGTATGTGATTTTAATGATTACAAAATGACATTGTTGCTTGGCCTTATGCGTGAATGCTTATTCATGTCTTCATGTGCTTGAACTCATTATCCTCTCACTATGAAGTTTGAAATTGTTGTGGAGATGAGTACAAACTATTTTTATTGGGATATCATCTTGTGGATAGATCTGTGACTTTATAAGGCTCATATGTGCTTTGATGTTAGCACATTACACATACATTGTATATTCACTTGGTAAGATTGCTTTATACTCGATGAGAAAGCCTTTGGGGAAAATATGCTTGGATAAATGTCATATTGAGCCTCATATCATGCATGTGTACTTTGGTAATGCTAAATGAATGATTGTGAAGCAAATACCATTGTTTGCCCCCAAAGTAATGATGTGTGGTTTGATGAGTTTGAATGATGATCAAATAGAATGTGACTCAATATTGTTTTGCATGGCTTTGCTCCTTACTCTTTAATTCCAAATTTATTCTATCATGCAATGGTGAATCATATTTGGAACCTCATGACTCTGTGTATGGACGATTCAACCAATAAACAAGTCATTGAGGATCAATGGTGAATTCAGGTAAAATGATGAGGTAAATACTGATATGAGTTTGTTATGTAATATATCTCATCATTTTCTTCTTGAACGAGCAATGGAAACAATCTTGGATAAGATCCCACTTGATTATACTTTCACGAGTCATCATGAATCTATCAGAGAAGGTGAAATGAAATGGGTTGATTTGTGAGATTAACATTGAAGCAAAACTAATCTCTCTATGTGTTTTACAGGTTGGAAGAACTCCTCACAACCTTCTTTCATCATCCCAAAACTAACGGTGAGGTTGGGGATTTCATTTTTAGCAAACTAGGTCTCTAGGCCTTCAGGAACTGCAACAGTTGACACCTGGTGTTGACATCTGGTTCTAAAACTGGGTTCCAGTAGCCTGTCCAGGAGGTGTCGACACCAGGTGTCGACACCTGCCTGGAACTAGTTCTGGCAGCAAGCCAGAACACCAGGTGTCGACACCTAGTGTCCAGATCTTCTGTTTGATGTTTTTGTATACACCTGGGCACCAGGTGTCGACACCATGTGTCGACACCTGTGCGGAGCCGTCAAAGATGACTTTCTTGCCCTTGTTTTGAAAGTCCAACCAATCAATTCCAAATACCCTAAATATCTCCCTAATTCGTTGATCTGGTCCCTGGAGTGTTCCTTGACCATTCTAAACATATAAAACCATCTCTTGGGTTGCAACCCTAAGGAACATGATGCTAGATCTGAAATTTGGGTGTGTTTTCTAACCCTTGTGAGTGCATGTCGCAGGTAGCTGCTCCAAGAGCTCTTCTACGTTTTTCTGAGCTTGTATGTGAAGGAAAGAAGGTGGATTCAAGTCTCCAATCGATTCTCTACTCAAAGCTACGTGGGAAATCAAGTTACAACTTCATTTTTGCAAAGAATCATTCATCTCCCTTCAAGAATGTTCTTCATCCTGCAGAAAAGCTTAAGCCTATTTCATGAGACAAAAAAGGGGGAACTCTATCCACTAAAAATCCATTTGATTTTAGTTCTCTAGTTGCTCTTAGTTCTGTTTTAGATATTTGCTATAAACATCATCTCCTTGAAATTGTTTTACATGATCTTTGTTCACTCTCTCTTGCATCTATATGTGAACTACGATTTTTTTGATACAATATTTCTAATGCTCATCTATTCTTTCTTATAGGTGAAGAAGAGGGGGATCTCTAAACCATTCATTTTCATATTCCTGTTAGAGATTAGCTTAAAGTTTGGGCTTATTATTCCGTTTACCTATTCTTTTAGGTGAAGAAGAAAATGGAAGAAAGAAAAGAGGAGTGTCGTGAGGAGAGGAAGAAGATGATGTCAAGATTATGATCATCCGTCAACGAGCAAGGAGAATCAGATTATGCTGAAGAAGGGGGAGCCTTATACTTGATGCATCTGTCTAGTTTTCATCTCTATAATTTGTTTGGAGGGTCATAGCATATATGTGTTTTTGATTCATATACATTTGAGATAATGCTTTGTGTGGGTGTTCAGAGAAAGGGGTCTCCGAGTGTGTGTGTTGATATATGTGTGTCGATTTGTGCGGAGTATATCCGCGTGTGATGTTAGGAGTTTAATTCTGTGTTGTTGTGTAGACATTGTCCTACATGTGTGTGGATGGAGTTGTGTCTCCGTGTAAGGTATTTAGTGCGGGGTGTGTTCCCCAGCGGTGTGTGTGTGTGTGTGTGTGTGTGTGTGTGTGTGTGTGTGTGTGTGTGTGTGTGTGTGTGTGTGTGTGTGTGTGTGTGTGTGTGTGTGAGTGCTGCTGTGGCAGCAGTTTGAGGCAACGCCTCGTGTGTGGATTGCTGCGGAAGCAGCGTGTGTGTGTTGGGGTTCGTCCCCATGTTGCTACATTTTGTAGCGTGTAGTGAAGCCTCACCGGTTTGGTGAGGGGTGGACGTAGGGAGCCCGTCGTGGTCCCAAACCACCTTAAAAATCACCGTGTCTTGTGGTTTGATTCTTGTGATTGTGTGTTCTCTATCCTATCTGTTTGTGCAATCGTGTGAGCTCGGTGAGATTGAGTGAATCTAGTTTAAACCTGTTTAGATTAAATTACTCGATCTTGTATATTTCACTGTGTGCTAGTTGTGTTTTTAATTGGACATAGTTTTTACTAGAAGGATCTATTCACCCCCCCTCTAGATCCGTGTTCCTGCACTACGAGACCCAACAGCTGGGAAGACAGCATCTTACTCTGATTTTGAACCAAAGTTGTCAGATTGTTGAGCACATCAGAAATACTCGGCTCACTATTGGCCTCAATTGAACTTGTAGACGGAGTGCTTGATTCAGGATACTTGACATTGTAAACCGGATGTTCTTCCTCAAAAATTTGTGTATCCTGGACAAATGGTACAGCTGGTTCCTTAGACACTACAGAGCCATAAAGATCAATCAATATCAATGCTTTCCCAAAAACTTTTTCATCTCAGAGACCCAAAAAAAAAAATTACCAGTTCAGAATGGTCTGCGGTCAGCTCAATATCATGAGTATCCACTAAAGGCAGAAGAGCAAACTTCGGTTTCCAGAAAACATATCATCTTTAAGTGGAGATTTTGTGTACCTTTGTTTCCAGAAGATTCACCCACTATCTCTTTTCCTTTTCTTTTCTTTCCTTCAGGGACTTCTTCGCTTTTCTCAACCCTTGCTTCCTCGAGAGGGATGAGCTCATCGGCCTTCCTTTTTCCTTGGGCATCTCCAGTAGGCCCCTCTATGCTTTTGCTCTCATAATCATTTTCTCTTTCGGGCATGCTGATGTCTTGAGTTGGTGGCAGCTGCTCCTCTGACACCTCTTCCTTCCCCTTGTTCTTAGTTGACGGAGTAGACATCACAGAAGTTTGTGATTGAGACGAGGACGTCCTCTTTCGAGAACGACAAGGGTAGATGTTGAACCAGCTGATTAGCATGAGAAAAGGCGAGAAGCAGAAACGGCGGAGAAGAAGAACTCAAGCGGGAAACTGGAGAGACGCTTACGGCGGGAAGTCATGAGAGAGGGAATGACCTAGCTTGTAAAAGGGCGAAAGTTCAATCGGCACTTTTAGGGTTAAACAATGTATAAAATACATTATCCCTTTTTTTTGACGTACACTTTATCCCCAAACTGCCCTTCTTGTGTATAAAATAGTTTTTCTTCACCTCCTTTATGGTCTTTGACGTATTAAACTTATATCTTATATGTTTATCGCTCAAAGGTTCATCGTTTAACGCATACCCAATGAAGATAAACACTTTTAGTCACAGATCAATGTCCAGTTAATAAAAATCACCAAAGTAACTCATTATTTTCATAAGATAAAGCTGGTTTTCAGACATATGTCTTATATTGTGTTTTAAGTTCAGTTTCAGCCCCTGAGGTAGAACCAGAGTCAACCACATCTATTCTTTCTTTTGCCCCTCTTTTTTTAATTTTTAATTTTTTTTATTGGAGCATTCTAGTGAGACTGGCCTTTTTACACAAGGAGACATGTTTATTAGACACCAGAAACCCTGGTTACTCAGCATAGTCTACCTTCTTGCCTCTTTTTATGAACAGAGATAGCTTATTTCTTCATGACATAATTTCTAGATTTCTTTGATCTACACGACTAGTTTCTCAGAAATTTGCCATTGCTCTGCCATTAACGTTTATTTTACTTGATGGCGTATTCCCTGGTCTACTTCATATTAGCTTTGAAGCATGATTTAAAAGCACTTTATAAGACATTTTCTTCTACCATATTATCCCAAAACTCATGAATTTCAGATTGATGAATTTTATTAGGTTGGACTTTTCCAGTCATTAAGAGTGTTTTCAGCTCCAGTGAAAATGCTGTCAAGAGTTCTCTTGAACAATTAACCATAAGATATAATCTTTATAGGCCGAAGATCACTCAATAGGGAAGACCAACATTTTCATACACTACTAGGAGTGGTTTCTGGTCATAATAATGCACGATGGACAAGGATAATAATGTTCCATATATTGCTCCCCCTAAGTGTCAGCCCATGGGAAAGGAATTTAGATGAGAAGAGATGGATCATATGATGATAATAAAGATGAAGGATGAAGAAGTGAGCTTTCTAACGACATTAGAGTAGAGGTCCAAATTGGTGTAGAGTTGCAGACTGCTTTAATCCAAAGATATCCTTAGTCAATTCTTGACCCAAACACTTCTGATCAGACCTGACAGTTTCAGCTCAACATCTCATCTTAAACATGACTAGCTTTCAAACTCATAATGTGCACCAACTACTTCATTTCCGCTCAGAACAGTTCAGCTCCCCCTCACTGAGTGCTAAGGTCCATAATTAGGCAGCACTTTGTTTTTATTGCAGATAGAGAGAGGTATATGCATGTTTTATTTCTAGACTCTTATGCAAACGTTCAAGTGACTCCTTTTAGATTTTCATAATAATGTTCTGTGCGAAGAGCTAACATGCAGAGAGTGTGACAATTCATGTAGTAACAATTCAGAAACACTCTTATTATTATTTGCATGCATTTATCTATAACATATAACTTTAGTACTATTGGAAGACTGACTTGAATAGAAATCCAGGCATGGGGTTTTCTCCTTCGAATGCCGTGGCTCAGTTACCCCTTTATTTCATTCCACGGCATACCTGCAAGTTAGCACTCTATTTGGCATGGGCAGGTACCCAAACGGTCTTGGGTCTTGCATGGTTAATAGCACCTTTGATGGGTGCTTTCCACAACTTTTGGGCCTCTGTATCATCATGTATCATTAAAGAGTAATCATTCATCATGTGTCCAATTCGCCCACAATAATAACAGAGAGCATCATGCTTTGATTTCTTGTTGTGCATATAATTATTTGCATGGAGTTTTTGTGCAGGTGCATACTGATTTCTATTTTTATCATGGAAGTTGTTCCTGTTGATCTTACCAAACTTGTTTTCCTTAATAGGATGTCTAGCATGTTTGAAATTTGCCCGCCTATTTTGAAGGTGCCAACAGTCCTTGACTTTATGGCCATGCTTTTTACAGTGAGAGCATTTGAGAGAATTTCTTCTAAACAAGCCTGACCAGCATTCAGTGGCCTTGTGACCAATCTTGTTACAGTTAAAGCAAGTGATGTGCTAGTTCATTGAAACAAATTTACTCTTATTAAAACCATGTTGGCTTGGAGGGAATTTAACATGATATGAATGAGATCTTTTCTTACCATTTCCAAACCAGCAATGAGCAGCAGCGTGTCCTACTTTACCATAATTAGAACATGTGACACTCTTTTTCTGAGTGACAGGGAACATGACCTGAGGGTCCATAGCATGCATTTTTCTAGCATTCAGATCATCTGATTCCATTAAGTTACATTCATGCATCAAGTGACCAAGCTTGTAACAATAATAACATTTCATGAGTTCCCTTTTATGTGCATGTCTAGGTGTTTCAGTGTGTTTTACAGCATGCATATTTTCAATATGAGTGTGATTCAATCCTTTCTTCACATGACTGGCCTTTTCCATTTTTCCAGTTTGTTTCTGATTTTTCTGAACATTGGGTTGTTTATTTTCTGAGGTGGTGGCTACATTTGATGCTTTGATAAAGGATGTCATTAGCTTATTTTTAAAAATCTTTTTGTTGACATTGTTGTAGCCTAACCCTTCCTTTTGAGCATTCACCTTAACTCCTAGCAACCTATCCAGATTCTTTTGTCCATCAACAAATTTAGACAAAACTCTGTTCAAATCCTGAATTTTATTTTCAAGAGATGCAATGTGTATTTCATAACTAGCAATCTCTTGATCACTGCAATTAACAGCTTCATTCAACACTTTGTTGGCATTTTTGTATACTTCGATCTCTTTTCTCAGCTCATCAACTTTTTCAGTTTGGTTTGTACAGATGATTTTCCCTTTTTCCACTATAAGAAGTCTTTCAGACATGGCATTGTTCAACAGTTTTAATTTTTCAATTTCTTCTTTAAGCTTATCATTTTGAACCAACTCATTTATTAGGAGCTGATCTTCTGAATTGACCTCATGCTTTCTTCCATTTTCAAATTCGTTCATTTCTTTTTGCTGTTTTTCAACCTTTTTCTGCAACTCCATGTTTACAGATTTGATGGCTTCAAATTTTTTAGCTAACAAATTCTTCTCTTGCTCAAGTTTCTCAAATTTTTCTTTCTTTTCTTTAACAGATTTTCTAAAGGAATCATTTTCAGATTTTACCTTGTTTAAATCTGAGTTAACTTGTTCAAGATCCTTCAAAAGTTTCAGCAACTTTTGATTATCAGACTTACACGCATCATGAGATTGTTCCAGCTCCAAGTAATTATCATCTGTGAGATCAGAGATATTCTGACTAGTTTTCTTTTTCAACCTTTTGAATTATTTTCTATGATTTTCATGTGACTCTAGCAGATCACCATATGCATTCTGCCAATCATCTAGAGTGTAATTTTCGAAGGGGTTTGCCTGATCATCATCCTCGTCTTCATTTTGGCTGCTACTTTCACAACATCCATTAGCCATCATGCAACTGTCCTCCCTTTTTCTGTGAGCTAGCTTTAGCTTCTCCAGAACGTCCTTGGCAGACCTGCAGTCAAGAAGGGAAGGATGTAAGACCTTGTCAGTAGCTACTTTCATCAGATTCAAAACTTTTTGATTTTCCTCATGCTTTAATCTGTGATTGTCGGTCCACTTGGAAATTTTCTTTGGTAATCTATGAGGACCATGTGAAATTAATTTCCACAGATCAAGATCAGCTGAGATTACACTTCTGTGCAAACTTACGAACCACGAATCAAAATTCGAGCCATTGAAGATCGGTGGATGAGCCATGGATCTAAACAGCAACCGGATACGTACCACACAAATGCAAGATCTACTGAGAATCGTTAAATCTGGGCAATAAGAACCTGCTCTGATACCACTTGTTGAGTGAAGGGCCCGGATTCAGAGGGGGGGTGAATGAATCCCAAACGGAAATTTGCCTAATTTGAAACTTAGACCTTGATTAACACTGAACTTACAAAATCTTGCAGAAATAAAACTCTGATTCAGTAATGCAGGTGTTCTAGCAAGATCCACACTCAAGCACTCAATGGGTCAGCCTAATGCTAGCACAAATAGCGTTTTAGAAGAATGGAATGTAGTAAATCAGCTTGATCTTAAACAGACGTTCTAACGAGACACAAGATAGAACACTTAACCTGCATGCCCAACAAACCCGGTGATTATAGTCGATCGAATAGATCTTAAGCATCCATTCACCGTGGCTGAAAGGCAATTAGGTCGCGATCCTAAACATGCACTTAATAACCCAGAGAAGAAATCAGATCACAATGCACAAGGGGTTTTAGGTGGTTCGGTCATCAGTCCTACATCCACCCCACACTCCAACCAGAGTGTGGCTTACTGCTGCCTCACAGCTTGAAACCGCTGGGCACCACAGCTTGCCTACAAACGCTGCCTAACAGCTTGAGACAGAGGAACACACTCCTCTCCTCTTCCAACCCGGAAGGAACCGCTAGTGACACCCAGTCACCAGCAACCAGAGACCCAAGTCTCTCTTCCCCTGAATCCACAGGAAGAAACCCGACCTCAAAACAGAGAATCGAAAAACACTAAGGATATGAAAAAAGAACAAATAAAAGGACAAAAGATAAACTAATCAGAATATAGTTTCAATGAGCTTGATGGCTCTGGATTTGATCCACGAGGCCTGAAATAGATCTTCAATGTGCTTTAGCCGCTTCTTCACTGTCCCTCCTCTCTTCTCTACACTCTCTTCCTCTTTCTTTTTTCTTCTTCTTTCATTATGCTCTCTCTTTTCTTTTTCTACACTAAGACTCTCTTCTTCTGCTGCTCTCCCTCTCTTTTTCTTCTCTGTTCTTTGCATCAGGCTCAATCTCTTCAGAGAAAGGATTTGTATATGACTTCAGTCTCGGACTTACATGCTTACACATTGGGTGAGTGGAGGGGACACTCCCGCCCTAAAGACTGGAGCATGTGTTGGAACATTCTGGAGCTCTATCTTCCTCAGATCACGTGCCAACTTGGTGAATGCACAGACAAACTATTAGAAAAGAGATAGACATTTTATCACACACTTAGCACAATTCGTATCAGTGTAATGAGTAAGAAGCCAGAAACTACACTGAGTATAAGTTCCTAAATCAACAGTTGCACTGACTTGCAACAAGGTGAACAAGAGGTTGCACCGAGTTGAAGTGACCCAAAGCGAGAGATGCACTGACTTGAGAAGACGCATGACATCATTAGCACATACCATAGACTCTGATCATGCAACAGATATGCACGGACAAGAAGCAACAAAATGCAAAGTTGTACTGACTTGATTTTGCCAGAGAGAAAATTTTTGCACCGAGTCAAAGGAATAAGCATCGACTAAGACGGGCAAAAAAGGCACCGATGTGAAATAAAGCAAACGTTGCACCAATCCACTTTAGCTGTCTACAGGACTTGCACAGAGTCGCGTTCCAATGTCTTTGACTAACCAAGAGTTCCACCGACTAGGTGCAGATCAAACCTTGCACCGAGAATGGTAATGCAAACACCGACTTCATGTTATTCAGAAGCTAAAAATATGCACCGACTTCATATTATTCAGAAGCTAAAAATATGCACCGAGTCGGGATATGCAGTCCAAGCAGGAGCTGCACCGAGATGGCAAAGAGAGATACAAGACAAAGCTTGCACCGAGATGTATTTGCACTGAGATGACAAAGATAGATAAAAGTCAAAGCTTGCACCGAGATGGATTTGCACTGAGATGAAGGAACGACCTGCCTGACCAAAGCATTCTGGTCAAGAATTGCACCGACCCAAGAGTTACACCGACCTCAAAAGGTGAGATGCAGAGACATGATATGCATGGAACTTAGTGGACATGACCTAGAGTAATGCATAGAGACAACATACGAACATGATCAAGGACTTGCACCGAGGCAAGCACTTATGCGTGAAGTGCAGAACTAAGCGAGAGTTGCACCGAGCAAGATTATGAGCGAGACACAGCATGCACTGACTATGACTTAGTCTATGAAATAGCATGGACCACATGGACCAAACACAACAGATAAAATTGGATAAATAAAGCACCAACAGCTAAGCATGATTCATCAGAAAGTCACTATCAAAACTAGGTTTTCCAGACATGAGCAATCCACCATACAAACAGTTCACATGAATTAATCAGATATTCTAATCAGATGCACTGACCATAATTCTATCACACATGACTCAGAAATTGTCATTATCAAAATCAGCGATCCAACAAGTAAAACATGAAAAAGGGAAACAGCACAGGACAGCCAGATCCACACATCTGCATAACATAATCATGGGTATATGAGGGATCACCAAGACCCTCAAAGCACATAGACATGCAAACCGAGGTAAAATGGCACCTCAAGGCGTCCAAAACCCATGTCTCGATCCATACTGGACCACTGAGACTGTAGCACCCCCAATAAAGCAATAGAGAAATTAAACTTCTTCCTAAAGAATCCTACATGAAGGCCTTACATAAAGAATCATACCTTATAAGGACTATTATATAAATGTACAAGTCAACATCACTTTATGCCATCATGGGTAGTTGATGGCGGGAAAATGCACGTCGTTAATACGCCTTGCTACCAAATTTAAATATCCGGCCCACAAATTAAATAGAATAGTTAAGTAGTGAGACCGAGTCGAATCCACAGAGAAGTTTAGATTTGAGAGTTGAAAACCTTGGATTTTGAGATTTGAAAATCGTGAGAGTTGGTTTGAAACTTTGATATTGAAATTGAGAAATTAATTAAACACAATGAAGGAATGATGAAAACTTAAGCTTAAAAATTAACGAGGAAAGTGAAATAAAAATGACAAAATTAAAATAATCATCGAACTTTGAACCAGAAAATAAACATAAACGGATGAACTAAAGAAATGAACAAGAAGAACAATTCCACTCAATTTAAAAGACAAGATTAAATAATGAACACAAGAAATTTAAAAGAACAATTGCAATGAAAGAAAATGTTGCCTGAAGGGGGCCTCCTGCCCCTCTCTCCCTGCTTCTTCAAAAACATTAAATGAACTCAACAGAACTCTCACAAGAACTAACAACAACAAAGAACCTAAATTACATTCTAAAGCTAACACCTCCCGAACCATTCCCAACCCCTTCCTTTTATAGGCCCTCTGCCTCTCTCTTTTCTCTACTCTCTACCGTGGGCTCTCTGTGTTTGGTATGAAGCCACTGGCCGCTCTCTGCCGTCGACCGTGCTTTTTGCTCTGCTGTCGGTAGTGTGAAAATGCATGCACCCTAGTTGCTTACGTGAGGAAGAGACTGCTGCCGTTCTCTCGCGTTGACCCCTGCCAGCTCGCCCTCCGCAGCCGCATCACGTTGCCACCACGTGAAGCCACGTGTTGAAGCTTTGGCCCATCCGCATGAAGACCTCCCGACTGGCACGTTGCCTTGGCGTGATAGCTGCAGTTGACGTGAAGCATCCTGTGTGCGCATGTGTGCCTTGGTGTGAAGGCCGCTCTGGCCACTTCGCGCCTGCCAAAGCCCCACCACGTGAAGGGGCCCATTCACGCCATGCATGCATTCAACATAAAGGCATTAAAGCCTTGTTGACATGCCTTGATCTATTCATATATATATATATTAGATATGTAGATAGATATATTAGATGATATATGTAGCGATATGAGTATAGCTAAATATGTACTATGTATATAGATATTATATATATATATATATATATTGTGAATATATATATATATAATGCATGTATTATATGAATGTATATATATTATATAAGTGAATATATATATTAGATGAATCTATATAATAATATTTATATAGAGGTATTAATGTTTTGATTTTAATTTTAAATTTTTTTTTCATGCTTCATGATATTTGGCCCATTCATTCGTAGACTTGTGGAGTTCTTGCCAAGTGCCTACAAAATAACATATTTATTGCTCAAATTATAAATAATTTCATCAAACTAACTATTTGGATCGAAAATTGATATTAAGTGTGCTAAGTGCATAATTATTAATATTAAATCTCATAAAAAGTGCGTGTATCATAAATTAACTCCTACAAATGCACACTTATCAGTAGTACGTAGTGAACTTCTTCCTAAAGAATCCTACATGAAGTCCTTATATAAAGAACCATATCTTAGGAGGACTACTATATCAATGTACAACCCAACATCACTTTATGCCAACACATGGGTAGTACGTAAGTGGGGTTTCCTTTTTCAACACAAAGGGAATGAAGGCCCCTTTTCCATGGCATCATTCACCCAAAAGAAAGCCCTTATACAAGTCATCATTTAACCTTAGGGCCACCATCCCACTATAGTATTAATATATATATATACACCATGAAGGCCAACACGTGAAGGTTGCAGTTTTGTCTAAAGCCATGAAGAATGAACGCCCTCATGTAGAGGCGTCATTTACATGAATAGGATCACCCAATTAAGGAGTAACCCTTCACCAAGGCGTCATTTCCAAAGTGCTTCTAGAAGGGGGTTAACAATAACAACCTACGTTTGCTGGCAATGGACCCATGAGGGAACATTCATAGCAGGGTTTCAGATCTGGTTCCCCAACTGGACCCGCAAGGCATTAAACCAACGCTTTGCGTCAGCAACTAGATTTCCTATAACTAATTCCCTCCGTAGCACTGGCAGAGGCTACTGCCATCATCAATGCTGCTCGTAAAAAGGATAATTTCCTTCTCTCCCTCAGAAGACGTGAAGGAGCGTCCTTCTTACACTCTACGTCCTGCTGTTGGAGCTTTATGGCGGCGGAGAACGTGTGGCTTCTTCCTGGGATTTCTTAGTCTTTCATCTGTACCACGTATACTCCTCCAAAACATAGGTGTTCTCAAGATCTGGCCTAACTAGTAGCTAAATAAGTTAACGTAACATGCATGCTTAGAGTTAGAATAACTTATCTTCCATGCTATATTACCCGGCTTTATTGTGATCAAAAATGACCTAAAATATAACATGTTACACAAATTTTTACATAGCATGTTACATCTGTTATATATGGTTTTATACCCAATCCGTTACACTGATTTTATGAGTTTTGAACATATCCTATTACACTAGTTTTACAGCCTTAAATAATCATGTTTTAGCCCTAGTATATAACCTCTGTTACATAAGATACATACTTGTTTTAAAAACCTGAAAAGTCCAGCCCTAAAGTGAATAGCGCCCCCAGCCAGGGCACCATTCCGTGAAGGGGCGCCCCAAGCCAGGGCGCCATTTAATTGAAGACACTATGAAGTGTCCTCAATTCAATTTCCAGTAATTTTTAGCAATTATTAATCAACGCATTAAAAAATCCATATCTATTGAACTAAACCATGAAATTCTTGCATGAATATAGTTTTGTGATCTTGATATTTTTCTCTACCTGTCCATGTCCTTAATTCCTGATTCGGAGAAACTCTGAAAATATGAACAGTAACTTGTATCTCAGAATGTACCTCTCGGATGCGAAGCATGACTCACTTGATAACGGCTCAATTAGTGACTCTCTGCAGTGACTTCAATTAACTGAAGACACTACAGAGGGGTGCCAATTGACCAGAGCCCTTATATCAAATAGCGACACCTCTAGGGGTCTTCAATTAAATGAAGACATCCTGAGGGGGCGCTAATTCAATTTTAGAGAAAATACGGACACCGCATTAGAAAATTCATATCTATGAAACTGAAACCCAACAATTATACATGAGCATGTTTCTGAACTCCTAAGAATTTTCACTACCTGTTCATGTCCTTGCTTCCTATTTTCGAGAAACTTTTACGATATGAATAGTGTTTTGAGTCACAGAACGTACCTACCGGGTGTAAATCACCCAAATGTAATTGGCGCCCCAAGCCAGGGCGCCAATTCATTGAATAGCGACACCCCATGAAGTCTTCAATTCATTGAAGACTCTCTGAGGGGGCGCCAATTACCTTCTGTATATATATTTTCTAAAAAATGAAAAATTTGAAAGACTGGCCAACCCCCAGGTGCCAATTACATGAAAGAATGGGCAACCCCTAGGCACCAATTGCATAAAAGACCTGCCAACCCCAGGGCGCCAATTGACTGAAAGAGGGGCCAACCCCCAGGCGCCAATTACATAAAATACCCCATGACCCCCAGACACCATTTCAGTAATAGAGGCATTTGTTCTGATTCCTGATTTGTCTCAAAATTTGTACCGATATAACCCTAGTACATGTTCCTGCAACATATATTTTTGAACTCCATTCATGAAATCTACCTTACGTTCTTACAATAGTCACCCCTTGAAATTCTATATTGGCTATAAATGAGAGTAGACATCAAAAGTAATATATGAAATGATGTGCGTATGGGGCCCGGTCTGGTCCGTGGAGGAGCGCCCTAAGGTACTTGTGCCCATGGGAGTTTATTGACCACGGTGTTTGGCATTGCACCGAAGTACTTACTTGACTTTCTTGACTTGAGACACTCCACACTTACTCTCTTTACTTGCTTGACTTGACTTGCGTGGCCCGGAACGGGTGGTACTTGACTTGCGTGGCCCGAGAAAGGGCAAAATACTTGCTTGATTGAAATAGCCAATTCTATTAACACGTGCTTGATATTACTTACTTGAACATGAATTTTGCTTACTTGAACACGACTCTTACTTTCTTGCACATGAGTTCTTGCTTGCCCGAGAAGTGGCATCAATATCTATAAGTTCTTGATATCCTGCTTGACAAACACTTGAAATCATGCGATAATCTCTTTATATAGTTCTTGATCTCTTATTGTTCATCATGCATAGATTTACCTATATATCTGATTTTCTTACTCGCACATCATGCATAGCTATACTGGTAATATATGTAACCTGTAAATCACTTAAAGATTACTTGAACTTGAGATGCAATTCCTACTGAGCGATTCGCGCATCCAGTTGCTTCCTAACATTTTTCAGGTAATTCGGATAGAGACATTCACCCAAATGGGAATGAGACCGAGTGAAGAGTGCTAGAGTCACGGATCATCTGAAGTCCCGCGATCAATGACACCCAAGAGGGGGGTGAATTGGGTGTTTACAAATTTTAAGGAAACTTTTGGCCTATTTAAAATATGTGATAGAATGCTAATTATGAGATTCAAAACTATTTGAACACAAATTGGATTTATCAAACTTTGTATGATGAGATATAGAATATGCAAGATATACGTAGATAAATCCGTAACAACAATTAACAAATACACTCACTTAGAATGGAGGTAGAAGAAAAGGACTAAACCACACAAATCAAACCATAGTGCACAACGGTTTTTAAGGTGGTTCGGATGCAATGACGGCAATCCTACGTCCACCCCTCACCAAACCCGGTGGGGCTTCACTCGGGGATAAATCCCCAAACGGAGACGACGCTCCAACCACACACGCAGGACGACGCCTGCCCACACACACGGGGACGTGCCCCAAAACACACACACATACAGAGATGTAGTCTCCAACACGATCCAACAAGCGGATCAATAAGACACATACACGCTGTGGCAAGTGTAGCACTCCACACACACAAACACTAAGATATGGATAAATCCACACACACACACACATATCTAAGAAGACCTATGCGCACACGAATCAAGTACGACACACACACACACACGACCACGGATCCAACAACGATCCATACACACACGAGTTTGCAATTTATAAGAAACACAAATCTAAAACTATAAAGCATAAAATACAAACATGAATAAACCACAGTTTAGAAAGCTCCTGATTTAGGCTCCCCCTGAGTGTGTGCTCTGGATGTTCGCGTTGATTCCTTCTTCACTTGAATAGCTTGAGACTCAGCTTGAATGGCCTTGTATTTGATGTAGATCTTCTTACACGGAGTACTGTTCACGGCTACAGTACCCTTCCTTCTTCCTTGGACAAATCCATGTATATTCTTGATGCTTGTGAGCCTGTTCTCTTCCTTTGAGACTGCTGACTTCAAATGAGCTTGTTCTCTTCCTTGTGAGCTTGAAATCCTTGCTTGCTTCTTGATTGAATCAACTTGAAGGGAAGGGGAGAAGAACATATGTGCTATTCTTTTGTATCCACTTTGGTGTATCATCACTAATAAATTTCTCATCAAGTTTGTCATCATCAATAAGTTTGTCATCATCAAAACCATAACTTAACAATCACAACAATCATTACAACCACAACTCAACATCATCTACAGTTAGCTAGTCGTGTCTTTTGATCTTCTTGAGTCTCCTTTTGTATCTTCTAGTTATGCTTGGTCTAGTCGATTGAATCCTTGTTAAGGCATGTAGCCTAGTATTTGGATTTTAATTTGGAATTCCTACGGACTAGCTTTATCATCTTTTGATTAATCGCTTAGTTGTCACTTTGGACTATTGGGATCATTAGATATTATTAGTTTTTCTGCACTCCGTATTTATGTATGTCAAATTTTACCGCTCTAATGACACGATCTATATAGACGCGCCGCGCCTCCAAGTATCTTCCGCGCTCGGGGTGTGACAGAGACATTCACAAAGGTCACGTGTCAACCACTGGATCACACCAGGTTGACCAGACACTAATCATGATTCTAAAATATTACGGAACACTACTCGATATAATGGCACTCCTGGCTACCCCATAATATGGTCATCACCCTCATAGGACATCCAAGATATCCACGGGACACAGGCAAACCACAAGGTCAAGCCAAGACAATTGGAGGTCAAACATCGGAAAACAGGACAATGGATGGCAAACGGTCACCGGCCTGACCGCTAGGCGGACCAAGCGGTCAGACAGAGGGCCGCTGGCCAACAACTAACACACATAGGGGCATGCGGTCTATCGCAGGGACGCAAGGTGACCCTAGTGGTCAACCATAAGCCCGCTAGACATAGTCAACCCCAAACCGACATAAACCAGTCAAACATCCAAGCGGTCTCCATCACGCCCACTGGGAGGACCATGCGGTCAGGGCTAGGACCGCTAGCCCGAACCGACTTAAATCCGTTGACTAATTCAAACAAAGCCTAGTGGTCATCTACTAAATCGCTAGGACCAGCCTTGCGGTCTATCGCGTGACCGCTTGGCCAAACCGACATAACACCCCATTCCTAGCGGTCTAACAATGGACCGCTGGACTAAGCTTAGCGTTCTAACGATGGACCGCTAGCAACCCTAAACGGTCTATCGAATGACCGCTTAGGCCTGAACTGACATAGAACCGCCATAGCTCCAAACACATCCTAGCGGTCACCCACTGGGCCGCTAGAAGGATGCAAACGGTCTCTGAAAGGACCGCAAGGGCATCACGGCAGGTAAAACAGAGGATTGGCCGATCCCGGGCTTTCCACGCCCCATTCGCTCTAAAACGAAGGGGAGACAACCCTAATGACCACACAAGCCTTCCACAGATCGGAAGAGATCAATTTGACACCAAAATGATAAGAAACGGGCGATTCCCATGAATCAACCCAAAATGAGTCAAGGGGATAGTCAGGCTCATACCGACTCCGATTCTCAACCAAACGTGATGAAACTGGCGGGAATGAATTCCCAACATGCCAGGGGTTCAAATGAGACTAATTAAACTGAAAACTATCGCCTAGGGAGGCGAACTTGGCTCACACCCCCCGAACATGCTTTCACCCAAAACGAGGTAAAACCCACTCATTCTCACACCGTATAGCTCAAAATCACAGGGGAACACAAAACAGGAGTAGGGCGTCCATCTCCCTACCTCCACCGAAGTTCTAGCACGCCGAAGCTACTAAACCGTGCCAAAATCGATCAAACGGACCCGAACACGCCGGCTTTGAATCAACCGAGGGATCGCGCCAACGCCACGCTCCATCCGTCATGCCATCACACTCCAGATCAACTCATGACGTTCCTGCCTCGCCCATCTCGCCACAGTCGCGCGCCCCGCAGAGAGAGGAGAAGAGAGGAGAGAAAATGAGAGGGAGACAGTGAGTGACGTGAGGAGTGAGGAAGGAGAAAAGATATTAAAAAGAAAAAAGAAATTAGTAATTTCCCAATTTTTGTAAAATCTGATTTTTGGCCCGAAAAAACACTAATTCAGAAAAATATGAAAAAATAGTCTAAACGATCCTCGGAATGAGCACAACGCAACTGTAGCGTCCTCGAGTCGATGAACTCAACAACAAACTCTCCATTGGGTTCCGTAACTTGTACGAGAGAAAAACCTACGCGGATAGTAAAACTCAACTCAGTACCCACAAAAGCGATCCGAAAGCTCTCCGAAAAAGGTCTGACAGACCCAAGGTATTACACTTTTGATGAAATATCTCTATTCTAACTGACAGGTTAAAGTAAACACGTGAGTTTGAAATAAGAAGGCACGTGTTCCTAGAATACTGGAAGCTGGCACTTGATTCCAGGGAGCTTATGAATGGCATGTGATCCAAGGCAAGAAGCAAGCTAGTGATTCTGCCATGTGGAGTGTCACCGCTCAGTAATTTTGACACGTGGAGAGATGGGAACCATATCTGCAGCGAAGTTTAGGCGGGAAACATGGCTTCCACATGCCCTTCGCCTGCTGCCTATAAAAGAGGCATTATCGCCATATTTCGAACACGATATAGAGAAGATCAAGAGAGAAAAGAAAAAGGAAGAGTAGAAAAAGAGAAGTACGAAAGAGCCAAGGCGTAAGAAGAGAGCTGCAGAGAAAGAGTTAGTTGATCGAAAGAGAAGAGGAATCTTGGGAGAGAATCTGAGTGCATTTATTGAGCTGTGAGGGAAGTGAGATCCATTGATGCTCCTGGCTTGTAGTTCATAACCATCGCTAGTCAGCTCTAAATTTGGAGCTATATTTTTTATTTATTTTCTTTGGTTTATGTTTTCTGTTTCGAACCATCATTTACTCAAGCTGTGTGTCAGCGGTTGTGTCATAAGCTGTAAGGCCCAGTGGAAGAGGAGGATTCCTCGGGTAGCATAAGCTGTAAGGATCAGCGGTTGTTGGGAATTTTTTCACCGAAGCTATGGATCAGCAGATTACATGTTGTGAATCAGTAGTGAATTCTTACTCTTAAGACTATTAGATGGTGCAAACCGGATTCAGAGGGGGGGTGAATGAATCCCTCTTAAAACTATTTGCTATAAATCTATCCGATTAAAAGTCTAATCAGTGAACTATTATGGAATTAGAACTGATTGACTTAACTAAACCAGAACTGTAAAGAAGCACACGATCAACCAGATAATAGGTGACTGTGAGCTATACTGAGACACGCTATTGAATAGATCGTTAGTCTAAGTAACGAATTACTCAGCAGATAGATAATTGAACGCGATCCTATGCATGCATCTAGTGGTGAAACACAAAGATGAGCAAACCACAGTGCACGAGAGATTTTTAGGCGGTTCGGTCCTCCAGACCTACATCCACCCCACACTCCAACCAGAGTGTGGATTCTGCGGTCAAACAGCTTGAACAGCTGGGCCTCACAGCTTGCCAACAATAGCTAAGCCTCACAGCTTGCTTAACCGCTGACTAACAGCTTGACCACTGGGCAATACAGCTTAGCCACCAGAGGAATCCTCCTCTGCCACTAGGCCTTACAGCTCATGCCACCGCTCAGCATTACAGCTTAGCTCCGCTGATACACAGCTTAGAAAAAAGATGAAAAAATAAAACAGAAAACATATAGGTTCAGCATCGAAAAGCTGACAATAAAAACTGAAAGAGACAAGCTCACGCAGCAGCACTGTGTCTTGTATTTGATCCAAAGAACATAGAACGGAAAGGTCCTTAGATCATTTGGACTTCTAAATGCTTCTTGCTCACGAACTCTTCAAACCAGCACCTTTGCTTTGCTCTTTGACTCTCTGTCACTCAATCTCAATCTGCACTCACTCTGCCCTCTTTTTCTCACTCTCAGCAATTCTATCTCCCTCTCTTTCTCTTTTACTGCTCGCTTTCTCTTTCTCTTCTACCGCTCTCTCTACAGCTCTCTTCTTTTCTCTCTCTTCTTCTCCTCATCACTGCTCACAGAACTCTCTCTGACTCTTCTTGTCACGCCCCGAACCGATAGCAGCGGAACGTGTCGTTTGCTTGGAACGTGACAGTTAAACAGTCGTGAATGATCAAGAGCAATTGCATAAGACTAAAATAATTTTGAACAATAGTAGAAATTTTATTTCTAATATAAATCTCTTACAAGAATTTGTTTTCCAACCTAAGGACTCCATCACAATGGAAAGGAAGGAAACGACATACTAACAGACTTAGACAAGATAACTGAATAAGAGACGATAAGCTAACCTAGCTAGACAATACTATCTAGACTCAAGAAAGACAAAAGACTCGGGTTCACTAGTTTCCGAAGCTCGCTTGCACACTTGTCCTGCCCGTGTGAGTCTCGGTCTTGCTAGCCACCTGATTACCTGAAAATATTGGAATAAAACGGAGTGAGCGAACGCTCAGTAGGAAATTATATCTCAAGAACTAGCAATGGGTTTAAGTAATTACAATTTTTCACATGTAAATGCAATATGGCTATGCATGTAGAAATAACTGAGCAAGTGAAATAAAACTAATCAATAGAATAACAAGTCGTGCAAAACTTTCAAGTGAGTCTTAAACAAAAGGTATTCATGAGAGACTTTATAGATTATTGGCTATTTCACGCACGTACTTTGCCCGTGTCGGGCCACGCTAGTAAAGTCACGCAAGTCAAGTCACGCACGCGAGAAAGAGAGAGAGTGTGTGGAATGCCAAAGATTAAGAGAGAAAGTACTTCGGTGCAATGCTAGACACCGTGATCAATATAACTCCCATGGGCACTAGTACTTTTGGGTACTCCTCCCAGGACCAGATCGGGCCCTTATATGCACAGCATTAAAGATAGATCTAGACATCCACGATAATTTATAGCCAATAAGGAGTTTCAAGAACAAGCTTTAATAGGATGATAAGATAATATTTTCATGGAATTCAAGGGCAAGGCCCTTGAGTAAGGACATTCTTTCGATAAAATCCACGCAAAGCATATAAACCATGACATGTCGATAAACTGGGTGGAATTGGTTCCCTAACTTGGGTACCATGACAATTAAGTGTCCATATATAGATGGTCGCCTATTTGATATAGAATTGAGGTCTACAAGAACAGCCTATTAATGGCATGATGTTCTTATCCCATCAAGAATATTCTCATGATATCCATTAGCATATCATAAGGGCCGGTACACCATGTTTCTATAGAGTGACATGGCAAAATAGTGTGAAAGGTTTTTATGGTACAACCCGCTCAATCGGCCTTGAGGGAATCCAAGGCTACGAGGAGACTTACGGAGGTCCCAATGACTAACTTGCTAGTCCAAAGGAACGGAATGTCCAATGGAGAGCTTGTATGTCACCGAGAGTTAGTGGGTAAACGATAAACCATTGGAAAACATGGGACTATATTCACGGAGTGGAAATATAATGCCGATAATATACTTGCATATATATATATATATATATATATATATATATATATATATATATATATATATCGAACCCTCGGTTAACAGAAAAATGGGAAAAATAGTAACACAGGAAAATAGCCACTTAAGCCAAGTCATTACTTATCAAATTAACGCCTTTCGCAGGGGCGTTTATTTACAATTTGACGACTTATACAGCAGGCGTCCATCATATTTCTTCTATTTTGCATAATTTCTAAATTTTGGAATTTTAGTAGAACGCGCCTTAAACAGGGGCGTTACTTTCAAATTCGCGCCCTGGTTCAGGGCGTCACTTTTATAAGAGACGACCTCATGCATGTCGTTAATTCACTATCTTCCGTAATTCGGGATATTAACATGAACAGTGTAAATTTTCCAAATAATAAATTTCAGGAACCAAGGTACAAGGTCAGGACAAGAAAAATAGCAGGATTCAACAGGTATGATCATGCATCATATTAGATTCGTAGTTTCATAGATATTAAATTTTAAACACGGTTAATTAACAATTAGGTGAAATTGACGACTCCTGGGCAGGGCGTCAAAACTCAAATTAGCGCCTTAGCCAGGGGCGTTATTTTCAAATACGCGCCCATGTCAGGGTCGCTTCTTTTAAAATTTCACAAAAAACCTTTGAAACCACAATAAAACTATATGCATGCATGACTGATGGTATTATTATGAACTTAAGCTAGTTTGGGCTACGTTCTTGAGAAAACCTACCTGGTTACAATCTTGGTTAAAGTCACGTGAAGGATTTGAGGAGAACGGGGCTCTGTTATAAACAGGGCCTCCTGAAGAGATGTGAACAGCAAATAATAACTGGACAATCAGGTACTGGATGTTGTGCGGGTGAAGAAGATGAGACTCTGCTGCCAACTTTAGTAGCAACTCTTTCAGCAGCAACAGCTTCCTTCTTCACTGTTATTGGAAGAAGAGGACGTCGACGAAGAACCCCACGTCCTTCAGCTAGACGGAAGAGTTACTACTTACTGCAGACTTCCTACAGAAGGAAAAACTGAACAACATTAGTTTCCTTCATAATACCTAACTGAACCCAGAGGAAGAAGATCCACATGTTCTTCACGGTTGACAGCACCAGCAGATCGCTAAAATAGCGTTCTGGGTCGATTAGGAGGGTATTTATAGAGTCTTAGGAACCCTAATAGAGTTAGAGTTCGATTCAAAGTAATATTTCCCCGATAGAGTCCTTTCTATGATCTATCAACCCATACTAATCCTAAAACTTACCCTGGATAGTCCCCCAGGTCGAACGGAACTCAAATGTAATTAACGCCTTCGACTAGGTCGTTAATTTTAAATTGACGCCTTGCATCTCGTCGTTTTTAAAGAAATAACGCCCTTCCGTCGGGCGCTATTCACGATTTCACGTTAAGTTAAGCTAGTTACTATATTTGAGGATTTTTTCCTTTTTTATTTGATAAGATCTAGTTACGAAAATTTATGGGTAATATTTTTCCATTTTTCTTGATTTTTCCATATAATTAATTTTTAAAAATTCCTTTAAATCAAAACATGGCACTATTCACTTTTTGAATTGACGACTTAGTTTAAGTCATCTTTTAGGAAATACACGCCCATGACCATGGTGTCATTTCCATTTGACATTTCTTTGAAGATGTAAAATTATGTTTATGCCCTAGAAATCCTTATCAATGTATCCTTTCGTATGCTATTTATACTTTATCTGATTTTTCTGATTAGAAGTAACGACTTGTTCAAAGTCATTTTCTATGCAATTGACGCAGGCATACGTTGGCGTCATTTCATTTTTAGCATTTCCACTTACCCGTCAAAAGACTAATATTGTATATATATCCATGTTACTCTTTAACTATATAATGCACAAGTCTATACATTCTTTCTCCAAGTCTATACATTCATTCAATCCATATAATGCATAAGTCTATACATTCCTCCAAGTCTACACACTCCTTCCCCAAGTCTATACATTCATTCCCTAAGTCTATACATTCATTCAAGTCCATACATTCCATTATACAAGTCTATACATTGTCAAAGTCTTTGCATTCCTGAAGTCTATACTTTCTTGAAGTCTATACATTCTACCCACTCAAGTCTATACATTCATTCCTTCATCCAAAGTCATCTAAAGTCTATACATTCCTAAGTCTATACATTCTACCCACTCAAGTCTATACATTCATTCATCCAAAGTCTATACATTCATAAGTCCATAAGTCTATACACTCACAAGTCCACACATTCCCTAAGTCTATACACTCACAAGTCTGTACATTCAACCATTTATTCTCTAAAGTATAGACATTCCTTCATCCATAAAGTCTGTACATCAGTCCAAAGTCTTTACGTAAATCTTATATTCATATATCCTCCCTTTATAATGTAATAAATGTGGAATATTAAATTTGCTAAATTAGTAAAAATTATAACTTGACCTTTTCTTCAAGATTTAATGATTCTCAATTCAATAAAAATTATGTTGTGCATTAAATGACTACTTAAAAATAACATGTTATTTTTCTTTTTAATATATATATTTATTCCCTTTTTAGCCTTCAAAATTACCGGGTGTTACACCCTCCCCCACTTAAAAGAATTTGGTCCCCAAATTCACATCATCTTCCATTCCTAACAGAGTCTAGCTATCACTTATTATGAGCTTATACAGAAGAAATCTTAAGTATGGAAGAGCTAGTTTAGGATTTTGGGTGAGGGATACCTTCCACAACTTCTTTCCTGACAAGTTCGACCACAGCTTGAGTTTCTCTTGGAAGCTTTTGGATCAAAATAGGACATTCTGCTATCTTATGGTCTAAGCTTCCACAACGCAGACATGCTCCCGAACTCCACCAACACTTCTTCGATTTGTGACCATATCTACCACAAGATTTACACTTACCTTGCGCGTGATCTGTCGAAGTTCCCTTCTTATTACACTTCTTACATTTCTGGCATTTCTTACACCTTTGTGAAATATCACCCTCGTTTACCCTTTTCTTAGTAACGGTGAACTTTTCAAAGCCATTTGTTCGATCCTTCCCTTCAACTCTTTCTTTTTCTTCCACCACTTTCTCTAGCTCTTGAACTCTTCTGACAAGGTCCGCGTAAGCTTGGACATCCACTAAGATCATCTCATGAACGAAGCTTGGCTTAGATGCTTCCATTTTATCTAGGTTCCTGCAAAGATGATTGGGAAAATAATTTATTTACTCAAGAATTGAAATGTAAATATTTTATCTTTCTTTTATAGCTTTAACCCCAAGTTCTACCCATCTCTCACGAAATTCCTATAGGATGACTGACAAGGATACTCAACCTATAACTTGGTTTTAACAATCTAAGGATTTTGAAAGCCGAAACTCTAATATGACTTACAGGGATACTTGACCTATCACCGAAACCTAATAACTTGAGGATGTGAAAGCCGAAGCTCTAACTGACAAGGATGACCTATCCTTGGGACTTAATAACTAGAGGATATGAAAGCCGAAGCTCTGATATGACTGACAAGGATGACCTATCATTGGGACCTAATAACTGGAGGATATGAAAGCCGAGGCTCTGATACCACCTCTGTCAGGCCCCGAACTGATAGCAGCGGAACGTGTCATTTGCTCGGAACGTGGCAGTTAAACAGTCGTGAATGATCAAGAGCAATCGCATAAGACTAAAATAATTTTGAACAACAATAGAAATTTTATTTCTAATATAAATCTCTTACAAGAATTTGTTTTCTAACCTAAAGACTCCATCACAATGGAAAGGAAGGAAACGACATACTAACAGACTTAGACAAGATAACTGAATAAGAGACGATAAGCTAACCTAGCTAGACAATACTATCTAGACTCAAGAAAGACAAAAGACTCGGGTTCACTAGTTTTCGAAGCTTGCTTGCACACTTGTCCCGCCCGTGTGAGTCTCGGTCTCGCTAGCCACCTGATTACCTGAAAATGTTGGAATAAAACGGAGTGAGCGAACGCTCAGTAGGAAATTATATCTCAAGAACTAGCAATGAGTTTAAGTAATTACAATTTTTCACATGTAAATGCAATATGGCTATACATGTAGAAATAACTGAGCAAGTGAAATAAAACTAATCAATAGAATAACAAGTCGTGCAAAACTTTCAAGTGAGTCTTAAACAAAAGGTATTCATGAGAGACTTTATAGATTATTGGCTATTTCACGCAAGTACTTTGCCCGTGTTGGGCCACGCTAGTAAAGTCACACAAGTCAAGTCACGCACGCGAGAAAGAGAGAGAGTGTGTGGAATGCCAAAGATCAAGAGAGAAAGTACTTCGGTGCAATGCTAGACATCGTGATCAATATAACTCCCATGGGCACTAGTACTTTTGGGTGCTCCTCCCAGGACCAGATCGGGCCCTTATATGCACAGCATTAAAGATAGATCTAGACATCCACGATAATTTATAGCCAATAAGGAGTTTCAAGAACAAGCTTTAATAGGATGATAAGATAAGATTTTCATGGAATTCAAGGGCAAGACCCTTGAGTAAAGACATTCATTCGATAAAATCCACGCAAAGCATATAAACCATGACATGTCGATAAACTGGGTGGAATTGGTTCCCTAACTTGGGTACCATGACAATTAAGTGTCCATATATAGATGGTCACCTATTTGATATAGAATTGAGGTCTACAAGAACAGCCTATTAATGGCATGATGTTCTTATCCCATCAAGAATATTCTCATGATATCCATTAGCATATCATAAGGGCCGGTATACCATGTTTCTATAGAGTGACATGGCAAAATAGTGTGAAAGGTTTTTATGGTACAACCCGCTCAATCGGCCTTGAGGGAATCCAAGGCTACGAGGAGACTTACGGAGGTCCTAATGACTAACTTGCTAGTCCAAAGAAACGGAATGTCCAATGGAGAGCTTGTATGTCACCGAGAGTTAGTGGGTAAACGATAAACCATTGGAAAACATGAGACTATATTCACGGAGTGGAAATATAATGCCGATAATATACTTACATATATATATATATATATATATATATATATATATATATATATATCGAACCCTCGGTTAATAGAAAAACGGGAAAAATAGTAACACAGGAAAATAGCCACTTAAGCTAAGTCATTACTTATCAAATTAACGCCTTTCGCAGGGGCGTTTATTTACAATTTGACGACTTATACAGCAGGCGTCCATCATATTTCTTCTATTTTGCATAATTTCTAAATTCTGGAATTTTAGTAGAACGCGCCTTAAACAGGGGCGTTACTTTCAAATTCGCGCCCTGGTTCAGGGCGTCACTTTTATAAGAGACGACCTCATGCATGTCGTTAATTCACTATCTTCCGTAATTCTGGATATTAACATGAACAGTGTAAATTTTCCAAATAATAAATTTCAGGAACCAAGGTACAAGGTCAGGACAAGAAAAATAGCAGGATTCAACAGGTATGATCATGCATCATATTAGATTCGTAGTTTCATAGATATTAAATTTTAAACACGATTAATTAACAATTAGGTGAAATTGACGACTCCTGGGCAGGGCGTCAAAACTCAAATTAGCGCCTTAGCCAGGGGCGTTATTTTCAAATACGCGCCCATGTCATGGTCGCTTCTTTTAAAATTTCACAAAAAACCTTTGAAACCACAATAAAACTATATGCATGCATGACTGATGGTATTATTATGAACTTAAGCTAGTTTGGGCTACGTTCTTGAGAAAACCTACCTGGTTACAATCTTGGTTAAAGTCACGTGAAGGATTTGAGGAGAACGGGGCTCTGTTATAAACAGGGCCTCCTGAAGAGATGTGAACAGCAAATAATAACTGGACAATCAGGTACTGGATGTTGTGCGGGTGAAGAAGATGAGACTCTGCTGCCAACTTTAGTAGCAACTCTTTCAGCAGCAACAGCTTCCTTCTTCACTGTTATTGGAAGAAGAGGACGTCGACGAAGAACCCCACGTCCTTCAGCTAGATGGAAGAGTTACTACTTACTGCAGACTTCCTACAGAAGGAAAAACTGAACAACATTAGTTTCCTTCATAATACCTAACTGAACCCAGAGGAAGAAGATCCACATGTTCTTCACGGTTGACAGCACCAGCAGATCGCTAAAATAGCGTTCTGGGTCGATTAGGAGGGTATTTATAGTCTTAGGAACCCTAATAGAGTTAGAGTTCGATTCAAAGTAATATTTCCCCGATAGAGTCCTTTCTATGATCTATCAACCCATACTAATCCTAAAACTTACCCTGGATAGTCCCCCAGGTCGAACGGAACTCAAATGTAATTAACGCCTTCGACTAGGTCGTTAATTTTAAATTGACGCCTTGCATCTCGTCGTTTTTAAAGAAATAACGCCCTTCCGTCGGGCGCTATTCACGATTTCACGTTAAGTTAAGCTAGTTACTATATTTGAGGATTTTTTTCTTTTTTATTTGATAAGATCTAGTTACGAAAATTTATGGGTAATATTTTTCCATTTTTCTTGAGTTTTTCATATAATTAATTTTTAAAAATTCCTTTAAATCAAAACATGGCACTATTCACTTTTTGAATTGACGACTTAGTTTAAGTCATCTTTTAGGAAATACACGCCCATGACCATGGCGTCATTTCCATTTGACATTTCTTTGAAGATGTAAAATTATGTTTATGCCCTAGAAATCCTTATCAATGTATCCTTTCGTATGCTATTTATACTTTATCTGATTTTTCTGATTAGAAGTAACGACTTGTTCAAAGTCATTTTCTATGCAATTGACGCAGGCATACGTTGGCGTCATTTCATTTTTAGCATTTACATTTACCCGTCAAAAGACTAATATTGTATATATATCCCTGTTACTCTTTAACTATATAATGCACAAGTCTATACATTCTTTCTCCAAGTCTATACATCCATAAGTCCATACAATGCATAAGTCTATACATTCCTCCAAGTCTACACACTCCTTCCCCAAGTCTATACATTCATTCCCTAAGTCTATACATTCATTCAAGTCCATACATTCCATTACACAAGTCTATACATTGTCAAAATCTTTGCATTCCTGAAGTCTATACTTTCCTGAAGTCTATACATTCTACCCACTCAAGTCTATACATTCATTCCTTCATCCAAAGTCATCCAAAGTCTATACATTCCTAAGTCTATACATTCTACCCACTCAAGTATATACATTCATTCATCCAAAGTCTATACATTCATAAGTCCATAAGTCTATGCACTCACAAGTCCACAGATTCCCTAAGTCTATACACTCACAAGTCTGTACATTCAACCATTTATTCTCTAAAGTATACACATTCCTTCATCCATAAAGTATGTACATCAGTCCAAAGTCTTTACATAAATCTTATATTCATATATCCTCCCTTTATAATGTAATAAATGTGGAATATTAAATTTGCTAAATTAGTAAAAACTATAACTTGACCTTTTCTTCAAGATTTAATGATTCTCAATTCAATAAAAATTATGTTGTGCATTAAATGACTACTTAAAAATAACATGTTATTTTTCTTTTTAAAATATATATTTATATATTTATTCCCTTTTTAGCCTTCAAAATTACCGGGTGTTACACTTCTCAATCAGCTCTCTCCCTTTTCTTCTATGCAACTTCTTCCCAATCTTTTTCTTTATCTGTGTATGTTGATTTCAGACGAAAACCCTTTATTTATAAGCGGGAGATAGAGTGCGCGTGGATGGCACTTTCCCGCTCATTTTCCAAGTAGCTTATCCTTGCTGACGGTCCACGTGTCAGAAGGTTGCTAGCCATGTGATAGAATCGCAGTCAATGAGGCATCCTGGGATCACGCGCTACTTATTGGATCACGTGAGAACATATGTTCCTGCGTATTCAATAAAGACATTTCGTCAAACACCCTATAGGCATATTGAAGCAATCATAATTTGACTTAACCATGCAGACATGTTGTAGAGAATGCATGACTCTAAGTAGGAGAGTGCATATACCTTATATGGATGGACCTAAAATGTACACTGCCCTTGCATGCGTATGGCAGAGTATGCACAGACCTAAATGTGCATGATACAGGAATTGCACTGACCTTTATACGCTTAATGTAAAACATTGCATCAACCTTCTATATGCTCAGGCAAAATGTGCACAGACCATAGGTAGTATAAAACAAAGGATACACCGACCTTCTATATGCACGATAAGAAATATGCACTGACCTTGCATGTAGATGGCAGAGTATGCACAGACCTACATATGCATGATAAGAGATATGCACTGACCTTATACGCAGTATAGAGAAATGTTGCACCGACGTTCTGAATGAGCATGCAAATGTGCATCGACCTGACGAGCAAATGTGCTTGGGCTTTATATGCATGCAGCACAAGATACACCGACCTTATGTGACTTGTCACAAAAGTGCACAGACTTTCGTGTGCCCAAAAAAGACCCTTCACCGACTTTATATGCATAATGCAAAAACTACACCGACCTTAATGTGCGAAATGTAAAGCATGCACCGATCATGGTTTGCCCAAAATGAGATATGCACAGACCTTCTGGTGTTGAAACCAAAACATGCACAAACCTTGTATACTACAAACCAAAACGTGCACAAACCTTGTATACCAAAAACCAAAACATGCACAGACCTAGCATGCAGATGGCAAATTGTACATTGACTTGAACAGTGACCTACATCGACCTATATGCAGTACAGTGAACACACATTGACCTAATCATGCCTTGCCACAGGGACATGCACTGACCTTCTATATGCATGAATAGTAACATGCACAGACTTTGGTATGCCATCAGGCAAACATGCACAGACTTCATGTGTTGAAACCAAAATGTGCACTAACCTTATTTGACTGTGAGCAGTGATGTGCACAGACTTAATCATGCATTAAAACAAATATGCACTTACCATTACATAAGAATGGCAAACATGCACTGACTTCCATTTGACTTCACCAAAAATGACCTATATGACTCAATCAACTTACTCATATGACTAAACAACTTCTGCCCCTTTGACTTCACCAAAAATGACCTATATTACTCAATCAACTTACTCATATGACTAAACAACTTCTCCCCCTTTGACTTCATCAAAAAGAGAAGAAAAATTATATGGCTAAATGCTGAGAGCAAGTGAAAAATAGAGTGCATATTAAAAAAAATACCAATTAATCATGAGGAGGCCAGAGGACAGGAAATAGAAGGAAACTAGAGCTCCTCCTATGAAAATAGAATGCATGACTAGAAGCATGCTGACAGCTATGAAAATGCTAAACAAGCACATGCTCCCCCTGACTTAACCAATAAAAGCCACATACAATTCTCACCCTGTGAAATGCAAAAAAATGCCATATTGACAAGATCTATCCAGCCTCTTTAAATCAATACAATGCAAAGCTCCTTGTTTAAAAAAAGCAAGATTTATGAGGTGAAGAAAATGCCAAGAATAAACCAGGAGGATTTCATCAGAAAGATACTGCTAAATACTCAACAGCAAAACACAAGGCTTTTCTGTGATTGATTCAGAAAACTGGACTGAGAAAGTAGTATAGTTAATGAACAGAAGATATGAACAAAAGCACAAGTTGACTATGTTAAAAATGTAACTTATGAGAAGAATGTATAGAAGGTTCCATTGTTATACATCCAACTAAGGATTAGACTCTCCTATCATAAAAGCTTATGAATTATACCAAATGACAGGTATGGTTTAAGCATGATGTATACCAAATTTGGCAATAACATTCAATACTCATATCTGAAACTGAGTTTTAATAAAGGTGAACCATTTACTCATATGACATTCCAGTTTAACCTTCTTCCATCTTACTCAAATAATTTTAATGATTCCTTTAGGAGTTACAGAGTGTAGTATTGAGATTAAACATCTTCAATTGTATTAGAAGTTTAACTGTTTTGTAGGAAATTTATGATACCAATCGATTGATCTCCATCACTTTTTCATATTTTTCTTTTAAACAGAATTTTCTTTTTTTTTAGCAATCTTGGTTGATCTACACCTTTTTACATGAGGCACGACACGTCTCAAGTGAAGTGACCCAGTTACTCAGTGTAATAACCGCATTACCTCTCAATCATGAGAAAAGAGTTAGCAATGGGAGTATCTTTTTACATGAAGAAACACCTTGATTAGAGGCTGGAATCCCCAGTTTAAACAATACAACCATGCCATTGCTCTATCAGACTTTCTTATGTTTTTCAGGAAATTCTTTCTTTCAGCAGAGTTAACTATGGTACTTCATGACATAGTCCTTTGGACAGGTTTCTCAGTGACCACAGCCATTGCTCTGACTTTTATTTTCCTTTTAGTCAACTTCATATAGATTTAATGTTTAAGAACAATACTAACATTATGTATCTCAACTAAAGTCATCATGATTTCAATTTTTTTTTTCAAATTTCAGAAAGTTTTATCCAGAAATTACATGAGATGGTTGGTTAAAATTTATTAAAACCTGTGATTCAGATACTTTCAAGTTTTTCAAATTCAAATTCATGAATACATTAAACTTAAACCAGTTTAGATCAACCAGTTATTCTCAAACCTGTATAATAGGAGTTTCTTTGATGATTTTAGATTTATAAACAAGGTACACAAGATTTAAGTCACTTCAAAATCAGTTCAATTAAAATCTTCAGTCAACTACCAACATCAGAGACAATAGAGAGTTGCAATGAAAGCAATCAAGAGATTTAAGCTTGCAGAATGTGTGATTAGAATAAGAGACAGCAGATAACAGGAGTGATTCAGAAGTTTCTGATACCAATTGTTTTTCAATAAAGTGTAGTGATGAGAATTTCTGATATCCATACTCTTCAATAAAGAACGTGATTAGTCAAACCAGCTTGACAAGTGTAAAGAAAAGTGTATGACAAGGATAAGCTGGCAGTAGATGAAAAGATTGATTTAATTGCAGTTGAATACATTATGTACAAATGAGTCATGAAGAGCTACGAGGGGGGAGGTGGGACTCTAGGAGTCTACTCACCCAAGAATAGTTCACCTTCCAGGAAGGCATAACCTACCCTTCTATTGAAGTCTTTTGATATACCTTCTTCTTACTCATGAATACACAAAGAATCCAACAATTATTTCAGACACATTAGCAGACTAGACCGAGCATTAGAGTTTTGAATTCAGATAAGGATCAGTGATCATATGATAAAGGGAGTCACTATCATACAAACAAAATGAATTATTTGAAGGACAGATGCGAATATGACTCACTGGTGTGATAGATAAAGCAGGATAATCAACCCAGTTAGAAAGTGGGATTTCAGTCAAAGATATACTGAAGAAATGAAATGCTCCCCCTGTCTATATGCATTGAACCAACTCTTTTTATGATTTTCTGAAAAGAATGATATGCAATGAAAATATCTACAAATATGCACATGCAATGAATTCCTTTGGATGAATGCACTGCAATTTCTTATATGGCATGAAAACCAATCAGAGGATAAATAGACTCCCCCTGACTATATGCAATATAAAACAAAATTCTGTATGCCACAAATGCATGGACCTTTATGCAATAAAAATCATGAACTAGGCTTATGAATGTATGGACTACCCTATGTGCTATATGACCCGTGGTACCCAGTGGAAGACTAGCTTCTACGCATGGTGTGGGTTTCCAGACAAACATAATCTATCCTTCTCCCAACTTCCCATTTGATATACCTTTGGGCCTAGCATGATCATGAAATGCATGCATTCTTATCAGATCTTCAATGAATGTGCAATGCAAATTCAGACAAAGTTCAAACATCAGTCATGGGCACTTCAGATTTTCAGAGAGGTTCAACAAGAAGATTCACAGATGTATTAACACATGCATGTAGAATTTCAAATTAATCAGTGCACATGACACAAAGGAGTGCAACTAACTATGTATGCTTAACATGAATTCTATCTGTTTTAACAAGTTATGTAGAAATCTATGACAGAAAGATTCAGATGACAAAATGTAAACAGAATTCACATAACTGACCTGAGAAGTGCAGACATGGGGGGGGGGGTTTCATACTTGAGTGCCTTGGTTTATCAACCCCTGTTTATTCATCTCCAAGGCACACCTGTAACAAACACATCATTTTGATGCAACAGGTACCCAAGAGACCTTGGGTCCTGGTTTACCATTGACACCACCAAATAGTGTCCTTGACTTTTTGCGAGCAACAGATTCATCAAAATCCATCAACTTACCGTTGGACATGGAATGTTCAAACTTACCATAGTGATGACAAGTAACAGATTTTAGGTTCTTTTTATGCACATTATTGTGAGCATTGAATCTATGTGCATGAACATTGAAATTTCTATTATGAACATGAAAGTTCTATTTTCTGAAACCTGCCAACCAATACTGATATGCTCTATGGCGAGATTTTCAACAGTTAAAATAATAACAAGTCTTTTTCATGTATTCAGTTCTCTTCTTATCAAAATTATTTTGATGAACAGGGACATTAACAAATTTATACGTGGGTTTACTCTCATGTGCATACCAACACTGTGCAAAGGTGTGTCGTACTTTCCCACAACAATAACAATTGATTTTCTTCCTATAAGTAGCATGATTTCTACCAGGAATTTTCTGTGTAGTAATAGCAGCTTGGTCATCAAGTCCAAATAACTTACACTCATGCATCATATGACCTATCTTATTACAATAAAAGCACTGCACATTCTTTTTCTTTTCAAACTGAATTTTATGAGGAGATTTTTCACATCAGTTTTTCTTTTGTTTAGATATGTGCTTATGAGAATTCTGTGATTTCTTAGGTGAAACAGATTTTGAAGAGCTTACACAATCTGAACTTTTTACAAAAAAAAATTGTTCTTTTCCTTTTAAAACCCTCTTATTATCTGGACTGTATCCTAGGCCTTCTTTCTGAATGTTAATTTTGTTTCCCAGCAGCTTGTCCAGATTTTCCTTACCTTTAACCAAGCTAGACAGAGATTTATTCAAATCAACAACTTCAGATTTGAGTGAAGAGATCTACATTTCAGACTTTGTTAGATCTTCGTCACAGGTGACAATTTGTTTCTGCATGGCATCATTCAGATTTTTCAGAATTTGAATCTCACGTAGAAGTTTTTATTCTTTTCCATCATTAATTTTAATTTTAGCATATTTTTCCCTTTCAACAGTCATGCATCTTTCGATAGCAATAATGTTCAACACCATCAACTTCTTATTTTGATCTTTCAACATTTTATTTTCATCAATCAAAATGTTTTGATCCATAGTTTTCAAATTCTCATTCAATTTCTGTTTAGACATTTCTAGCTTAGAATTGCTATCCTTCAATTCTTCTAATTCTTCTTTAAGATAGTCAATTTGTTGTTCCTACATTTTCAGTTCGGATTGAAGACTGTTATTCAAATTTTTCACAAGATCACACTTATTGCATGCATTTTCATTTCTTTTCAGACTATCTTTTAGATTTTCATTTTCACATTTCAATTCTCTACTTTCATATAACATGCTCTTTTTCATCTTTCTCATTTCAGTTTTAACAGATTTGTATTTGTCTATCAAATCATCATACATCTTAATCAATTCATCAAGAGATATTTGTTCTGAGTCAGGAGTTACCTTAGATGGAGACTCATCTAATTGATCACTTATGTGATCACTTGTCATAAGACACTAAATGTTTTCTTTACCATAGTCGATAGTCAGTTTCTCTACAGCTTCCTTGGCACTCCTGTACTCAGATATACATGAAAGCACGTGAGATCTTATCGCCCCTTTCAATAGGTCTATGGCCTTTTGATTTTCTGCATTCATCAATTCATGTCCCATATCCCATTCAGATCGATTTACTGGAATGTCATATGGGCCATGCTCAATTAAAAGCAAAAGATTAGAATCCACAATACGCACATACTGTCTAAATCTACTTAGCCAATCATAGAAATAACTCCCATCAAACATCAGACGAATATACTTTGAATCCATAGCAAATAGATGAAATAACAGACAGTTAGCAAAACTTGACTAATCCACCAAATATGTCAGGCAATCAGTAGAGTACACAAATGCACTGAAATAGCAGGATCCACTGTAGATCGTTGGATCTGATGATCAGTGACCCGCTCTGATACCAATTGTTAAGACTATTAGATAGTGCAAACCGGATTGACAGCGTGGGTGAATAAATCCCTGTTAAAACTTTTTGCTCTAAATCTATCCGATTAAAAGTCTAATTAGTAAGCTATTGCAGAATTAGAACTGATTGACTTAACTAAACCAGAACCGTAAAGAAGCACACGATCAACCAGATAATAGCTGATTGTGAGCTATACTGAGACATGCTATTGAACAGAGCGTTAGTCTAAGCAAAGAATTATTGAGCAGATAGACAATCAAACGCGATCCTATGCATGCATTTAGCAGTGAAACACAGGGACAAGCAAACCAAAGTGCACGGAAGATTTTTAGGTGGTTCGGTTGTCCAGACCTACATCCACCCCACACTCCAACCAGTGTGTGGATTCCGCTGCCAAACATCTTGAACAGATGGGCCTCACAGCTTGCCAACAATAGTTGTGCCTCATAGCATGCTTAACCGCTGACTAATAGCTTGACCGTTGGGCAATACAGCTTAGCCACCAGAGGAATCCTCCTTTGCCGTTGGGCCTTACAGTTTATGCCACCGTTGAGCATTACAGCTTAGCTCACCCGATACATAGCTTAGAAAAGAGATGAAAAAGTAAAACAGAAAACATATAGGTTCAGCATCGAAAAGCTGACAATAAAAATTGAAACAGACAAGCTCACGCAGGAGCACTGTGTCTTAGATATTATCCAAAGAACACAGAACGGAGAGATCCTCAGATCTTAAGGACTTATGAATGCTTCTTGCTCATGAACTCTTCAAACCAACACCTCTGCTTTGCTCTCTGACTCTTTGTCACTCTATCTCAATCTGCTCTCAGTCTGACCTCTTTTTTTCACTCTCAGCAATTCTATCTCCCTCTCTTTCTCTTTTACCACTCGCTTTCTCTTTCTCTTTCTCTTCTATCGCTCTCTCTACAGCTCTCTTCTTTTCTCTCTCTTCTTCTCTCAAAATCTTCTCCTCATCGTTGCTCACAGAACTCTCTCTGACTCTTCTCAATTAGCTCTCTCTCTTTTCTTCTCTGCAACTTCCTCCCAGTCTTTTTCTTTCTCTGTGTATGTTGATTTAAGGTGAAAACCCTTTGTTTATAGGCGAAAGATATAGGGCGCGTGGATGGCACTTTCCCGCTCATTTTCCAAGCAGCTTATCCTTGCTGACGGTCCACGTGTCAGAAGGTTGTTGGCCATGTGACAGAATCACAGTCAACAAGGCATCTTGGGATCACACGCTATTTATTTGATCACATGTGAACTTAAGTTCCTACGTATTCAATAAAGACATTTCATCAAACACCCGATAGGCATATTGAAGCAATCATAATGTATTTGACTTAACCATGCAGACATGTTGTAGAGAATGCATGACTCTAAGTAGGAGAGTGCATGGACCTTATATGGATGGACCTAAAATGTACACTGCCCTTGCATGCGTATGGCAGAGTATGCACAGACCTAATATGATACAGGAATTGCACTGACCTTTATACGCTTAATGTAAAACATTGCACCGACCTTCTATATGCTCAGGCAAAATGTGCACAGACCTTAGGTAGTATAAAACAAAGGATGCACCGACCTTCTATATGCACGATCAGAAATATGCACTGACCTTGCAGGTATATGGCAGAGTATGCACAGACCTACATATGCATGATAAGAGATATGCACTGACCTAATATGCAGTATAGAGAAATGTTGCACTGACCTTCTGAATGAGCATACAAACGTGCATCGACCTGACAAGCAAATGTGCTTGGGCTTTATATGCATGCAACACAAGATACACCGACCTTATGTGACTTATCACAAAAGTGCACAGACTTTCATGTGCCCAAAACAGACCCTACACCGACTTTATATGCATAATGAAAAAACTACACCAACCTTAATGTGTGAAATGCAAAACATGCACCGACCATGGTTTGCCCAAAATGAGATATGCACAGACCTTCTGGTGTTGAAACCAAAACATGCACAAACCTTGTGTACTACAAACCAAAACGTGCAGAGACCTTGTATACCAAAAACCAAAACATGCACAGACCTTGTATGCAGATGGCAAATTATGCACTGACTTGAACAGTGACCTACATTGACCTATATGCAGTACAATGAACACGTATTGATCTAATCATGCCTTGCTATGGGACATGCACTGACCTTGTGTATGCATGAATAGTAACGTGCACAGACTTTGGTATGCCATCAAGCAAACATGCACGGACTTCATATGTTAAAACCAAAATGTGCACTGACCTTATTTGACTGTGAGCAGTGATGTGCACAGACTTAATCATGCATTAAAACAAATATGCACTTACCATTACATAAGAATGGCAAACATGCACTGACTTCCATTTGCGTAAGGCAAAGCATGAAACCGCTACAGGACAGAACTGATGCACTGACTATGAAATGCACACCAAGTGTTCAATGAAATGCCATGCACATAAAAGTGATATGCACACATGGTGTTTGTTGAAATCTCACACATACAGATAGACTTTATGCAAATGCATAGACCTAGATCTACGTGCACAGGGTTGACTGTATGTTGACCTGAAGTACATGTGCATGTATAGTATCATTAATAATTTTTGAACACAAGTTGATGTATGTAATATGTATGCAACAGAGATCATGAATGATTCAATCAAATCACAAATAAATTCCACAATTTCATAGATCCAAACACATATGACATCATACACATATGAGTCATAGTGTTCGACATCATCAAAACACAAAGTTCTAACACTTACTCTGTTGAGTAAGGGGTGGATGTAGATCTCTGAAGGAGATCGAACCACCTAAAAACCCTTGTGTCTGTGGTTTGATTGCTTGAGTTTGCTGCACCCTATTCCATTCACCTATTTGAATTTAATCGCATAGATTGCTGTTTCTATTAGGTTCTTTTTATTTCCACATACATTGATTAATTCTACTAGTTTTAGGGGGAAGATCAATTCACCCCCTCTAGATCTATTATTCCATCATCCATCACGGCCCTCTCCTTAAATGCCTCAGTACTGATGAGGCTCGCCAGACAATTCAAGAGGTCCACGAAGGTATCTTCAACACGCACCAATGAGGAAGATCACTCGCCAGGATCTTGCTGCGACAAGGCTACTGGTGGCCTACTCTTCAGCGTGACTGCTCGACCTACATCCAAAAGTCCGACCGATGCTAGCGTTTTGACCACCTGGTTCATCATCCTGCCTTGGAACTTGTCACTCTTACTAAGCCATACCCCTTCGCTCAGTTGGGGATCAACATCTTAGGACCATTCCCAACGGCCCAGGCCCAGAAAAAGTTGATCATAGTCGCCATCGACTATTTCACTAAGTGGATCGAAGCTGAAGCCACCGCCCGAATCACCGAATCAGTTGTATGGAGCTTCGTGTGGAAGTCAATCATTTGTCACTTTGGTATCCCCTGAGTGATCGTGAGCGATAATGGTCGGCAATTTGACTCTCGCTACTTTCTAGACAGATGCGCCGACCTACACATTCGCAATCACTTCACTTCGGTAGCCCACCCTCAGGCCAACGGGCTAGTCGAAAATGCCAACAAAAATATTCTAAAGGGCATTAAGGCTAGGCTTGGCAAGGCCAAGGGCAGCTGGCTCGAGGAATTACCAAGCGTATTATGGTCGCACCGAACAACTCCAAGAACGGCCACCGGTGAGACCCCCTTTCAGCTCGTATACGGCACTGACAGTGTAATTCCATTGGAGCTCGACAGCCCATCCCTCCGGGTCATCCACTTCTCGGCTGAGGCAAATGAGCAAAAGCTGCTTGAGAACCTCGACATGGCACGTGAGATCCGGGAGATAGCGAGCATCCGAGCCACGGAATATCTGCAACGCCTCACGTGATATTACAACTCCAAAGTCCGAGATAAACATTTCTACGCGGGAGACTTTGTCCTCAGGAAAGCCGAAGCTTCTCGACCACTAGAGGCGGTGGAGAAGCTGGCCCCTAACTGGGAAGGCCCCTATCGAGTGGTCGAGGCGCTCGGGAAAGGAGCATATCGATTGTCTACCATGGAAGGAACACATATCCCTCGGACGTGGAACGTGACAACATTACGAAAGTTCTATTTTTGAACTTTTTTCACAGCATGCAAGCAACAAATGACAAAAGTCTTCCTTCCATTAATGATTTTCATACAAGCACAGCCAATACAGTACATGCCAAAAATAAAAATATTACGTCTACTGGTACTACAACATGAGCTGATTACTCGACTTAGACACGGGTGGTGCTCCCCAAGCTGAGCCACTGACTCTACCTAGTGTAGAAACTGGCTCAGATAACAGGAAAGCTAACCCTGTTTACTTGGGAAAATCAAAAGAAGATATCAGAAGGGAAGAGGAAAAAGCGGAAGGAATACAAGTGAAGGCCTCCTTTGTCAACTCTTTGGAAGGAACAGAGAGCAAGCACCTCCAAATGGTCCGAGCAAAAACATCCTCCAAAGAGTGAAAGAAGAGGAATGAAGATGGTTGAAGAGCAAAAGAGGGAGAAAGATCGAGCACTGCCTCGAAGAGATGAGAAGGGCGGCGGGGATGGAAAGAGGAGAAGGGGGAAGCGGGTAAAGGTGAGGTGGGAGCAAGATGAAGTCGTCGTGCCGAACGCCCTGTTACCTCGAGCCTCCCTCCACTTCTACCTTCCTTCTAAGGTGGTGGCGGTGGTCTAGCGATCAAGAACAAGCATGCTACTATGTGCTGTCCCTTCTCGCACACCGCCTGCCCATCGTTGTCCCTTCTCCCATGTTGGAGCGGCTTGGACGCCTTGGCGGCCACCAGGATCATCATTTTCTGAATTGCCCTCCGTGTTTCGCTGAATAACTCCCCAGCGCAAAAGGCGGACGCTTTGCAAGGAGGAAGAGAGGGAGGAGAGACTGCAAGAGAAGCCTTAAGCGATACCAAGAGGTGGAAACGCCCTCCGAGACCTTTCTTATAGGCCGGTAGGGGAAACACTTACTTTAATTGATTCTCCACTTGAAGACACACGAAAGGCTGCAACCCTTCTCTAAGGGGCAGTTACTCTGTTTTCCCTCCAATTAACTCTCCCATGGGGATGCACGAAATGGGTAAGTCGATCAAAACATGAAAAATCGAAGAGGCGCCAATACCACGGCTACCGCCGTATGCGAGATGCCAGCAAGGAAAATCTCCACATTTCTAGCAACTACAGATATGATGGTCAAATGACACCAAACGTGGTAAGAAGTAATCAATGCACCTCTGAATATTACTGCCATCTTATATATATAGAAAGAATTTTTTCATGGCAACAAAAAAAATGCATACATCCAGATCGTACCCCTCCTAGTCTATGGAGATTGGGGGACTCTAAGAAGCCCGTAGCCTTTCTTGAGGCTCGGCATCGTGGAGCACGGCGAGCGAAGAGCCCTCAATGTTCGGTGATCAGCCCCCGACATCCTCAATGGTGGTCGACCCGGACACTGACCCCACTTGTGTGGCGACTGCCTCGGTCGTGTGCCCCCCCGAGGTAATTGGAGTTGGCGACTCCTCTATTGAAGCGCTAGCCTCTCGGCTCCCCCCTTCACTTGATGTCTGATAGGAAAAATCGGTGACGTCTTCGTCTGAATCGTAACGCTGCCTAGAAGGAAACTCGAGCCCTTCGAGCACCTGCTCCTGGGCCATGGTGATCGCTCGATCGTAGCCTTGGGTGAACCCTTTTCACAACCCCCATCGATAACTTGGCTCGTAATACGAGAAGCTGGCCTTCTAGAGGGCTGCGTGGTAGCCCTTAGGGTTCAAGTATCGATTGATTGCCTCCGCCCCGGCCTACTCTATACCCTGCTTGAGCTCGGCCACCTTCCTCTCGGACGTGCCAGCCTCTGCTCGGCCTCAGATAACTTCACCTCAACCTCGGCCTACGCAATCTTAACCTCAGCCTGCACAACTTCGGCCTCTCCGTACGCTCCCTCGGCCTCTCGGACTTGGCAATCGAGCTCCTCCCGCTTGGCCTACGATTGCTCGAAATGCTCGACCTGAGCTTCACGCTCATCCTCTAGGAGCTTGCTTTTCAGGTCAGCCGTATAACGAGCTCAGGCCAGCTGCTTAGCCAGCGTCTGAGCCTACTCCTGGCTCGACCCAGCTTGGGCCCAAAGCGAGGCAACCTCCCGCTGACGGACTTTAAGCTCGGCAGTCAATTGGCTGATCTTTCGATCAAATTCTACGTAAACCCTGGAGAGAGACCTCTCCTCAACTCTTATCCACGTGAAGAAATCAATTAGCTCGGCCCCCAACTGGGCCATGATTACACCGCCCTCCATGACCCTCTCAAGAAGCTGAGAAGGAGGGCTACGCTTGAACTCCTCCCTGACTGACAAAGATGCCAAGGATCGACACCTTTGATACAGAGGAGCTCGAATGCCGTCAACGTCAGCCAAGGGAGGAAGAGCCCCTTCTAGAGTAGCCGGGACTGGAGCCGTCCCCCAGTGCATCCCCTCCTTTGGGACCGCAGTACTTGGCTCGGACTGGGTTGCGACCTCGTCCCGCTCCCCCTCAACTCTGGACGAAGCCACGGAACCAATCACCTTCATCAGCGGTATAGCAGGCTCGGTAACAACGACCTCCCTGGCATCAGTAGTTGCTCCTGACTCGGTGGATGGAAGATCGAGATGGTCAGCACCTTCGACTCTAGCCTCCCCGACCGGAGCGATGGGAGCCCGCTGTTCCACCTATTGTGTGGCCCCACCTTCCTCTACCGTTTCTTCTCAGCGGCTAAAGCCCTTAGAGAAGACAGCAATAACCGCTCCCCCGAGTCCTTACGCTTGGCCCCACGACACTCGAGGACATTTCCTCGAGAAATCTGCTTGCCCTTATCTCAAGCACCGGAAGGACTTGAGGAGGATTGGGGTTCACTCGGCACAGGCGTCCCCTCCGGATCGGCGATGTCTTGTTTCAAGGGTCGCCCTGCTCCGTCATCCGTCTGCCTCAAATCTACAAAGGTAAAGATCATCTCATTAAAAAAGGGCTCGCCTGCCCGACTTAGAGGCACAATATAAGTTGCCGAGGTCCTTACCTTGCTGGGACAATGCCCGGGAAGGATATTCCATGATGTTTGCCTCTCTCATCAGCTCGGCGGTCGACAGACGGTTCTCCTAGAGAATCTTGATCTCTTCCTCCAGTTTTGAAGTAGTCGCCACTTGCTTCGGAAGGATCGACGGATGGAAGTTGGGATTCACCGGGAAACCCCATGGGGCGCCCCCCTTCAACGAGCCCACCCAGAAGAATTGGGTCTTCCACCCCTTGTGCGAAGAATCTTTGGTGAAAAGCGTCACGCAACTCCTTCCCCTCTTCGCTTGGAGATAAAAGAAGCCCTTGCCCGCATAGGGATGCTCCTTGAACTCAAAAAAGAAGTGAACGAGGTCCAAAGAAGGGACATGCCCGCACGCACGACAGAGGAAGATGAAGATGAAGGTATATGAGTTGGAAACGAATTGGACAGGAGCCAGTTGGTAAGATTGATGCAACTTGACGATAAAATGGTGGAGAGGCAAATGGAACCCGCACTTCTAGGCCAAAAGAAAGGGGTAGAACAAACTGGAATGAGTATCTAGACTGGACTTGTGAGATCGAGACGGGGAAAAATAGTACTGCCTCAGCAACCCGAAGCGCCCCTCCATCGACTTCACTTCTTTCTCGCCCAACTCGCTACGCACCAGATGTTCAGGCCATGGCCCTAGAATCCCCATGCGTTGGCCAACTTCCTGCTCCTCAGCAGCAAGATATTGCTCCGCCATTGCCAAACCAGAGGAACAAGGGGAAGAAGGAGAAGATGCCGGCTCAGGTGACTCAGGGGGGGTGGAAGCTGGCGAATCGCCTCCGTCGCGACCTCTATCACCTTCGCAAAACCCTCCGTGATTCTCTGATCCTCCGTACCCCCCTCATGGCATATCAGCCTTTTTGAACACAAGGCGATGGAGAGACAAAAACCTAAATAAAGGAGCCTAGGGACGTAAAATCGCGTGATTGCTTATAGTCCCAACCGTGTGGCGGGAGGCGACGCGAGGTTCCGAACTCTAAAAAGAGGACTCCTTGCATCAACTCGACAGAGTCATCATTACGGGTGAATTCCCAAGATAGTCGCATTAAAGTGGCCCCTGCCGGAGACAATTCCTCTTCCAAACCGAGCCACCAATGTCACCCCTAAAACTACTACTCATCCGAGCCCAATCTTGGCTTGGGAGTAGGAGGGGGACAAGTGGAGAGGGGTAAAACCTACCGCCCAAGAGCACGGCCCAACTAGGTCCAATCCGACCAAACAAGGCCCAGCTCCCCAAAGTGACAGCCCCAGGCCAGGCCCACTTAATCAAAGCCCAAAAATCACTCAGAACAGCACTTCCTAGGCGGCCCTCGAGTCTGAAAGTCCGAGCGACAAATCGGTCGATAGATCCCCCCCGGGGACCCAACGCGACCTGCCTGAGCTACTCACTCATCGATCAGGAAAGCACTGAGTAAGGGGCCTAACCTCGAGCTGACTGTCAGAAGCTTATCCATGTGTCCGTTACGAGCAAGGAACTCTAAGGGATAAGGGAGAGTAAGAGTCCTTATGCCATAAAGAGCCCACTATAGGGAAGTAACCTGTAGCAACCCTGGTAAATTGAAGGACTAGAAAGTCCAAATAAATTAAAACCAATAATTAACCAAAGCCCGGACCCTGTACACAACCCCTGACATCCTAATGACCTTACCCTTATATTATAATGTAAGAATAACATGCCATTTTTAAATAGGCATTAATAGCACAATATAATTTTATTTGAATTAAGAATCATTAAGTCTGGAAGAAAATATCAATTTATATTTTATTACTAATTTAGAAAATTTAATATCCCACATTTACTATATTATAACCTTATTAGAAGGGAGAAGTATATATATATATGATTTAAATACATTAAAGATATATAAAAGGGTAAAAGAATGGGTCCTTTAGAGGTTAAGGAAAAATTGCCAAACGCAATTGACGCCTCTTACTGCAGCCGTTATTTTAAAAACAGACGACATAGGATATGTCGTTAATTAGTATAAATAGCATAAGAAAGGACATATAAATAAAGATTTCTAGGATATAACCACGATTTTTGCTTCTTTCAGGGGTGTGAGGCAATAACAACATGTAAAAGATGGCATGGTCGTGGGCGTCAATTTCATAAGAGATGACTTTGAATAAGTCGTCAATTTAAATTAGGTGATTAGTGCCACTTTTTAATTTAAAGGAAATTTTAAAAACTAATTATATGAAAAAATCAAGAACAATGGAAAAATGTTACCCCTAAAATTTCATGTCAACACCCGACCAAATAAAAAAGATAAAAATCCCCAAAAATTTATAACCGTTAGATATCAACGTGAATTCGTGAATAGCGCCTGAGTGCAGGGCGTCATTCCTTTAAAAAATGACCTTTACATGGACGTTATTTAGTAAAAACGTGACTTATACCTGGATGCGTCTTTCTTAAACCCAAAATAAGGAAACACCTGGTGCGAACTAGGAAATAATAGTTGTTTGGGGAAGTAATAATTTAGGGAATATATGAAATGTGCGAAACTTTAATGCTAATAGAACTCTTACTGGGAGTTCTAGTCCCACACAAACTCTAACTCTTCCATCCCTATAAATACCCCCTCCCATCGAAGCCAATCTGTTGCTTTTCTTTAACAATTTTTCTTCTTCTTCTACCATCGAAACAGAAGAACATGCCGTAGAACGTGGGGAGGCTAAAACTCCTCTCTGCTGATTTGCTTCTTCCATAACACTAGAAGAACCTAGAGCAGTTCTTGGTCATCTTCTTCCTCTGATCGAAGAAGGTCATCTACTTCTTCTTCAGAAGAAGTTCAGTTGCTGTTATTATACCGACACTCTGTTTAAAACAGAGTATCGTATCCTTCTTCACAGTTCTTCACAAGCAAATCACCAGGTAGGTTATCTCAAGACTCGTAGCCCAAACCATCATAAATCATGTTATGCATATATGATAGTTCATGCACGAAGTTTTTGCTGAGTTTGGAAAAGTTGTGGAAACTTTTGTAAATGGCGACCTGTATAAGGGCGTCCATTTTTATTTTGACGACCGGGAGAACAGGCGTCAATTTCGAATGAATTAATAAATACGCATGTTAAAAAAATATAATATCCATCTAACCAGTAAGCTGATCTAATGCATGATCATATGTCTAAAATCCTGCTATTTTTCTTGACCTGTCCATATACTTGTTCCCTGAAATTATTTATCATGGAAAACTGGTAATGTTTATAACTAATCTGGAAGAAAAGCGAAAAAGACGACCCTCAATATGTCGTCTATATTATATATAACGTCCCAGGTCAGGGCGCTATCTACAAAATTAAAGACTTAACCTAAGTCGCCAATTCCTTGAATACTGGAATTTACTTATTTTCAACAAACGGAAATATGAATTGGACGACTGTTCTGGAAGTCGTCAAATATTGAAATGACGACCCAGTCAAGGGCGTCAATTCTTTAAATGAAGACTTTGGCTAGGACGTCAATTTCCTATCTTGTTATTTTCCTATGTTTTTCCTGTGAACCGTGGATTTATATACTTATATATATATATCTGGCACTATATTCCAATCCGTGAGTATAGACCCACGTTCTTTGAAGTTTTATCGACTGCCCTTAATTCTCGGTGATAGATGAACTCTTTGCGGGACATTCCGTTCCTTCGGACCAGTGACTTTATCACAGAGGCCTCCGTAAGACTCTGCACACTTTGGATTCCCTCAAAGCAACCGAGCTGGTTGTACCATAAAAACCCATGATACTACTTGATTGCCATGTCACTCTAAAGAAACATGGTAAAACCGGCCCTTATGACATTCATGATGATGATGTCATGAGAATATCCATGAATTAATGGAATGGGAAACCATGCCATTAGTGACCTTGTGATTAGGTGCCATACTTGTGGACCTCAATTCTATCTAGCTTAAGAACGAGCGACCATCTTCATGTGGGTGCTTACTCTTATTGTCATGGCGCCCAAGATAGAGAACCAATTCCACCTAGTTTTATCAGTAATCGTGATTATACCCTTACTATCGTCATGATACTACGTGTTCAAATCCTTGAAATGCTATCTACCTTAAAGTTATACAAGTTTGTTCCTTGAAACTCTATATTGGCTATACTTTAGTGGATGTCGAAAATACATGACCAATGCCTGCGCATATAGGGCCCGATCAGGTCCTGGGAGGAGCACCCGAAAGTACTAGTGTCCATGGGAGTTGTAATGATCACGGTATGGCATTGTACCGAAGTGCATGACTAGCTTGATTAAGACATTCCACAAATCTCGTACTTGACATGACATGACTTGCGTGGCCCGAAAAAGGGTATTTATATACTTGCTTGAAACGTGATAGCCAATTCCCGACATGACATGATGACTATACTTGCTTGAATATCTTGACCTTGATTGGTATAAGTTCTCGAAAGACATGCTAGTTCTCTCATTCAATTATCTCTCGTTATACTCTCTTTCTCTTGTCGTTTTACGCAAACATGCATAATCTTATTGCATTCATGTAACATGTAATTACTTAAACCAATTGCTAGCTCTTGAGATATAATTCCTACTGGGCGTTTGCTCAATCAGTGTTTTACCCTATTTTTCAGGTAAGTCCGATGATGAGACTCACTCAGATGGGGAAGGTCAAGAGTGAAGAGATTAGAGCTCTCTGTTTATTCATGAGTCTACTAGTCCTATCTTTCAAAATTTCTTAAGTCAACCATTGTACTTTTCTTTTTATTGAGTCTTAGTACTTTCAGCAATGGAATTGTAATAGAAGTACCTTTTAAGGTCGTGATTGAATAAAGGATTGGGTTTATCTTTTCTTTTGCGCACTCTGTCTTTGTGTTGAATACACTAATGCTCTGATTGACATGATTGATATAAACTCATCACGCGTCTCCGGGTATCTTCCGCGCTCGGGGCGTGACAGTTTTTGTAGTATCAGAGCCTAGGATATTCAATTCCTAGGAAACCCAAGTCCAAGGATAGGTTTAAGCCTTTAACCGGTGAGATTGGGTAAAACCAAGGGTTAATTTAACTTAGAATCAAAACCTTTGAACATCATCACATATTAATGTAATTATGGTAATTGTAGGACAATGGCTGCCGAACGTGCCCAGTGGCGCAACATGCAACGCACTCTGCAAGGCATGACCTAGGCACTTCAACAAGTGGCACAAGGAGGTCCACATCGTGGGGCAGGAAATCTCCACCAAAGCTTCAAGAACATGAACCCGCCTAAGTTCATGGGATCCACTGATCCGGATGACGCCGAGCACTGGATCCGAGAGACCGAACATATCTTTCGAGTTATGCAATGCACGGACCAAGAGAAGGTCTTGTTAGCAACGTTTCAATTGGAAAGGGACGCCCGCTGTTGGTGGGAGTCAGTTGAAGCTACCTTAGACCAAGACCAGGTTACTTGGGAAGAGTTTGTTGAAAACTTCAACAATAAGTATTTCTCAGATCGAGTTCAAGAAAAGAAAGCCGCCGAGTTTGCCGCACTTAAGCGGCGATCATTATCGGTGGCCGAGTATGAGGCGCAGTTCTCAAGGCTATCTCGGTACGCTAAACACTTAGTTAGGACTGAGAAGATGAAAGCTAGAAGGTTTCTAAACGGGCTCAGGCCCCAGTTTATCACTCAGCTGGCGCCGATGGACATACAGGTCTATTCAGAAATGGTACGCCAAGCTCAGTTACTTGAGGATGCCACGGAACTATCTGATAGGATCCGTGGGAGAGACAAGAAGGAGCATGTTACCAGCTCCGGCACTTTCAAACCCAATTTCAAGAAAAGGCCAAGTAACGGAGGAGAGTCTTCTCAGGAGAAGAAAATCAAAAAGATTAACAAGCCGTTCTCCATCACCACCACACCTTCTAAGGTGGTGTGTAGACACTGTGACAAGGCCGGACATAAGACCGAAGAATGTTGGAGGAAACTTGGAGCGTGTCTCCGTTGTGGGAGCCGTGATCATCGGATTCCCGACTGTCCCCTTCTCAATGATCAAGCCGGTGACGGAAAGCGCCCGGTGACAAAGAATGCGCACCTCCAAGCTATAAAGGAGGTGGAACTGTTGTGCCCCTAGTTTTGATGATGACTACAACGAGATATGAATGATGTATTCAATTTCAATGCTGAATTAAATCTTGATTCTATAACAATTTCACTTGATTTCATTCTTGTTGCAAGAAAAGAACAGGGTCGACGCTGGGAGCTTGAAGCGTCCACGCATCAGTTGAAGAAGCCTTCACTGATGTCTCTCACAACGTCAACTCCACGAAGCAAGCAGTGTCAACTCATCATGTTCTAAAGCAGAGACCTTCAAAGGTTATTCCACTGCGTCAACGCCACAATACAGCAGCGTCGATGCAGTAGTTGATGAGGCAGAGTCCATAGCTCACTGGAATACTGCAGTGTGTCAACGCCACTGCAAGACAGCGTCCACGCAGCAATTGAGTCTGATATACATTCAGCTCTGGAACACCACTGCGTCAACGCTGTGGATTAGCAGCGTCGACGCAGCACGTCTATCTGCCGAAGACCTTGATCACTGGATTGCCGATGCGTTAACGCAGCTGGCTGATGGAGTCAATGCATCAGACTTGAGTTTCGTAGGAAGAAGATATCTGAAGGCTGCGTAAACTCCTTGGAGCAAGAGGGTTGACGCCATCCAATTCCAGTTGCTGAGCGCGTGAAGTGGATCCCATCTTCAGTCGTCAACTGCCACATCAGCCACAAACGGATAAGCTTTCGTACCTTCCACCACTCCAGAAGGTTCCCCACGTGAGTAATCATGAGGATAACCAGGAAATCAGGGTGGTGGCCCACCTGCCTCACGTGAATTGTTTTGTGCGCGGGAAGACCATAAAATAGGTTGAGATGAGAAGAACGAACGAGAGAGGCGGAGAGCAGAACGAGAGAGGCGGAGAGCAGAACGAGAGAGGCTGAGAGCAGAACGGGACCAAGGCTGAGAGCAGAACTGGACGAAGGCTGCTAAAAAATCAGATCAGAAGATCATCACGCCACCAAGACTCTTCTACATTCCAGACGGAGGAGATTCAAGGGTTGAACCTCATGCGCATGGATCTCTCTGTTGGTGATTCCAATTCCGCTGCGTCCAAGTGCTGAAGTCTGATTTCATATCTTTTCATTTTTCTCTTGTTATTGAACATTGTACTCCTCTCTTCTACTAGATTTAGTGAAGAGAGGGTGATTCTGATCCAGCGGGCTGTGCTGAGATCAGGGGTGTCAAGGTAGTTTGCCTTCTAGCTGTTTGACAGTGGATCTGAGGATTCGTTCCTCGTTGTGTTCTGTTGGTGTAGTCAACAGTGTAGAGGAATTACTTCCTCGGTTTAGCAAAGCTATAAAGCTCAGCAGGGTTCCTCACTGGTTAAGTGGGGAGGTGGACGTAGGTCTCCACTGGAAGATCGAACCACCTTAAAATTGTGTGCTCTTGTGGTTTGCTTTCTCTGATCATTCTCCTCTCGTTAGATGTTTGATTAGGCTCGATTCTCTTTGCTGTTTAGTTGTTGATCATATCTCTATCAGTCTGCACTATATTTCAAGTGTGATCGCGCATAGAATTTTAAAGGGTCAACCTATTCACCCCCTCCCCCTCTAGCTTGACCGTCCTCTCGATCCAACACGTGCTATCAGAGCGCCAGGCTCTCTTGCAAAGGTTTCACAGCCTAGAGAGATTTAATGGAGAACAGAGGACTCATGCCTGAGGGGTGTGCAGTGAATAGGCCACCATTTTTTGATGGAACTAATTATTCGTATTGGAAAAATCGCATGCAAGTATTTTTAAGAGCGCAGGATCATGAAATCTGGAGAGTCGTGAGCAAAGGGCCATACCAAATTGAAGGTGATGAAGAACTCTGGGTGAAGGAGCAGATTCGAAAGTTGAACGTAAATTGGCAAGCCATGAACATTATGCAGTGCTCACTCCATCCCAAGGAATTCTCGCGTGTATCCTCATGCTCTAGCGCAAAAGAAATGTGGGATAGACTCGAGGTAATCTACGAAGGTACCTCAGAGGTAAGAGAGACAAAAGCTAACATGTTAATTTCAGAATATGAATCTTTTCGGATGAAACCTGAGGAAAATATATCTGAAATGTATGCCAGACTAACTCTTCTTGTGAATGGTCTTAAAGGTTTGGGAAAGACCTATAGTGACTATGAAGTGGTTAGGAAGATTCTTAGATCCCTAACTCCAATCTGGCATACCAAAGCCACTATCGTTGAGGAATCTAGGAACCTTCCTACCACCAAACCAGATGAGCTAATAGGTTCTCTCATGGTTTATGGACTGAATCTGAAAAGAACAGATGAGGACATGAAGAAGAAAAAGCCCCTTGCATTGAAGGCTGGTTCCAGCAGCAAGGAAAGCTCAGATGATAGTCAGTCATCTTCATCTGATGATGACTCAAGTGAAATATCCATGCTTACTAGGAAATTCAGAAAAATCTTAAGAAAGGGAGGTAAGACTGCTAGATATAAAGGATATCAGGTAAGAACTAGCTCAAAACTCAAGCCAGAAAATCCTAAGAAATCTGATAAAGTTGTTTGCTACAGATGTAGGAAACAAGGACACATCAAGTCGGAGTGTCCTGAGAATATGAAAAAGACACAGGCAAAGTGGAGAAACAAACAGCCCAAGGCCATGCTAAGCACTTGGAGTGATGAAGAAAAAGATGAAGATGATGAAAGCACCTCTGAAGAAGAAAGCGAGGTGAAACTGTGCTTCATGGCAAATGGTGATGATCAAGTCAAGGTAACCTCTCCCTTTGCAGATTTCTCTTGTAATGATTGGGAAGAAGCTTTTAACGAATTGCTGCATAAGTATAAAGGTGTTAAAAAGGAAAATAAATCTCTAAAGAAAAAGAAAAATCAAACCAGTCAAGAAGATGATTTGAATTAAAAAGTCAAAACGCTAGATGCTGAAATCGTGTGTCTAAAAAGGGCCTTGGAAGAAAAAGATGAGTATAAGAAACAGTTAATTGAAATGAAGAGAGAAAATGATTTTCTACTAAAGATGCATGATGAATTGAAATTAAGAATGCAGAAATTGGAGAAAGAAGTAAAAATTGCTGAAGAGAAATATGAGGCCATTTGTGGAGTCAATGCAAAACTTCCAGAAAATCTGTAGAAATTAGAGGATGAGAACCTAAGCAAACAAGCATCCCTCGAAAATATGACACAGGGTAAAAACAACCTTGATGCTGTTATGGGAATTAAGTGCAACTTTGGAAAAGAAGGGCTTGGATTCAATCCTAATAAAAAGAAAGAGCTGGGAACTAGATTGGTGACATTTGTCTCTGGGAAGGACACATCTGAAGAGAATCAAATGGATGAAAACGAAAAAGGAAATGAGAAAGTGAAGGCAACATTGAATCTTAACAAACAGAAAACCACACTTATGTTCAAATATGCCTCCTCAGGTCAATACAAGAATCCTAGCTTTAATTCATCAACCCAACAGCAATCATACAGAAGATCAGAAGGTTCAAGGTCTGATAGAAGTCAACCGCGTCAACGCACTGGTCACATGGCGTCAACGCATCTAGCTTTCCAGAAAGGGCATTCGGTCAGAAATACTCAGATGCGTCGACGCAATCACTACCATGAGTCAACGCATTACATGTACCAGAACCCCCATGATAGATATGGTAGGTGGATGAGTCAACGCAGCAACACTAGAGGGTCTACGCATCCAACTCTCAATCATCCAAGAAGCATGCACTCATCTAGAGTCCTTAAGTCAAATTTCCCTAGTACATCATGGAGTCATCACTATCAATGGCACAGGAATAATCACAAATCGGTCAAACCATTGAACTTACCACATCAAAGACCCTCACAACAGCAACTATGGATTCCCAAGAGCTTGATGTCATACCTGAACACGTCCTATGATTTGATGGGACCCAAGTATATCTGGGTTCTAAAATCTCTTGTTTAATGTGTTTTGCAGGAGTGTCTTGTAGCTATACATAATAGGTTGGTGAGGACACGCGTCACACTTTACGACGGAGTACACGGATCTCGCCGGCATCCCTTTGGCTCGGCGACCAGTTGACAGATTAGCGGAGCTATCATCACTTATTTTATGCTTTGGGCCATGTTGGGCCTTGGTTTAGTCCGTGTGTGGACAATTTTCTTTCAGTCATGGACCTTTTTTAGGCCAATTAGGCTTTATTTGTGTTTTGTAGGCTTGCTAGAGGCTGGGGGGGGTTATTGGGCCATTTCTTGGTTCACTTCTCTGGCCCACGAAGGGCTGGCCACTTCTTTCCCCCCCTGGGCCCACCTTGGGAGGCGCGCCTTGGCTAGGGTTAGGGTTGGGGGCGGACCATTCCCTCCCCTCTTGGAGGGAGTAGCAGCCGCCCTTCCCCCCTTGCCCCCTCCCTCTTTTGGCCGCACCCCCCCACCTTTCACTCCTAGAATCTAGGAGGTTTGAATGCCTTCCCCGGTTGTGGCCGCCCCCCCCCCCCATCTCCTTTCCCCCTTGGCTAGGGTTTAGACCTAGCATTTCCCCATCCCATATAAAAGACTTTGTATTTTCTTTTCAAAGGATTAATGAAGAATTTTGATGCTTGTGTGTTCGTGTGGAGTGCCACATTGTGAAAAGGGGCGACCCCTTCCTCTTCCTCCTCCTTGAGGGTGCGACGCCCTCACCTCATCTCCAGTCCTTGGGTGCGACGCCCAGGGGTAGGAGATCTCCCCCAAGGGATTCCAACGCCAGCAGCCTTCATCCATCGTCCACGGCGACGAGTTCGGTGGAGCGACGGTGCACGCAGGATCGTCTTCCTCTTCCCCGGGCGTCCCTGTGCTGACAGCAGATTTGGTGTCCAGAGATCGGTCCGGTGCGTCCGTTTCCCGGCAGAGTCTCATCTGAGTTTCTTCACGACTTTCGTACCTCTTCCAGTCATCTTTCCAACCCCACCGGCCTTGGCCAAAAATTCCATCCACAGAGAAAGTTGTCTTTACAGACACTTTCATCGCTCTGTCTGCCTCCCTGGCAGTCTCACCTGTGATCCGAGACGACTTGGGTCACCGTTTGCATGCCTCTCCTTCCACCAAACCCCGCCAGTCCCTTCATAACATTTGTTCCCCTCCCAGTCACGAATCCAACCCCTCCGGTCTCGCCTTCAAACTCCATCGGGGTAAACTTTTGTCTTCAAGCACACTTTTAGTGCGCAATCCTGCGCTACAGTACCCGAGCGGGACTGTCAGCAGAGGGCCTCCAAAGGGGGTACCACTTCCCGTCCTCGGATCGATCCGCAACTTGGTAGGTCGACTCCTCACATCCCCCCACACTTCCAGTAATCATCTCGGGCCGGAACTCCTTCAGTACCCTTGCGCCATCACCACCCCACCCACGGTCACAGATCGGACTGCCCTGAAGTGCTGTCTGTGCACCCCTGTTGTCACCCCCTTCGCACCCAATTCCTCCACAGGACCCCATCTGCCACCACTGCCCCTGGAGAGCCGCCCCTGTCAGCCTTCCACCAGAGAAGACGCCGCCACAAACGCTGTCCGGACGGCCGTGTACCAGCGCCATCTCTGCCAGCTGTCACAGGGACCAGCCAGCAACCTCTCGTCGGACCGACATCCTCCCTCGAGGCTGTAGCAGCAGCGTGGCCCCTCCATCCGGTTCGGCATCCCAGCAGTGCCCGCGGCGACGTGGACCTCCTCCTCAAAGGCTACTACAGGAGCGATCGGCATTGCGAGGGTCGGCATCCGGCTTCATCCCCGACCTCGGCTGCTGCCCGTCAACCCGTGCGCCGGCCGCCCCGTGTGTAGTTGTGGTTGTAGCCTATTACCTCCCTGCGAGGAGTGGGCCCTTTTGATGTTTGTATTAGTTTTCTCACGCGTGTATCGGGGTGGTTGGACTCGGCCGGGGTTCCTTCCCCACGCCTAGGCGTGGAGGTACGTGTCTCGCTCCCGCCCGTAGTACTTGCTTATCACGTATATGATTGATTGTGCCGCGTGAGTGAGTGTAGGGTCTAGCTAGTTTCATTTATTACTGCTGGTTGAGAGAGACGAGAGCTGCCCCTTTTCCCTTGGCCCTAGTCGAGCACCGAGCTCGGACTAGACTCCCGTGTCGTCCAGCGGCTTCTCGCCCGTTGTGACCCCGTTGCGCCTCCCTCCGTGGGACGGCCGTGGTTCGGAGTTCTGTTGAGAGACGCCTCCGCCCGGAGGGATTTCACGTTAGTCGGTCACACCGGCTTGCCTTGTCTCGTGCGCGTGCTGGTCGCGTTCTTTAGCGTCCTAGGTTAGCTAGCGAGTCAGTTGTCCCGCATCAAATTTTGGTATCAGAGCCTAGGGAACCAGTTTGTTCTTACAAATTGGGGTCTTAGGCAATTTGAGTCATTAGATTTGTCTTAGGTTCTTTGCATCCTTAGTAGTCCTAGGCCACTTGAGTCTCATCTTGCATTTGAGTCCGTGTCCCATTTTGTGGTCGTGTCTATTTCACCCTTGTTCCCTAGGGTCTTGCATGCCCACCCGGCGTGGTACTTCCTACCACCGCCCGCCCCCTATGGCTGATCCTAGGAACCCCGTACCCAGCGATCTCTCCATGCAGGAGATGATGCAGACCATCATGGAGTCCATGAGACTCGAGATTAGGGGTCAGACCGACCGGATAGAGGGCCAGTTGAAGGTCATGGAGGACCGAATGGGAGATATGGAGGACCGGATTGAGGCATCTAACCTGACCATTCAGGGTCTAGTTGATCGCCCCCAGGGTAGAGTCCCACCCGTAGATGTTCCCGAGCAGGCCCATGGCCAACGTGACCCTGCTCCTCGACCCAACCAACCTAGGGGAGTCGACGGTCATAACCGTGGTCGACAGGTCCACGCACGTGAGGTAGAGGACTTTGGGTCCGACAATGAGAGTGAGGGTTATGGCCGTGGACGACAGGGCCGACGGTACCATCGGGATGAGGATGAGGAGCGTATCCTCCGATCTGTGCGAGTAGATCCACCCTCTTTTGATGGGTCCTTGGACCCTGACCTGTTTAGTGACTGGGCCACTAGCATGGACCGCTATTTTGAGTGGGTAGACATGGCCGAGCATAGGAAAGTCAGGTTTGCCAAGATGAAGCTGGTTGGCAGGGCCCAGACCTACTGGGCTACAGTTGAGAGTTTGATTGGGCAACGGCATGAACCCCCGATTGAGACCTGGGAGGAGATGAGGGCGAAACTCGAGCAGAAGTATGTCCCCCGATCCCACCGCCACCGGCTCATTGATCGGTGGCAGAGTCTTACCCAGGGGAATCGGCCTGTCATGGAGTACATTGCCGAATTTGATGAGTGCCTGCTGAGATGTGGGGTCAGGGAAGAGACTATCATGACGGTAGCTCGATTCCGTCGGGGTTTGAAACGGCACCTTCATATGGAGTTACTCCGCCGTCATGTGCAGACATTAGAGGAGGCCTACCAAGTGGCCCGCGAGATGGAGCAGTTCGAGTTAGATTTTGCTCCCGCCCAGCGCCCCACACCCACCTATTCTCGAGGAGTGGATCCTCGCGCCACTACGGGGCAGTTTTCTAGGGGACCCTTGACCCGACCTCAGGATATTGCTAGGGAGACCCCTCGCCAGGACCTTGCCCCTAGGCCTCGACCTCCCGCCCCGAGGGACTTCCTCCCTCGACCCCAGGCCCCTGCCACCGAGGTTCCTCGCCCTCAGCCGCCTGCCATTCCTACTAGGTCCCAGTTTCCACCACCCCCGGCTCGTCGTGATGACAAGGGGAAAGGGCCGATGACTGGTGGAGCACCGCAAGGCCCTAGGCCTCGTGGTGATTGCTATCGTTGTGGAGGAGCCGGTCATTACGCTGTTCAGTGCCCTACCCGACAGCAGACCGTGGCTCTAGGAGAGACATCCGCAGGGGAGACCGTACCTGAGGTTGAACCTGTTAGCTATGAGGCCGACCTTGAGCTCGCGGAGGAGTTTTTCGATGAGTTGTTAGAAGGCGAGCAGGTCGACACCCAGGGTACACAGCACCAGGATGATGTTCAGCTGGGAGTTGTTAGGTGTATTTTGACCCAGCCTTTGGTGAGTGATGACTGGCGTCGCACCACCATCTTTCATACTTTCTGCAGACTAGGAGGGAAAGTCTGCAAGGTGATTATAGACAGTGGGAGTTGCATCAATGCCATCTCCACGGGCACAGTGAAACGCCTAGGATTGACCCCCGTGGACCACCCCTCCCCTTACCGTGTGTCTTGGGTAGACACTACCTCCATTCCGGTCAGACAGCGTTGCCTAGTGCCCTTACAGTTCCATGCCTACCAGGATGAGATCTGGTGTGACGTCTTGCCTATGGAGGTAGGTAGTATCATTCTAGGGAGACCTTGGTTGTTTGATAGGGATGCCACCCTCCATGGTCGTTTGAACACATGCACTTTTGATCACAGCGGCCAGAGGATCACCCTTCACCCTTCCCAGCCCACACGTCCTCCCGTTCGGGGACCCACCGGTCCTAGCACTCCGAGCACTGATGTCCTGGGGCCCAGTGCCCCTTCCCCAGCCCAGGACCCAGCCCCACCCCTTGCTACCACTGGTCCTCCGGCCAGGAGGTTAATGTTAGTCAGCTCACGGGAGATGGAGCGCGACTTTGCGAGAGGAGATCCCATCTTTGCTGTGGTAGTCCGCGAGAGGCCTAGAGAGGCAGAAGAGGAGTCCCCACCCGATGTGGCTGCTATTATTCAGGAGTTCTCCGATGTTTTCCCCGATGACCTTCCCGAAGGTCTTCCTCCCATGAGAGACATCCAGCATGCTATAGATTTGATACCGGGGTCCTCATTGCCCAACCTGCCACACTATAGGATGAGCCCCACTGACCACGCTGAGCTCCAGCGCCAGGTGAATGAGTTGATGTCTAGGGGATCTCTCCGAGAGAGTATGAGTCCTTGTGCCGTCCCCGCCCTACTTGCCCCCAAGAAAGACGGTACTTGGAGGATGTGCATAGACAGCCGTGCTATCAACAAGATCACGGTGAAATATAGGTTTCCCATTCCCCGTCTGGATGATATGATGGATATGATGGCGGGAGCCACTGTGTTCTCCAAGATTGATCTAAAGAGTGGCTATCACCAGGTAAGGATCAGACCTGGAGATGAATGGAAGACGGCCTTCAAGACCAAGGATGGTCTTTATGAGTGGCTGGTCATGCCCTTTGGGCTGACCAATGCTCCCAGCACCTTCATGAGGCTGATGACTCAGGTCTTGCGACCCTTGATAGGAATCTTCGTGGTAGTTTACTTCGATGATATCCTCATCTACAGCCGTACCCGGGAGATCCACTTAGACCACCTTCGGCAGGTCTGTTTGATTCTGAGGAGAGAGAGCTTGTTTGCCAACCTATGAAATGCGCGTTCATGACCTCTCAGGTCACCTTCCTAGGGTTCATTGTTTCTAGTGAGGGAGTATCTGCCGACCCTGAGAAGGTCAGGGCCATTGTTGAGTGGCCCGAGCCTCGAACCCTACATGATGTCCGTAGCTTTCACGGACTGGCGACCTTCTATCGCCGTTTTATCCGAGGCTTCAGCTCCATCACCGCCCCTATCACGGACTGCATTAGGAAAGGGGCCTTTGAGTGGACCAGGGCTGCTTCAGCCGCTTTCGCGCTCCTCAAAGAGCGCATGACCCAGGCACCCGTCCTTCGTCTTCCAGACTTCACGAAGGTGTTTGAGGTCTCTTGTGATGCCTCAGGGGTAGGCATAGGAGGAGTTCTTAGTCAGGAGGCCCATCCCGTTGCATTCTTTAGCGAGAAGCTGAGCGATGCGAAACTGCGTTACTCTACATACGATAAGGAATTCTACGCAGTGGTGCAAGCTTTGAGGCATTGGAGACACTATTTGTTACATCAGGAGTTTGTGTTGTATTCTGATCATGAGGCACTCCGATATCTCCATGCCCAAAAGAAGCTCAACTCTCGTCATAGCCGATGGGTCGAGTTCCTCCAGGAGTACACATTTGTGCTGAAGCACAAGGCCGGTGTGGAGAACCGGGTTGCTGATGCCTTGAGCCGCCGTACTCATCTATTGACCACCATGAGTGTGGAGGTGGTTGGGATGGATAGGATGAGGGAGCTGTATGCCGATTGCCCGGATTTCGGTCCGATGTTCACCACCCTCCAGTCAGGTCCGTCCCATGAGTACCCCGACTATACGTTGCAGGATGGCTACCTTTTCTATGGGAGCAGGCTTTGTGTCCCACGGACCTCGGTCCGTGATTTTCTTACTTGGGAGTTGCATGCTGGGGGTCTAGCCGGCCACTTTGGCCGGAATAAGACCATTGAGGCCGTTGAGTACCGATTCTTTTGGCCTAGCCTGAAGCGGGATGTTGCTAGGATTGTGGCCCAGTGCCGCATTTGTGCCTTGGCCAAACAGAGGAAACAGAATACCGGCCTTTACACTCCCCTCCCGGTACCAGATAGTCCATGGCAGGACATTAGCATGGACTTTGTCTTAGGCTTGCCCCGTACCCTCCGCCGACACGACTCCATTTTCGTGGTGGTGGACAGATTCTCTAAGATGGCCTTGTTTATCCCATGTTCTAAAACATCAGATGCCTCTAGGGTTGCCCGTCTATTCTTCACCCATTGTGTCTCTAGGTTTGGGTTGCCGCGTACTATTGTGTCAGATAGGGATGTTCGTTTTACTAGCTATTTCTGGAAGACCCTATGGCACATGATGGGCACACAGCTGAAGTTTTCTACTGCTTACCACCCCCAGACCGATGGTCAAACAGAGGTTGTGAATAGGAGTTTGGGGGATCTTTTGAGGTGTCTAGTGCGTGAGCGTGACCGGGATTGGGACTTAGTTCTCCCTCTAGCGGAGTTTGCTTACAATGATTCGGTCAATAGGTCTACTGGCTTGAGTCCTTTTGAGATAGTCACTGGTCGTAGGCCTAGAAAACCGATAGACTTGGTCCCATCCCCTGTCCAGGCCCGTGTCTCAGAGTCAGCTGAGTCCTTTGCTGAGCATGTTAGGCAGTTGCATGAGCATGTACGTCGTCATATTGAGGCCAGCAACGCACGATATAAGGAGTTAGCTGATATGCATCGACGCACGCGTGAGTTCCGCGAGGGAGAGTATGTCATGATCAGGGTCAGACCTGAACGGTTCCCTTCGGGGGCCGTAAAGAAACTCCAGGACCGCGGTGCCGGACCCTTCCGAGTTCTGAGGCGGATTGGGTCTAACGCGTATGAGATTGAGCTGCCAGATGATTATGGGATCAGTTCGACGTTCAACGTCTCTGATCTGGTGGCCTATCGGGATCCAGCAGTGATTCCCAGTGAGCTTCTTGGGCCTCCCCTTCCTGTTGTGAGCGATACACCTTCTGAGAGTCCACCTCCTCCAGCCCCATTACAGAGACGCGAGCACATCGATTGTATACTGGATGAGCAGGTGACCACCACCAGGAGCGGGGCCTACCAGCGCTTCCTAGTGCGTTGGAGAGGGCGCCCTGAGACAGACGACACCTGGATCACGCGGGGAGAGCTGGAGCGGATTGATCCGGACTTGCTGGAGCGTTACCTGAGCGACCGTGACCCTTACTCGACGGGGTCGAGTTCTTCCCACCCGGGGAGAATTGGTGAGGACACGCGTCACACTTTACGACGGAGTACACGGATCTCGCCGGCATCCCTTTGGCTCGGCGACCAGTTGACAGATTAGCGGAGCTATCATCACTTATTTTATGCTTTGGGCCATGTTGGGCCTTGGTTTAGTCCGTGTGTGGACAATTTTCTTTCAGTCATGGACCTTTTTTAGGCCAATTAGGCTTTATTTGTGTTTTGTAGGCTTGCTAGAGGCTGGGGGGGGGGGGTTATTGGGCCATTTCTTGGTTCACTTCTCTGGCCCACGAAGGGCTGGCCACTTCTTTCCCCCCCTGGGCCCACCTTGGGAGGCGCGCCTTGGCTAGGGTTAGGGTTGGGGGCGGACCATTCCCTCCCCTCTTGGAGGGAGTAGCAGCCGCCCTTCCCCCCTTGCCCCCTCCCTCTTTTGGCCGCACCCCCCCACCTTTCACTCCTAGAATCTAGGAGGTTTGAATGCCTTCCCCGGTTGTGGCCGCCCCCCCCCATCTCCTTTCCCCCTTGGCTAGGGTTTAGACCTAGCATTTCCCCATCCCATATAAAAGACTTTGTATTTTCTTTTCAAAGGATTAATGAAGAATTTTGATGCTTGTGTGTTCGTGTGGAGTGCCACATTGTGAAAAGGGGCGACCCCTTCCTCTTCCTCCTCCTTGAGGGTGCGACGCCCTCACCTCATCTCCAGTCCTTGGGTGCGACGCCCAGGGGTAGGAGATCTCCCCCAAGGGATTCCAACGCCAGCAGCCTTCATCCATCGTCCACGGCGACGAGTTCGGTGGAGCGACGGTGCACGCAGGATCGTCTTCCTCTTCCCCGGGCGTCCCTGTGCTGACAGCAGATTTGGTGTCCAGAGATCGGTCCGGTGCGTCCGTTTCCCGGCAGCGTCTCATCTGAGTTTCTTCATGACTTTCGTACCTCTTCCAGTCATCTTTCCAACCCCACCGGCCTTGGCCAAAAATTCCATCCACAGAGAAAGTTGTCTTTACAGACACTTTCATCGCTCTGTCTGCCTCCCTGGCAGTCTCACCTGTGATCCGAGACGACTTGGGTCACCGTTTGCATGCCTCTCCTTCCACCAAACCCCGCCAGTCCCTTCATAACATTTGTTCCCCTCCCAGTCACGAATCCAACCCCTCCGGTCTCGCCTTCAAACTCCATCGGGGTAAACTTTTGTCTTCAAGCACACTTTTAGTGCGCAATCCTGCGCTACAGTACCCGAGCGGGACTGTCAGCAGAGGGCCTCCAAAGGGGGTACCACTTCCCGTCCTCGGATCGATCCGCAACTTGGTAGGTCGACTCCTCACATCCCCCCACACTTCCAGTAATCATCTCGGGCCGGAACTCCTTCAGTACCCTTGCGCCATCACCACCCCACCCACGGTCACAGATCGGACTGCCCTGAAGTGCTGTCTGTGCACCCCTGTTGTCACCCCCTTCGCACCCAATTCCTCCACAGGACCCCATCTGCCACCACTGCCCCTGGAGAGCCGCCCCTGTCAGCCTTCCACCAGAGAAGACGCCGCCACAAACGCTGTCCGGACGGCCGTGTACCAGCGCCATCTCTGCCAGCTGTCACAGGGACCAGCCAGCAACCTCTCGTCGGACCGACATCCTCCCTCGAGGCTGTAGCAGCAGCGTGGCCCCTCCATCCGGTTCGGCATCCCAGCAGTGCCCGCGGCGACGTGGACCTCCTCCTCAAAGGCTACTACAGGAGCGATCGGCATTGCGAGGGTCGGCATCCGGCTTCATCCCCGACCTCGGCTGCTGCCCGTCAACCCGTGCGCCGGCCGCCCCGTGTGTAGTTGTGGTTGTAGCCTATTACCTCCCTGCGAGGAGTGGGCCCTTTTGATGTTTGTATTAGTTTTCTCACGCGTGTATCGGGGTGGTTGGACTCGGCCGGGGTTCCTTCCCCACGCCTAGGCGTGGAGGTACGTGTCTCGCTCCCGCCCGTAGTACTTGCTTATCACGTATATGATTGATTGTGCCGCGTGAGTGAGTGTAGGGTCTAGCTAGTTTCATTTATTACTGCTGGTTGAGAGAGACGAGAGCTGCCCCTTTTCCCTTGGCCCTAGTCGAGCACCGAGCTCGGACTAGACTCCCGTGTCGTCCAGCGGCTTCTCGCCCGTTGTGACCCCGTTGCGCCTCCCTCCGTGGGACGGCCGTGGTTCGGAGTTCTGTTGAGAGACGCCTCCGCCCGGAGGGATTTCACGTTAGTCGGTCACACCGGCTTGCCTTGTCTCGTGCGCGTGCTGGTCGCGTTCTTTAGCGTCCTAGGTTAGCTAGCGAGTCAGTTGTCCCGCATCATAGGTGGTATCTCGACAGCGGCTACTCAAGGCACATGACGGGGGATAAAGCTAAATTCTGTGTCTTGGTAGAGAAAGACGGGGGGGTCATGTTACATTTGGAGGAAATAATAAAGGAAAAATAATTGGAAAAGGTAAAGTAGGTAAAAATCCTTCAAATTTCATTGATGATGTGTTACTTGTAGATGGCTTAGAATATAATCTACTTAGCATAAGCCAGCTGTGCGATAAAGGAAATAAAGTTATGTTCGATGCTCATACTTGCACCATTTTAGAGATGAGTTTTGAAAAGGTTAAATTCATTGGAAAAAGAATAAACAACATGTACGTGGTAGATTTAGATGACCCTGCACATAACAATCTTTATCTTGCTGTGAATAAAAGTGAACTTGCTTGGCTGTGGCACCGCAGACTAGGGCATGCTGGCTATAGTGTCTTGCATAAGTTAGCAAAGTTTAACATGGTGAAAGGTCTACCAGATGTATCATTTAAACAAAATGACAAAGTTTGTAGTGCATGCACTCAAGGTAAGCACACTAGAAAGTCATTTAAGTCCAGACTTGAAATTCAATCATCTAAACCTTTTGAACTCATTCATATGGATTTGTTTGGACCAACTAGAACAGCTAGTGTGAGTGGAAATAAATATAGATTTGTTCTAGTAGATGATTTCTCTAGGTTTACTTGGGTGTTCTTTCTAACTCACAAAAATAATGCATTTGAAGAATTTCAGGCATTCTTCAAGAATGTGCAACAGGATGGTAAGTTTGCCATTTCATCTATCTTGTCAGATCATGGAGGAGAATTTGACAATTCTGAATTTGATGATTTTTGCAGAGCCACAGGAATTTCACACAAGTTCTCATCTCCAAGAACTCCCGAACAAAATGGAGTTGTGGAAAGAAGAAATAGAACCCTTGTGGAGATGGCTAGAACCATGCTGATTGAAGGACAACTCCCAAGGAAGTTCTGGGCAGAGGCGGTAAATACAGCTTGCTACATTGTAAACAGGGCAATGGTAAGACCTCGGTACAAAAAGACTCCATATGAATTGATGAAGGGTAAGAGACCTTCTGTTTCTTATTTTAGAGCTTTTGGATCAAAATGCTTTGTTCAAAATAATGACAAACGGGCGTTGGACAAATTTGAACCTAAGAGTGAACCTGCCATCCTTCTAGGATATTCTAGTAACTCTAGGGCCTACAGAGTCTTAAATCTAAAAACACATGCTGTTGAAGAATCCCCTCATATTGTGTTTGATGAAATGAATGAAAATTCTGAGATTGAGGAATTATGTAGGGATGAAGATGAAGGGAAGTTCCTTAAAGAAAAGGAAGAACAGAATCTCCAAGATGAAGAGACAAGGCCAAATGATAATCATGCAGAATCAACCCACCATGGTGATGCAGGTATGAATGAAGGTATCTCTCTAACCGATGTAAGGATGCTAAGGGATCACCCTTTATCCAATGTCATTGGTAACTTGCATGAACCTGTTAGAACTAGATTTCATTTTAGAGGTGTTGAGGAAATGGACAATCTGGCCCTTGTCGCTCAAATTGAACCAAAAAATGTTGCTGAAGCTTTGAAAGATAGTAATTGGATAAACGCAATGCATGAAGAATTACATCAATTCAAAAGGAAAAAGGTGTGGTACCTTGTGCCAAGACCCAAAGAGCTTTCTGTAATTGGAACTAAATGGGTCTTCAGAAATAAACAGAATGAAAATGGAATGGTAGTTAGGAATAAAGCTAGGCTGGTAGCACAGGGTTATAATCAAGAATTTGGCATTGATTTTGAAGAATCCTTTGCTCCAGTAGCTAGATTAGAAGCTATTAGATTATTACTTACTTATGCTTGCTATCATGGAATAATGTTACATCAAATGGATGTAAAGAGTGCTTTTCTAAATGGGTCAATAAAGGAAGAAGTTTATGTTGAACAACCCCCTGGTTTTGAATGCACAGAAAATCCTAACCATGTGTACAGATTGGACAAAGCTCTTTATGGACTCAAATAGGCACCTCGAGCGTGGTATGATAGACTCAGCTCGTACCTCACAGAGAAATGCTATTCTAGAGGTAAAGTGGACCGAACTCTATTCACCAAGGTAAGAAATTCAGATATTATTCTGGTTCAAATTTACGTTGATGATATAGTTTTTGGTTCCACTAAACCCAGCATGTGTGAGGAGTTTGCCAGCTTAATGACCACCGAATTTGAAATGAGTCTAATGGGTGAGCTTAAATTTTTTCTAGGTCTGCAAATTACTCAGAGCAAGGAAGGATGTTTCATCAACCAGGCAAAGTACATTTCTGAGTTGCTGAACAAATACAAAATGGAAATTCTGAAAGCAATCAGCACTCCTATGAGCACCAACACAAACTTGGATGAAGATCTGAAAGGTAAACAGGTTGATGCAAAAACATATCGAGGTATGATTGGATCACTCCTCTATCTTACTGCATCTAGGCCAGACATTCAATTTTGTGTATGCATGTGTGCTCGCTTTCAATCTGATCCTAGAGAATCCCACTTATGTTCTGTCAAGCGTATCTTTCGATACCTTGCTGGAACTCGAGATTTAGGGATTTGGTACCCTGCATCTTGCTCTTTTGATCTTGTATCCTATTTAGATGCAGATTATGCTGGATGCAAACTCAACAGGAAAAGCACGAGTGACTATTGCCAATTTTTGGGAGGATGTTTGATTTCTTGGGCTTCCAAGAAACAACACTCAGTGGCACTATCCACTGCAGAGGTAGAATATGTCGCTGCAGGGAGTTGTGGTACTCAAGTGTTGTGGATCAAACATCAACTCCAAGATTATCAGACTGATCTTGGGTGTGTCCCAATATTGTGTGATAACACAAGTGCCATAAACCTGGCCAAAAACCCTATCCAGCACTCTAGGACCAAACACATAGAAATTAGACACCATTTCTTAAGAGATGAAGTAATTAAAGGAAATTTTAAACTCATATTTGTTGAATCACAATCTCAATTGGCCGATATTTTTACCAAGCCTCTGAACAATGATAGATTCTCTTATCTTAGAAGAGAGCTTGGTCTGTGCAATTATCATCTGGATGCCTGATTTGAGTGCCTGACTTATCTTTTGGAATCTGAATGATTGAACTTGTCTTGGTTTGAAGTGTATCTGTCTTAAACTCAGGGGGAGCTTAGTCGTCTGTGCATGTTATGTCTATCTTTCTTTCAATCAATTAATAATGAATAAAATTTCAGCATGATACTCATGTTATTGGCAGTTATAATTTCATTCATGCATGGTCTGAGGGGGAGTTAGCTTAGGATTAATTTCTCGGTGACAAAAGGCTGATTAAAGTACAGAATTGTTATTGCTGGTTGGATAAGTGAGTTAATGCAGTGTGGAGATAGGGTTAACGCACCAGACAGCTTATTCTTTGAAAACCTGATGTGAAGTATCTCTGGCTAGATGAGTAAGTCGACGCTATGGTTGGATTGAGTTAACGCAGCCCTGGCTTTGCGTCTACGCAGCTATTCCTTCTTGAAGTCTCTTCTCTAAATCTTTTCTTCTTGGAGCCTCCTCTTCTTCAGACTCACTCACCTCTTTGATCTATCTCATCGTTTTGATTCTCAATTACATGAGGGAAAACTTCTTGAGTACTGGGATATGTAGATGATGTATTAAATTCAGGGGGAGTTACAGTGATAATTCCTATTGAATATGAGATATGTTCTGAATGGCTCTATGAAATGTTAATGATAGGAGATCTATAATTCTTATGATGTTTGAATTCAAGAACCTTTGAACCCAATAATGCACTTTGTATGGAATAAAAGCTGAACAATTTAATAAAATCAGGACCTTATCATCTCTTGAACCTTATTGTTCAAAAGTAAAGAAACCACTATGTGTAGAGGAATTTAATATTTGTATTGGTAATAAACTCAGAAATAGTTTTTAAACGCCGAAGAAGCAATCCCTTACACATGTTATAAAATGCAGAGCAATGGTATGTCTTCACTGAGAAACTAGCCCTATGCACCAAAGAAGTGCTAAAGAGCAAGTCATGAGGTGAGCTGCTATCTCTGTCTTCAAGTGAAACATAAATCATTACAGAGCAATGGTAACTGTTAACTGAGAAACTACCTTCATGCACCTATGAAGTGCTGAAAGGCATGTCATGACGTCAGTTGCCAACTCTGGTCCTTCAATGTAGAATAGTTTGCTATGCTGAGTAACCGGGGACTCGGGTGTCTGATAAACATGTGTACCCGTGTCCAAAGGCTAGCTATACTTGACTGCTAATGAAAACGTCAAAATAAGTTGACAAAGTTGAAAATGTTGAAAATGTTAAAAATAATTAAAACATGTGAGTGTGATTGATCTGAAACTCTTTATTCAACTGAGTCTATCGTCAATGCAAGTTAAATTCTTCTCTCTCTGAAAGGCATCTTAAAATTGACAGATATAAGGGACAGAAATGAAAATGGTTCTAGTGTGAAAAGAGTTCCACTTTTTCCCCAGGCAGGTGCCTTTAGTGGTTCATGGTTTTTAATTCAATGTGTTAAGATTATTTCTTCTCTTTATCATTAAATGAATTGGAGCCTATTTACATATATCTCTTTCAACGGAACTTGATCTGCAACAATTAAAAATCCTTGAAAGTAAGTGTCTCTCAACATCATCTCAGTGGCTTAATAATTTTTCCTATATTCGGTTGTTTTTCTCACAACCTCCTTCTTGGCTATAACACCACTGCGTCTACGCACCACTCCAATGCGTCAACGCAGTGGGTCTCTTGACTCATCTCAAACCGGTTCCCTGACTTGAACCGGATGAACCGCTCTCGGAAAAGGGTTTCGAAGCTTCTTTAAAAGCGTAGCGTGACTGCTGCGTGTCTCCATTTCTTTTGAAACCCCTTGTCGTTCTACCTTCCATGTTCTCCAAAACCCTCACAGCACTTTCCTGTTCCATTCATCTCGCTGCCATGGCTCCTCCGACATCCACTCAAAAAGGGAAGAAGAAGGCAGAGGAACATCAAAGAACTTCAGCATCGGCCGAAGGCAAAATGGAGCCCCACTCCAAAGCTGCTCACGATAAAGGTAAGAGGAAAGAGACGCGTCCACGCGATCCGAACCCGCCAACCAAAAAGAGAAAGGCATCTGATGTCAGGACAGCAAGGCAGGGTTCATCTTCAGGTGCTGCAACGCGACAGAAAAGTGCGGACAGCTCTCTTACCGTCACCGTGGAAGAACCTCTGAAAGTTCTCATTTCCCGGTATATTGCTGCTACCGACCTTGAAATGCTTGAAGTTTTTCCGCAACTATTTTCTACTTTGGACTATCAGGGCTGGTGGTCTTTTGTTACAACCCATAAGGTTTATTACCCCACCCTGGTCAGAGAGTTCTACCAAAATTTGAAGTATGAACCTCACATTCCAAAACTTACATCAACTGTCAGGAATGTTAGTTTTGAATTATCAAATAAATTGTTTGCCAGAGCCTGGAAAATCCCCAAGAGTGGAGTTCAGCTACATAGCTTTGAGTATGATGAGCATGATGCTTATGCTCTCCTGACTGACAAACCTAGTGATCCTTCCGATGTCAGGGAAACTTACTTATCCAGTCTCAAGGCAAATCAATTCCCTCCATTGAATAGATTGCTCCACCATATGTGCACATCAATGATCACACCGTAGAGTAGTGGTAGGGAAAGGGTCACTGAGATGCAGAGATTTCTCCTATACTGTATGCTGAAAAGAATACACATTTCCCTGCCGGATGTAGTTATTCAAACTATGGGGTCTTGCTTGAATCAATCCAGAACACTTCCTTATGCTGCTCCATTGACTGCCATTTTTCGAAAAGCTGGAGTACATTTTGGTTCTGAGAAGAAAATAATCATCCCTCAAGGGAATGTTTACACCCTGTCTTATATTCAGACATTTATGGGCTTTAAAATCATTGATGGTAAGCCAGTTAGAATTCTTCCCAGTCAGCAAATAGCTCCATTGGAAATAGGTCAGGCATCAAGAACAGACACTGCAGATGCCGGTCAAGTGAACATGACAGAGGTACCAATTCCACCTGTGGTGAGAGAAGAAAGACCAAAAGGTCGTTCAGCAAGAGGAGAGCATGAGTTTGAGGAAACTTTTGCTAGATCATCCAGCCCTCAGCTGGAAACTGGGAACCCAGTGGCTCTGCACCTACAATGGAACCCCCTATGACTGGAGCCATTGGAATTTATAGAAGAACTTTTCCAACTTCTGATGCAGCTCCACCTCCAGCAACTGTTGAAGAGATGTTCGCACACATGACTATGATGCTGCAGCGTCAGGATGCAAAGATGGACAAGTTAATGGAGTTTACAAATTATCATCTAAACAAACTAACTTCTTGGCTTATACAATTTGAAGTTTCCGTCTTATCCGAGTGGCAAAAATTCCTACTGACCAAGCTACAAGGACTATCTTGCAAAACATATCATCTCTCCTTGACAAGTTATCCACACTGGTGAACGATATGCACAGCAATCAAGCTTCATTTTCTCAATCCCTTGCCAAGATTACTGATTTATGTTTTGATGTGAGGATAGCAGTTGAAACCCTCAAAAGTCCTGTCAATGCACTTCCCCAATGCCTCAAAGCCTTGTTAGAAAAGATTGACAAAGTGATTGCAGCAGTTAAGTCACTTGGGGACAAGTTTCCAAATAAGGAATCTGTCACAGCTGATCTTTCTTCTGCCCTTGATAGTGTAAGCACCACTCTAAGTCATCAGCTGGGTGAACTCTCTCAGGATATCCAAGCTTTACTGGCCAGAGATCAATCTGCCTCAGGACAGCAGCTTCGCCAGCCACCTCCAGGACCTCAGTCTACTCAAGGGCAATCCTCTCGTCAGCAACAACAACCTTCTTCTGCCAGAAGATACAATCGCTTCTTCCCATCTTGACGTAGCTCTTCCACATCTACTCCCCTTCCTGATGATGTCAAAGGGGGAGAATCATGCAGTCAAGCTGGAATCTAGACTAGAGTTCATTGCATCTGCATTAATCATGTTGACTAACTAAATGTTTTTCTTCTTTTTGTCTGGTTCGATGATGTAAAATCTTGAACTTGAATGAATGACAAACTTAAAGTTTGATTTAGTCACTGAATTGATTTCCGGTTAATCTGAAGTTTCTTGCCTGATATGAATAACCATGGTTGTTTGGATGCAATGGCATTAATGGCATTCACCTCATAGTTGTCATCATCAAAAAGGGGGAGATTGTTGTGCCCCTGGTTTTGATGATGACTACAATGAGATATGAATGATGTATTCAATTTCAATGCTGAATTAAATCTTGATTCTATAACACTTTCACTTGATTTCATTCTTGTTGCAAGAAAGGAACAGGGTCGACGCTGGGAGCTTGAAGCGTCCACGCATCAGTTGAAGAAGCCTTCACTGATGTCTCTCACATCGTCAACTCCACGAAGCAAGCAGTGTCAACTCATCATGTTCTAAAGCAGAGACCTTCAAAGGTTATTCCACTGTGTCAACGCCACAATACAGCAGCATCGATGCAGTAGTTGATGAGGCAGAGTCCATAGCTCACTGGAATACTGTAGTGTGTCAACGCCACTGCAAGACAGCGCCCACACAGCAATTGAGTCTGATATACATTCAGCTCTGGAACACCACTGCGTCAACGCTGTGGATTAGCAGCGTCGACGCAGCACGTCTATCTACCGAAGACCTTGATCACTGGATTGCCGATGCGTTAACGCAGCTGGCTGATGGAGTCAACGCATCAGACTTGAGTTTCGTAGGAAGAAGATATCTGAAGGCTACGTCAACTCCTTGGAGCAAGAGGGTTGCCACCATCTAATTCCAGTTGCTGAGCGCGTGAAGTGGATCCCACCTTCAGTCGTCAACTGCCACATCAGCCACAAGCGGATAAGCTTTCGTACCTTCCACCACTCCAGAAGGTTCCCCGCGTGAGCAATCATGAGGATAACCAGGAAATCAGGGTGGTGGCCCACCTGCCTCACGTGAATTGTTTTGTGTGCGGGAAGACCATAAAATAGGTTGAGACGAGAAGAACGAACGAGAGAGGCGGAGAGCAGAACGAGAGAGGCGGAGAGCAGAACGAGAGAGGCTGAGAGCAGAACGGGACCAAGGCTGAGAGCAGAACTGGACGAAGGCTGCTAAAAAATCAGATCAGAAGATCATCGCGCCACCAAGACTCTTCTACATTCTAGACGGAGGATATTCAAGGGTTGAACCTCATGCGCATAGATCTCTCTGTTGGTGATTCCAATTCCGCTGCGTCCAAGTGCTGAAGTGTGATTTCTTATCTTTTCATTTTTCTCTTGTTATTGAACATTGTACTCCTCTCTTCTACTGGATTTAGTGAAGAGAGGGTGATTCTGATCCAGCGGGCTGTGCTGAGATCAGGGGTGTCAAGGTAGTTTGCCTTCAAGCTGTTTGACAGCGGATCTGAGGATTCGTTCCTCGTTGTGTTCTGTTGGTGTAGTCAACAGTGTAGAGGAATTACTTCCTCGGTTTAGCAAAGCTGTAAAGCTCAGTAGGGTTCCTCACAGGTTAAGTGGGGAGGTGAACGTAGGTCTCTACAGGGAGACCGAACCACCTTAAAATTGTGTCCTCTTGTGGTTTGCTTTCTCTGATCATTCTCCTCTCGTTAGATGTTTGATTAGGCTCGATTCTCTTTGTTGTTTAGTTGTTGATCATATCTCTATCAGTCTGCACTATATTTCAAGTGTGATCGCGCATAGAATTTTAAAGGGTCAACCTATTCACCCCCTCCCCCTCTAGCTTGACCGTCCTCTCGATCCAACAGGAACAAGATGAAGGCGGAATGGTAGAAGGTACACTGAAAGTTTGTTCCAAGTCTGCACATGTCTTATTTGATACAGGTGCATCGCATTCTTTTATTTCCAAGAGGTTTGCTGATCCATTACCTATGGAACCGGAATGGATAAAAATAGTTTTATCTACTCCTCTCGGAAATGAAACCGATATTACTCATCATTATCAGAGCTGTGAAGTCTTGGTAAAGGGTAGAAATTTTCCTATCAACCTAATATGCCTAGATTTAAAGGAATATGATGTCATATTAGGAGCAGATTGATTATCCATGTATCAGGCAACTATGGATTGCCGTAACAGCAAAGTTACTTTCAAAGACTTCCCGGAATTAGCATATACTTGTCCAAAGAGTCGGAGAAAGTCACCTCTTATTTCGGCTCTCCGAGCTAGCAAGCTAATAAGGAAAGGATGTGTATCTTTCCTTGCGTTTGTCACCATTAAGGAGACTAAGCTAGAAGACATCCCAGTTGTGCAAGAATTTTCGGACGTGTTTACGGAAGATTTGCCTGGATTACCCCCACAAAGAGAAGTGGCCTTCACCATCGACTTGATCCCTGGTGCTGGTCCAGTTTCTAAGGCACCATATAGGATGTCTCCCGCCGAACTCAAGGAGCTGAAGGAGCAATTGATGGAACTTCTCAAGAAGGGATTTATTATACCAAGCACTTCCCCGTGGGAAGCACCTGTGCTATTTGTAAAGAAGAAAGATGGATCCATGAGGTTATGCATCGACTATCGACAGTTGAATCATCTCACTATCAAGAACAAGTATCCACTGCCGAGAATCGATGAGTTATTTGATCAAATATCTGGATCCATGTATTTTTCGAAGATTGATCTCAGGTCGGGATATCACCAACTAAGGATCAAAGATGAGGACATTTATAAGACCCCATTCAGAAGCAGGTATGGGCACTATGAATTTGTTGTAATACCTTCTGGACTGACAAATGCCCCTACTACCTTTATGCAGTTGATGAATAGTATATTCAGGCCTCATCTAGACTAGTTCATAGTGGTTTTCATTGATGATATACTGATCTATTCAAAGACCAAGGAAGAGCACGAGGAGCATTTGAGGATTGCATTACAGATATTGAGTATGAATCAGTTATATGCAAAGCTCAGTAAATGTGAATTCTGTTTAGAAGAAGTATCTTTCATGGGGCATGTTATGTCAAAAGACGGTTTATCCGTAGATCAATCGAAGGTTGAAGCTGTAAAGGATTGGGAAAGACCGACCAATGCTAGCGAGATCCGTAGTTTCTTGGGTCTTGCGGGCTACTATCGGCGATTCATCAAGGATTTCTCCAAGATCGCCGTACCACTCACTAGGCTAACTCGTAAGGAGATCCGTTATGAATGGAGTGAGGAATGTGAAAGAAGCTTCCAAGCTCTCAAGGATCACCTAACTACAGCCCCAGTTTTAGCTTTACCAATTGAAGGTGAGAGATTCGAAGTATACACTGATGCATCTGGCATTGGCCTCGGATGTAATAACCTGGATCTTTAGTAGGTTTTTCGGATTCTTTTTGGAGAATTTTGCATTGCTTTTGTATCTCCCGAGTTGAGGTCTTATGAACTGTGTGGTTCTTCTCTCGTACAATCTACAGAACCCTATGGTGAGTTTACCTCTCAGCTTATCGGCTCATGGACGATACAGTTGCAGTGTACTCTTCGTGAGGATCGTTTCGACTATTTTTGTGGATTTTTAGGCCTTGATTAGGCATTTATTCGAATTAATTAAAGAATTATTAAGAATTTAATGGGCATATTAATGATTTTAGTTCTTTGAGGGGTTAAAGTGCAATTTGAAGAATTTTTTCAAAAAAAAATAGGAAAATCGGTTTTTTCATATAACTCACGCACCCCCTCTCTCTCTTTCCTCTCACTCTCGATCTCTCTCTTTTCTCTCTCTCTCCCTCACACGTTCTCTCTCCCTCTCTCTCATTCTCTCTCGGTTTTGGCCCGGAAGGGGTCCGATCGAGGCGTGGGAGATACCGTTTCAACCGGCTCGACACGAGGAACGTTCTGACACTAACCTCGTCTCGATCCGTGGAGCGTGGAGACGCGTGGGAGCGAGAGGATGGCGTGGCTTCCGTCATCCGATCTGCACCGTTTTGCATGTTTCGTCACGATCGAGGTAGGTGGATGGATTCCTCGTCTTGCCAGGAACCCAACGACACCACATGCGTCGCCATCCATTGTCGTTTTCATCGTTTTCCGTGTAAATCCCTTTTTGTGTTATTTTAGGCCTAATTTCTTGAAATCTCTCTCTCGCTCGGTTTTAGCCCAGACGGCTGCTGATCGAAGCAAGGGAGGTGCTGTAGGAAAGGTCGTTTCGCGTAGATCGCGGTGACGCCATTTTTCCCTCGATCCGCGGAGCATGGTGGCGTTTGGCGCCGTGAGGACGGCGTGACTCTTGTCGACCGTTCGGCACCGGTTCGGCGTTCCCATCGTGTAAGAGGTAGGGGGATGGAATCTTCTCCTCGCTAGGGACCCGTCGGTACCACATGCGCCGTGGTTCGACGCCAGTTTTCTTGATTTTTGTGCAATTTTCCATGTTAATGTAATTTCGTGTTATTTAGTCTTAAATTCATGAAATTGATTCCATGGCCATCGTCTTTCAATTTTAATGGCATGATTGGTGATTGCATGTTGTTATGGCAGGGTGGTTTGTTAGAAAACTTTGTTTTCCCGCGATACCCGGCGATTCCAGTCGTCCGGGAGGGAACCGGTTTTAGATATAACCTGTCCGCGACCCAGGTGAAGTGGCGGTCCTGCCAGGAACCATCACTCGCCTGACGGCCCTTTGGAGACGCGTCGTTTGTTTAATAACGGCCTGTCGGGGGTGCGTCGTTTTGAGAGTAACGGTGGGTCTCCCATCCGTTACTCCCTCGTGGTTTTGGGTTGACCCGGTCAGGCGGTGCGCCCGACGGTCAGTCGTCTGGCCGTCGTTTCCAAGCGACGCGCCGTGACGTATGCGTCGTTTCTCTGCTACTAGTTTTTAAATGTTATACGTGGGTTTTGGCCTCGGGTGAAAGTAACGGCGGTGTTCCCGTGCGTCGCTTCTAAGCAACGCATAGGACCCCCACCGTTACTCTCCCTCTTAAGGCCTGTGAGCTGGAACTCTGGTGGAAGTAACGGCGGGACGCCAACGCGTCGTTTTGGATGTAACGTGCTGGTCCCCCACCGTCGCTTGCCAGTAACGCACGGGCAGACGACCGCCGTTTGCCTGCAGGTTTTATTATGTTCCCAGCCTATTAGTTATGCATTCCATGTTGCATATACGCCATGTTTAACTTATTTTATAAAAACTATGGCATTATTTTAGATCCCAATAGAGTAGCTCTCTCTTTCCTTGTGATGGAGCCACTAGTCGTAGCCCTCCGACTTGGAGTGTCGGCCCTCCTGGGAAAGGTGGCCAGGGTAGTTCCCGTTACACGGTTTTTAAGCTAGTCACCGTGGGCCCTCGGCCAATAGTAGCGTCCTACTAAGAGGGAAAACTAGCTGGAGAGCCTGGCTTAGGCACGAGCCAGTGTGTGCACACGTGGTCAGAGGCTTGGACTGACACTGACGAGTGTCACTCTGACTAGTTACTCGGTTCGGTACGGTTCTGTTACGCCTCTCGCTTGGAGACTCTAGCCATGCGAGTTGCTTGAGATGCATTGTAAGCCGTCAGTGGACGCATTTGGTCTCTCACTTCTTGTGGTCTCTTCTTTTTCCTATCTCCGGGTAAATTGAGCTTTTCTTTCTATTGGTGGATGTAGCTTCTGACGCTTATATTTATATTTAATTGGCATGCAGTTAGCTGTTTAAACTGCTTAGATAGGTTTTACAGCTTTACTATGAATGTGTTTTATTTATGCCAATTGCATGGTTATTGCTTTAATGCATGCTTTAATTATTGATATATTTGTATGCCTGCGTGTTTAGTTGCGAGGTAGGGATCCGCGTGACCCCTACTGAGTCTGGCTGTGACTCACCCTTCCTTCTTTCAGGTGAGCCACATCCGCCGTCTCCTGGAGCTTCACGTGGTTTTGTCGGCAGATAGTAGTGTGCCAGCAGTAGTTCGGTTAGTCTTTTGTACTTTTGACCGGGGTATGCCCCGTGTAGTTGTACATTTGGACTTTCTTTTCTGTCAGTTGGGACTTGTTTCTGTTGTAAATCTGGACTATTGTATATATTTTATCATTCTGATAGTTTATTTTGCTTCCGCACTTAATTAGTAATTGTTGTTTAACTAATATTACACATTGTATTTCCAATTTGTTATACAACTCCTCGACAAACTTCACTAACCCTTCAGGGGCCTCATCAGCCTCTTGGATGGCTTCCCCAGTTCTTGGTATCGGTGTATCGATGTTATCGGTATATCGGTATCCGGAGCTCTGGGTCGTCACATCGGATGTGTTTTAATGCAACAAGGGAAAGTTATAGCCTACTCTTCTCGCCAATTGAAGAAGCACGAGGAGAACTACCCAGTTCATGATCTCTTAATAATTGAAGGGCCTTCTTAAGATGTTCCTCATGTTCTTCCTTTGACTTGGAGTAGATCAAAATGTCATCGATAAATACAACCATAAATTGATCGAGGTATGGCCTGAATAGGCTGTTCATTAATTGCATGAATGCGGCATGCACATTTGTTAAGCCGAAAGGCATAACGGTGAACTCGTAATGTCCATACCTACTCTGAAATGCCGTCTTGTGAATATCACTTTCCTTTATCTTTAATTGATGATAACCAGATCGAAGATCGATTATTGAAAAATATCGCGCTCCAGAAATCTGGTCGAATAATTCATCAATTCTCGACAATAGATATTTATTCTTGATGGTGAGTTGATTCAATTGCCGATAATCAACACATAGTCTCATCGAACCATCTTTCTTTTTAACAAAGAGGACCGGGGCTCCCCAAGGTGAAGTACTTGGTCGGATAAACCCCTTCTCCAATAATTCCATTAATTGATCCTTTAATTCTTTCATTTCCACGGCAGACATCCGATATGGAGCTTTAGAAATTGGTGCCGCTCTCGTAATTAAATCAATAGAAGAAACCACTTCTCTCTCGGGAGGAATACCATGCAACTCATCTGGAAATACATCAGAATAATCCCGAACGATAGGAATGTCCTTTAGAACGGGTTCTGTGTGCTCGGTCATAGTGATAGAAACTAAGAAACCGACATAACCCTTCCTTAATAATTTCTCGGCTTTGAGGGCCGAAATGAGAGATATGTGTCTAGAATGCTTGATGCCAGAAAATAGAAGGTCAAGGTAACCCATAAAAGTTACCGTACCCAACTTGCAATTGACACTAGCTCCATGTGTAGATAGCCAGTCGGCACCCAAAATAACATCATATCCTTCCATCTCCATGCATACCAAATCAGCGGGTAAGTTATAACCACTAATTAGAATTTCACTAGTATGATAGAAATGTTTAATCTCTGTTCCCGTTCCAATAGGGGTAGTGATAGTGAGTGTAGAATCTAACGGAACAAGCTTCATAGGTAAAAGACCAGCAAATCTTCTAGATATAAATGAATGTGTAGCTCCGGTGTCAAATAAGACAGTGGCAGGCTTGGCGTATATGAAAAGAGTACCTTCCACGATGCCTCCTTCCTCGGTAGGTTCCGTACCCATAAGGGCTTGAAGTCTTCCTGGCTTCTTGGCAATAATAGGAAGAATTGCCGGTGATGGAGCTTGCTCGTTGAGAAGAAGGCAATTCGGGATCCTATGCTCCCGACTCTCGCATCGAAGACATGCACCGAGCTTTCTCCAACATTCCTCGGCTTTATGTCCAGGCTTCTCGCAGTATTTACATAATTCCTTTGATGTTGCCGATATAGGGACAATTTACTTGTTGAATGTCCTCGGCTTCTTGTCCCCATGAAAATTACGTCCACCTTTGTTGAAATTTCGCCCATCCTTGATGAAATTATGCCCGTCATTGGGCCTTTTCTTCCCGAAGGAAGGTTTGAAGCTTCCGGACCCAGTGACTTGCTCTCTCTTGGCTTCTCTTCCTCCAATGTGATCCGATAACTCCGTTGCATCTTCTAGGAGTTGTGCTCTCCGTACCGCATCAGAATAAATTTGGATATCCATCGGGGCCAGTTGAGTAATATATTGAGGCTTAAGGCCATTAAGAAATCTTCGTGCCTTCATTTCGTCAGTACCCACGAGATGTGGAGCGTATCGAGATAACCTTGAAAATTGAGCTTCATATTCCGCAACTGATAAACCCCTTTGCTTCAAAGCGGCAAACTTGGCGGCCTTCCTTTCTTGTACTCGATCAGAGAAGTATTTACTATTGAAGTGTTCCACGAACTCTTCCCATAATACTTGGTCGTGCGGTAAAGTAGCTTCGACCGATTCCCACCAGGCACGTGCATCCCTTTCCAGTTGGAAAGTAGCGAGTAGGACCTTTTCCTCGTCAGCGCATTGCATGACTCGGAATATCCTCTCGATCTCCTTAATCCAATATTCGGCTTCATCCGGATCCGTAGATCTAGCGAACTTGGGAGGGTTCATGCTTCGGAAATTCCTATGCAAATCTCCGACTCCTCAGTTTGCTCCTCCCTGAGCAACCTGTTGGAGGGCTTGGGTTAAGCCTTGAACAGTGCGCTGCATCTCGCGCCATTGAGCTCTCTTGGCGGCCATTTGCGAGAATTAGCCTGAAACCATAATTCCAAGGTTTATTGTTTTTGTTTTGGTATTTATTTCCTGATAATTCCCTTTTTCTTAAAACTTAACCCATGTTTCTACCCAAATCTTACCGGGAAAGTTCAAGATCTATCAAATTTCTAGATATTGATCTAGAATCTATGATTGAGGGAAAACTATGTTTTAAGAATGAACCTATAATTGTGAAACCTAGGATTTTATGTAACCTAGGCTCTGATACCACAATGACTGTCACGTCCCGACGCGGAATATCGAGGGCGCGACGAGTCGTAAACAATCGTATCGATTAGAGCATGTACAATTTTATCTCTAAAGTCAGAAATAAATGGGAAAATAATACTTTTATTCCATCAAAATAAAATTTACATCACTAATTCATAAGCCATAAAGGTAATTACAAACTTCCAATCCCAAAGTACATCATTCTTGTAAAAACACTAATGATCTACATAAACCTAGGTAAAAAGGAAAATCACTCTCTCACTCATGTCCATTCCTTTGATCATTTTCATTTCCAGCAACAATTAACCAAAACGTAGGGTGAGCTAAAAGCTCAGTAGAATTTTATATCTCTATGATCCAGGCAATCTTTAAGTATTAACAATTTAAACAATTTTCTAACTTGTATCGGGAAGTGTATAAACATGAATGGAATTTCCAAGTAATTGAGATAATATGATATCAAGATGAATTTCCAAGTAATGACTTTGAACAAGTGAAGAATTTCATGTAATTGGCCATTTTCACGCAAGTCAAGTAATTCATGTAATTTTCAAGTAAACAAGTACGAATAGTGGAATGCTGTATCAAGTAAATCTATCATGCACTTCAGTGCAATGCCACACCATTGGTTAATCAACTCCCATGGGCACAAGTACTTTCGGGCGCTCCCCCTAGGAATAGAATGGGCCCCATTAATGCCAGGCATTGAGTCATATGGATCCGAAGATCCCAAGTACGTTTAGACATCCACTTTAATGTATATGGCCAATGAGTTTCAAGAATATGCTGTTTGTAATAAGCACAGATTTGACAAAATTTTAGAAGTTTCAAGAAAAGTAGACAACAATTTAAGGCATCATGTTTAACGACATTAAGTCGTGGAGTTCAAAAATAAACGGTAAGTAGGAAGAAAATTTAAGATAGTAATTTTATTAGAATTATATATTTTTTTAAAATATCTAAGCTTAATCTCATAATCATAAAACATAAAGTTTTAGTTATGAAAATATATGTTTTATGAATTACAATCATGAGTTTAGATATTAGTATTTAATCATACATTAATTAACCATATGATAAGAAAATACAATTTTATGTCAAAAATAACTCTAACTCGCTAAAAATAATCTTAACATGCTGACAATGATTTTCATAAGTTACTTTACTGATAAGATGATAAAAATAAAATTTTCATACTGGATTTAATTTTTTACATGCTAGAAATTAATATTTAACATGCTAAAATTAATACTTAACATGTTAAAATAATTCTCATACATTAACTTACTGATAGGATGATAAGATAAGTTTACCATGCTGATTACAGAAATTCTCTAATAACAACATAAATTTTATCATGCTTTTCTATATTTATTTGCTAATTATTTGATAGGAAAATAGAATTATCATGTAAAAAATAGTTTTAATACACTGAAAATAATTCTAACATGCTAAATGTAATTCTAACATGCTGGAATAATTTTACCATACTGAAAGAAATTTTATCATGCTGGAAGTAATTTTCATGCATCATTTTACTAATTATTTAATAGGAAATTAGGTTTAGCATGCACAAAATATAGTTTTAAATAGATTTTAACATGATGAAAATAGTTTTTACATCTCAGTATGTAGAAAATAATTTTATCATGTTAGAAGTCATTTTTAACATGTTGGAAATATTTTTCATGCATTGATTTACTAATATAGTTATAATTTACTAATATGGTTAAAAAATAGATTTTTACATGTAAAAATAATTTTATTCTACAAAATAATTTTTAACATGCTGTAAGAATTAAAACATGCTAATATTGCCTTTTCTTACTTTTGGTGACTATATACATACGATTAATGTGGATTTTCAAGTGATGTAGTTCCTATTGGATAGTGGCTTAAGTTTAGTCCCACATTGAAAGTTACAAAAACTTCCTTAGCTTTATATGTTGGAGAGCTCACCCTTGGGTCAGGACCCAAGGGGCATAGGATGTGGGCTTGAGTTGTGAGTTGATATAAAACCAGTAATATATTTATTTATTTGTGCCGAGCCGAGCCGAGGTGAGCTGAGCTGAGCTAAGGCTAAGTTATATATATATATTTTTATACCCAAAATAAAATTTATTTATTATTTTTTTTAAACACGCTAGCTTATGATAGCGCGCCATTGAAGATCGCGCTAGCTTATGATAGCGCGCGTTCTTGGAAATATAAACATATTTTAAAATTTTGTATTTGACCTTGAGGGCGGGAAAAATAGTCTGTATGAACGCGCTATGTCGGGCCAGCACGTTCAGAACGCGCTACTGAGGAATCTTGACAAATTTGGCCAAGTTTTTGCTATAAATAGAACCCCATTCGACCCTCAAATCATCCCTGAAGGTTAAGGTTACGCTGCTGCGAAGATTGGTGGAGATTTGAAGGAAGATTTGGAAGATCAAATGGTTTTCTTATATTTGGGGATATTTCTTTAGATATGTCTAAAGGTAGGTGTCTCTCAGGCTATACTCTAATTAAAGTATGCCATCTTGTTCGTTTTTCTGTCCTCGTCTCATTGATAGCTCATTTATTAAATTCCGTTATGAAATGAGCAAGTTATGGTCATTTTATTGAGGGGTATTCCCATTTTTTATCAGGTCCAGAACGTGCTATACCTCAGTAACGCGTTCTGAACGCGTTGTCCCGACATAGCGCGTTCATACAGAGTGTTTTCCAGACCTCAGGGGTCAAGCCGAAAATTTAAAAAAAATAATATTTTCCAGAATTGCTAGCGCGATCTGAAAGATCGCGCTAGCAGAGGCTAGCGCGTTCAGGGGTCAAAATAATATATTATGAAAAAAATATAAATATATATATAAAGACATGATCGCACAAGCACTGGCTAGTGCGTTCTTCAGATGGCGCTAGTCAAGGCTAGCGCGTTCAATATATATATATCCAAGATAAGACAATATTATTTCAAAACTAACCTCACCTCACCTAAGTGCAGTGCGGCTCCGCTCGGCTCGACACGGCTCAAATAAATAAATACATTACTGGTTTTGTATCAACTCACAACTCAAGCCCACATCCTATGCCCCTTGGGTCTTGACCCAAGGGTGAGCTCTCCAACATATAGAGTCAAAGAAGTTTTTTGTAACTTCCAATGTGGGACTAAACTTAAGTCAATATACAATAGAAACTATACACTTTGGAAATCCACGTTAATTGTACGTATTTAGTCACCAAAAGTAAGAAAATGCATTATTAGTATGTTTTAAATTCTTACCGCATGTAAAAAATTATTTTGTAGAATGAAATTATTTTTACATGTAAAAATCTAATTTTAACCATATTAGATTATACATACTAAAAATTATTTTCAACATGTTAAAAATATTTCCAGCATGTTAAAAATGACTTCCAACATGATAAAATTATTTTATACATACTGAAATATAAAAACTATTTTCAGCATGTTAAAATCTATTTAAAACTATTTTTGTGCACGCTAAATCTAATTAAATAATTAGTAAATTGATGCATGAAAATTAATTCCAGCATGCTAAAATTTCTTCCAGCATGATAAAATTATTCCAGCATGTTAGAATTATTTTTAGCATGTTAGAATTATTTTCAGTATATTAATACTTTTTTCAGCATGATAATTCTATTTTTCTATCAAATAATTAGTAAATAAATATAGAAAAATAATTTTCAGCATGATAAAATTTATGTTGTTATCAGAGAATTTCTGTAATCAGCATGGTAAACTTATCTTTATCATCTTATCAGAAAGTTAATTATTTTAGCATGGTAAGTATTAATTTTAGCATGTTAAAAAAAAATTATCATGTAAAAATTAAATCCCGCATGAAAAATTTATTTTTATCATCTTATCAGTAAAGTAACATATGAAAATTATTTTCAGCTTGTTAACATTATTTTCAGCAGGTTAGAATTATTTTTCGGCACAAAAATCTATTCTCATAACAAAATTTTGATTTTTATAATAATTAATCATTATTTTGGCTAAACTAATGCATCTTTAATGTACAAAAACTTCCTGTAAACATGTCTAAACACTTGTAAATCAAATACACACAAGATTAAACTATGGAATTAAATTAATTTATTTATTTAAATCCAGTATGAAAAATTTATTTTTATCATCTTATCAGTAAAGAACATATGAAAATTATTTTCAGCGTGTTAACATTATTTTCAGCAAGTTATAATTATTTTTCGGCACAAAAATCTATTCTCATAACAAAATTTTGATTTTTATAATAATAAATTATTATTTTGGCTAAACTAATGTATCTTTAATGTACAAAAACTTCATGTAAACATGTCTAAACACTTGTAAATCAAATGCACATAAGATTAAACTATGGAATTAAATAAATTATATTAAACTCGAATTACTTGACTTTTCTTCCTAGTTATCATTCTTTCTTGAATTTCACGACTTAATGTCGTTAAACATTATGTCTTAAAATTATTATTCACTTCTCTTGCTACTTCTAAGATTTTTGCCAAATCTGTACTTTTTACAAATAAGTTTATTCTTGAAATTCATTGGCCATAGTGTTAAGTGGATGTCTAAACGTACTTGGGATCTTATGATCCACTGACCCAATGTCGGGCATTAATAGGGCATGGTCTGGTCTTAGGAGGAGCGCCCGAAAGTACTTGTGCCTATGGGAGTTGATTGACCACGGTGTGGCATTGCACCAAAGTGCATGACTTGCTAGATTTTTTACGGCATTCCACTATTCGTACTTGTTTACTTGTTACTTGTTTACTTGAAAATTACATGAATTACTTGACTTGCGTGAAAATGACCAATTACATGAAAATCTTTACTTGTTCAAAGTCATTACTTAGAAATTCATCTTGATATCATATTATCTCAATTACTTTGAAATTTCATTCATGTTTATACACTTCCCGATACAAGTTAGAAAATTGCTTAAATTGTTAATTCTTAAAGATTGCCTGGTTCTTAGAGATATAAAATCCTACTGAGCTTTTAGCTCACCCTAAGTTTTGGTTAATTATTGCAGGAAATGAAATTGAACAAGGGAATGGACAAGAGTGAGAGAGTGATTTTCCTTTTTACCTAGGTTTATGTAGATCATTAGTGTTTTTACAAGAATGATGTACTTTAGGATTAGAAGTTGTAATTTGCCTTTATGGCTTATGAATTAGTGATGTAAACTTCATTTTGATGGAATAAAAGTATTATTTTCCCATTCATTTCTGACTTTAGAAATAAATTTGTACTTGCTCTGATTCGACACGATTGTTTACGACTAGTTAGCGTCCCGATATTCCGCGTCGGGGCGTGACACCGTCTCCATCTCGGCATCCCCGACAGAAGAGGCCTCGGAGGAAGAAGTGCTCGAGCTCTCATTAGTCTCCATTGTCACCCTGCCACTATCAGAAGAACCAGACAAGGTCTCCGATGAACCCTCAGCCATAGGCAAATCAGAGGCACCTGTATATCAAGAAGCCAAGTCAGGCTACTACCAAATCCAGCTTCACATGAAAATAACTTCCTAGCCAAAGGTGTTGGGCAAGAAGCTCACCAACTAGGGCGTCCCCTTCGAAAACCCCCTCAATGTTGATGAACTCTTCGTCGCCCCCAGCAGAAGTTGCGATAGCAGGCTCGTCTCCTGCTACCCGGGCCACATCTCGGGGGAGCTCTCCTTCTTCCAGAGGGGAGGAGGTACCTGCAATCAACCCGGATAAAAGCTTAGCATGAGTGGGTAAAGCAGAGCAATCCACCATGAAATGACCAAGTGCTCAACTACATACCTGATGGTCCCACACTGGAGGACCCTACAATCCCTACCGTGCAAGCCGATACCACGGTCGGCACAGGCAAGAGAGGTACCTTTGCCAGCAGCTGTGGCAGTCCACTCAGTGTGTCCTAGACAAGGGGTGGGGACACAGAAGCCATATACCCAGGCTCACTGGAAAAGGACGACAGAGCCACCGAGGGGCCGGCATCAACCAGCTCTTGGATCATCTCCAAAGTGGCTGCCGCATCCTCACCTGCCAAACAAACAACTTAAGTCAAGTCAACAATTCTGACTTGCTAAAAAGTCCAACAACAACGGGAAGATCCCCTCAACAACAATTGGACACTTACCCGGACAGCTACTAGCCATCGTCGGTGCCGGCTCTTCCACCTGTTCAGGGCCTCCGCTCAGTACCCCAGTAAGGGCCTTGGCTCGCGACGCCTCTGCCTCCTCTGCACAATCCAAACTGTTATGTCAGTGACCAGAAGCAAGTGAAATTGCAGCTCACATTTAGCATTAGAAGCCCTTACATGAAGGGGCTCCGCCTATAGCCTTCCACGACTCGAAATCGGGAAAGGTATCAACATTGGGGGCAGTCTCGTCCATCAGACAAAGGAGCCCTTCCATATCTATCTCGTACTCGTCCCCCTCCTCATGTAGGGGATCTGCCTCCTGAAGAGGTGAGAAAGTTGCCTCCACACCAGTCTCCAGTGGAGCTACAAAACACAAATCCAGAAAAACAAGATTAGCCAACTACCATGGCTAAACCAAGCAGGAGCAAAGAAGGTGAAGCGACACTTACTCAAGGCCGTCTCTGCCTCAACCTGCCCGCCAGTCTCGAGCCCCTCAGGGGACTCACCAGTCTCAGCGACTGCAGCCTCTAGTCGCGGGCGCTTCCGCCTATGCTGCAGACCTCCGTCCCTACTCCTCGATGACGTCTCAATGGAGGGGTGATCCCTCTCTGCCGCAGAACCTGTCAACAAACATAGCATTATACAATATCTCAGTTCTATGTGCAAAAAAAACTACTATAAAAGCAAAAAAAGGGGGGGCGCATGCTAGAAAGAAGATAGCCTTACCTGAAGCTCCGAAGGGGGTCAACGGCAAGGGCACTAACTACTCCGATTTCAGCGCCAACACCCAGGCCGCCTTCGTGACGGCCTCCCGAATGTCCCTTAGAGTGCAAGTGCACTCGATCTGGGACACGAACTCCACGGGCTCGGCTGATCCGATCGCGTGACTGATGAGCCGCCTCTAGTCTTCGGTCGCCGTGTCGGTAAAGCTCCTATCGGGGAGCGCTCGGCCCAACAAACCTCTGCTCTGGAAGCCGCAGTCGGCCAGGAACTGAGTCCACCAGCTCCGAGGTGACTTTGGTTAAGGCACCTTCGCTTTGGTCGCTGCCACTGCCGTCACCACCTGTTTTAGTGGCTTCAGTGCCCCTCCATTGCCTAGGCTCCCGGACGATGAGCCCCGGCTCCTCCGGGGCCACTGCTCCGCAATTCGCTCGATCTCTCGATGGATCCGTGCGACGCAGGTCCTTAGGTACCCCTCCTCCAGTGCAATAGGAGGCAGATCTTCCCTGAGCAACTGACTCTCCTCCACCTTCCTGATCGTGGAGGCCTTCTACCGGTGTAGATGGCTGTGCTCAAACCACCACCTAGTCTTAATATTCCCACACTAAAACATGCATGAAGGCGCATGCATTCTAGCCCAGTAGTAGTACCTGCAAAGCAAGATATCAACATGTGAGTTCGTTTGTCATGACGACGAGTCCATTTATCATGAAGACATTTTCCATAGATCACTCACACATCAAAACCATTATAATCACACATGAAGTTTAGTTATCATCAAAATCATATGTAGCGACCCGGATTCCGGATACCCGACATACCCGGTAGGACTACTGGATACATGTGATACCGCATGGAACCCGCGAGGCCTCCCAAGAGCAGGAAAGCTCCGAAGGGATTGGGCATGTGTAGAGTACATTGAAGCCACAGAGATATATCAGAAGCAATTAAATTTCATTAGATCGGGATTGCTAAAGTAGCAGAAATAAAATTACTTTTTAATGAACAGTTTCAAATTAACATTTATATCCCAGAGTCAGTCCAAAGCTAAAGACAACAAGTCTAGCACAATACAGTCGATAGAAAGGAAAGACGTACCAAGAAGTCAGGGGAAGCCCGACGCAGGTACCAGCTAGCAGCAACGGCACGCAACGAGCACGCACAGTAGGAACCACGCGGAAGCAGACGAACAACGCCACCCCACCTGAAAAGCAGGGGTGAGCCACGCGTCACTGGCTCAGTAGGGGTCACGCGGATCCCCACTGAAAAACACGCAGTAACACGGAACAACAACAACAAAAATAGCAGGTGCAGTAAAGCAGGAAACTACATTACAAAGCTGTAAAACTACCCTACAAGCAGTAGTAAACAGATGGGAAGTAGGAGTAGGGAAGAAGTAAGGAAGGGGAAGAACCCGCGTCAGACAAGCGGCGGCCGAACTACCCTCGGCACCCCAAACTACTCCAAGCAACGACAGAAGGGCGACTCTGATCTAACAAAGTTAGAAGTTACCGATCTGCCGACCCAACACCAGGTCTAAGACAAAGACCTGCAAGAATAGACAAAAAGGGTCTAGAAAAGACCACACAGACGACCGACAGACTCGATCACACAAACACGACTAGAACGTCGTGCACACTGTCCCACGCACGACCAGAACATCATGCATGTGACAGAACACTAACCTCGGGCACAGCCACGGAAAGGCCAACCCAGAAAAGTCACGACGTGCAAGAAACGCCGAGAGTCACGTGCCACGTGACGGAAGCACCTCCTCCTCACAAGAGGAACAGCCAGCTGTGTCCACTAACGTCTTATGCTGCGCCATAAGTGTCTCGCCTACAACACCGCGGAAGCCACGGCAGAGTCGCAGACACGAGTTGAACCAAACAGGAACAACAGTAGCAACAGAACAAGTAACTAGTCAGGGTCACGCCCGTCGGCGTAGGTCCTTAATCCCTGACAACGTGTGCACACATTGGCTCTAGCCTAAGCCAGGTTCTCTAGCTAGTTTTCCCCGTCGGTAGGACGCTACCGTTGGCTGGGAGCCCACGGAACTAGCTTACAAACCATATCTCGGGAACACCCCTCCACTATCCGCTAGTGGATCGGCACTCAAAGACCTCAGGGTAACAACAAAAGGAGGCTCACAAGACACAGAGACTCTAAAACACAAGTGCCGAAGTACAAGCAAGCAAGAACGCCCCATGACACGTACTTCAAGGCACCAATAGCAGCACAACCACTGCCAACAGACTCCGTACAAGGTAACTAGACCTACCGTGTAACGATCCTGAGTCGAGCGACTCAAGGCAAGATCGTCACAGACAGCGGAACAAGCCGCCAATTGGTCTAATCCTAAGCCACATGAAACGACACTCTGCAGAAAACAACTCACAGAGACCTGAGGGAACACCGAAGACCCTCAGACACGCTTGGACATGCAAACCAAGGTAAGATGATACCACGAGGCATCCAGAACCAGTGTCTCGGACTGGACAGAACCGCTAAGACACCCACACACAAGGTTGCCTGTCAACCCCTGGGTCACCCCGGGTTGACCGGAACCCGACAAGAATTCACAAAAGTAGGATAGAGAATCCTACCTCAAGCAAGAAGACTGCTGGCTACCTTACAACATAGTCTTAGCCCTCATAGGACGTCAGGAGACATCCACGGGACAACGGGCAGGCTGCAAGGACAAGCCAAGGCAAGCAGAAACAGAAGCAATGGAAATCAGAGCAGAAGGATTGTAACGCACCACCCCTAGACCATTACACGAACGTGACGGTCTAGCTCAGGCCGTTACACTCCAACCGTGACGGTCCAACGCAGACGCGTCACACACACGTGATGGTCACAAGGGAACCGTTACACACACTACCCTAACCAACACCTAGAACACAGAAGGCACGTAACGGCCTACACCAGGCGCGTTACACCGCTCTGACGCGCCCGACCCGGGCCGTCAGGGCCAACAGACCTCAAACCAAAACAACACTCGAACCACGTAACACACGAGACCAAGCGCGTTACAGCGGCCTAACGCACCAAGACAGGCACGTCAGGGCCAACAGACCCAAAACCAAACGCGCAGGCCACGTAATGCACCAGGGCAGGCACGTTATGCCAACCTAATGCACGGGAGCTAACACGTCAGGGCCAACAGACCCACGTCTGAAACCTCGGACAGATAGAATGTAATGGTCCACGCCGGACGCGTTACAACACTGTGACGCACGGGGGCAAGGCCGTTACAACCAACAGGCACAGCCACCCAAATCAACCCACAAAGAGAGTGTAACGGCCTGCGGCAGGCACGTTACATACGCCTAACGCACCAGAATACAACCGTTAAGCAGACCGACTCAATCGGTCAAAATCAGTCAAACAGAATGTAACGGCCTGGGGCAGGCGCGTTACACAGACCTGACGCCCTAGGGCAGGCGCGTCAAGGGAACCGACTTAACCCAAACGCTAAACGATAAAACAAGCGTAACGCATCTCACGGGACACGTCAGAGGGCTGTCACGCGCCACCCCTGGGCCGTCACACCCTCAAAACCACCAAGAACTAAAAATCGCCCAGACGCTGTGACAGTCTGTCGTGGGGCTGTCAGGGCATGTGACGGTCCCTGGAATGACCGCCACACCAGTCACGGCGGAAAAACAGAGGGTTGGCCAAATCGGCCCATTCCACGCCCCATTGACGCCGAAGCGCAAGGGAAACAACCCTCGATGATGAAAAACTACATAAGGAGGCTAAAAAGCCCACATGCACGGGTTAAAACGCTAGATCGGGGTGATTTTAACAAATCGACCCTAAAAGAGTCAACGAGGTTCCCGGGCTCCTACCGGCCTCGAATGACCACCGATCGGCACGAAACAAGCATGGATGGGATCCTAACATCCCAATGGTCAGTTCAACACTAACCGAGCTACAAATGGTTGCCGTTTTCCGGTGAACCCTACAAAACCCAAAAATCACGGTTTAGGCTAAACAAGCCAAAACTCGGCCGTTTCCGCACCAAACGACGTGCAATGGCAGGGAAAACGGAGAGGAGGAAGTGAGGAACCATCACCCTGCCTCCACCGAAGAAACCGTGCCCCGAAGGGACTAAACCGCGCCGAAAACCACGCCGCGAGCTCAAACGTCGGCTTTGAATCCACCGTTCGGGATCGCACCAAAATCACACCATCTTCGCTCCGTCGCGCACCCAGTCAACTCCACAGCATCCGCAGCACGTGCCCCTAGGCCCTCCGTCTGCAGCCGAAGCCAAGGAGGCTCGAGAGGAGAGAAACGAAGAGAGAGAGACGGCGGCGGCGAATGAGAAGGAGGAGAGAGGAAAAGGAAAGAAAAAGGAAAAGAAATTAGGAATTTTCCTAATTTCTGAAAATTCTGATTTCTGGCCCTATCTCCGAAAAATACGCAAAAATAGTCAAAACGAGCGGCTCGGAGAGTACATCGTTGCTGCAGCATTCACGAGTCTAGGAACTGACAAGTAAACTCACCGTAGGGTTCCGTAACTAGTACGAGAGGAAAACCCACACGAATCGTAAAACTCAACTTGGAAGCCACCAAAGCGAACCGAAACTCACCGAAACAAATCCAAAAGATCCAATGAAGATCCAGCAAGACCTACCAAGGATCCAGGGCATTACATCCTCCCCTCCTTTAAGAAATTTCACCCTCGAAATTAAAGACTAACAAAGGAGAAGCAGGGAAGAACAACACAACAACACCACCACGGAAACAACACAAATCTTGAGAAACACAGCTCAGAGGAACACTGTCAGACCACAATCATGAGCACATGCTCTAGATCGAGCACGACACAAGTGAACACAAGTCCGACACCTCTGGAATATGGGCAACGTCATCCACGTCCCGCAGGGAAAAGAGACACGACTGCCACAACAACAGATAACCGAAGCCGAGGAACACAATGATAGCACGGCAAGAGGCAGCTTACACGAGGAGACACAGTCCTCTCAGATGACAGCTCGACCGCATCATCGGCTCCAGTGCCAACGGCAACAGGGAACACCTGGCACACAGGACGCCAACGACAATAGTAGCACTGGACCACAAACACAATCAAGTCAGCACTCACTCAGATATTACGTCTGATCGAGTCGCAAGCTAACTCTAAGGAAGAAGAGTACAGCAATGCTAACCGACAAGACTTGGCCCAAAACAGAGACACAAAATCATAGAGAAACAGCGCTTACAGAAACAACACAACGACAGCACCTGCAGATTTTCGGTTCCACTCTGAACGCAGAACCATGGAACTCAACTGCAAGCAGGGTCACAACAAGGCACAAGAACAGCTGAGCACACGACCACAAGGAACGGGTCATGCATCAGACTGCTCACCAAGAAAAGACCCACAATAATGAGAAACGACAACAATCTCGGGGAACGCAACTCAAGGACCACCAACATGCCTCGAGAGCACAACACCCAAGAAAGAAATGCAGAGCAAAGGGTACTCAATCAGCAGGAATGCCAACAAATTCCCCAATACTCGCAAATGCCAATGCCAACACCAGAAAACCACCAACAATGGCACGGCAACAGACGACATCGAGGCACAAGAAGCCAAGATGAAGTCCCATCGAGAAAGAATAAATCTCTCGACCAGTGGGTAGCCAACCCACACGCTTCTGCTACGCACTCAGCAACGCACACAGGCAACAGAGTAACCTCGGTAGTCGCATCTCAGCACACACCAGACGCCTTTGCAATCAATGATGATCGCAAATAACACGCCACGAGTACCGATCTCACGAACAACCGATCACAAGGAGCCTAAGTGCAACAGGAGAAGAGCACCAGCTTCAGCACAAAGCACAAGGAAAGCATCAATCTCAGCTTACCTTTATGTCCTAAAAATGATAAATGAGCCTTCATGATACATCAGCCACTGGACACGGCACGACAATACGGTACACAACAACTCTTAACACCATCATGGAGTCCAAAGCCAAGCAACCGTATAGCAGAGAGCAAATCAGGCTCAAAACAAAGTTGTCCACACTTAAGCAGACACATGACAAAGGCATCACTAAGACAGCAATTCCAAGGCAAATCTCAAAAAGATTCCACCAGAAGGGACGAGAAGCAATAAGCTCGACCACAAAAGCTCACCAGGAAGGGAAAATCCTAGCTTGCCTAAGCAACTTCTCAAACACAGAATCTAATCGAGCACTTCGACAGAAGCGAAACACATCAGGAGCTGAACAGACTTAAGCCGGGATGACCAAGACAACGTGAGGACGTGTACGGTCATCAAACCAAGGCTAAAGGTCAACATCAACCTGAACAACACACGGAGAAAACCTCGAACAAGGTACTACAGATTCAAGCCTTCCGGCGAACACTGCAAAGTACAATATAATCGAAATCGGCACGACGACGAAAAGAAACACCTCGTCATATCCTGACGAGAGCAGGACCATCTCGTACAGTGCCAGGACAGCACGCACAAGACAACACACGAAGAAAACAACGCGATAAAGAAATCGCAAACCGAAGCCAGCTGAAGACTGTACTGGACTTTCACGACTCTAGATACTATATATCTCAGATTCCCATGTACTTCACACGACAATGCTCTGATAGCTCAGAAAAGAACTCCGAACATCTCAGAACACTGCTCTGATACCAAATTGTAGCGACCCGGATTTCGGATACCCGACATACCCGGTAGGACTACCGGATACACGTGATACCGCATGGAACCGGCGAGGCCTCCCAAGAGCGGGAAAGCTCCGAAGGGATTGGGCATGTGTAGAGTACATTGAAGCCACAGAGATATAACAGAAGCAATTAAATTTCATTAGATCGGGATTGCTAAAGTAGCATAAATAAAATTACTTTTTAATTAACAGTTTCAAATTAACAATTATATCCCAGAGTCAGTCCAAAGCTAAAGACAACAAGTCTAGCACAGTACAGTCGACAGAAAGGAAAGACGTACCAAGAAGTTAGGGGAAGCCCGACGCAGGTACCAGCTAGTAGCAACGGCACGCAACGAGCATGCACAGCAGGAACCACGCGGAAGCAGATGAACAACGCCACCCCACCTGAAAAGTAGGGGTGAGCCACGTGTCACTGGCTCAGTAGGGGTCACGCGGATCCCCACTGAAAAACACACAGTAACATGGAACAACAACAACAAAAATAGTAGGTGTAGTAAAGCAGGAAATTACACTACAAAGCTGTAAAACTACACTACAAGTAGTAGTAAACAGACAGGAAGTAGGAGTAGGGAACAAGTAAGGAAGGGGAAGAACCCGCGCCAGACAAGCGGCGGCCGAACTACCCTCGGCACCCCAAACTACTCCAAGCAACGACAGAAGGGTGACTCTGATCTAACAAAGTCAGAAGTTACCGATCTGCCGACCCAACACCAGGTCTAAGATAAAGACCTGCAAGAATAGACAAAAAGGGTCTAGAAAAGACCACACAGACGACCGATAGACTCGATCACACAAACACGACTAGAACGTCGTGCACACTGTCCCACGCACGACCAGAACATCATGCATGTGACAGAACATTGACCTCGGGCACAGCCACGGAAAGGCCAACCCAGAAAGGTCACGACGCCCAAGAAACGCCGAGAGTCACGGGCCATGTGACGGAAGCACCTCCTCCTCACAAGAGGAACAACCAGCTGCGTCCACTGACGTCTTATGCTGCGCCACAAGTGTCTCGCCTACAACACCGCGGAAGCCACGGTAGAGTCGCAGACACGAGCTGAACCAAACAGGAACAACAGTAACAACAGAACAATTAACTAGTCAGGGTCACGCCCATCGGCGTAGGTCCTCAGTCCCTGACAACGTGTACACACATTGGCTCTAGCCTAAGCCAGGTTCTCTAGCTAGTTTTCCCCCTCGGTAGGACGCTACCGTTGGCTGGGAGCCCACGGAACTAGCTTACAAACCGTATCTCGGGAACACCCCTCCGCTATCTGCTAGCGGATCGGCACTCAAAGACCTCAGGGTAACAACAAAAGGAGGCTCACAAGACATAGAGACTCTAAAACACAAGTGTCGAAGTACAAGCAGGCAAGAACACCCCATGACACGTACTTCAAGGCACCAATGGCAGTACAACCACTGCCAACAGACTCCGTACAAGGCAACTAGACCTACCGTGTAACGATCCTGAGTCGAGCGACTCAAGGCAAGATCATCACAGACAGCGGAACAAGCCGCCAATCGGTCTAATCCTAAGCCACAAGAAATGACACTCCGCAGAAAATAGCTCACGGAGACCTGAGGGAACACCGAAGACCCTCAGACACACCTGGACATGCAAACCAAGGTAAGATGATACCTCGAGGCATCCAGAACCAGTGTCTTAGACTGGACAGAACCGCTAAGACACCCACACACAAGGTCGCCTGTCAACCCCTGGGTCACCCCGAGTTGACCGGAACCTGACAACAATTCACAAAAGTAGGATAGAGAATCCTACCTCAAGCAAGAAGACTGCTGGCTACCTTACAACGTAGTCTTATCCCTCATAGGACGTCAGGAGACATCCACGGGACAACGGGCAGGCTGCAAGGACAAGCCAAGGCAAGCAGAAACTGAAACAATGGAAATCGGAGCAGAAGGATTGTAACGCACCACCCCTAGACCGTTACATGAACGTAACGGTCTAGCTTAGGCCGTTACACTCCAACCGTGACGGTCCAACGCAGACGCGTCACACACACGTGACGGTCACACGGGAACCATCACACACACCGCCCTAACCAACACCTAAAACACAGAAGGCACGTAACGGCCTACACCAGGTGCGTTGCACCACTCTGACGCGCCCGACCCGGGCCGTCAGGGCCAACAGACCTCAAACCAAAACAACACTCGAACGACGTAACGCACGAGACCAAGCACGTTACAACGGCCTAACGCACCAAGACAGGAGCGTCAGGGCCAACAGACCCAAAACCAAATGCGCAGGCCACGTAACGCACCAGGGCAGGCGCGTTATGCCAACCTAACGCACGGGAGATGACGCGTCAGGGCCAACATACCCACGTCTGAAACCTCAGACAGACAGAACGTAACGGTCCACGCCGGACGCGTTACAACACTGTGACGCACGGGGGCAAGGCCATTACAACCAACAGGCACAGCCACCCAAAATCAGCCCACAAACAGAGTGTAACGGACTGCGGCAGGTGCGTTACACATGCCTAACGCACCAGAACACAACCGTTAGGCAGACCGACTCAATCGGTCAAAATCGGTCAAACAGAATGTAACGGCCAGGGGCAGGCACGTTACACAGACCTGACGCCCTAGGGCAGGCGCGTCAGAGGAACCGACTTAACCCAAACGCTAAACGACAAAACAAGCGTAACGTGTCTCACGGGACACGTCAGAGGGCTGTGACGCGCCACCCCTGGGCCGTCACACCCTCAAAACCACCAAGAACTAAAAATCACCCAGACGCTGTGACGGTCTGTCGTGGGGCCGTCAGGGCATGTGACGGTCTCTGGAACGACCGCCACACCAGTCACGTTGGGAAAACAGAGGGTTGGCCAAATCGGCCCGTTCCACCCCCCATTCACACCAAAGCGCATGGGAAACAACCCTCGATGATGAAAAACTACATAAGGAGGCTAAAAAGCCCACATGCACGGGTTAAAACACTAGATCGGGGCGATTTTAACAAATTGACCGTAAAAGAGTCAATGAGGTTCTCGGGCTCCTACCGGCCTCGAATGACCACCGATCGGCACGAAACAAGCATGGATGGGATTCTAACATCCCAACGGTCAGTTCAACACTAACCGAGCTACAAATGGTTGCCATTTTCCGGTGAACCCTACAAAACCTGAACATCACGGTTTAGGCTAAACAAGCCCAAACTCGGCCGTTTCCGCGCCAAATGACGTGCAATGGCAGGGAAAACGGAGAGGAGGAAGTGAGGAACCATCACCCTACCTCCACCGAAGAAACCGTGCCCCGAAGGGACTAAACCGCGTCGAAAAACACGCCGCGAGCTCAAACGTCAGCTTTGAATCCACCATTTAGGATCACACGAAAATCACACCATCTTCGCTCCGTCGTGCACCCAGTCAACTCCACAGCATCCCCAGCACGTGCCCTAGGCCCTCCGTCTGCAACTGGAGCCAAGGAGGCTCGAGAGGAGAGAAACGAAGAGAGAGAGAGAGACGGCGGCGGCGAATGAGAAGGAGGAGAGAGGAAAAGGAAAGAAAAAGGAAAAGAAATTAGGAATTTTCTTAATTTCCAAAAAATCCGATTTCTGGCCCTATCTCCGAAAAATATGCAAAAATAGTCAATACGACTGGCTTGGAGAGTACATCGTCGCTGCAGCATTCACGGGTCGAGAAACTGACAAGTAAACTCACCGTAGAGTTCCGTAACTACTACGAGAGAAAAACCCACACGGATCGTAAAACTCAACTCGGAAGCCACCAAAGCGAACCGAAACTCACCGAAACAAATCCAAAAGATACAATGAAGATCTAGCTGTGAGCGACGTCACGCGGTTCGGGGATGAGCGGAGAGGACGCGGAGCGCGCGGGCTCCTCTTTTCTTTCTTTTGGTGTTTGTTTGCTGCAACACAGAAATAAGAGAAGAGAGAGAAGGGGCCACCACGGGAGATTGCTCCGGCGGGGCGAGCGGGACAAGTGTGATATAGCAAAATATGGGGTTTAAATGGCCATAGCGGGAAGTGACTCGCCGCGGCCTCGGGGGGACGGGAATGGTGCAAAAATTAAATAACAATAATTGAAATGGCCATTGGGGAAGTGACTCGCCGCGGCCTCGAGAATATGAGCAGATAATAAGATGACAGAATATAGAGAGAATACAAAGAGCGGAAATTTAAACGGCCATTGGGGAAGTGACTCGCCGCGGCCTCGAGAACACAAACAGATAATAATATAACGTATAAGAACATGAATTTAAACGGCCATTGGGGAAGTGACTCGCCGCGGCCTCGAGAACACGAATAGATAAGAATATAACATATAAAAACGGGAATTTAAACGGCCATTGGGGAAGTGACTCGCCGCGGCCTCGAGAATATGAGCAGAATATAACAGAGTATAAAGAGAATATAAGAACGGAAATTTAAACGGCCATTGGGGAAGTGACTCGCCGCGGCCTCGAAAATAAGATGTGATCGCCAGGGGCCGAAAGACCCCAAACTAAGAAAGTGATCGTGCCTACCTCAAGAGCGGGAGATGGCGGGTTGCTTCTTCCTCTCCCTCCGGCCGGCCGACGGAGAGGGCTTTCCTCGGCTACCCTTGCAAAACAACGACAAACAAATGACAAGTGGATTAGAAAGGTGGAGGTGTAGTATTCAAATCCTTGCGATGAAAATAACGAAATGATGGCAAGACACACACCAGGTTGGTGTTATCTTTTAAACCCCTCTCGGACTCGAGTAGGAGGAAAATGAGATGATGGATGCAAGAAGTATAAAGAAAGAGGCGCCCTTATGAAGGGGGATAGAGGATGCGAGATGATGAATGCAAAAGAACTGCGAAGAAAAAAGGGGAAGAAAAGGCTTATTGGATGAGCCGAGGGTGAAATTCGGCGGAGCTCCGACAGCGTGGGGACGACGTGGAAGCGCGGTGGATGAAGACGACCTTCCTCTCGCGAGCGTGAACACCCGAGAAGCTGGCAAAACCTCCACCTACAAAAGAACCCACGGGTTAAAAAATGACTCCGTAGCCTCTGGGCTCCGGCAGCCTATCGGATCACTTCGAAGCTCCCCCAGAACTGAGGGGGTGGGCCTCTATTTATAGAGCTCCGGAGGGTGGAGGCGTCCAGGACCCTGGACACCTCCATCAGGGCCGAAATAATATTTTATTCTATATTTATTTATTTTTTTTGGAATATTTTTGTGGAGGCGTCTAGGGTCCCGGACGCCTCAAACAGGTCCACCGAAAATCGACGACGGCCGCACGCGGTTTGGCACAACGCGTGGTTTTGTGAGCGGCGCCTCGTGATTCAGAAATGGGCGCGTCCAGCTTACTGGACGTCTCTACAATTTGGCTTTTTTCACACACGACAAACTGTCGTTCGGTGGGCGGCGCCCGTGAGGGTTTTGATGGAGGCGTCCAGGGGCCTGGACGCCTCCAAAATTATATTATTTTTTATTTTTCTTTTGTCTTTTATACCAGGGCTGGCATTTTTGATTTTTTTATTTGTTTTTATGTAGGCGTCCAGGGGCCTGGACGCCTCCATTAATATGTATTTTTTATTTATTTTTTGTCTTTTATGCCAACGGGCATTTTATATTTTTTATATTTATTTTTATGGAGGCGTCCAGGGGCCTGGACGCCTCCATTAATTTATTACTTTTTATTTAGTTTTGGGCCTTGAAAATAAAAAAAATTAAAAGATTGGGGGCGTCCAGGGGCCTGGACGCCTTCATAAAGACCCACTCGGGTCCTCGGACAACGTGTTGGCGGCTGCCCGGCAGATACCCTTCTTGGTTCCAGAACCTCTGATGCGTCTGACTGGTGTTGATGCCGTTCGAATGCCGTGACGAGACAATTCCGGATGCCGAAAAGGGCGAAAGAAGACTCAAGAAAAGGAAGCACTCAAGTGATTCAAAACGCGTAAGCCATCGCGGGGCGTTGTATAGTAATATGAGACTTTCTCAGGAGACGTCAGAATGGCGTGTCTACAGCTGCCCTGCCTTGGCATCTGCTTTGCAAGGGAGTGATACGTAGTGGAATGGTATCGAAGTGGAGTGAAATGGAGTGGGAGCGGACTGATAAGTTGATGCCAAGGTGTGATGAGACATGCTTTTGACGTTACTGTTTGGAATCTTTCCTGGAGTTTCAATGAGGCGACCTTGAAGAAGGTCTTTCAAATATTGATGATTACTTGGACGGAGATCAAATAAGGGAGGGTGAGATGTGCGCTCAGGCACGAAACAAAAGGAGACCAACTTCTCGGTGTGGAAGTACCTGGGTCATAAACCAGAGGTTTCACCTTTGGGGAGCGGTTACCAGCCAATGTGGAAGTGCTGCAACCAAGGTGGGTCAAAAAAGGTAAAGGAATATCTGAGGGTCTGTCCAAACAAGGATCTCCTTTGGAAGAGCAGCGTCGGGGCTGTCTCAAGGAAACTCAGTATTTCATTCGGAGTGGAATATCTCATATTTGTGGGAATTGGAGCACAACGGCTTTCACAATCGAATCACTTGAATGATCTTCCGCAATAAATCAAAGTCCTATATGAATGCATGCTGGGTTCAAAGAAAAATTTAAAACAAACTAAAATAGAAAATAGCCAAGGATAATATTGTCAACTTGTGAAGAACGGGTCAGGATACCGACCCGGTGAGCTGATACTGGGCTGCGGCCCGTTTATCCGCTCATCAACTCACTGAATGGAACCGTCGTCCCCATTCTATCACAAATTGACGGCCTATCCGTACAACCCAAATTCCTCTGGGATCATCACCATTTTTGTTGAAGGGGAACTCAGATCTCAGATTCGTTCGAGCCGCAAGGTCCTTGACATGTTCTAGTAGCGTAAGTATCATATACTACGATGCATGACAAGGTGGGACCAACCAATGAAAGGTGGGACAAGAGATAGGACAAAGACGTCCGTTAGTAAAACCTGCACAGGCCAGCAAAGGTTAGCAACATCATAAAGTAGCAGAATCATAGCAGAATCGCACCACAGTTCAAAGGAGATCCAGACAAAATCCTGATAGCGACCGCTGATGTGACATGTTCTGTCCTGTAGCGATCTTCCCTTCCTATAAGAACTCCCCTTAGGCTAGTTCATTCAAATGCACCAAGGTGGGTTTTGGAAGCTCAGGAGAGGAAGGAGAGGAGAATCTAGAGATTTCAGGATGGAAGAAGAGTCTTCCTGCGTTATGAAGAGGAGCAAGCCTAGCAGCGAGATTAGGTGACTTTCCGACCTCGAGGGTCATCTGAGTGGGACGATCATGTCGCATATGGTAAGCTGACTCTTTTCAAATTTCTCCACGTGAACCTTCTTCTTACTTCCTTCATTTCTTCTTCTTTCCTCTTCCAGCCATATCCACTCTTCCCAGGCCCGAGGAAGTTTTCCAAGCTGCCATAGCTTTCAAAGCTGACTTCCAATATCTCCATTGGCATGAGGGCCACACTCTCGAAGTGGCATCTGCAGGGGCTCCTTATTTACGCCAAGCATTACGAGAAGATTTGTATGGACTGGGCGGCTATGGGCGCACTAGTGGAGATTTGGCATCCCCAGACCCACACTTTTATCTTCCCGACCTTCGAGGTGACCATCCTCCTCGAGGAGGTGGAACTTCTGCTCGGATTGAAGAAATTCAAGAGTGACGGGAAGGTGAAGGCTATGCGGATGCTGACACGGGGGACTTCTGAAAGGGTCCTTGGAAGCTTCATGCCGCCCGACGCAGCCAGAAAGGTCCGTACTCAAAAGGGGATCGATCTCCAAAAGCTTGCGGAGTGGGTCATGGACGCCCTGAGAGGGTCACCAGACGATGACTATTTGGAGGGAATCATGAAGGGGTTCACCATTTGTCTGGCGGGTGCTCTCTTGTTCCCTTATACCGACAACATGGTGGAGGAAGACCAACTGGGTGCTATCTGCGGGATCTGGCGTGGAAAGAGGGTGGGACCCGCCGTCCTCACCTATCTTTACAACGGTCTTACTGCCTCGAGCATGGGTAAGCCTCCATTTGGTTGTGCACCTGTCTTGAATTGCTGGCTGGATTTGCATTTCAAATTCGACCACCGCGAGGGAATGCCAACCGCTTCGAAGCTCTTCCAACAAAGCCCTCTTCATCACATAGCCGACGTGTTAGGCTTTGGTGGTACCGTAGTGAACCGCGTTCCGTGGCTGAATAAACGTGAAGACTGGCGGTCTCACTTTCGCACCGTGACACAAGGCTTCTTTACTTGCGCACCGGCATGTTTACTTTCGCTAGATCTCCTCATGAGGTCTTCTCCCGAAGTTGATCTTCAACTGATCGGCGCGACCGAGTTCGTCCTTTATAATGCGCATCGGTGCTGCCTCCAGATTGGCATCCCACGCCATTCGTTCCCGCCACTGACTGGCATCGTTCCTTTGAAGAAGAGGGAGTTGGACACTGAAGCGGACGCGAAGGAAGCGAAGGCCATTAAAGCTCCCTGGAAGACAAGTGTTGCGGGAAAGGCATTAGCGCACGTGGTGGAAGAATGTGAGCCGTGGAGGGCTTATGTAACCGAACTGGGGAAGTTAAGGCCTAAGGCGCCTAAACCCCTGATGTAGCTCATTCTACTTTCTGATGGAATAAAATCTGGCATTTGGATGTTTCGGACCCCCGTCCCCTTAATTATTATCTTTTTTGTGGTTTTTCTTTTTCTTTCCTTTTTTTCTTTTGTTTGGATTATATACATACTCTAACCCGTTTTTTCTTTTTATTATATTTTTTATTATGGGGGCATCCAGAGGCCTGGACGGCCCTATTTTTTTATAAGTTTTTTTTTAAAAAAAAATTTGGGGGGCGTCCAGGGTCCTGGACGCCCCTAATTTTTTATTTTTTTTATTTTTTTGGTTTGGGGGCGTCCAGGCGCCTGGACGCCCCTAAGTTTTTTGAATTTTTTTTTAAAAAAAATAAAAAAGTGGGGGCGTCCAGGCGCCTGGACGCCCCAATTAAAGCTCAATCTATATATAGGGGGGGCTCCCCCCCCTTACTCACTTACTGTTCATTCTGACCGTCCAGCCACTCCAAACGACCCATTCTTAGTCCCAATGGAGCGAGGAGGATCGAGCCAGGGTCCAGAGAAGCGGAAACGACTGGCTCGTCGTGCGAGGAGGTTGAGGGATGATGCCGAGGAGGCCGCAGCAGAGGAGATTGCTGCGGGGGACGAGATGGAGGTGCCGCTTCTGGCCGCGGAGGCCGCTGCGGATGCTGGTGACGCGGGAGAGGACGATCACGACCCGGTAAGTACTTCGGAATTCTCACTTTGTGGTTCAAAAGGCTAAAACGGGCGTGCGAGAGGCTATGAGAGAAGGCCAGGTAGTGAGAGAAGGAGGCATCCAGGGGCCTGGACGCCTCCACTTTTCTTTTTATTTTTGTTTATTAATTTATTTACGTAAATAATAAAATAAAATAAGGAGGCGTCCTAAGCTCTGGACGCCTCCATAAAAATATACATATTATTAATAAATTTTATTTTGGGTTTTTGGGTTTTTTCTAAAAAAGAAAAAAAAAGTAAATTGGAAGGAGGCGTCCAAGGCATTGGACGCCTCCACAAGAAAATATAAATATTTTAAAAAGTAAAAATAAAATAAAAAGAATAAGTAGTATATATACAGTGTTATTGTTTATTACTGTTCATGATGCTGATGTGTTCTCTGTTGGTTTTGTGGTGTGCAGGGCGTGATGAAGGGCCAGATCAGCTGGTCCCTGGTGGTGGCAGCATACCGCGGGCTGCCGGACTTCCAGAGGGCGCATGTGGACGCCATGGGCTTTGGAGCTTTCCTTAGGATCGAGCCCTTCCGGCTCGACCTTCCTCTTATCCAGGCACTGAGGGAGCGGTGGCACGCACCGAGCCGGGCGTTTCTGATGCCCTGGGGGCACATGGTGCCGACGCTGGAGGACGTGGCTCGGATCACCGGGCTACGAGTTGACGGAGAGGCAGTCAGCGGGGTCACCTACCCTGACTACCGAGAGAGTGCCCTGGACCTGCTGTGGTTAGAGACGAGCGTGACTGATAGAGACAGCAGGGTAGTTGGCCGAGTGGAGATCATGGAGGCGCTCGGATTCGTCGACCCGCGCCAGCGGGTTAGCGAGACTGGAGCGGAGTTCTTGGCTCGACTGGAGGGGGATGCTCGTGCAGCTTTCACCCAGGATCCGAGCGAGAGGGAGCTGGTGGACCTAGATCTTCGGAGGTTTCTTTTCTTCTTCCTGGGCCGCCTTCTGCTGGGGACGAAGGGGGATGGCATCCACTGCCGTTTCCTCGGGATCTTGGCGGATCTGGACAGAGTGGGACACTACGCGCGGGGAGCGGCTCTGCTTGCCCATTTGATTGCTGATCTCTCCCAGACTTCGGAGAAGGAGACGACAGTCAGCGGCTTCGCACCTTTCCTCCAGGTAAACATTTTATTTATGCATTCCCACAGTTAAATATGCAATTATTGTACTAATGATGTATGATGGATGCAGGTGTGGAGCTATTACTATTTCCCGATGGGGAGGGCTAGGCATGGGAACAGAAGGGCCGTGCCTCTGGCGCGGCAGTGGAGGCCGGTCGTGGTTGCAGCACCCCACGGCTACCAGCTGGCGTCAGTTCGTCGGGAGCTGAGCGAGTATCCCGAGGCCATGGTATGATGCGTATGATTTTTTGTGTGTTTATGCGTGTGACTGAATGGTAAGTAAATATGATGTATGTATGGTGATGCAGGTGGTGTGGAGGCCCTATCTGGGTATGGGCGACGCTGGCCAGCCTTGGGTTGTAGCGGGTCTTCCTCGTTTCAGGCGGGACGTGTGGGTCCATTGTCTGAACGAGATCGAGCCGCTGCGGCTTAGACTGGTCATGAGGACGTTGGGGCTAGCCCAGGCGTGGGTTGATGTAGATGCGCCGGCCCGCATTGGGCGGAAGACCAAGGGGAAGGCGAAGATTGTGGACTGGCGTACGCGCTTCCCAGCACAGTACCAGGACTGGCAGCAGGGCGGGGTCCCATAGGTGTCCCATGTACAGGACAGCACAGATTACATGAGACGATATCGAGCTACGTACGGGGACCGCCTCTCCCTCGGTGGTATGGCAGGGGTAAGTGTGAAATGAAAATGCTTCACCCTTCTATATGTATATGCATGTGGTACTGACTTATGTGCAATGCAGGATGCTCGTGACAACATGATCGCCGACCTGCGGGCCCAGCTGGCGGACGCCAGGCGGCAGTTGGTGGCCATCCGACAGGAGTTGGAGATCCTGGTGAGTCTATGCAATGTATTTTTTTGTGACCCGAATTTTTGATGCTTAGCCTTTGACTGACGTTTGCCCCGTGTTTCAGCGGGCCCACCAGACAGCGGCAGCCGGGATGGCTGGTGGAGCGGGTTCCAGTTCGCGGGGCCCTCCTCCGGAGGTTTCTGCCCTCCAGGAGCAGCTGGCGCACGCGGTGGCTCGGGCTGAGGAGGCCGAGCGTGACCGCGAGGCTCGAGTGAGTGCTTGCTTGACCTCGACTCTCCTTCTGGCTGCCCTCCTTCTATCACTGTTCTCTTACGGTGCATGCGTGCTTTGACAGGTGGCCGAGATCCGAGAGCCCTGGCGCATGCTGTTCGAGCTGAGCAGGAGCGCGATGCCCGGGTGGCAGAGCGCGACGCCCGGATTGCGGAGCTAGAGGAGGAGCGGTGACGGGAGGCTGAGGAGCTTCCTCGCGACGTAGTGGATCTGCGGATCGCCCTCGAGCTGTCGAGGAGAGAGGCGATGAGGGAGAGAGAGGAGAGGGAGAGGGATAGGGAGAACGTGGAGAGAGAGAGGGAGAGGGATAGGGAGAGAGAGAGGGAGGAGCGACAGCGGGATCAGACCGAGAGGAGGGCTCTAGAGGCCCAGCTGCTGGAGCTCCGATTGAGTCTCGGCACGGCGGAGGGGAGACTCCGGGAGAGCGAGGAGCGGTACCAGAGGGCGAAGGAACGCGGGGCGCGACTTCGTCAGTCTGGTTCTTTTTCCATGGGCAGCTATCTGGTCTCTTCGGCCGAGGAGCATCGTCGCGCCTTAGAGACTGGAGTGCCACCGCAGGGCGAGGCGAGCACGGCTTCTCAGGGTTCGCAGAGGCCCCCTAGGGATCCCCGGCAGAGGAGGGAGGAGAGAGATGACCAGGAGGGTGATGGTGAGAGTTAGAGAGTTACTTGTACACGTCACCCTTCTCACTGTATGATGTACTTTCGGCTATTATATGAAATGAAAATGGCTTTTTTGTGTTGTGTGTACCTTTCTCTTTCCCACACTTTCTTCTTTGCACTGAGTTGTCCTTTGAGGCACGCTCCGCGAGACCTTGCCCTGAACAGCGGGGAACTACGCTTTGCACGGGGGGATTTTATTTCCTTTTCCCCCTTTTGGGCGCGTCCAGGCGCGAGGACGCGTCTTAATCCTTGATTTCAAATTTAAAGCGACGGGTGGTCTTTCTTCTCCCGTGCCTTACCCGCAAACGAGCCCGCCTTCTGCCGAAACTCGCTTGCCTCCTTTCTCGTCTTCCTCCTCTTTTGATCGATGGAGTTCGGTGGGCCTGACCACGGTGAAGGTGGAGAGGGACGCGGGACCCCTCGCCCAAGGAGGGACGCGCCCGAGCACGGAACGGCGTCCATGGAGGAGGAAGGGCAGCTCCGGGCCCCCGAGGGACCTGAGGGGCCCGATGGCGTGGGAGGAGGTGAACACGGTCCGGTAGGTGCTTCGATCTCTTCCTCTTTTAATTCATTTTGGGTTTTGAAGCGAGCCGCGCGAGGGGGAAAGGGTTCGGCGAGTGTTGCACTCAAATGATGGACGCGTCCTAGACAGGGGACGTGTTCCTTTTGACTGATGTGGGACCCCTTTCTTGGTGCAGGACATGGTAAGGACCCTGGGTCTGGCCGATGAGTGGGCGAGTGCGGACGAGCCAAGTCGCGTCAGGAGGGAGAGTCGCGGCAAGGCGAGGCTCGAGGAGTGGCCCGTACGTCTCCCTGGACAGCAAGGGGGTATACTGGTGCAGGATAGTGCCGACTTCCTGCGGCGGCAGAGAGAGAGCTACGCGGGGCTTCCCCAAGCTGGGGACACGCGTGGCATCGGCGGCTCGCGTGCCCAACTGTTAGAGACTAGGCGGCAGCTGGCCGTCGCTCAACATGAGTTGTCGCTCCTGGTAAGTTATGTGGCGCACTTTTAACTTCAAATTTTGGAGTTTCACTGACGGCCGTTGTTTATTTTGTTCCAGCGTGCCCAGCAGACAGCGACGGTGGGAGTGGCTGGCGGATCTTCCAGTTCCTCGGCCCCTTTTCTCGAGATTGCCTCCCTCCGGGAGCAACTTGTCGGTGCGGTGGCCCGCGCGACCCGGGCGGAAGAAGAGCGTGACGCCTGGGTGGCGACTGTAGCGGAGCTGCAGCATCGCGGTGAGGAGAGACCTTCTTCAGACATCCTGGAGTTAAGGGTTCTTCTACAGATGATGAGGAGAGAGGCAGAGAGAGAGAAAGCCGAGAGAAGGTCCGAGCGACAGCGGGATCTGACCGAGAGGAGGGCCTTGGAGGCCCAAGTGAGGGAGCTCCAGCTGGGCCTTCACGCCGTCGTGCAGAGGCTAGGAGGGATGGAGACGCGCTACGAGAGAGCGCGAGAGTTCTGGGAGCGACTCCGCCAGTCCGGTCGCTTTGCCGCCAGTGGCTTCTTTGCCACGCCAGGGGAGGAGCAACGAGTCACTACTGCAGAGCAGGCGCCCAGAGGCGAGGCAGGTGCTACTGCACGGGGATCCCGGAGGCTTCTGAGGGACCCTCACCTCGGGGGAGAGGAGGAGAGTGCCCAGAGAGATGAGTGATGGTGAGGATTGGCGAGCTAGTGGACCCGCCACCTCTCTATGATTGTAGTGTTTGTGACAGCTTATGTAGAATTATGAATGGAGTGATTTAATTTTCTGCTGTTTATTTGTTCTTTTGTGCGTTCCTTCTTCCCTACACTTCTTCTCCTTTGCACTGTTCCCATGTGATAGGTCTGTCGATACTCCGCCCCAAGCAGAGAATCGCATCTTGTTGTGACCATTTTTCACGGGAATCTGCCGTCGAAGTCAATAATGACGACCCTAGTTTCTTTTCCCGAATGATGTGTCAAATTTTGCGGACGTCCTCCAAATCATGATAGGGTATCCCTAGACAACATAGGGGGCTAGTCGTCATATTCTTTGTCCAGTCAATCACCCTGTGCGAGCGGTGAAACGACACATGGGACCGCTTGGCAGGTGCCTCATTGCGAGGGCTATCATTGACAGCTGATGGAGGCAATCTTGGCCTGCACTCCTTCCATTTCTATAAATTCTTGTCCCTTTTATCCTCCCAGGTATATCGAGAGCTAACTCGAGGAGCACAATTTTTTACGGGAGAGGAGGAGTTCAAAATTCTGAGAGTTGGATGGGGGGTGAATCTTCCCATTCCTCGAAGAGAAGCAGGTCCAGTGGTAGTAGTTCCAGGAAGCTTTCAGACCTTGAAGGGCACTTCAGCGAAAGGGCCCAATCACAACTCGTAAGCCAAGTTTTCTTGCCCTTTTCTCATTCTTTCTTCCTTTCTTCTGACCAAACCTCACCCCTATTCCTTGTATGTGTAGGTTGTGATGAAATCACAAATCTTATGGGAGTTGGTAGTAGCAGCGTACAGGGGCCTCCCAGATTTTCAGAAGGCGAGGCTAGACGTGATGGGAGTTGGTACCTTCCTTCGGATCGAGCCGATCCAGCTTGACCTAGTACTGATCCAAGCCTTGTGTGAGAGATGGGACCCAGTGAGCCGGGCATTCCTGATGCCCTGGGGGCACATGGTGCCCAGCTTGGAGGATGTGGTCCGGCTCAGAAGCCTGAAGGTAGAGGGCGAGGCAGTGACCGGAGTCACTTACGCGGACTACAGAGAAGGTGCCCAGAAGTTACTGGGTTTGGACCTGGATGGTCGGAAAAACAGGTCGGTAGCTAGGGCGTCCCTGATGGATGCATTAGGGCTCACCGACACTCATCGGCAGGATGATGAATCCTCAGAAGAGTTCATGGAAAGGATAGAAATAGGATGTCGCGCCGTGTACTGCACAGATTTTGGCGACTGGGAAAGATGCAACATAGATTTGAGGAGATTTCTCCTCTTCCTTTTGGGGAGATTGGTACTGAGCTCGAAAGGGGACGGTATCCAATGTTGCTTCCTGGAGCTGCTGTCAGACCTTGAAAGAGTAGGGTATTATGCCTGGGGAGCCGCCATGCTGGCACACTTGTTTGCAGGCCTATTCCAAGAAACGGATCGTGAGATAACTGTGAGTGGTTTCACACCATTCATCCAGGTATTTTTTTGGTTTTGCTTGTTTTGTATTTTTTTTGTTGTTTTCGCAAGGTACTGATGACCTGCGCCGAGCAGTTATGGAGCTATTATTACCTCTCCATGGGGAGAGCTCGACATTGGCGACCCGTGATGGTGCCGCTAGCCAGGCGGTGGGAACCCATCATGAGTGCGGCACCCCTAACCTACCAACTGATGGTGCTGAGGCGAGAGCTACAGGAGTTCCCTGCAGCGATGGTAAACTGGAGACCCTACTCAGACATGGTCGATGCCGACCAGCCGTGGGTTCTAGCAAGTCGTGCCCGGTTCGGACGGGAACTGTGGATGCACTGCCTGAATGAAATCGAGCCGCTTCGGCTACGATTAGTTATGAGGACTTTAGGACTGGCTCAAGAATGGGTGGATTCAGCTGCGCCACCTCGTGTCGGGAGAAAGACGCGGGGACCGGCGACCTGCATTGACTGGCGCGTGCGATTCCCCGAACAGTATGAGGACTGGCAACGGGGTGGCACGATTGTAGAATCACAGGCGCGGGATAGCGAGGACTACTTGCGTCTATATAGGACAAAGTACACAGAGCGGCTCCAACCCCGGGGACTTGCGGAGGTAGGTTTCCCCCTTTTTTCTTTTCTTCTTTTTCCCCTTTTGGTTTTCTGGTGGAAATGCTGACTTGCATGGCTGCAGGATGTCCGGGATGCCATGATAGCGAATTTACGAACTCGCTTGGCAGAGATGGAACAACAGTCGGGCGATGCCCGCGGAGCTACGAGCGCCTTGGTAGGTGTAAAGTACGTTCCTAATTAAAACTCCAGATTCCAGATGTTGGCTGCTAATTCACGCGGTCGTAGCATGCCCAGATTGGCGCGGCTTCCCCAGCGATGGGAGTGGGTGGTACCTCCTCCAGCTTGTGGATTCCTACCTCAGAACTTGACTCGCTTCATGAGCAACTTGCTCACGCCACGCAGCGTGCTGCGGAGGCAGAAGGGATGCTCTCTATACAGGTAAGAGTCTCAGTGTTGAGTTCTCCTTATTTATGCCTTATCGTGTATCTGAGATGGTACACTTGGCAGGAAAAGGAGACGGAAGAAGCGCTTGCCCAAGCTGCGCAGAAGGAGGCTAGGATAGCAGAACTGGAGAGGGAACTGCGGCGTCATCCTGATGACGACTCCTCTAGGGATGCTGTGGAACTGAGGATCACTCTCCAGTTGGAGAGGGAAGACCGCGAGAGAGAACGTGCAGAGAAAGAAAGAGACGCAGAGAGAGAAAGAGCCAACAGATTGACTGAAAGGGAGGAACGAAGGGTCATGGAGGCCCAACTATTCGAACTCCGAATCAGCCTTGGTCTTGCTGAACAGTGGCTGAGAGATGGTGAGGAGCGCTACCGAAGAGCACGAGAGCGTGGCTTTCGTGTTGGTAGCTTCTCTGCTGCTTCCGTAGATCAACGCCGGGATGCGGGAATAGGAAGAGGAGTACAGAGCGGTAGGAGTACCGCTTTTCGTAGTTGGGTAGCACCTTTGAGAGTGTTTTGTCCGGAGAGTAGTGGGACGAGTGATGCAGAGAGAGAGGGCGGAACTTGATGTAATTTTTTTGGTTTTTGGAATAAAATACAAGGTTCGATTTGTTTATTTTTCACCTTTGCTTCTGTTGCCTGAGTCCCTGCACACATCACTGAAACAAACAAATCAGAATTTCTGTTCTGACTTGGCCCCTTGCTCAATAAGCAAATGGTCATTGTGACTGTCCTTGATGACTGGTCAAGGGGCCAAGCCTTTATTTAACGAAGGCAAGGGAAAGATGTGGTGATGATAAATGCGATAGGCAAGCACACACGAATGCAAGCGGTATTAAAAGTGAGATGCTGCACGCAAATGCAATCATGCAAAATTGATTTGTTTTCTTTTTTATATTTGGCATTTTTTTTGTTTTATCATAAAAAAGATTTTTTATTTGCAAATATGTACATTTTCTCTTTTCCATCTTTTTTTTGTTGCTTTTATCATTTCAATTTTTTTGTTGCTAACGCCCGGCAAGCACCCAAATGGCACCTAACCTACGTGAGACAGGGGTTTCTTACTAACCTCCCAGGTATCCTAAGTGCACATCTAGGTTGATTTGGGCCTCTAGACCCCTCGAATGATGATCCCGCCGGCTAAGACTTACCCTGATGACAATACCGTCATGCCATGCTTAGGCTCCCAGTTGCTTCCGACCACAGGGATTCACCCAAAAGGTGTTTGAGGTAAAAGATTTGCCCGACCCGGGTCTATTTCCTCACAACTCTAGATGGTATATGATGGAACACCCTGGAACCCTAACGACCAACCGCGCGACGCTGACCCGGAATCAGACGCCGTCGCACCCATAGGTGACGCGCTTGCATTGGCCTAAGCCCGAGGTTAAACAAGAAGACATCAAGGCGGTAAACATGGGTCTTGACCAGCCAGAAACACAGAGACTCCTTCGCAGCGATAGCTTTTGCTTTTCAAAGTAGGCAACCAAATGTGTATATTAAAATAAGGTCGCAGACCCTAGGCAGTTTTCACCCTTCAGAAACTCCATCGAACCTTCATCTTTAGAGGGAGAAGGAAGAGCGTAGGGGATAAACCTCCTGAGAGGACCGGCAAAGCCGTTAACCCGGCGAGCGAATAAGGGTCCATTAACTCTTTCCTTTCGGACAACTTCGGACCAAATCTCGAGCATTTACATTCCACGGCCCCTTTTGTGGATTCAGACTTTTGCTTTGAGGGGTTCCGTTTATCGCACCAGGCACGGTCACGACCAGGCTTTTCTCTTGATTTTGATTTTGTATTTCTTTTTGTGAGGGAGATATAGTCGTTTGACGTTTGTGGGCTCCCTTTTCGTATGCCTGCGGGGACACTGCCCTCTTCTCGTGCTCTGATCGATGCTCGAGGAAATGGATCCTACTCTTGCCCTTGGGGTTTGAGTTTCGGTTTCTCATGCTCAGCGTTTTAAGGGCGCCGACTGTCTCATTTGGTCGAAGAGAAAAGAATAAAGATTACAGCTTCCGGAGATCTTCTGGGTGGAGCCCCACCGTAGGTGATGTTACCGACTTTTTTTGAATAAAATACATAAGTGAGCACATGTTAGCTTCCTTCGAGCAAGCGTAGGCCGACGTGGCCGGACAGGGATCTCCACGGTTCTGGCAAACCAAGACCCGGTGCCTACCAAGCCTTAATGGGCCCTATCCTAACATGAAGGTTAAATGCAGAGACTTAACTATATGGTGACTGCCGGGCATCGGCATCTTGAATTTTCCATATTTTTAGTGGTTTTCAATATTCCTTTGTTTTTGATGTTTTTTATCTTTTCATCATTTTTTTTGTTTTGTGCTAAGGGTAGTATTTCTTAAGATAAAGCCCATTCCAAGGGTGGGATAACTCGGTCCCTTCGGCGTTGACTATCTTGTAGGCGTTGCCAGGGTACACGGCTTGAATTACAAATGGTCCTTCCCAATTGGGTTGGAGCTTAGAACGCGGCCCTCCAGGTTTGACAAAAATTCTTTTTACGACCATCTCACCGACTTTGAATTTTCTCTCAACGACTTTCTTTTGGTAAAAGCGAGCGAGTCTATTTTGATACACACGCGCGTGTTCGGCAGCGGCCAGCCGCTTCTCATCCAAGAGTTCCAACTGGGCGAGGAGTGAATTACGACGATCGTCGAGGGGAAATTCCTCGTCCAATTGTACCCTGAGAGAAGGGATCAGAGTCTCGTACGGGACTACCGCTTCCATACCATAAGTAAGGGCAAATGGAGTCTGCCCGGTGGGGGTACGGATTGAAGTGCGATAGGGCCATAGGGCTTCGATAAGCTTTTCTGGCCAGTCTGAAAACTTACTAGACTCGCAGGTTTTTTTGATGATTTTGAGCAATGTTTTATTGGTGGCCTCCGCTTGGCCGTTACCTTGTGGGTAGTAAGGCGATGAATGATGCAATGCAATTGCGTACCTTTTGCAGAGGTCCTGTAGGTCCTGAGAAATGAACTGTGGCCCATTATCGGTGACGATCGTGCTTGGGATGCCGAATCTGGCGAGAATGTTCTTCATGATGAACTTGCAGACTGTTGACGCCTTGATTTCCGCGTAAGCTTCGGCTTCGGCCCATTTGGTGAAGTATTCCGTCGCAGTAAGGATGAAAGATTTCTGCTTGGTGAGGGAATTGGGATCACCTAGGGGACCAATGATGTCGAATGCCCACATGGAGAAAGGCCATGGGGAGGATATTGGATGAAGTGAGGAAGATGGTGAATGGATTTTATCGGCGTGAAGTTGACACTTGACACACCTACGGACATAGACAGCACAATCTCTTCCATAGTGGGCCAATAAAAGCCTTGACGAATGATCTTCTTGGCGAGCATCTGACTATTCACGTGGCCACCGCACACACCCGAGTGCGTCTCTTCTACACATTTCCAAACCTCATCGTCACCAAGACATCTTAACAGAATACCAGTAAGGCTCCTCCTATAGAGTAGACCTCCAACCAATGTGTATTTCTGAGCCACCCTTCTTATGGCTTTCTTGTCCTCTGTGGTGGCCCCTTCAGGATAAGACTGATCTTGGCAGTATTTGACAATTTCATAGAACCATGGTTTCTCTTCATCAGCCAGTTCTTCTTCGACCTCTGCCAACATGATTTCCCTCTTCTCAAGGATATCTTCCTGCAGGATCTTCCTTGCTATCCTGTCTTTGATGTTTACGTAGGAAGCATCATCGATTGCAGGGGCGTGAAGTTTGTAGATGGAAATGGACTTAAACCATCTTCCTAGAGGGAACCTTATGGATGATGCCAACGAGGCGAGGGCATCGGCGAGAATATTCTGATGACGAGGGACATGAACAAAGATCAGTTTGGCGAACAGTTTGGCAAAGGCAGCAGTGAGTTCTTGGTATGGCTTGAGTTTGGGATCGCGAGTGCGATACTTAGTGAGCACCTGGCGAAGGATGAGTTGACTATCACCTACGACTCGCAACTCAGTGATACGAAAAGAATGAGCGAGTTCTAGGCCAGCTAGAAGAGCTTCATATTCGGCTATATTGTTGGTGACTGGAAATTTGAGCTGGTATGCAATGGGAATGTGAGGCCTTCAGGCGACAGGAGGGCGATGCCGATTCCTCTCCCTTGAGAATTCAGAGCTCCATCAAAATATAGTGTCCACATTGGCTCATCTGATTGGTTGACGGACATTAGTTCCTCATCTGGAAACTCTGATTGGACGGGATCGAACTTGGGAAGAGGATGGTGAGCGAGATGCTCGGCTATGGCATAGCCTTTAATCGCCTTTTGCTGGATGTAGGTGATGTCGAACTGAGAGAGAAAACTTTGCCAGCGTGCTAGCCTATCCGTAAGGACGGCTTTCTCCAGAAGGAATTTGATAGGATTCATTCGAGCAATCAAGTGGACTCGTGAGCCAAGAAGTAGTGCTTCAATTTCTGCACTACCCAAACGAGGGCAGCACAGGTTTTCTCCATGCCGGTGTACTTCTGCTCACAGGGATTGAGAAGTTTGGACAAGTAATAGGTTGCCCGTTCCTTGCCTTCTTCATCAGCTTGTGCGAGGACGGCTCCCACGGAGTCATCCAAGACTGAGACGTAAAGGATCAGAGGTTTTTCTGGTTTGGGTGGAATGAGAACGGGTGGACTAGCCAGATATTCCTTCAACCCTTCAAAAGCTTTCTGACATTTAGAATTCCAGTGGAATTCTACTCCTGGCTTGGTCAACTCGTAGAGAGGTCTACACCTTTGTGAATGTTGAGACACAAACCGACGAATAAACTGCAACCTCCCGATTAAACCTCGGACTTCCCTCAAATTCTTGGGAGGCGGCATATCCCTGATAGCCTTAGCTTTGTCGGGATCTATCTCGATCCCTCTTTTACTCACAATGAACCCCAGCAATTTACCCGACGACACACCAAACACACACTTTTTCGGGTTCATTTTCAATTGGAACTCTCTTGACCTTTGCAAGACCTTAGCCAAAACTTCTGGATGTTCCATCCTGGTCCTTGATTTCACCAATAAGTCATCCACATACACTTCCAGATATATGTGCATCATGTCATGAAATATGGCCATCATAGCTCTTTGGTAAGTAGCTCCAGCATTCTTTAACCCAAACGGCATGACCACGTAACAATATGTTCCCCAAGGGGTAGTGAATGACGTCTTCTCCTGATCCTCTTCTGCCAAACGAATTTGATTGTATCCTGAAAATCCATCCATGAATGAGAGGGTTTCATAGCCTGCCGTGTTATCAATCAACACATCAATGTGAGGCAAGGGAAAATCATCCTTTGGACACGCGCGGTTAAGGTCCCGGAAGTCGATGCAAATCCTGACTTTCCCATCTTTTTTCATGACCGGGACAATGTTCGCCACCCATTGAGGATAAAGGACGACTCTAATGAACCTGGCTTTGTGGAGCTTATCGACCTCTTCTTCATTTTCAAAGCCATCTGAGGGTGGAAACGCCTTAACCTTTGTTTTACCGAGATGGACCCTGGTTTTAGGGTTAAACGGTGTTCGACCAAGGTTGAATCCAGACCCGGCATATCCTCGTAGCTCCATGCAAACGTGTCCTTATATTCCTTGAGAACCTCAATTAATGCCTCTTCTTCAGAGGGTGGTAGGTTGTCACTTATGAGGATGATCCTAGGATCTTCCTCAGTTCCCAAGTTGACTTCTTTGGTGGATTCTTCTACGGCGGTTGACGGCTCGTCGAATCTCCTCATTCCACTAGCGTATGCGCCCGCCGCATCCTCATATTCTTCACCCTCATCTTCAGTGGGGCATTCTTCATCCGTGATCTCGTAGACTCCATACCCTTCATCAGATGCACAGTCGCCCTCGCATTCTATTTCGGGTAGCTGGATGGGATTTTCTAACAACTGGGGGATGACAAGAAGGGCCTGACACCTGGCGGCCAAATCCAGAAGGAATCGACGAGGGATCTGCCTACCCTTGGATTTCTTCCTAGGTACTACCCTTGGCCTATCATTCCTAGATTGACTGACAATATTTACAGAAGAAGAGGAAGACGAAGAGGATGGTGTAGAATGTACAGGAGAAGACCCCTCAGAGGAGGGGTAGAAAAGGTCGCTCATCGGACCTTGGACGGGTGGTCCGCAAGGCGGTACGCACCCGTGGGAGATGTAGGAGGTTTCCTCAACGAAGATGTGTTGTTGGGGAGTTTGAAAATTGACGTTTTTTTTTCGTTTTCATTTTTAATGACAAAGCAGTGGAAGAGATTGGAGGAGAGAGGAAAGTGGTTATGGCTAGAGGATTGTGAGGCTCATAGAGCAGATCATGGTTGAAGACCTGGCGCGGGTTGAAAAGCCCGCGTAGGTATGTAAGCAAAGAAGGGGACCTGGGAAGATCATCAGACAATTGTCTGGCCCAGGAAGAAGATATCAGCAAAGGCTGAGACGAGTGGATGGAGAGATGGCGGCTAATGAGCCGTCGACGGCAATGCTGAGGACGGATGAAGATCCGTCGATGACAGGGTCCTTCTGGCGAGGACGAGGATAGTTTGGAACCTTGGCAAGAGTGGTAATATTCTCTGGTATTTCGGAGATCAATGGTGGTCCTTCAAGCTGCGGAGATGAGAACATCCTTTCCAGTGCAACGGAAATGTCCCGTATGTCGAACCATTTGTCCCACTCGCATTCCGATCTTTGATCTTGCCTCTTTTGGTGATCCTCGGACATTTTTCAGCCAAATATACAGCATGTGATCCCCCATATGCTTCTCGTGGGTGATCTCCCATCTGAACAACGGGCCCTCTGTTGAAGTGGTTTGATAGAGTCCACGTGAGGGGCTTCCAATCTGCCTTGAATGGTCCTTTGAAGCCTAGGCCAAACCTGCGGTTCGGCCTAATTTCCTTTGGCGGTTTGAGCATACCCTGTGACTGTGCGCCCAGACCTTTTCCTTGTTGATAGCCGATGTTCCTCATAATCTCCCAACCTTTGGAGTGAAAAGGGAGACATGATGTTGCGGTTGCCCTGACCGGCTCCTTTGGTGCTAGTGGAATGTGAGATGGATCACGCACGTCCAGCAGTGATAATATGGGCCGATGAGACGGCCAAACAGAAGGCAGAGAGGTGTTGATAGCATCCACTGTGTGAAGGACAGGTGTACTGACCACTTTAATAATTCTCCCATTGTAAGGAAACTTCATGCACTGATGGTTGGTGGAAGGCACAGCGTCCATGGCTTCGATGTAAGGGCGACCCAGTATAGCCTTAATGTGGGGTCCATGTCGAGGACATGGAATTCCGTGGGAATTGACATGGGGCCTAGTTCTGCCTTCAGAATAATCATCCCCTGCGGCGGCCTTTTGCTATTGTCATAAGCCGTGACCGTGATCGAGGAAGGTCTTATTTGTTCCTCGTCGACCCCACACAACTGAAGAGTGCTCATGGAGATCACATTTATGGACGCACCCGTGTCCACAAGACACGGGTTTATGGATACCCCATTAATTTTTATTGAAATGCATAATGCATATTTCCGAGCTTCCTTGGGAGCGAGCTCGTAGTTGTGGAACATGATGGCCGGTTGTGTGTCTGTTGGGGTCAGGACGGTCGAAATCTTTCTACAGGGAGGTCCTCGTTCACCATGACCCTTTGAAGGTACTCCATTAAGGCTGCCTGGTGGGATGTGGATCTTTGAAGTAGTTCCAGGATGGAGATCCGAGCAGGTGTCTTATCCAGGTGTTTCAATAGATCATACTGTGTTTCAGGGATAGCTCTTTCTGGTTGTTCTCCATCATCCTTCTCTGGCTGAGATAGCTCAGGATTCTGACTGTTGTGGGGGAAAACCCTGTGGAAAATCCTTCCACTCCGGAGCACCATTGCCTGCGGCTTTTGTACCTCTGTGGGGGTAGCAGTGGGTTTTAACAGGGGTTTGAGGGGTAGTAGTGGAGGAATGGTTGATGAAGCAGGGGTGATGACAGGAGCAGGGATTCTGATGAGGGGTTTGTTAGGTGGCGGCATGGCGGAGGTAGAGGGGATATCGCGCGGATTATGAAGGATAAGGGGTTTGGAAGGTGGAGGTGGAGGTAAGGTTTGAAACGGGTAAGGGTTTTGAGGTGGATGGTGGGTGATGAGTGGTTTTGAAGGCATTAGTGGTGATGTGGTGGAGAAAGACGGGGTTATGTATGGTTGACGGATGATAAGGGGTTTAGAAGGCGTAGGGGTAAATGTGGTAGAGGTGGATGGTAAAGTGGGGGAATGAGAGAAGATGAGAGGGTGTGAAGGCGTAGTAGAGAGTGTCGGTTGATAGGAGGTCGGGGTGCGGATGAGAGGGCGTAATGGTAGTGGAAATGGTGAAGGTGATACTGACGCGGGTTGATGAGAGAGAGGTGCTACCCGGGCAAGGTGAGGGGGGTGCATGACGATAGGGTTGGAGGTAGAAAGAATGGAGGTACTTTCCTGGTGCCACACCTGCTCTCTCCCGACTTCCGGGAAGGAGGAGATGGGGTTAACCTGATGATTGGGCTGTTGGTGCTCCGGTAATGGATTCTGGATTATTCCCATGTCGGGCTGTTGTTGTGGGGCCTGCTGAGGCTGTTGTTGTTGTTGTGGTTGCTGCTGCTGCTGCTGTTGTAACTGCTGCTGTGGCCTCTGAGGAGGTCTCCTAGCCTTGAGAGCCGCGACGTACCGTCTCATCTCATCCCAATCTATTTGATGTTCATCATTCATATCATGGATGTAATCTTTGAAATGGAAGCAGTAATCTACTGTGTGTCCCGGCTGCCTGTGGTAGACGCAGTATTTAGAGGTATCAACATTGGGGGGCCACGCGGGCCTTTCTCTGGGTAGGGCGAGTTGGTTTGATGCCATGAGGGCATTAAAAATGTCTGCTAAGGTTTCTGGCAATGGTGGATAGTAGGCTCTCTTGGGACCGAGCGGCCTCCTTTGTTGCTGTTGGGGACCATAGTTCCCCGGGGGTGGAACTTGGTTGTACTGAAGCGGTGGTTGTTGTTGCTGAGGTTGTGGTTGTTGTTGCTGGGGTTGGCGTAATGGAGGCATATTATCCTGGGGTGGATTATTTTGGGGTGGAGGACGAAGAGGGAAAGGACCCGGTTGAAGGGGAAGTCGGGGCATTTGTGGAGGCCTTGGGTTGACTGCATAGTTGGCATTGTTGACCGCACTGACTTGCTCATTTGTCACGACCCCTTCTGTGGCTCCGCCCGGGACACCAGCGCCTGTCTTTCTAACCACTTTGGGCTTCGGTGACTCAAACATGTTCATAATGGGGGAGTCTTTTAACTGGGTTTGGATGTACCGGGCCCTTTCATAGAGTTCCTCCATTGTAGTAAGTTTATTCATGGCCAGGACATGTCTGAACTGTGGGGTTGCATTAGACACAATCATCTTCACTTGTTCGGGCTCGGAGAGGGTATCCCTTATTCTTTCCGCCAGAGACCTCCATCTATCAGCATATCGGACAAAATCCTCGTCGGGTTTCATCTTTTCGGCCACTAGGTCGGTAATAGAGAGTGAGGGACCGACCCTATCCCTATATTTCTGCAAGAACCTTCTCTGGACTATTTCAAAATTTTCGGCCTCGCGGGGCTCCAGAGAATAGAACCACTCAAGCGCAGGACCATCCAATGATCTCCGAAAGAGGTATGCCAGGGACCTCTGATCGTTTTGCCAGTAAGAGGACTCATACATGAAATCCTTGAGATGAATGAAGGGGTTGCCGGTACCATTGTATCTGCGGTACGTGGGCATTTCGGAGGGAGGAAGATGAATGACAGGAAGGATTGGCAAAGCAACCTCCGGGGTGGCTTTCACGTCCACCATCCTTCTCAGATTTTGAAACTGCTCGTCCATGCGGTTGAACCTATTGAGGAGCGATTGGGCGAGCTCCTCTGGAGGTGAAGGTGGCACTTGCCACTGGGGGAGAAACTGTCTCCCGGAGACTTGAGGGGGGAACCCAGAATGAGAGGGAGCTGTCGGACCGCCGACAGTTGGCCCTGGCTGAAGCGGTGTGTGGGGAACAACGGGAGTTTGAGATTGTGACGGGAACTGGAATGAGGGTGGTTGTTGGCTCGCTTGTCCTTGAAGCGAGGGAGACTGGATGGCTTGCGCCAATGAGGGAGATGGAATGGCCTGCACGGACTCTTGGAGAGGTGCGATGGCCGGAGTTGATTCCTGGGGCGTGGGGGAAACAGATTTCCCTTTTAGAATGGCCTGGAAGGCCCGGAGCTGTTCAGAGGTAAGCTCCGTGTTGGCGAGGACGCCCAGTAAGGAAGTGATATCCTGTGGCGGGGACGTGTCCCCGGCAATAACCTGCACCTCATGCGAGGGGTCATGAGAAGGACCCGAGTCCATAGCATAGACTCGCGGGTCGGCTGTCAAACCACGGCTAGGGTGGTTCTCCTCAAAAGACTCGTGAGACATGCTCACAGTTTTCCCAGAACGTAAAAACATACACTAGCAAGTAGGTAGCAGAGATTATCAAACAAGTGGATGCCTTTACGCCCTTTTTTGTGTTTTGATTTTGATGATTTTTTTGTATTTTTAGCGAGATCCGAAGTTCACACAAAATGGGGACCCTAGTTTGTTTTTTGTTTCACCGCCGTGTCAGCTAGGGTCTCTCGTCTCACCACGAATGAAATGACTAACTCCGGGGAACTTCAATGGTACAACCAGCCCAGTGAACGAAGAGGAGATTCTTCGATGTCGGGGACTTACGGAGGTCCCAGTGTAGGAGATTCTAGTCCGTTGAGAGGAATTCCCAAACGGAGAGTCCTTCCTTCACCGGGAAAGGGTGATCCTCAAAAAATGAAAAAAGGATAGAAAAGAGGAATGGATGTATGCAATGGAATGCTGACAGATATATAGAGTGGGAAAACAACAGAAATAACAGACATATAATAAACAAAGAACCAATCAAAACTGACGGTGCTGCCGTGAGCACAACGGGGGCGCGCGCGGGCGCGAAGGTGGAGAGGCACGGGTGGTGCCGAACTTGCAAGGGTAGCCGAAAGGAAGCAGTAGAGGTCCCACCGTGATCGCCAATCTGTGAGCGACGTCACGCGGTTCGGGGAAGAGCGGAGAGGACGCGGAGCGCGCGGGCTCCTCTTTTCTTTCTTTTGGTGTTTGTTTGCTGCAACACAGAAATAAGAGAAGAGAGAGAAGGGGCCACCACGGGAGATTGCTCCGGCGGGGCGAGCGGGACAAGTGTGATATAGCAAAATATGGGGTTTAAACGGCCATAGCGGGAAGTGACTCGCCGCGGCCTCGGGGGGACGGGAATGGTGCAAAAATTAAATAACAATAATTGAAACGGCCATTGGGGAAGTGACTCGCCGCGGCCTCGAGAATATGAGCAGATAATAAGATGACAGAATATAGAGAGAATACAAAGAGCGGGAATTTAAACGGCCATTGGGGAAGTGACTCGCCGCGGCCTCGAGAACACAAACAGATAAGAATATAACGTATAAGAACGTGAATTTAAACGGCCATTGGGGAAGTGACTCGCCGCGGCCTCGAGAACACGAATAGATAAGAATATAACATATAAAAATGGGAATTTAAACGGCCATTGGGGAAGTGACTCGCCGCGGCCTCGAGAATATGAGCAGAATATAACAGAGTATAAAGAGAATATAAGAACGGAAATTTAAACGGCCATTGGGGAAGTGACTCGCCGCGGCCTCGAAAATAAGATGTGATCGCCAGGGGCCGAAAGACCCCAAAATAAGAAAGTGATCGCGCCTACCTCAAGAGCGGGAGATGGCGGGTTGCTTCTTCCTCTCCCTCCGGCCGGCCGACGGAGAGGGCTTTCCTCGGCTACCCTTGCAAAACAACGACAAACAAATGACAAGTGGATTAGAAAGATGGAGGTGTAGTATTCAAATCCTTGCGATGAAAATAACGAAATGATGGCAAGACACACACCTGGTTGGTGTTATCTTTTAAACCCCTCTCGGACTCGAGTAGGAGGAAAATGAGATGATGGATGCAAGAAGTATAAAAGAAGAGGCGCCCTTATGAAGGGGGATAGAGGATGCGAGATGATGAATGCAAAAGAACTACGAAGAAAAAAGGGGAAGAAAAGGCTTATTGGATGAGCCGAGGGTGAAATCCGGCGGAGCTCCGGCAGCGTGGGGACGACGTGGAAGCGCGGTGGATGAAGACGACCTTCCTCTCGCGAGCGTGAGCACCCGAGAAGCCGGCAGAACCTCCACCTACAAAAGAACCCACGGGTTAGAAAATGACTCCGTAGCCTCTGGGCTCCGGCAGCCTATCGGATCACTTCGAAGCTCCCCAGAACTGAGGGGGTGGGCCTCTATTTATAGAGCTCCGGAGGGTGGAGGCGTCCAGGACCCTGGACACCTCCATCAGGGCCGAAATAATATTTTATTCTATTTTTATTTATTTTTTTTGGAATATTTTTGTGGAGGCGTCCAGGGTCCCGGACGCCTCAAACAGGTCCACCGAAAACCGACGACGGCCGCACGCGGTTTGGCACAACGCGTGGTTTTGTGAGCGGCGCCTCGTGATTCAGAAATGGGCGCGTCCAGCTGACTGGACGTCTCTACAATTTGACTTTTTCCACACACGACAAACCGTCGTTCGGTGGGCGGCGCCCGTGAGGGTTTTGATGGAGGCGTCCAGGGGCCTGGACGCCTCCAAAATTATATTATTTTTTATTTTTCTTTTGTCTTTTATACCAGGGCTGGCATTTTTGATTTTTTTATTTGTTTTTATGGAGGCATCCAGGGGCCTGGACGCCTCCATTAATATGTATTTTTTATTTATTTTTTGTCTTTTATGCCAACGGGCATTTTATATTTTTTATATTTATTTTTATGGAGGCGTCCAGGGGCCTGGACGCCTCCATTAATTTATTATTTTTTATTTAGTTTTGGGCCTTGAAAATAAAATAAATTAAAAGATTGGGGGCGTCCAGGGGCCTGGACGCCCCCATAAAGACCCACCCGGGTCCTCGGACAACGTGTTGGCGGCTGCCCGGCAGATACCCTTCTTGGTTCCAGAACCTCTGATGCGTCTGACTGGTGTTGATGCCGTCCGAATGCCGTGACGAGACGATTTCGAATGCCGAAAAGGGCGGAAGAAGACTCAAGAAAAGGAAGCACTCAAGTGATTCAAAACGCGTAAGCCGTCGCGGGGCGTTGTATAGTAATATGAGACTTTCTCAGGAGACGTCAGGAATGACGTGTCTACACCAGCAAGACCTACCAAGGATCCAGGGCATTACACTATAGCTCAACAATCTCCCCCTTTTTGATGATGATAAACTTAGTGATGAATGATGACAAACTTAGTGATGATGGCAAACTCCCCCATGATGGCAAACGAAATGATTTTTCTCCCCATGTCACAGGCAATCATGAATCATGAATCACATGAAATCTTTCTCCCCCTTTGACATTAGCAAAAAGCGGGGTAAGGCCAATCATTCTCGCTCAAGAACATGATCAAAAGGAGGGGAAGAAACAAAGGAGGTGCAAATTGTAGCATGATAAATGAGCAAGGATCAATAACCCACATTTGAAATTCTGATGAAGCATGAGCAAAGTATAAATAAGTGGGTTCATGGAGTGTATGGGAGGGACCAAATCATATTTTTGTTGATGGATATGTTAGCAGAATTTTATTTATCTTGTGATACCAGTGGTTGACATGAGAGGACACCAATTTTTGATTACTTGGATGCGCCAAGATGAGTAGAGCTGATTCTGATCTTTCTCCCTATTTGACAAGCAAAGCCTAAAGTTAATTGAGCAAGTGAATAGCATGGGAAGTCCACTCAATTTTTGGTTTTCAGTATTTTCCAGATTTTTAATTTTTGATTTGTGGTTTGAAATACATGAGATGCAACATATGCATGTGATGGCATGTAAGATGCATACACAAGCGAACAAATAGATGTGTATAAATACATGCAACACAGTTCTCCCGTACATAATTAAGAGGGGATGGGTATAGGAAAGATGCGAGAGATTCATGACAATCGGAATGCACATGTGTAGCCATGGGAGATTGTGCAATCATATAGGATATTAATACAATTGCTAATGCAGTAAATCAACTTTCTGAATACATATTAAATCAAATTCTCAAATGTGTAAGTGAGTAACATGAAAAACGATAGTTTCTATATGAATATTTAGATTTTCAGATCAACACAGGGAGACATTTTATAGACTGCACTTCAATTTTGAGAACAACGTATTGGAGGCTTCGCTCTACCACAATGAGTTTTCATCATCATTTTTTTTAACTCAACTAGTATCATATGATAGTCAGAATTTTTCAAGAGTGATCAGGTTCAAAATGATTCCTTTTTATGCGAGTAGACGCATGGAACTCATGCCAGAATCCCCGGTTACTCAGAATACTGAACAATTTCACCTCATTTTGAACAGAGATACTAGTCCACACTTTTCAGATATGAACCACATCACGTCTCATGTGACATGTGCCCAGTTTACTCAGTGAGACCGAGCATTACTCTGCCATTCATTTTCATTTCAGATTTTTCAATAAGGATAGGTAGGTAGCTTTTTCCTCAACTGTCTCTTCAACATCTCGAGAGTGTTGAAAAGAAATTCATATATCCTCATCTTTAACACCCATTTTCACATTTTATGCATGAAGTATACGAATTTGATCCAGCATGTATACCGAAAATATGATGAATACATAACAATACAACTCCCCCTAAATAGATGCACTTTTACTCTCCCAGAGTGTACAAGATGAAGCACACCGATAATGACTCAATTACAACATTATTTATCAAGAAGGCATAAGGTCATAGAAATTGCAAGGATGGGGGTGAATAGCATATAATAACACACAAGCACACATTGGGAGATTATGCAAATGCACTATGACATGCATGCGAGTAATGCGATGTCAATTTGATACCAATTGAATAGATAATTTGATACCAATTGAATTGATGCCAACAGAATGAACTAAGTGCGACTAATGCATGAGTTCTAATGCAATGCAGAAATTAACATAGGTGCAAAGTGTGTGTTTTTGGTTTTTCATTTGAGTTAACTAAATGCACCTAATGCATTGGATTCTGATGCATGCAACCTATAACTATATGAGAGTGAAAGATAGCATGTAAAAATAAGATTAGAGCTTTGATTTTTAAGCCAATGTGACAGAAATCTTATTGAGATCATCCACATTCTATCTATGAATCAGCAAACATTTTTTATGACAAGACTTTTATGAATAAGGGTGCATAAATGATCAAAATTAAGCAATACAACCCAAATTTCAGAATTGTTCAAAAATAGATTTTCAAAGGTCTTTCACAAGTTTTGAAATGAGAATTCATCCAAAAGTCAAATGTATGGATCATTTAATCACAAACATATTTTCAATTTACATAACTCAGCTCAAGGATTTATTCACAAATCAATCAATCACAAGCCAGTCAAGATCTGGTACGAGGTGGAGATTTTAGTCCAAAGACCCAACTCAACGCATAGGGAATACTTTCAAGTGGACATAATCCACTTTTTAACAAACGCCATTTGATATAACAGATATGCAATTCAACTCAAGTGTGATGATGCAATTCAGATTGAGTGTCATTCAATAACCAACAACTTCATGCACATCTCTCAAGGTTTTCATTTTGTTGAATCAATTAACTATGCTCATCACATCAAACTAGATTCAACCAATTTATCACAGCATGCTAGTAAGTGACAACTCAAGTTTTTAGAATCAACACTTGTCATCTAAAGGTATCACCAAGTGACAAAAAGGCCATTGCATGAGTTGATAAGGATGAATTACCTTGGTTCAAGAGACAAGATTGGAAGCCTTCAATCACTAAGATCACCAACCTCATAGAGGTTGATATTTCAGATTTTGCTTTCTTACCTTTGCCTTGAGAATCTATTTTCTTCTAAGACTTTCACCATACCTTGGGTACTTGCTTTAGCACGTACAAGGACTTTCACCAACTTGTGTTTAAGTCGATTCTAGAGGTTGTTCAAGTTTTGGTATCCCATCTCCTTGTGGCAATTGAGAAGATTCTCATCATTTTTCATCCTTGCAAGGTGTTCCTTTAGTTGATGCAAGCTTGACTATGAATGGCCAGCATCACTTAGACTTGAGAAGTGTAATCTGCATCCAAAGACAAAAATAGATTTGATTTGTCAATTATGATTCAGATTTATTAACAATGGCATCGCAAATTATTTTAACAACCAACATCCCCTAGATAGCTCAAGATGTAATGCGTGACTCATGTGTGATCCTAAACATTAAGCTCATATGGTGAATGTGGTTGCTCCCCCTTAGTGTATGTGCATGAATGCAAGATGTTTAGTAACAATCTAATGCCATATGTAGCCTTTTAAGTAAATGACTCATAGTACCAGGCGGAGAACTTCTAAAGATCACCTCACGCATAATGATAGTTTTCAGACAGGCTTGACCTGCCCTTCCACATGTCACCATTTGATATACTATGTAATCATAGATGATGAAGGTAGGAGGATTGCTATGCATTATGATATGAATCCACAATGTTCAACTTTTGCATGATAGAGTATGAAAGTGTATGCAAACTCAATATATGTAGTGAAATCATGCTTTGGTGAATCTTCAAGCTCTTCTTTAAACAAAGATGCTATATGACAAGTGATATATGCACAAATATGCAACCAACCATGAATTAAATGCATGTACGGACATATACAAGATTGCATGACTACATAACACAGTCAGTTAAAATATGACACAATCACTATAGAAGGTAGGAGAGATATCACCTGATCTTCAAGTTCAGTTTTTGATTTTTCTTCCAACCTGACTTATGCCACTTGACCCGTGTGTCTTACCTTCTTGATAAAAATAGATTTCATACTTTACATTCCCAAGGCACACCTGCAAAACAAATTTCTCATTTGGTCTTCTTAGGTATCCAAACCATCTTGGGTCCTTGTGGGTTAGCAGCAACATGTGCATGTGATTTCCAATTTTTGACAACATTCAAACCATCATCTTTCACAAGAAAGTAATCATACTTAACATTTCCAGATTTACCAAAGTGATGGGGGGAAACATGTGGCATTACAATTTTCTTTCTCATTGACTCTACTGGTTTGTGTATGTGAGCATGACGTGTTGAGTGAAAACTCATTTTCTTTATGAGTAACCAGCATTGTGACTTTGTGTGACCTTTTTTACCACAATGATTACAATGCATGGAAGGTTTTGTGGTGAATGCTTTCTTTACATTTTTCAAACCAACCTGATTTCTACATGCTCTCAAATCATCATTTTTCATAATGAAACAATTGTGCATCATGTGTCCAAGTTTTCCACAATAGAGACACGTAGAATTTCTTTTCTTGGATGCATGGGGTTTCACATGAATGGTTTTAGCATGAATATTTTGGACATCCACACTCTTTTTCAGATTTGGTTGAGTTCTAGACATGGTGTGTTGCTGGGTGTGAGATGTGGAGGTACTAGGTATACTTGTGATGTGGACAAATGAGGTATGTAACTTGTTTTCAAATTTCTTTTTCTTCACGGGATTATATCCAAGTCCTTCTTTTTGAAAATTCACTTTCATTCTCAGCAATTTGTCCAAATTATCTTTGCCATCTACAAATTTAGATAGCGAATCATTCAAGTCAAGAATTTCAGATTCCAGAGATGCAACATGCAATTCATAGGAAGCCACCTTATTTTCACATGAATTGACTTGTTCATGTAAGATAGCATTGATGGTTTTATGACTTTCTATTTCTTGCAACAAAGCATGCACTTTTTTAGATTCATTAATATTCACAAATTTCCCTTTTTAAAAAACAAGCAATCTTTCAGAAATGGTTCTATTCAATTCCTTCAGTTTCTTATTTTCCATTTCAAGATTTTTATCATGAGCAAACTCATTTTGACCATTGTTCATAAGACTTACTCTCTGTCTTAGCTCTTTATTTTCATTTCTCAAAGAAGAAATTTGATCTTTATAAATTTCAATGTCGAACACATGATCATCAATCAATTCCTTCAAGTGTGAGCATTCTTTACATGGAGAATCACATTTATTTTGTCTAACATTCTTTTTCAATTTTTTATTTTCAAACTTAACCCTCTCATATTTATCAGCAAGCTCATCATATGCAATCAATAACTCCTCATAGCTAAATTCATCTTCATTATCAGAATCAGAATTTACCTTTGAGCTTGATTCAACTTGCTGATCGCTCCCTTGATCACTCGTGCTCGCTACAAGACATCTATCTTTGTGCTGTTCCTTGATGTCTGCTAATCCATCCAGTATTTCCTTTACGGATCTGCAACGGGAGATAAAGGGAAAATAATTAGGATCAACTGCAGTAGTAAGCAACTTTAACACTATACAATTTTGATTATGTTTAAACTTGTAATCTGCGGTCCAGACAGATTTATCTTTAGATAACTCATAAGGACCATGTGAGATAAGCTTCCATAGATTAGGATCATATGAGTTGACTAGGCTGCACATCCTTCCTAACGACAAATCAAAATTACAGCCATCAAACACAGGTGGAGAAGTTAAAGTGTACATCATGGTAGTCATTGATCCGGATCACTCTAGATCGTTAGATCTATGAAATTAGAGCCTTAGCTCTGATACCAATTATTAGGTCCCACGATCAATGACAGCCAAGAGGGGGGTGAATTGGGTGACTACAAATTTTAAGAAAACTCTTTCCCTTTTAACAAGTGTAATGAAACAACAATTAAAACATCAACTCTGTTGAACTGGCAAGTTAGATTACAACCTACACTAACCCCCACACTAGAAGACAAGACGAATGCTGTGTGGTGGAGTAAACTCCTTACAACAAGATTAAGGAAGTTGATTAAGCCAAGAAATAGATTCTCTCAATCTCACCGTTCCCATACGATCATATAAAAGGATTCAACAATCAAACCAAGCCAACGTGCAAAGCAAGCCACAATGCACAGGGATTTTAAGGTGGTTCGGGACCACGATGGACTCCCTACGTCCACCCCCCACCAAACTAGGTGAGACTTCACTCGGGGATAAATCCCCAAATGGAGACGACGCTCCAACCACACACGTAGGACGACGCCTGCACACACACACGGGGACGCGCCCCAGTACACACACACACACGGAGATGATGTCTCCAACACGATCCGACAACTGGATCCACCAACACACACACACACACGCTGCCACAAGTGTAGCAATCCACACACTAAGAATGACGAGACAGACACACACACATAGATCTAGTAAGATCCACGCACCCACACATGAATCAGACGTGACACACACACACGACCACGGATCCAGACGATCCACACACACACAAATGCTTAGAGTTTATGAGAAATACAAATATGACACTCAAAGCATGATGACAGTGAGGCTTAGTTTAGAAATCCCCTGATTTGGCTTCTCTTTGAATGTATGCTGCTGATTTAGAACGTAGCTTCAATCTTCACTTAATCGGAGCTTCTATCTGTGCTTGCTTGGCTCTTCTTCTTTCTAGCTTGGTTGGCTTTCTCTTCTTGGGAGGAGGTTGGCTTTAGATCTTCCTTGAATCACCTTGGAGATAGATGAACGATCATTGCTCAAATGACGTGATGGCTTGATTCTCCACGCAACTTCCAGTTAGGGATCGATTGGAGACTTGTATGTTGCTTCTTCCCTTCACATTCACGCTCAAAATAGGGTGGAAGAAGTCCTGGAACTGCTACCTGCGACCTGCACACACAAGGGTTAGAAGAAACATGATTTTCAGATCTCACTTAGTTTCTCCTTAGGGTTTACAGCCCAATAAGATGTATTTATGTGTTTAGGATGGTCAAGAGACAGCCTAGGGACCAGATCCACATATCCTGGAGTGATTTGGGGCTTTTGGACCGGATTTAGAAGACTTTTGGCGCGCTTATACGAATGTCGTATTTGATGGCGCCGCCACGTACCAGAAAGGGTCGACCCTTGGGGTCGACCCTCGGGCAAACAGAACCCCAATAGAACCATTTTCATGTTCTGTTTTACAGGGGTCGACCCCAGGGGTCGACCCTCGGGCTAACAGAACCCAAACAAAACCAAGTTTTGGTTCTGGTTTACAGGGGTCGACCCTTGCTGTGGGTCGACCCCAAGGGTTGTCCCCTATGGGCAAGGTGCTGAAAAATTGTTCTATTTTGGACAGAACCTAAGAGGGTCGACCCCATGGGTCGACCCCTTCTTGTTTGGGTCTGAAAAATAGCTAAAACCTCTATCAAATCAATGGGAAAAAATTGATTAAATATTACCATAATCCCATGAAGATCAACCATGATTTTTCATCCTGAAAAATATGATAAAGCAAGAGGTTAGATCAAAATCAAAATATATGGTTATGCATTAACATATGAAGCTAGTTTTGAGACCGAGACCCAAATGACATGAAGTATGATCATGAAAGCATTAGCATGAGACGCATAGATGCTTTGATAACATTTTCATTTTAAGAACCTCCCCAAGAATATGCATAAGACACTTTCAAACCATTAAGTCTTTAACTGTCCAATGAAGTCAATTGAGAGCACGACTAATAAATCACTCCCAATCTAGGCACATAAAAATTCATTTCCAGCTCATGGATACTTACCATGGATTCAAGGGTAGTAACCAAGAGTGGGAGCTTACCATTGACTCCAAAGAAGTTTTGGCAAAGTGAAACTTACACATTATATCAGAGTATTGATCATGCATTTGAAGGGGCATTTCCAATACAAATCAATCAAACATCTTATGAGTTCCAACTTTAGTCTAGAGCAACATGTATCCAATCATCATTGAGTCATGATTTTGTATGAGTGAGAGGAAGATGATGATCCTTTCAACAAAGACAAACAATGAAGTGGAGATGATTTTACACAATGACAAGCAACCAATTCATATCAACGAATACTCAATGAATACTCAATGAATCTACATTAATATGGGCAAAAAGAACGAGAACATTAGTCTTAACATTCCCATAGTAAAACATGCATGAAGGCGCATGCATTCTAGCCCAGTAGCAGTACCTGCAAAGCAAGATATCAACATGTGAGTTCGTTTGTCATGACGACAAGTTCATTTATCATGAAGATATTTTCCATAGATCACTCACACATCAAAACCATTATCATCACACATGAAGTTTAGTTATCATCAAAACCATAGCTCAACAGATCCCCTGGTCATACCCGAAGTTCCTTGCAAACCGATACGGGTAGTACGGCTCCAAGGAACTCGTCGTCGACCGGTGCAACGTCAACACTACCGACCGAGTGCTCAGAACCCACTTAGTCCGCGGCCCTATATCTATCACTCCCTGACCAGGGTGGGTGCTGATCACCCCTCCTCCTAAAACCCCCAAGAAGAGGCTGAAGTCCCTCGCAGCGCTGTCAAAAGGCAGTCCCTCCTCACACCGGGCGGGCAGGTAGCAAAGAGCTCTCCTGGCCCCCTCCAACTATGCCTTTGCGTCTCCGTCAGGTTGCCCAATGAAGCTGAACAAAAGTGGTGCCGTCGAGTTCGCCATAGTCCCTCGCCTTACCAACCCTGGGAACAGTAGCCCGGCCCACACACTGAGATAATGGGTCGACAGAAGTATACTCCTCTCTCTCAGCGTCGAGTGCGCCGCCAGGACTCCCAGTCCCTGATATATATTGGCGAGTGCAGAAGGAGCTAGAGCCAACTGCCTCCCCTTAGCTAACAAACAGGTCGGCCATAGCAGCTCGGCCCTCAACAGACCATCCTCTCCATGCGGGACCACAAATGTCGCCAACCAGTATGCCAAGTAGGCGGCAAGATGTGTCACGTCCGGTAAATCGTGAGGATTCCACCCCTCCCGTGGAGCATATATATATCGGGAGTACGTCCGAAACCGTAGCTCCACCTCAGTATATTCCTCCCACGGAGTCTGATCCCTAGCGAATTCCTGATAGAAGTAAAAGGGTCCATCGTAGAAATGGCGGACCCACACATTTAGTGGCACCCTCGGAGTCTGTGCGGCTTTGTCTCTCTCGGCTAGGGCCAGGTCCCTCCAGGCCTTCAGAAGATACCGATAACTGTAAGGCACCTGGTATCACCCCTGTCCGTCAGTATGGCTACGATAGAGGTCATCCAGTACCACCTCCTCATAACCTTCGCCGATGAACGGCAACCCAAAAATCCGGAACAGAGACCACAAGTCAAGGCTGGTCTCTCCCTCTGCTGTCCCCACTGTGTTCCATCGGCGATTGAAGCGCTCCAGTAATATCTGTAGTAGTCCTGTGTAGCACGGGTACGCGTACAAAGCAGCAGTCACCGCGTAGCGGATCCCAGCCTGGTCCAGCAGCACCTGGTAGTGGTGAAAAATCCCCATCAGCCACTCAGTGGCACCCTGACGGTAGTAGTGTAATGAGATCACTACCCAGCGACCGTACCAGTTGATGACGGTTTGCCGCATGACCCCATCCAGGATGCTATGGTCATCATAGCCTTCCCCAGCATACAGCAAGCCTGCAGGCTCCAGTACCGACCCAATGGTCCCCTCTGTCTCTGTGCGATGGCGACCGTGCAAGTCCCAGGAAGCAGGGCCCAGCGGCCCAACTCTAACACCAGACTGCTCTGCTCCGCCAATGAAGGCAGAATAACAAGGAATAAGGGTTCGGGCATTTCCCTGAACACCTTCAAAGCACGGGCTATTTAGCCCTTTCTACAGCCCTGCGGGTCCCTACAAGGGTCCTGACCAGCTCGCCGTGACACGCGGTGACATAAGCAACTGTCCAGGGTCAACCCCGGCCACTCACATACGGGCTTTGCCCGTATCCTACATGGCCGCCCGGGACCACCAGGGGGCGCCCCGACGTTAAGCCGCGCCACGTGGCACCCAGTGAAAGGGCCACGGGCCCAACCCTAGACACCTCTTTCAACCCTCCAAGGTCAAAGGGAGACCCAAGTAAGTCAACCACGGGCTCTGGAGGCCCGCGGCATGTGCATACGGCTCACACACGTGTGTTCAGCATTTTCCAGAGCACCTTGTGGGCGCACATGTTCCAGCCTTTCCACACCAAACCACGGGCCACCTTGTGGTTCCAGTACACTAATTGGGTCTTGCAACGACCCCCCCAGCAAGCCGGGGCCACCCCCGACCCTCAGATACCTGGCAACGAGCCACTTAAGTCTAGTACTCGGGTCAACCCGAGGCTACCCTGCCAACCTGCCGTGCAACGTGGCACGTAGCTCGAGACATGACTCACATCCCTGAGATGCCTCCCCTTAGCTCCCACGAGCTCGCATCTTCAACCCAAGGCCCACCTTGGGGCCCCTCGGCCAGCTACCCAAGTCGTTCGGCAATCAGGGGTGTGTAGGGCATTTACCCGAACACCTTGTGAGCGACTACGACAACTCGAAGAACAACGGCCCCCACAGGCCCATCCCAATTTCCCGGAGCTTAATGTCCTTCAAACTGACGCTCGCAAAAGACACAAGGACACCCGGGGGCCATCCCTCGGGGTCACAACCGGCCCCGGGGCCAGTTCACCCCGGGGTGCGGCCGCGCGCCCCCAGGGAGGGTGAACTCCCCGGGGGTCGCGCCCTCCCTCCAGCCCGGTAGTCCCACGACCCCACTCAGCCTCAGGTCATCCAATTTGTGGTCCTACGACGTGGTTCGTGTGCCGTACCAGTTCGAGAAGTCGACATGTGGATGCGGGAGCGCAAAGCGACAACACGCGGGAACTCCACAAGTCAACGAGCACACAAGCCTCTGCAAGCTTCCACGTATCCTCCCAGAGCTAACTGTCCTTTTCTTCTTAGTTAATTTAGGAAGAAAAAAGGGCCAAAAATGAATTTTATAAGGTGGGGACCGCCCCCTCTCTCCCATGGCGCCAATCCGCCTAAACCCCCCCGGGGGGTTTAGGCGGACCTACCCAGCCCCCTGGGCTGGTCCGCGTAAACCCCTTCTATTCAATAAAAAAATTGAGTTTTTAAAATTAAAAAGGACCAAATCCAGCTCGCCTACCCCCCCCCCCCCCCGGGGTGGGGTTTAGGCGGACCAGCCTGGACCCCCAGGCTGGTTCGCCTAAACCCCCTGGGGAGGGGGTTTACGCGGACCAGCCTCAGGGGGACCAGCCCAGCCCCCTGAGGCTGGTCCGCGTAAACCCTTCCAACCCACTCTTTTTACCAAAAACACCCTCCGTGAGGGGTTTACATGGGTTAGCTTGACCCTATCAGCCCAGCCCCGCTAAACCTACACTATTCATGGGGTTTACGCGGGTTGGCTTGACCCTATCAACCTAGCCCTCCTAAACCTACACTATTCATGGGGTTTACGCGGGCTGGCTCCACCCTATCAAGCTAACCCTCCTAAACCCCTCCCAACCCTTCAACATCTCTATAAAAGCCCCTTAGAAGCTCAAGGGGTGAAGATACAGATACGAACATACACCATAGAAGCCCCGAGACATCCGGCCTTCTTCAACCGGGTCCGGACAACGAGCTAAGGAGATTTATGTGTGGGTAACTTGTGCGTCGGCTTAGTACGCCGGGGGTATGTCGTTTGCACTTCCCTCACGCTGTATTTGGGCATAACATACAAGTCAATACCCACCATGTGCGAGACGTTATGACAAGGGCGGACGTCCCCTCATGTCGGGATTCCCCCTCGCGTGCCCGTCGATTCCAACCACGCACGTACCATGACGTCACGCTCTCCGGCAGTTACGAGGCCACGTTCGAACGCTCTACTCGAGCCGTGACCGGCCCTCACCCAGACACCGGATCGATGCATCCCCCTAGTCGTCCAGTCATAAGCCCTCTCGCTCGGCGCCGCCACCATGGCCCACGCTACAGGAGGGGCCCTCTGTAAAACACATATGTGTTCATCTGTCAAGCATTGACCCGGGGACCGATCATCACATCAGAATTGTCCCGTGGCGTGCACCAGTTGTACCCCGGCCACTACGTCCCACCTGTAAAGACATGTATATCTCAAAGATTACACCTCCAATTGGACGAATGCTCTCGCATCCACGTTCAGGCCCCCAGCTCGCTATCTACACCACTCGACATGTGTGCCTGACATCCTACCCCCAGTAAACACCCCTCAGTCAAAAGCGCACCCATAGCTGCTGAATGCCCCCAGCCCTCTACCCACGGCTTCAGACATATATACAGACTTTTTCTTCAGCTTAGAACGAAGGTATTCGGATTCAATCCGATGTAAATAAACATCGGTTGCTTGCGGCCAGTGGGGAAAGACGTCCAGTACACGATTCCCGCAATCGCCTACGCACTCGCACCTATGGAACCCCTTTTCTCCACGTGTCGCCTGATCGCCTGAGCCCACGTGCCACGTCCTGGCGACACTTCCCTGGTCAACCCTTGGTTCCATGAGTGATTGTCAAGAAATCGACTGGCACGCCCGCACCCCGTCTGGTTAACCCTTATCCCGACACTTCCGTGCCCTTCGACCCTTTTTGACTTTCCGTAAAAGGAGAGTGCCCGATACCGCCGTGAGAGGCATGCAACCGTAAGGAGGATACCCGAGATATATCAAACTCCCGTATTTTCCTTCCCTACTGTATCCCTTCCTTCACCCCGGTTATTCGGCATAAAAAAAAACCCGCGCAACAGTCTGTGATTCATATCAACAATAATTTTTGTTGACTGCCTTTGAATGATCCACAATCTGAATTCATACTTTTCTTGAATCTGAAATTTCTGTTTGCTTTTCTTCAATTTTCTGAATGAGAGCTTCATTTGAATTCATTCAATTCTAAGCTATCTTTTGGCAAGCTTACCCTTGACATTCTTCACTTAACTGTTAGGTTGGCTTGATTGAAATTAAATCTCTACTATTGGCTTCTGAACCTCTGTTCAATCTCAACCTCATTGTTCCTGCTGCATAACTTGAAATGTCTGTCAGTTTACTGATTTTCAACTAAGCCTCCTGAAAATATGCTTGATTCACTTTGATAAAATCTATAACAAGCATGAATTTTGAAATCATCACTTTCTATGCATGCTTGTTTACATTTATGATGTTTGTTGCTGCTCAGATAATGTCTAAACTGAGATTTGAAGAAAACTTCAGCTTGTGAACTGCTTCATAAATTTGAAATCCTCTTTAATGGGGAACCTTCCATTATACAGGTTTAAGAATATTTGTTGATATGCATTGGTTTAAGTCTAATGTACTCTTAAGTTTGAACTTAATGGACTTGAAAATATCTGATTCAATCCTTTTAATAAACCTTAACTGGTTGTCTCATATAAGTTCATGTAAGACTTCCTGAAATCTGAAAAGTTGAAATCTTGATTGAAATACATTGGGTAAGTATTGTTCTTAAACATTTAATCCGTCTGAAACTGTTTAAAGAAAATTATGTACAGAGCAATGACTTTGGTCACTGAGAAACCTGTCCAAAGGATTATGTCATGAAGTACCACAGTTAACTCTGTTTAAAAATCTTTGAAAATAATGCGAAAAGATGGTAGAGCAATGGCATAGTTGCATTGAATAACTGGGGATTCCGGCCTCTGACCAAGGTGTCTCCACATGTAAAAGATGCTTCTAATGCTACATCTATTCTCTAAGTAGAGAAGCAATACGGTAATCACACTGAGTAATTGGGTCATTTCACCTAAGATGTGTTGTGCCTCATGTAAAATGGCGTTGATTAAACCAAAATTGCTCATTGAAAAATAAACTGATGCTCTATAAGAAAAATCTGAAAATATATATATACATCAGAAAATTCTGTAAGAACAGTCAAATTCAGATATAACCATGAATGTTTAATCTCAATACTACCCCGTGTTACTCTTAAAGGAGTCATAAAAATTAAACTGATTAAGATGGAAGATGGTTGAACTAGAATTTTATATGAGCAAGTGGTTCACTTTTATTAAGGAATTGTCTCAAATATGAGTATTGCATCTTATTACAAGAACCCTGATTACATCATTGTTAAACCATACTTTTCAATCAAAGCCAATTCTCAAGCCCTTACAATGGAAGACTCTAAAATCTAGATATTGATTTATGAAGTTGGCATTGTTCTGAAAAATTCTTTATCTCAGATTCTTTGAATATTCACTGATACATCTGTTCAAATCACTTCTCTCTGTCCATAACAACTCTTGATCATTTACTCAATCGCTTCTGAAAAATCTGTGTTCTGATTACTCTCTACATAGAAGCTTTGTCAGAAGGGAAGAACAAATTCTTGTCTAGCCTGCATTCATTATTTTTCAATGGGGGAGAATTATCTGTCATTTCATCTGTTCTGTCCAAGCGAGAGAATGTGCTTTCCTTAGACTGACTTTATTCCTTTTTTAAAGGGGGAGGGTAGCTTGTGGTCTTATCTGATTATGTCAGGGTGAAGATTAAGGTTCATTGATCTTTGTCCCATCTGCATCTTGTAAGCATAAGGTTCTACATGACATGCATTCATCTTTCAAAGGGGGAGAATGAGTTCCAATTCTGCTATCTTCATTGGTTTCATTCCATCTGTGCATTCTAACCATCCTTTCTGATGAAGTCAAAGGGGGAGAATTTATGGAGTCATATTGAGTGTTTGTGTATTCATGCACATAGAATCATACGTCTGCATGCATGGCATTACTTAACTGTGTATTATTCATACAGGGGAGAATGAGTTTGCATCAATAGAATTCAGTCACTGCACTCGCATAAATAATCTCATGGATAATTGAATATCTGGTTCATTTGGCTTAGTACATAGTCATGCTGACTCATATGACACATAGTGTTGCCATCATCAAAAAGGGGGAGATTGTTAGCATTATGTGTTTTGATGATGTCAAACACTAGGACTCATATGTGTATGATCTCATATGTGGTCTGGTGAACTTGCGGAATTTTTGTGTGATTTGATTGAATTATTCATGATCTCTGGTGCATACATATTGCATACATCAACTTGTGTTCAAACATCATTAATGTTACTGTGCATGCACATGTACTTCAGGTCAACATACAGTCAACCATGTGCACATAGATCTAGGTCTATGCATTTGCATGAATTTGGTCTGTATGTGTGAGATTTCATCAAACACCATGTATGCATATCACCTTTATGTGCATGGCATTTCTTGGTGTGCATGTCACAGTTAGTGCATTTCACAGTCAGTGCATTCCAAGGTCTGTGCAGGTCTCGATTTTATGCACATACAGATCTGTGCAGGTTTTGCCTTGCACACATAAAGGTCTGTGCATACTTCATCTCCCGCATATAAGGTCAGTGCACATTTTAAGTGATTGCACACAAGGTCTGTGCATATCTTGATTGACTGTACGCATGGTCAGTGCATGTGTAGCATGGTCGGTGCATGTTTGCAGTACGCATAATGAAGGTCAGTGCACATACTGCAGAAGGTTAGTGCATATCCAAAACATGTTCACATCATAGGTCTGTGCATGTTTTGCATCGCACACAACCAGGGTCTGTGCATGTCTTTGTACATGCGTGAATGAGGTATGTGCACGTTTGCATCATAAGGTATACATAAGGTCTGTGCAAGGTTGCATTGTGGGTGAATAAGGTTTGTGCATGTTTCTGTAGAACGCATATACGGTCTATGCATGTTTTGTTTATAGCAACTTAAGCTCGGTGCATACTTTGGTTGTCTGCATATAAAGGTCTGTACATATCTTGATCGATTGCACACAACCTCAGTGCATGTCTAGTTGTTCAGTTCATAACATCGGTGCATATTTCATGTGTTCACGTATGAGGTCTGTGCATGTCTTGATCAACTGGACGTAACGTCGGTGCACATTCCGTGTGTCTGCATATAAAGCCAGTGCATTTTACTGTTCCTTCGGTAGAAGGTCGGTTCACACTCTGTTTGTCTCCGAACAAGGTCTGCACATGGTTTGGCATCTGGCATACAAGGTCTGTGCATGTTTTTAGTTATGTCACATTAGGTCTGTGCACATGTTGCATCATGGTCTGCGCATGGTTTGCCTATAGACTCATAGGTCTGTGCACACTTTTCCACTTGCACATCATAGGTCTGTGCACATTTTGGTTTCAACGCTAGAAGCTTTGTGCTAGCTGTTATGTCACTCGCATAAGGCCAGTGTCTGTATGCAGAGTCTTGCGTATTAAGGTCTATAGCAAGCATGTGTTTCATGCATCATAGTTGACGTCTGCTTTGTGTCTCATGCATACTTTGTCTGAGTTTAAGGTCTGTGCATTTAAATTGATTATGCATAATCACATCCATAATACATTGGATTTTGTGCATTTAGTTACATATCTATTCTGCATAATCATGCCTAACTGGGTTTAGCATAAAATTAGGCTTGCACAGTTAAATTCTCTTAATTCGCCCAATCTGTCAGAAGCATATGAAATTTATTATTCATCCTTCTAATTTCCATAGTCTGATTATATCTTTACAATTCATGAATTAACTAGAATCCTTGAATTACTTTTGTTTACAACGTGTTTGATTAAATACCTTATTTATAACATGGACTTAAGTGACTGGACCGGGTTTGAATTACCTAGGCTAAGTAAAAGGCTCAAGGTCAGGATAACGGTTCGCATTGTCACAAGTATTGAATAAGTCACACGTGATCCAAGACAAAAAGTAGCCTGGAGCATCTACCACGTGGAAAGTGAACGTCCTCCATCTAGCACGTGGCATCCCAATCATTGGCGGGAAGATTCCCTCCATTATTTTCAGCAACTTGTGGAGCCCCTGTTCCTTGTTTATAAATAGGGAACTTGCGCATTTGGAGAAAAGAGAAGAAGCGAGAAATAGAGAGATGAAGACATAAAGGAAGATAGACAGCCTGAGAGAGACCAGATATACGAAGAAGAAGAAATTCTAAGAGAGAAATTGTAGAGAGAAGAAAAGAGAGCCGTGAGAGAAGAAGAGAGTCGCAACAGCAACAATCATCGAAGGAGAAAGAAGATTTGTAGCTTCTGGATCAGATCCAAGCTACATTGCTCCAAGAGCGAGCTACATTGTCCGAGCTTTATTTCCAGCTTTCCGTTGCTAAGTTTTATCATTCTTGTTTTTCATTTTATATTCCATTTCACAAGCTCTGAATCAGCGGTGGCATAAGCTGTAAGGCCCAGCGGTTTTGATGCTATGAATCAGCAGTGGCAAGCTGTGAGGCCCAGCACAAGCTGTTAGTCAGCATATGGCAAGCTGTGAGGCCCAGTAGATGTAGGCAAGCTGTGAGGCCCAGCACAAGCTGTTAGTCAGCGGATGGCAAGCTATGTGGCCCAGTAGATGTAGGCAAGCTGTAAGGCCCAACAGTTTAAGCTGTGTATCAGCGGAATCCACACTCTAGTTGGAGTGTGGGGTGGATGTAGGTCTGGAGGACCGAACCACCTAAAAATCTCTTCTCTACTATGGTTTGATTTATAACTTCCATCCGTTAGATGTATGTTAGGGACTATCTCATTAATAGTCCTGACTGATTGGCTTTTGAGTTCACATACACTTAACTGGATTCAATTTTATCTAGCGGATAAGATCTGATAAGAGGGCTGCATATAAGCATTGTTGATCAGCTTACTATCAACTGATTAGATCTGCTAAGGTGCTTTCACCTCTATAGTTTTAAGTGTTAATTAGTTATCAATTCAGCAGAGCTTAATTGTTCTTACTTCCGCATAGCTTACTGATTAACTTTCAAATTGGGCAAAATTTTTAAAAGGGGATTCATTCACCCCCCCTCTGAATCCGTATTTGCACCATTGCACCTAGTCTTCATAGACTAACAAAACTTTCCCATTACAGACCTTCGAACCCTCTAGAAATCCTCACCGTTTACCAACCCAAATGCCCATTCGAACTTAGCAAAAGCCAAACTTAATTACCCCACATGTCAAGGGCACCTTTACGAATATAATAAATAGTATGGCTTTTATAAACTAAACCATTCCCAATTCGATCGGAGGCTGCATTGAATGTGGCTATAGTTTAAGGAATTTTTTAGGATCATTAGGATTCATATACAGTAGGTGTTAATCTCATTAGGATTTCTACAAAGGGAGATTGCTTCCCAATAGGATTCTAACATCTCAAACCTATAAATAAACCCTCATCGAGCAAGCCATGGTTGCTTCTATTCGTATTATTTTCTCTTTACCGAACCCCACCATCGAACAAGGAGAAGAAAGCCCGTGCCTCCTTCCCTTCTTCTTCTTCTTCCCTTCCTCACCAGCGTGCCTCTGTTCTCCTCTACGTGACCCCTGTTACGGCTGTAACGAGGTGGAGGAACGGCTGTGGAGAAGAGCCTGTCGTTTCTTCTGGTGTTACTGCTGCACACTTCTCCTTCCTCCGGCGGTTGCAGAGAAGTCATCTTCTTTCTGTAGTGCATCATCCTCATCCTGTCATCCTACTAGAGAAGTTGCTGCTTCCTATATTTTCTTCTGTCGTAAGAGTGCTGCTGAGTCGCTACTACCATCCTTCTATTATCGTCTCTGTTCATCATCCAGATCGACCCACAAGGTAGGAGTTCTCATGTTCTAAGCCCAACCTAGTAATTTCAGGATCATATACATGCATATAGGTTCTTTAGTATGGATTCAGTGGTTTTCTGTTGCGCTTTCTAAATCTCAGTAAAAGGGCGACCCTGCCTTGGGTGCCCTATTGATAAAACGACTTTATGAATAATCGTTAATTCCTTTGCTAATTAATAATTACTCATGATTAAAATTTAATAACTATGTAACCTGATGTCCAAAGTGATGCATAAGCATAGTTCTGGAATCCTGCTATTTTTTCTTCCTGTCCATATATTCGATTTTGCAAAAATTCTATTTAATGGAAAAGTGCTACTATTCATGTTCAAATTCACATGAAGAGAACCACGTCTGAACCTAAGTCACCCTTCGAGATATAGCGCCCCTGTCTAGGGTGCCCTATATAGAAATGAAGCCTCTACATTAAGGCGCCATTTCCATGTGTGTCAATTTGTCCCATAATCCGATATATGTATACAATATGAACTTTTAGATACAACGCCTCCATAGGAAGGCTCTATTTTATAAAAATGAAGGCACATATTAAGGCGCCATTCTACTGGTTCACAATTTTTTTTCGAGTTTTTCTTGACCCATACCGAGGGTCTATCTTTCGGCACTATATCTTAGTCCGCAGATATAGTCCCACGTTTCTCAGTGTTTTCACATTTACCCACTATTTCTCGATGATAGATGAGCCCTCCGCGGGATATTCCTTCCTTCGGACTGGTGATTTTATCATAGAGACCTCCGTAAGTCTACGTGAAGCCTTGGATTCCCTTAAGGCTGCCGAGCAGATTGTACTATTAAAACCCGTGACACTTTTTGATTGCCATGTCACTCTAAAGAAACATGGTATACCGGCCCTCATGGTATGCTACTGGGATACCGTGAGAATGTTTCTTGAGTTAATGGAATGGGAAACCATACCACTACTATCAATTAAGGATTATGTGCCTCTATGTAGACACAAATTCTTTCTACCTTATCATGTATAAAGAACGAGCGACCATATGTGATGGGGACATCGAGGCAAGACCGTATGCATTTTGTTTGCATTTATGTCTTTTCATATTTGTATGTATACCCTTGTGTTATATGGGCACGCAATTGTAAGTCTTATTGGGTTTAAATGTAAAATTCCAGTAGGCCCAAGCCAGGGGGCCCTCACCCCTTTCCCATTAGTCCACCTAGACCATGTGGGGCTGGTCAACCATCCTAGGTGGCCATCTAGAAGGGTTGAATGCCAATTGACCACATGGGAGACAAAGGGGGTAAATTTTCCAAGGTAGGCTACCTACCCTTTCCAACTTGTCCCCTCTTGGTCAAGGTGGCGCCCCTCCCCTATTTTATGGTTTTTTGTGTGTTATTCACACTTCATCCCAGCCATCCAATCCCCTCCCCTAGATCTAATGGTGTAGATTATGTTTGATGTAAGGCATATAAAAGGTTGTATTTTCCATTTGTTGGCATTAATGAAGAGAAAATTGTTGGAAAATCAAGAGTGTTCTTGAGCCCCTCCTCTCTCCCTCTGGTTTCTCTCCTCCAACCTCCAGTTCTAGAGTAATTTCTATCTTCTATCCCCTCCCCTCTATCTCCGGTGATCATCTGTGCCGCCGCCGCCGCCGTTCGTGCCGCCTTCGAACCGCCGCAAAACCGTCTTCGGTATTCTGTCCTACTGGACAGAGGTGTCTTCCCGAAATTACTTCTACCCGCCACGGCCTCTTCGTGGTCTGCAATTTTTATGGTGGGTTCCTATATTCCACCCCATCATTCACAAAAACATTCAGGTCCAAAATCCCTCGCCGGGACGCGCGCTGAAAACCAGAAGCTGCAGACCCGTGGCCGGTTATTCCAACCGGCGCCGAACGGAGCCGCCCGGCCTCCGACCGGCGAACCAACGTGCCGCCAGACCAGGGAGCGCTTCCCTAAGCATCCACCACTACAGCGGTGCCACCGGGTCCCACACGGCCCCTCCAGACGGTACGTGGGCCCCACCGTCACGTGTTCGGGTGTTGCCGAATCAACGCGAGAAGCCGCCCGTCAACCCGAATTCGGTCCTCCCGGGCCCAGTTGTGTAACCCTTTACCTCCCTGCGTGGAGTGGGTGATATTTCATTGTTGTCATCATTGTGTAATATTTATTCCGGGAGTACGGGTTTCGACCGGGTCCGTCGTCCCCACGCCGAGCGCGTGGAGGTATCGTTTTCGCTCCCTTCTCGGCATTTTGCTTACTTCATATATATTTGTTTATGCCGCTGCTAGAGAGCATGTGTAGGGATATCTAGCTCGCAATAATTTTATATCACCGCTGCTGCGAGAGAGTGAGCGAGACCGTCCCGTGACCCGATTCGGGCGCGAAAATGTGAATTGACCACCCTAGCTCTGCGAGAGAGAGAGCGTTACCGTCCCGTGACCCGATCCGGGCACAAGTGAGAGCCGACCACCCTAGCTCACTGCCGATTTCTCAACCGCGCACGTCCGACGCTTCCCTCGTTAAGGGACGATCATGAGCTTGTCGTGTCCGTGTCTCGTCCCGCATCAATTTGGTAGCAGAGCAAGTTGAGTCTAGGGTGTCAAAAAAAAAGTGTCTTTGGCATTGCATCCCAATAACCCGGTATATCAAAAGGTGTTGTCTGAACGTTTGGCTACGCCTATAGGGAAGGTCGCACACTTGTGCGAGTGGTCTTCGGATCGGTTATCTCCGCCGCGTACCGAGTTTTGGTTATGTCTAGGTGCATTAGTTAGCATCACATTTTACTTTTAAACTTAAAAAAAAATGGTCTTGCATCTCCATTCCTAGGGGACCCAACCCCATCTTTACAACCATGGCCGCATCCCGAGCCTATAGTCCCGATGAAGTGGGCGCAATGTTCCAAGCCATGATGGGACAAATGCAAAGGTTTAGTACATGCCTAGATCGGTTTAGTACTAGCCTAGATCGGTCTATCGGGGTAGATTGGTTGTTCCCGGAGCCACCCCAAGGACCCCTTCACCACGAGAAGGACATTCTTTCCTCACCCATGAGAGCTCCAATGTCATCACTCTCTATTTCCGAACTTGATTCGGAACCATCTCATTTGGAGCCACCAAGGCCCGAGCCACCCGTATTTCTAACGGGTACACTATACATCGCCGAGCCGCTTTTTAGTTGGCTCAAGGATGGCTTGGTCCCACCTCCCTTTCCATCCATGGACCCCATCCTACCTATAGTGCAGGTCAACTCATTCCATACCACATTTCGATCTCGTCACCATGTTGATACGTTGGACGATCTTGTCATGGTATTAGATTCACAATGGGAGTTGACGCATCTTTTGGCCCGAGGCTTTGACCAACCCGCTAGTCTTAGCATCACCCATCCGGCCTTTGGGTCCATTACCTCCGAGTGCACCGTGGGTTGTGTCACCATGGAGGTTCTTCTACTTCTCCCGCTACCGAACGAGCCCGAATTCATACCCTTTTGTCCGAGGGAGGAATCATACTTCTTACCTATGATCCCCGTCCCACCCATCACAATTCAAGAAGGTGACTATCCACACCTTCAAAACTTCTACACGTGGGACCGTGACTTGTTGGAACCCACCATAAGGGGTCATACCTTCTTTGATCCCTTTGACCCACTCCCTAGCGGATCCTTAGACCCTCCACATTCACTTCACTTCCTCGAGGGAGTCCGCTACCACACCCCTTCCCCACGGGCCGGGTCGTCTATGCCCACCAAGCCCGCACACTTACAAGATACGCCATCATCTAGGGGAGATACTCTTGGCCCTCCCACATCCACATCCCATATGTATGCATGGCCCACCTTAGAAGATCTAGGATTTCCGTATGATGTCAACCACCGGTTATGTCAGATGCATGCATGGCATACGTTCGGGTGTCCTGGTCCGCCGTCACCCATGTACGGGTCGGACTAACACTAGGTGTGTCTAGGGTCATAGATGAGTCGGTGTGTTTTCCTTGTGTGGTTTGTCTTGTGTGGTTTGTTTGTATGGTTTGTGTGTAGTTTGAGAGTCTGCATGTGTCTTGTGTCAGCTCGTTGTCATTATCTTATGAGTAAGAGGCGATTGGACTCACTCGACAAGTATGGGATCGGTTCTCTATCTATACTCGGATCTAGTCACCTACAGGGACTCAGCGGTGATTTCTAGTGAGTCTTCGAGTCGCCACCTCCTCTTTTGAGAGTGCCACACCCGGAGTGTCCACCTTTAGCCCATAGCAGCTTGTGCATATCGAGTATATATGGAATGAGCAGGTGACGGTCACTTGGAGTGGAGCATACCCGCGTTACTTGGCACGGTGATGGATCCGCCGGAGTATTCGAGCACCCATACCCCTACTCGACGGGGTCGAGTTCCTCCCACTCGGGGAGAATTGATGGGGACATCGAGGCAAGACCGTACGCATTTTGTTTGCATTTATGTCTTTTCATATTTGTATGTATACCCTTGTGTTATATGGGTACGTAATTGTAAATCTTAGTGGGTTTATATGTAAAATTCCAGTAGGCCCAAGCCAGGGGGCCCTCACCCCTTTCCCATTGGTCCACCTAGACCATGTGGGGCTGGTCAACCATCCTAGGTGGCCATCTAGAAGGGTTGAATGCCAATTGACCACATGGGAGACAAAGGGGGTAAATTTTCCAAGGTAGGCTACCTACCCTTTCCAACTTGTCCCCTCTTGGTCAAGGGGGCGCCCCTCCCCTTAATATTTTATGGTTTTTTTGTGTGTTATTCACACTTCATCCCAACCATCCAATCCCCTCCCCTAGATCTAATGGTGTAGATTATGTTTGATGTAAGGCATATAAAAGGTTGTATTTTCCATTTGTTGGCATTAATGAAGAGAAAATTGTTGGAAAATCAAGAGTGTTCTTGAGCCCCTCCTCTCTCCCTCTGGTTTCTCTCCTCCAACCTCTAGTTCTAGAGTGATTTCTATCTTCTATCCCCTCCCCTCTATCTCCGGTGATCATCTGTGCCGCCGCCGCCGCCGTTCGTGCCGCCTTCGAACCGCCGCGAAACCGTCTTCCGTATTCTGTCCTGCTGGAAAGAGGTGTCTTCCTGAAATTCCTGCTACCAGCCACGGCCTCTTCATGGTCTGCAATTTTTATGGTGTGTTTCTATATTCCACCCCATCATCCACAAAAACATTTAGGTCCAAAATCCCTCGTTTAGTATTTTTTCATTTTCGTGCATCTTTCATTCTCAGATCTATTTTGTCACTGTCTACAGTGACAATAGCCCTGTGTTTCTCATCTACGGCCACCTTTTTGATTTTTCCAAACCCTCACAATTTTACTGGGCGTTCTGTCCATCATCCCCTACATCCACCATTTTTCTTGATTTTTGATCCACCCTCTATCCATTTTTCAAAATTTGTGTTCTATCTCAGCTACAGTGCCTTCAGCCCATTTCCAGATCCGACCCACTATTAGTGAAAAACTCCTATCAATTATTATCCATATCCAAACTTGTCCAAACTAGTTTTGACGTTTTCCTAGCTCACTTTCCCACAACTGTTATGAAGTGGTCTAAGTCTGAATCCAAGGGTTTCATAGCGGTCAAAGGCAGTTCTCAGATAATAGCCCTGCAGATCTGAGTGTTCGGCTACTGTACAACAGAAAGTTGTAAATTCATTAAAGCCCAGATCCGTGCAGATACAGGCCAGATATCTAGGCCTAGGTTGAAGAATTTGAAGTTATATTTCCAACGGCGCCAGTCTCGTGTCAATCCGACATCGGGGCTGATCGCAGCGCCCGTTCTCGCCGGGACGCGCGCTGAAAACCAGAAGCTGCAGACCCGTGGCCGGTTATTTCGACCGGCGCCGAACGGAGCCGCCCGGCCTCCGATCGGAGAACCAGTGTGCCGCCATCCCGGGGAGCGCTTCCCTAAGCATCCATCACTACAGCGGTGCCACCGGGTCTCACACGGCCCCTCCGGACGGCACGTGGGCCCCACCGTCACGTGTTCGGATGTTGCCGAATCAACGCGAGAAGCCGCCCGTCAACCCGAATTCGGTCCTCCCGGGCCCAGTTGTGTGGCCCTTTACCTCCCTGTGTGGAGTGGGTGATATTTCATTGCTGTCATCATTGTGTAATATTTATTCCGGGAGTACGGGTTTCGGCCGGGTCCGTCGTCCCCACGCCGAGCGCGTGGAGGTATCATTTTCGCTCCCTTCTCGGCATTTTACTTACTTCATATATATTTGTTTATGCCGCTGCTAGAGAGCATGTGTAGGGATATCTAGCTCGCTATAATTTCATATCACCGCTGCTGCGAGAGAGTGAGCGAGACCGTCCCGTGACCCGATCCGGGCGCGAAAGTGTGAATTGACCACCCTAGCTCTGCGAGAGAGAGAGCGTTACCGTCCCGTGACCCGATCCGGGCACAAGTGAGAGCCGACCACCCTAGCTAACTGTCGGTTTCTCAACCGCGCACGTCCGACGCTTCCCTCGTTAAGGGACGATCGCGAGCTTGTCGTGTCTGTGTCTCGTCCCGCATCAATATGTATATGAGCGCTTATTCTTGATATCATGGCACCCACAAGGGAGCCAATTCCACCCAGTTTTCAATGAGTATCGTGATTATACCATTTTGATCGTAGTACGTAACAAGTTCTATCCTTGAGTTTCTATTCCACAAGATCTACCTTAAAAATTCCTACAAGAGCATTCACTTGGAATTCTATATTGGTTATAACTATAGTGGATGTCGAAAATATACATGACCCAATGCCTACGCATTTAGGGCCCGATCTGGTCCTGGGAGGAGCACCCGAAAGTACTTGTGCCCATGGGAGCTATATTGATCACGGTGTGGCATTGCACCGAAGTACTTGTCGTTCTAGATATGTCATTCCACTCTCTCTCTCGTGACATTACTTGCTATTACTTGCTTGCGTGACTCATCGTGGTACTTGCTTGAACTCTAAATAGTCAATATCTAGTGACATTATTCTATAAACGCATGCTTGAAATTCTCATTGACACTTTGCTTGTCCCATTCTGCTAGAAAATTCCATATCGTGATTTAATTGATATATCATCCTTTCATTTTGCGATCATTCATGTTTAATAGTCTTGCATTCATGTAACATGTAATTACTTTAAGCTAGCTTGTTCTTGAGATATAATTCCATCTGAGCTTTTGCTCACCCAGTTTGTTCCAACATTTTCAGGTAATCAGGTGGCTAGCGAGATCGAGACTCACACGGGAGGGACAAGTGTGCAAGAGAGCTCTGGAGTTTAGTGGACCCGAGTATTTTATCTTTCTTAAGTCTGGCATGGAGTCTCTTGTTTAGTTTATCACGTCTAAGACCGTTAGTGTGTCATTCTTTTCTATTTATAGTGATGTAGTTGAGTCTTTTCATTTGGAATTTGAAAGTTGTAAGAGACTTATATTTGAAATAAAATTTTGTTATTACTCCAAAAATTATTTGGTCTTATGTTTTATGCTCTTGATTATTCACGATTGTTTAACTGCCACGTTCCGAGCAAACGACACGTTCCGCTGCTATCGGATTCGGGACGTGACATCGGGGTGGGGAAAAAATAGAGTTGCGGTGCTTGGTGGTGGGGATGGGGAAGAGTGACGGGCTCGGAGGCACCACTCATGTTTGCAGGTGAGGTGGATGAAGGGAGGAGTGGAGAGACAGGTGGACTTGCATGGCTGGGAAGGGGTTCGCGGTGGAGCAGGGAAGGTAGAAGGGGAAGATGGTGAAACTGTAGCAGTGGGAGAGGGAAGGGTTGGGGCCGCATCTCACGACTGGGTAGCTTGGGCTTCTCATCCACGGGGAGGGGCATCTCACCCCATCTCCTTCTCGGAGAAGAGAACACAAGGAAGGCTTCACACCTCACGTTGATAATTTCCAAAATTTTCTATTCAACTCATTGTATTCTATCCATCGTGAGCTAACAAGTTTAAATAGAGATGATGGGGAATTGGAGAGGTCACAATTAAATGGGAGGGGGAGAGACACTTAGAAAACCCAAGAGACTTGGGTTCCTACGAGGGCCCTCATGAGTGCACATTAGTGCATATTTCTATATAGATTATAATCATATATCTATTCCTAATAACAAAAGAAAACTCACACTAGGTCCACTTATATCATTTCATGTGGCCCATTAACATAAAACACTTAAACATAGCTAATATAGTTTGATTGTTATCGGCGCCGCTTTGACGATCATCCATTGCCGCTTGTCGATCTCGTGACGATCCCATCACTAATAAAATGAGATAATGAAATCTTGAAACTGTGATAAAATGCCCCCAGATTGGGGTATGAAAAGTTTAAATCATGTTGGTCACTTATCGACCATTTCATGTTCAGATGGAAGTCCGAATTGAAAGCATGATGAAGACGGTGACAAACCTGTGCAAATGTCTGTCGAGTGTACGGTGAGTTTAATAAGAATGCAGGATTAAATCCCAATCAGAATGGGTCAGATTCAATGGGTTATCGGCCCAAGGTAGCACCAAGTCATGGCCATATTGGGGTGACTCCCGAGGCCCAAACACGACCTGCTAAGGCGTCATCGATATTCCCTTCGTACCAAGTCTAGGGAAGCGAGGGCTCTGGAGTGGACATTGTCACGTTTGTTGTTGTTGTTTAGGTTATTTAATTTTTATTTAGATGTATGCGTGCATTTCTTTAGTTCATTCGTTATTATTCTTAAGGCATTTTCATTTGGTCGCTTGATTCTCTTTCATTCACTTAAGTGCACGGATATTTTTTTTATTCATTTGTTAGTGTTTTTATATTTGTCGTTTAGTTTTTCATAGCCTTAAATGTTGTTTTGTTTCTCCTCTTTTGTTGCTATTACTTCTTTTGTTTCATTTTATCTTTTGTTTGGTTTGTTGTTTTGCTTTCTTTTTAGTATATTTTTGTTGTTTTGCTTTCTTTTGTTTGTTTAGTTTTTTTTGTTAGAGATTGGGAGGGAGATGATGTATCGGCGCAATGGAAAGAGGGGAATGAGGAAGGTGGATTGGCGTAAGTGAGAGAGCGGGAGAGACATGGAGAGGGAGTGAACTGGCGTAGAGAAGAGAGGGGGATGAGAAGGATGAATTGGCGCTGGTGGAGGAGAGATAGAGATGGGGGGTGAACCGACGTGGGGTATTAGTCGACACGGGAAGCGCGTGCACGTGCGCTGGTTCACTTCCCCTTTTGTTTTTCTTCATCTTCTTGTTGTCTTTTTTTGCACAGGGCTGCGTCGACGCTAGGATGAAGGAGAGTCGATGCACTGCTACTCCTCATAGGCGAGGCTGATGCTGCGTCGACGTAGGGCACCTCCTGCGTCGACGCAGAGGTGTCCAGCGAGTGCCCGCCAGAGCCCTGAAGAAGGCGAGTCGACTCTAAGGGTCAACTCCACGCTGAGCCGGACCTGGGCTACCTTTCTGTGGCTCATCTGAAAGACTTATGAAGGGAGAGGTTAGCGAGGGGACAAGTCCCTATCATAACAGGGTAACACATGTTAATGCATGAGCCTTACCTAGGCTACGCGAAGGGGTTTATTATACGCATGTGGGGTTTGTTCTGTGCTTATGATGCATCCAACTTAATGCAGAAGATGTACTTGTCCTGTTTTGTTTGAGATGAGCCCATGGGGATCCCCATTTTTAGTGTTTGTTCATGAAGATGCAATAGGCAATACACATGGATTTGATATACATGAGGTCAACGTAGAGGACAACTATGAGAAGCAAAGGGGTCGACGCAGGGAGCTCCTGGGGTTGACGCAGGTAGTGTAGGGGCTCTTGGGGATTTATTATGCACATGTGTAGGGTTTGCAGAAATGCTCAGGTGCCAGTTCATGCATAGGAGAATGCCATAAAAAGGGGGATGCGTATGAGAGAGGGGTGCTCAATACACGTTTTAGTTCAGAGATACGGAGATCTATGTTGTTTTGGATTCATGAGGGTACAGTAGCAACATTCATACGGAGAAGTTCGATGATTCAAGGGTTTTTTAACTCATTTTCTTTGCATATTCAATCTTGTTCTTGTGGTTAGCATTATTCAGACATGCATTTTTTTCTTTAGCCGCGTTCCTAGCGGAATTTTGGTAGCACCTTCCCCGGCTCCGGGATTCGTGGGGTGTAAAAATAGAGGCCCGTCCACAGAAGGATCCGAGATGACCTCAAAATTCATGGTTGAGCTGAGAATAGCTACCTTGTAACCCAGATTGAGCATGGGATGATGTGACACGGTGAAGGGGTCAGTGGATATGCCATGAGCAACCTTGGACCTAGACGCGCAAGCACACTAGCCAAGGTCCGTACCCGATTTCGGCGGACAAGCTCACCCGACGCATGTCCCCTTCTTGGGGTGACTCGGGGATGGTAGGTCGAGTCTGGGGACCAGACCCTTGCTGGTTGGGGGTAAGTATGAGGCCAAGAGGGGATCTCACCCCGATATATGGAGGTTCCCATGACAACGGGCAAACAACGCGCCTTGGTGGGCGCGGGTATCACTCGCTCTCACTCCCGCGATGGCCACTCGAGGTGGCGGGTCAACCGGGGCCGGGCGCTCTCTTCCTCACCGGCGGAGCTCATAAATGATAAGGGATGACAGAAATAACCAGGAGGGATAGGGGCTCACCTAGCCGGCTTGAAGAAGACGACTCCGACCGGAGACGAAGGCGAGCGGGGGACGTGCGATGCTTGTACATGCGTCGGTGTCGCTCTAACCTGAAATTATGAAACGTACAACACTGAATCTGTCCGCACAGACTCTGCAAGTATAGCAGGTTGAAGAAGATGGCGTCACGAACTCCTCCAACCTCTGATAACAGCGGGACCAGTACTGAAATGCCACTGGGAGGTCAGGGAACCCCAATTAGGAATTTTGGGCCGTTTGGGTTCCGAACTGGGCTGCTGCAACTCCGGGATCTGGGCTGGTTCAGATTGCTCCTGTCTGGATCAGAACAGCAATGGGCTGTTGCAGAGGTTGCCACAGGCTCCACCGACCTCTGATGGAGACGAGACTGGTGCCGACACGACCGTAGACAAGCTGGCAACGTAAAGAAATAAATGGGACCTCGTTCTGAGGTTGTAGGTGAGCGCAGTGGTCTGGGAAGTAGAAGGGGGTCTGATCAGGTCCATGTAGGGACAATCTGCGCACACTGGGAAAGAACGCCGGCACAGGGTGCTCCGGGCTCCGAATGACCTCCTTCTTCTTGGAGTTGAAAGAGGACTAGTATAGGATCACCTCGGCCGAAGGGCTTGCCAGGAAACTTGAAGGATCGGTCATGGGAGCTTATGCAACTCGTCTCTATCCCCAGCCAGAGTCGATCTTGCACAGCCGGATGAAAATAGGCCTTCTGGTCAGCTCGGATGTCGAACGAAGATGGAAGAGCCCTCGTTGGAAAGCTAGCTTGAAGGAGAATATTGTTGCTGCTGGGATATTTGCTTGGATCTGCTCGGACGAGGCACGATCGATGCTGCAAGTTGCATCAAATTCTGCCACAGTGGTGGGCAGGTTGGTGGGTAGGGATGGGAGGTGCTAATGGGGTAAGTGAGAGGGGGAAATGGGGTGGGGATGATCCCTGGATGGGGAGGGGGTATGGGGGGGGGGCAAACTAAGCTTGGGGAAGGAGAGAATGGGATTTTAGGGGTGGTTCTTGCTAGGGGTGGAGGTGAGTTACGAATTTTGGTTGTGGGGTTGGAATGGGTTGGAAAGTGGCTTGGGGATTGGTGGGTTCTATCTTGGGATATGGGGGATGAAATTCAAATTTGAATTGGAGATAGGAAGGAGATTTAATTGGTGTCTAGGGAAGGGTGGGGGTGCCTTGGGAAGAGGGAGGGTTATCTTGGGAAGTGGGAAGGGGTCTTGGGGAGTGGGAATGAAGGGAGTTACAAATTTAAATTTTGAATTGGGGAGGGGGTGGAGAGTTAGTGGGTGCCTAGGGAAGGGTGGAGGTGACCTTGGGAAGAGGGGGGGGTTGCCTTGGGAAGCGGGAGATGAAATTTGAATTTGGGAGGGGGTGGGGAGTTAGTGGGTGCTTAAGGAAGGGTGGAGGAGGCCATGGGAAGAGGGAGGGGTGTGTAGAGAAGTGTGGAGGAGGCCATGGGAAGAGGGAGGGGTGTGTAGAGAAGTGTGGAGGAGACCTTGGGAAGAGGGAGGGAGTTGTCTAGGGAAGCGGGGGATGGAATTCAAATTTGAATTGGGGAGGGGGGTGAGAGAGATGGGGGGGCCCTTTTCTTGGAGGGGGAGGGAGAGAGAGAGAGAGAGAGAGAGAGAGAGACTTGAGTGGGGAAAATAGCCAAGGGGTTTCTTCCTTTCAAATTTCAACCAAAGTTCCTCCAAATGAGATGGGAGGGGTCCTATTTATAGGCTCCTCACTTTTCCCATGACGAAAATACCCTTAGCAATTAACTAAATGACCACTAGGTCCGAGGGGGAGCGCCCATGGGCTATCCCATCTAATTGGGCCCAATAGCTAATCAAACTAGCCTAATGTCTCATTAACCTAGCTAATTGACTCAATTAAAAGGAAAATTACATAGATAAGACTCAAAATAAAATAAAAACTACATGCTAGGACTCTAAAAAATATGGACAGGTATGTGATGTCCTCATTATACCACCGGGGTGGGGAGAACTCGACTCCATCGAGTAAAGGTGTACCGCCATGAATGTTGATCTGCCAGTTCCACGTCGAGCCGTAGTAGGGTCTCCCTTGGCGGTCGGTCCTTCCACCCAACGAGATAGCGCTCCCATGCCCTATCCTGATAAGAGTACTATGTTCATCCAGTATCATCTCATATTGCTCATGCCGGGCACTCAAGGCTGAAGTGGATCCCTCAAGGTTAGGTTCACTCGCAAGGTGTGGATTAGGCTCAATTTTCTCACAAGGCACCATCGCGGGGCCCGTTTGGGGCACGAGGTCTACCGCATTGTCAATAGGGGTAACTCCATGATCCATGGGAAGATCCCACTCGCGGTTGACATTGCTCCTCAAGACCTTGAAGGGTGTGCTACCTCGGACTCTCATTATTGAGGACACCTCCGAGAAGGGCCTCTTAATCCTCACCATCCCAGAGTCATCTTCATGGAACTCTTGGGGGCGCTGAAAGGAACTGACCTGCCTATTCGAGCTTGCGACGGCCTTATCATGGTGCTTGCAGCGTATGGAATGCAAGGATGTTAGTGAAGTGAGACACATGGCTTCTATGGGTGGGCCAGGGCAACCAAACTTAGACCTATCAAGTATTGACTTCACAATGACTTTGACTGACATAGGAGGGCCGGGGCACCCAAAGGTGACTCTATCATGCAAGAGTGTGACGACTGTCGGGGGACCAGGGCACCCGTGTGTGAACCTATCATGCAAAAGTGTGACAAATGTTGGGGGACCAGGGCACCCATGTGTGTTCCTATTATGCGGAGACTTGATTAGTATGGGGGGACATGTGCATCCGAACTTGTTGACTTCCTTACCCTTTGGACTCAAGATTACTTGCATTGTGATCTCTATGGGCCTCATGCTCCTAAGGTTAGGTGTATGCGGGGGAAGTATTTGTGCCATCCTTGTGTTACCCACATAGGTGGGAGTAAAGGGGCTGATACTTCTGCTGGGTTGGAGTGGGAATGATGGCCTCGAGAGTTCCCAAAAGAAGGGATCAAAAGGATAGAGGAAGGATGGGTTTTTGGGGAAGTGTGACACTTGGCATGTGAATACCCAGTCTTCAAGCTCTCCCAAGCAAGTTGGGTTATTGCTAATTGGTAGAACCAATGACGTGGTGAGTTCCATAATTGGAGTTGAGCAGAGAGAGGCACATGGTTCGTTCTCAAAGGTGGGTGTTGGGCTTAATGGACTTGTGGGGGTGGGAGGTGATGGATGGTCAACGGCGGGGTAGGGGTGATAGAGGTAGGTTGTTGCCATGGTTCCCAATTGGTAGGATAAAGGGATCAAAGAAAGTATGACTTGGGATGGTAAGGTCTTCCTCTATAAGTTCCACATCACAAGATCCTCATTGTGTGAGGGGTTATCTCTAAGTGTGAAGGGAGATGAGACATTGGCTTCGATGGAATGGCTTGACTTCCTACCCGAGACAACAAGCTCTAGATTGTGGATAAGGTCGGGCTCCTCGGGTGTAGGGAGAAATAAAAGGAGGTTACTAGTATAGCAACCCACGGTGCAGACAGAGGTGATGGAACGGACACATAGGTAAATGAGGTCGAGGCTCTTAGGTCGGTCGGTCCCTAGAGTCAACATGCCAATCAGCTCAAGTTTCCATTCTAGCCACTGGATAAGATCATCCAATGTCTCTACATTGTAGTAGGATTGGATGGTGGTGCGATGGGAATTGAGGGGCACCATAGGGAGGTTGCGCCCTATGGGAGGAAAAACATAGGCCATGATCTCATGGATCAAACTGATGTGACATAAATCCTTGGACTTAAATGTGCAAGCAATTCGGCCCGAACGGCGATCTCTCACGAGCGGTTGACCCGCGTCACGCGCACCCGGATCCGTAGGTGGACCGGCGATGGTGGTGAGGGTCCGAGGTTGGGCCTCGAGGCTCCAAGGATATGGCCAGCTAGGGATAGACCCCAATGGGCCAGGGATGCCCAATGTCAAGGGCGGCCGGCACGCCGAGGGCGTGGGATGTAATGTAACACTCACAACTCGCCCGCGGTGGCACTTGATTAAACGGAATGTTGGGACGAGCTCTCTCTCACCGCCGACGGCACATCAAGGGATAATACTAAACTAAGCAAAGGTAAGGAACCAGCAGAGGAGAGTGGTCCGAAGCTCACCTGATCGGTGTGAAGACACCGATCCCGGCCGGAGACGAGGGCGAGCGGGGAAGTGTGGGTTCCCCGCACACTGCGCCGATGAAGCTTGAGTCCAGCTTAATTAGTTACATTCACTACACCTCTCGCAGGAGGGTGAACTTGGGGTGGGGATGATTGAATTACATGCAAACACTACCCCCACGCAGGGAGGGGCGGTGAGCCGGCCAGGCGGGGAGGGGGGATTCGCCGAAAATGCAGAAGGAGAAGCCGAGGCTGAATTTGCCTGCTTTCTGCGATGGCTGACTGACAGTTGTTGTCGAGGCTGTAGATCCCGTTCTGGAATTTTGCCGATGGCGAGACCAGTGGGGAACGCTTTGTATCTGGAACTAGGATGCCTCTGAGTTTTTATGAATTCTTCTGATGCAGTTTCGGGTCCGGGACAAGGTTCGATCAGGGAGGCAGAATCTGGGCGCGGCAGCCTCCTGTTTCTGACAGCAGCTTGCAGGGATTGCCCCGACCGCTCCCGTACTCTGAATCACGAACCGCTGGAGGCGTTGGAATCGTGGACAAGTCTTCTTCGCAGCACAATGGATGGGGAAGCCGTCTGGTGTCAGAGAGGACTGGGGGACGCAGAATAGTGGAGGCAGGTCGTTGCAGACTGTGGGAGGCAGACCCGCGCAGCTGAGGGAGAAAAATGGTAACTTGGGACCATGGTCTCCGATCGATGTTCCGCTTCTTGATCCGGAAGACAGACATAACGAGGAAGAACTTTGTAGAAGAGCCCTCAGCCTAATTCCTCCGTGGTTCGTCGTGGCACAGCTCCCTTTCTGGTTCAGGTACTCTGTTGGGGAAGCTCTGCGCAGTCGGGGGAGAATGGTCACCACGAACTGTAGCAAAGTCGAAATGAGACGATTACACCTTGCTTGTGAAGAAGACTTGCAGACCTTTCCAGACATGTAAGGTTCACTTCCAGATGACATCGTATGACTCCGGAGCCGGCTATGCAAGTCGGGCCCCAATCTGCTACCTGCGGGTTGAACAGAGTAAAGGGGCTATTTGGTGGAGAAGGGTTGAAGAGACTGCAATGGGGAGGGGGCTAATGGCTGTGGGGCTTGGATGGTGGTGGGTAGGGATGGTGGAGAGGTTGGAGAAGGAGGTTGGGTCGCAGCTAGCAGGTGGAGGGGAAGGGGGGGTGCGGCCAAGGGTGGAGGGTGAAAGGGGGGGGGCGCAAGTGGCTTGGAGGGAGAGAGAGATTTGAACTTGGTTTAATGTGGGGATGGTTAATGTGGTCTTGGGAAGGGGAAGAGGTGTGTTGGGGATGTGGAGAGGTGCTTGGGGAGGTGGGATTCTCCCTTGGGAGATGGAGGGGTGGCTTGGGAAAGGGAGATGTTGTCTTGGAAGGTGAAAGGTTGCTTGGGGATATGGTGTGAGTAATGGGAGGAATTAAGTGGACCTTGGGAAGGGGAAGGGTTGGGATGAGGTGGAGGATGATGTGGCAAGAAGAAGAGAGAGAGAGAGGGGCAAAATTTGGAGAGAGAGGGGGAGGAGAGATAGAGGGGGCCGCCCCCTTTTAGAGAGATAGAGAGCTTGAGAGAGAGAGAGAGAGAGCCAGAGACACAAATCTTGTGGATTTTAAACTCAATAATTCATTAGCTCCAAATGGGGGGTTGGGGTCCTATTTATAGGAAACCCATAATTTAACAAAAGACCCTGAGTTTTTGACTAATGACAATAAACCAAGGGGGAAGGGGGGGATCCCATGGGCCTAGCCCACTTAATTGGGCCCAACTGACTCATTTAACCACTCTAATGACAATTAACCTAGGTAGATGACTCTTTAACCTAGGTACTTGACTCAATAAAAGGGAAATTACATAATCTATGACTCAAAAAAATATAAAAATTACAAGTCATGATTAAGAAAAAACGCCGCGAACATGATGACGCATAGCTGGCAAGCAACGGGAACCTCGAAAGAGTGAGGAGTGGTAGGAGATGTCGTCATCATACCCCCGGGGTGCGGAGAACTCGACTCCGTCGAGTATGGGTCCACCGGGGTAGCGGTCCTCCAAAGTAGCTCCGGGTGAACCACGACCTCCAGACTCAACCTTGTGTCTGCGACCAGGGGACGGTCCTTCATCCTCTCATGGTGGCTCAGGCGCACCCTCTTGCTGGCGATGGAACCTTGCTTGCCTAGTATTGTCTCCGTGTGCACACGTCGGGCTCTCAAGGCTATTTTGTGGGAGCTCTCCGGGGTGTCCCTCTCAAAGGAAGGTATAGGCTCAAAGCACTCACTAGGATCCACCGCGGTGCCCATATAGGGTGCCAGGTCAGCCACGTGAGAAGTGGGGAATATCCCATAACCCATTGGTAAATTCAATCCATAAGCTGTGTTGCCAAAGTCACTAGGAACAGGAAAAGGTCCAAGTCCTCGTGCCCTCGAATGGGAGGTGACCCTAAGGTAGAGCCACTCCGATGCCATCATCACCAAATCGCCTACTTGGAGGTCCAAGTGGCGCTTGCGAGCTTTTATCCACTCTTTGTGAACCTCACCGCTCATTGCGAATTGCTTGCGTGTATGCGTATGTGATGCTCGCTCGACAGTCGTTGTTAAAATTGCCGTGCCACACAAATTTCAAATATTTATAACCGCACTCACTCACTTATGGATTTGAAAACATGAGTATAATGGTAAGTACGGGTCGATCCCACGGGGAAGGAATTTGGTTATTTTTCTTAGTTGGAAAATATTCTTGTGTTTTGAAAAACCAATTTTTGGGTTTTGAGTGCGATTACAACTAACGGAAATGAAATTACAACTTGAAATGACAAGGGATAAGTAAAGAAAATTTAGCCAATTGAGTGAAGAACGTCGTCGTTTCCACACCGAGCCTTTGATGATGATCGTTCCGCCTAGGAAGTCGACGCCGTGAGAGGATTTGAAGAAGAATCACCGCTTCAGGTATGTTTGAAACACTTAAGAAGAACGGGTTTGCAGATAACAAGTTTGAAACTTTAAGGTGAAAACAAAACAGAATTCAAGTGGAAATGGGGGTTGGAAGAAATGAAATAACTTGAAATCTGAATGGAATTAAAAAAAGTTGAAAACATGAAAGTTGTAGAGAATTGAAAAAGGAAGAACTTTTATGAAGAACACAGAAATCGAAAATGAAAGAAAGATAAGGAAAAAACTTGAAAAACTAGGACCTATTGGTTCGGATGAACAGTAATTGACAGAAAACCAGCACCTAGAAAACTTAATTCTAAAGCTCAAAAGAAGAGGAAATTGACAAAGTGCAAGAAGAATAAAACTTAGAGATACAAGAGAGGAACAACTCTTATGAAGAACTCAGAGTTATTTGAGGACTAGAAAGACTTCAAAATGAATGAATGGAAGAAGGTATCACCACGGATGAACAGTAAATGCACATGACAGCACTTCAGAAAATGGGTATTAACTCTATGAATTTGGACGAATGTGAAGAAATAATAAACAAAGAAGTTGAAGAAAACTTAAAGAGGAACAATTTTTATGAAGACAAGAATTTAAAATTAGGATCACAATAATAAGAAATAAGGCTATGAAAAGACTGAATTCTAAAATGAAACTTGTATTGCAATAAATTCAACTTACAAATTTGACTTCAAAAGCTTGGAAAAACACAACTTCAACAATCAAAAACTTCAGAAATGTAAAGAACTAACTTACATTACAAGTGCCCATAGCTAGCTCTCTCCCTAACTCCATCTAGTTCTAACTCTAACAACTAACAACTCCTTTCATTACAAGTGATACCCCCTTTATATAGGGTTTACAATCTCTTCTTGCTCATATAAAACACTCAAGTGCACCTAATTTTTGACCCAACTTGGTAGGTTGGAATGTGCTGAACCTTTTGTCATTTTTCCTGATTTTTTTCAGATTTTTTTGGAATTTTTATAACCCCTTTTCTTCTCTCTTTCTCTCTTATTCTCTCTGCCGGCGCGTTGCGCCGACCGGTTAGGCCGGGTTCGGCCGCCGACCGTGGGCCCCCGGTGCGCCCGCCGCTCCACCGTCTGCCGCGTGTGCGCGTGGCGCACGCTGCGCCCGCGTGCCGCACGAACCCCCTCCGCCTGCCGCGTGTCCGGGCCCCGCCCGCCTGCCGCGCTGCGCCTCACTCGCGTCTGCCACGCACCCCCCCTCGCCCGCCTTCGCCCGCCCTCGTCGCCCGTGCCGGGCGGCGAAGGCGGGAAGGGGGCGGGGCGGGTTTGAACTTTTTCTTTTTTTTTTAATTTTAATTTTAATATATATATATATATATATATATATTATATAAATATATATCTATATAACTATATATATATCTATATATACTTAGAAAATTCCAAAAAATAGCAAATAATTTTATTTTTTGTTCTAAAATTTTTTTCTTTTCTTTTTGAACCAATCCTCGAGCTTTTGGCCCATTCAAAATATAATTTTTATTTTCTTTTATTTTCTTTTTCTTGGAGTTTTCCTCGAACTGCGTTCCTACATAAATACGTAAAAATTATCATAAAAATTTATTTAATTTCAGAAAATTAAACGTTTGATACAAAATCAATAATAAGTGTGAGAAGTGTATATTTAATATCAATTAAGCTCATAAAAATGCATATACTCATGAATTAAATGATAAAAATACACACTAATCACACCCCCCAACTTACTCATTGCTAGTCCCTTAGCAATGCACATAATGAAAAATTTAGGACTACAAAGAGTTTGAAGATATTCAGGCCTCATTTCCAGTTCATCTTTTATAGAGTTAACTAAAGATCAGGACTCTGGAGTAATTACCACAGACTAGCCTTATGTCGGAAATTCAGGTACATGATCAAGAATCTAATCAAAATTCAGTAGCACTTGTGCATGTGTAATGCTAAGTCCACAGTGAAGACAATTGCATCCTCCACTTGCTATTCTGAACAAATGCCTTTTAATTCTGCACTTCTTACTTAGAGCGTTCAATGCACACTAGCTTTTTGTCTGCCTTATTGATATGTCCCTTTTGGGATAACTATATATATATATATATATATATTTTTTCTTTTTCTTTTTCCCTATTTTTTTTTTTTACACACATGATGCTGCACTACCCTTCACTGTTTTACGCGAACCTCAACACGTCTTAGGTGAAGTAGGCCCGGTTCCACAGATCCAAGTTCCCTTTTCCTTTTGACGCGAACCTCAACACGTCTTAGGTGAAGTAGGCCCGGTTACTCAGAATCGGAGCATTTTTCATGGTGCTTTATTTTTTTTCTCATACTTTTCTATGGCAGAAAGCTTCTAACATATTTCTTCTTCAGAAAATGCAGAATATCAGACAGTCTGTCTAAAGTAACAGAAGGCTTGTCCTTCTTGTTTCATTAGCGTGCAACGTGCTTTTATTTTTTTCTTTGAAAGTGCATCTGAACTTTTAAAGAGATTCTTTAAATCAGTTTTCCATGGCTAGAGTAAATAAATTATCCATTATCCGAGTCTCTAGTCATTTCCATTCTAGAATCACTTTGCATGCGACATGAATCAAGAAATTCAACTCGGGGAAAACTGTTGTTTCACATGACACTTCAAGAAAGTAAAATTTTTTTTGTTGAAAGTGTTAGAAAATTTGAAATTTTTGAATAGCTCCCCCCCCAACTTAAATGACATTGTCCCAAATGGCATAAACAGTAGAAAGATTAGAGGACATGTAAAGAGATAATATAGTTGAGATGGAAGGATACAACCTGATGGCGGGGTAAAATGACGAGGGCGTCGGTGCAGCTTGGCCTGACAACTGAAAAATAAACATACTAAAACAAGAAATCATATCAGAAGCCAGGAATTAACACAAGGAGTGGGACCCAATGTTCATTTATTTCAAAAGGAATCGACCAATGATGGCAACGTGAGTTACGGAGCCAGATTTCCCGCAGAAATGTCCCCTCAATGTGTGTGTTATGCGAAAGGTGGCCACAACGGGACAATAAACATAACGAATCTTTGGACCAACAAGAGAGAGAAAGTCAATAAAGCACGTCTCCGACTTGACCACTCCACATAGTAGAGTGGGTGCGAGATTAACGGGAGGATGACATGTCGCAAAGGCTATGGCTAGATGTGATGGTGAGAGATGTAGATCCCTTGCTTTCCAATCCTATAAATACCCCCCCTTCCCACTCGACTGGAGAACATCGAAGTTGTGAGAGTAGAGTCGAGTGAAAAGGTTGCAAAGGGGAGTAGTGAGTGTTGCTCAAGGTTCAGAATGGAGGGTGAATCGAGCTTCAGAGCTGAAGGGGAGTCGTCTCGCTCCTCGAAGAGGAGTAGATCGGGCAGTAGTGCCAGGAGATTCTCTGAAGTTGAAGGACTTGTGAGTGAAAGGACTCTTCCACAACTTGTAAGTGATGCCTTTCATTCCTTTCTTCTTCTCTGTTCTTTCTTTGGAAAGCTTCCCATTTCTCATTTCTGGCGTATGTGCAGAGTGTGATGAAGTCACACATCTCGTGGGAGCTGGTCGTGGCTGCATATCGAGGGCTCCCGGACTTCCAGAAAGCGAGGTTGGACGTGATGGGATTCGGGCCCTTTCTAAGAATTGAGCCACTCAAGATCGACCTTGCTCTGATCCAAGCTCTACGTGAAAGATGGGACCCGGTAAGTAGGGCATTCCTGATGCCGTGGGGGCATATGGTACCCAGCTTGGAAGATGTGGTCCGAATCACGGGCCTCAAAGTGGATGGGGAAGCAGTGACTGGTGTCACCTACGTGGATTACCGTGAAGGTGCCCATAACTTGTTGGGGATGGACTTAGATAATCGGAAGAACAGGTCAGTAGCCAGGGCATCGATCATGGAAGCTTTAGGGCTTACTGACATGCGTCCGCGTGATGATGAGTCCATAGAAGAATTTATGGAAAGGGCAGAAAAAAGTGCCCGTGCTATGTATTGTATGGATACCAGCAATTGGGAGCGGACCAATATGGATCTGAGGAGGTTCCTCTTTCTATTAGGCAAATTGTTGCTGGGGTCCAAGGGAGACAGTATCCACTGTCATTTCTTAGAACTGCTCGTAGACTTGGAAAGAGTAGGACAATACGTCTGGGGAGCTGCTGTGCTGGCACATCTGTTTACAAGTCTGTCGCAAAGGACAGACAAAGAGATGACACTAAATGGGTTTACGCCTTTAATCCAGGTAATGAAAATTTTTGTTTTGTTTTTTTATTTTCTGATTTTTGTTTGTGTTTTCATCAATGACACATGATGGTGTAGCTGTGGAGCTACTATTACCTTCTAATGGGGAGGGCTCGACACTGTCGACCACTGACGGTCCCTCTAGCGAGACGGTGGCAACCCATCATGAGCACTGCACCTTTACCCTACCAACTGATGGTGTTCAGGCGAGAGTTGCAAGAGTTCCCTGCAACGATGGTAGGATAATTGTTTTCTCAATTTTTTTTATTTTTTTCATTTATTTCATTTTTTTTAACTGAGAAGATACATGCATCCCATTAAAGGTGAACTGGAGGCCTTTCATGAACATGGTCGATGTTGACCAGCCTTGGGTAATTGGAAGCCGCGCCCGGTTTGGACGGGACCTCTGGCTCCATTGCTTAAATGAAATCGAGCCCCTCAAGCTGCGATTAGCTATGCGGACCTTAGGGCTGGCTCAAGAATGGGTGGATATGACCATGTCACCTAGCGTCGGAAGGCAGACGCGTGGTCCAGCCACCCGTGTTGATTGGAGAGTGCGCTTCCCCGAACAATATGAAGATTGGCAACGGGGAGGCACACTCGTGGAATCTCAAGCACAAGATAGCGATGATTACCTACGCCTCTACAGAGCAATGTATGCAGAAAGGCTCCAGCCTGGAGGGCTTGTAGAGGTAAGGAAACCATGTTTGTATCTTTTTAAATTTTTTTTTCTTTGTTTGTGAACTCAAAAGCCATAACTGTAGGATGTTCGTGATACTATAATAACGAACTTACGAGCTCGTCTGGCGGACACGGAGCAAGAGCTGAGTGATACCAGAGCGGCTCTAGGTTCATCAGTAAGTATTTCAGTACATATTCTGGGTAGGCTTTGAGATTCAGGGCGCTAACCACTTAATGTCACCACATGTGCAGCGTGCTCAGCTTGATGCAGTTTCTTCGGCGATGGGAGCAGATGGTGTTTCTTCCAGTCTATGGATTCCCACATCCGAGCTGGATCAACTCCACGAGCAACTTGCTCATGTCACACAACGGGCTGCAGAGGCAGAAGGGATGCTTTCTGTACAGGTGAGGATTTCACCATTTAACATCCCTTATTCAAGTATTGCTATTTGCCTGAGATGAAATGTGTGGCAGGAGAAAGAAACACAAGAGGCACTTGCAAATGCCACTCAGAAGGAAGATAGAATAACTGAGTTGGAAGAAGAACTACAGCGTCGTCCAGATGAGGATTCTTCAAGGGACGCTGTGGAGTTGAGAATCACCCTTCAATTAGAAAGAGAAGATAGAGAGAGAGAACGGGTTGAGAGAGAACAGGATAGAGACAGAGAGAAAGCCAAGAGATTGGCCGAGAAAGAGGAAAAGAGGGCCCTGGAGGCCCAACTTTTTGAATTGAGGACTAGTCTCGGCCTAGCCGAGCAATGGCTGAAGGATGGCGAAGAACGCTATCGAAGAGCACGAGAGCGTGGCTTTCGCGTCAGTAGCTTCTTTGCTGCCCCCTCAGATCGGCGTCCATAGTGCGGTAGTAATACCGCTGCTCTCGGCTTGGGAATACCCTCTAGAGAATCTTGCCCCAGAGAGCGGCAAGACAAGTAATGTGAAGAAAGAAGGTGGATTCCGATGTAATCTCTTTGTTTGCTTTTGTGTGTAATAAAATACTTTTTGCTTGGCTCTCCGTTGTCCTTATCTCTCGAATCCCTAAACACATCTAATTTCTCACAACAATTTATTACCACACAAAAATCACTTAGGTTGCCTCCTAAGAAGCGCTAACTTTTATGTCGTCAGCCAGACACCATGTAGCTCATTAGCTCATTAACCAACGCGTGGCATTCAGAATGAGCCACCACGTGATCTTGTCTTCCTTCAAATTCCAGCCCTTAATCCATTGGAAGATAAGAGTAGACATGTACGGACCGGGGCTAGAAAGAGGCAGGACTCGCACATGATTGTTTGTAACATTAACCCTGTGTGCGATCCAGTTTTCTGCTTTAGATATCAAAAAATGATCTATGGCCAATAATTTGTCAAGATCAAGGTATAACCCTTTCATAATATCAATCCATCGGTCCCTTTTACCTGTATCGTCCCTCCTGATGACCTCTTTATTGACTACTTCCTCCTTGGGAACTTGGTCATCGAACAGTGGCTTAGGGATAAGAGTGTCATTATTAGCCACAGTCTTCCCAGTAACAGCCTTATGTGTTAGAAGGGTACTAATCAAATTGTCTTCCTGATGGGGAGTTAAATCAAAAGTGAATATTGTTGGTCCATCCCCCTCAGGTCCCAGAATGTCATATTGAAGAGGCTCATCTGGCAGGGGTAGCACGAGCCCAGAATCTAATTGATCCAATGATTCAAACATGAGGGGATCGGGCTCAATGGGTAGATCAAATTTGAAAGTTTCTAATAAAACCTCTTTATCACACTCATCATTTAATAGAAAATTATGAATCAAATTTCCCAATAATGAAGTGGGAAGATCAAATGTAAATTGTTCCAGCTCGGCCCCTTCATCAAAGGTAAGATCAAATGGGAATTGTTCAAAGACAGAGCTTTCATCATACTCATCACTCTCCTGAAGATTCTCAATCAAATTTTCCAAAAATGGGGTTGATAGATGAAATATAAACTTTTCGAACAAGGCCCCATCATCAAGTTCTTCCAAGGGAGGAGAAGATTCAGAATTAAGTTCCACTAAATCAACATGGTTATTAATCATAAAGCAATCCTCCTCGACATGTAGATCCTCAATTAAGTTGTTTGGGCCACTAATTTTCGCAGTGATATTCTTAATCTCAAAATATTCATAGAATGGGGTGATGATATCAATAGGATCATTTGTATTCTTTAATTCATCCCCTAACTCCGTCCCTTCCTTCATCATGGTATGGCTTGCGCACTCCCCCTCACTCCCAATAATGATATCTTGAGCCAAAATGCCAGGCATCGGATCATCATCATCATCATTCACGTATCGAGGGGGTTGGTTGAATATTGACGAAGGGTCATGGTAAGTAGACTGAGAGTACACGCTTTGAGCTTCAAAGTAGTGGCCCGGTGAATCACCCTTAGTATTGACATTGAGTCTGAAATCGGGGTGAGATGAGTTGAGATGAAGTTGAGTATACATGACCCTTATCTGAACCAATAGGTCCTAGTTTTTCAAGTTTTTTCTTATCTTCCTTTCATTTTCTGTTTCTGTGTTCTTCATAAAAGTTCTTCCTTTTTCAATTCTCTACAACTTTCATGTTTTCAACTTTTTCTAATTCCATTCAGATTTCAAGTTATTTGAGGACTAGAAAGACTTCAAAATGAATGAATGGAAGAAGGTATCACCACGGATGAACAGTAAATGCACAGGACAGCACTTCAGAAAATGGGTATTAACTCTATGAATTTGGACGAATTTGAAGAAATGCTAAACAGAGAAGTTGAAGAAAACTTAAAAAGGAACAACTTTATGAAGACAAGAATTTGAAATGAGGATCACAATAATGAGAAATAAGGGTATGAAAAGACTGAATTCCAAAATGAAACTTGTATTGCAATAAATTCAACTTACAAATTTGACTTCAAAAGCTTGGAAAAACACAACTTCAACAATCAAAAACTTCAGAAATGTAAAGAACTAACTTACATTACAAGTGCCCATAGCTAGCTCTCTCCCTAACTCCATCTAGTTCTAACTCTAACAACTAACCACTCCTTTCATTACAAGTGATACCCCCTTTATATAGGGTTTACAATCTCTTCTTGCTCATATAAAACACTCAAGTGCACCTAATTTTTGACCCAACTTGGTAGGCTGGAATGTGCTGAACCTTTTGTCATTTTTCCTGATTTTTTCAGAATTTTTTGGAATTTTTATAGCACCTTTTCTTCTCTCTTTCTCTCTTATTCTCTCTGCCGGCGCGTTGCGCCGACCGGTTAGGCCGGGTTCAGCCGCCGGCGGTGGGCCCCCGGTGCGCCCGCCGCTCCACCGTCTGCCGCGTGTGCGCGTGGCGCACGCTGCGCCCGCGTGCCGCACGAATCCCCTCCGCCTGCCGCGTGTCCGGGCCCCGCCGCCTGCCGCGCTGCGCCTCGCCCGCGTCTGCCACGCACCCCCCCTCGCCCGCCTTCGCCCGCCTTCGCCCGGCCTCGTCGCCCTTGCCGGGCGGCGAAGGCGGGAAGGGGGCGGGGCGGGTTTGAACTTTTTCTTTTTTTTTAATTTTAATATATATATATATATTATATAAATATATATCTATATAACTATATATATATCTATATATACTTAGAAAATTCCAAAAAAATAGCAAATAATTTTATTTTTTGTTCTAAAAATTTTTTTCTTTTCTTTTTGAACCAATCCTCGAGCTTTTGGCCCATTCAAAATATAATTTTTATTTTCTTTTATTTTCTTTTTCTTGGAGTTTTCCTCGAACTACGTTCCTACATAAATACGTAAAAATTATCATAAAAATTTATTTAATTTCAGAAAATTAAACATTTGATACAAAATCAATATTAAGTGTGAGAAGTGTATATTTAATATCAATTAAGCTCATAAAAATGCATATACTCATGAATTAAATGATAAAAATACACACTAATCAGTATGCCATGTACTATGATGCGGTGTGGGTGTGAAAAGCTTGGTGTGTAAAGGTGGACCGGGGCAACCGTAAATTGACCTATCATGTTGTGATGCCATGTGGACTTTGATGAACTTAGGTGGACCGGGGCAACCACTAGTGGCCCTATCATGCCTAGTCTTCATAACAATGGTGGGAGGGCCATGGTATCTATAGGAGAACCTATCACATAAAGTGGTGATGAATGCCGGGGGACCTGGACACCCGTAGATGCTCCTAATGTGCATATGATCAATGATGAATGAGGGAGGACCAGCACATCCAAATGTGAGCCAGTCATGCATTGGGCTTAAAGTGTACGTGACATGTATGACATGACTAGGCTTACTAGCCCTACCAAATGATGCAAAATGTAGTGGCACATGCATTCCCATCCAAATGGTTTCTCCCATGTATATGGATTGGTGTGGGAGTTTCCACTCATAGGGGTCAAAGGGGTCCGGAAAATGGAGTGGGCTTGATCCAATAAGGTTGGATGGGGTAAGGACAGGTTGGTGGTGAGTAAGGTGGGTGGGTATAGGAAGGGATCGAAGGGGTCATGGTAAGGGTCACCTAAGGAGAGGAACTCTAGGTCCTTTTGGTCCTCACAACTCCTTGATGGCGGATTCTCCTCCTCTAGTAAAGTGATAGGGCCAAGGTTTTTGGTGGAATGGTCGGCCATGAATGGAGGGCTGGTTGTTCTACCCGAGATAAGCAACTCAAGTTTGTGGATAGCATCGGGCTCATCGGGATTAGGGAGGAGTAAAAGAAGGTCGCTAGTGTAGCAACCTACAGTGTAAATGGAGGAGATGGATCCGACACATAGGTGTAGGAGGTCAAGGCTCCTAGGTCGGTCGGCTACAGTAGTCAACATGTCAGTTAGCTCAATTTGCCAAACTATACCCTTAAGAAGATCCCCTAATGTTTCCACCTGATAGGATGATTGGATTGTGGTGTGATAGGTGGATAAGGGTACTATGGGGAGGTGTTGTTCCGTGGCAGGGTAAGCATGGGGCAGAATAGGGTGAGCCCGGTTTTCCACAAGCCATCTAGCCAAGGGCCCACTTATGATAAGTTCACTCCAAATTTGGGGTGGCATGAAAGGTGAAATTTCTTCCTCGTTTTGGCCATGACTTTCCCCCAAGATGGGGAGTGGTTCTGGGGTGTTCCCTACTAGGGGTTCGGGTGTGGGGATCATGGTTTCCTCTACCAAGGAGGTGAGTAGGTCCTTTGTAGGTGGGGTGATGATGACTGGCATGTGGTGCTCTTTGGGTGGTGGGTAATGGGGGACTTGGAATAGAATGGGGAGGGGTAGTAGTGGAGGCCTAGGTTGGGCATCTTGTAACTCATAGGGGAGGGTGCACCCAATTTGGCTCAATGGATTCTCTTTGGGAAGGAATGAGTTCTCTTCACCCAATTGGGCTTCATATTCTTCTTCCCAATCTAGGGGAGCCTCATGGTCTTCAGTCACGTCCTCAAGTTCCTTTTGGAAAGGGGTGGAAGGAGGATTTTTGGAAGTTTGTGGGGTGTGGGTTTGATGGAGAATTTTGGGTTGGGTGGTGGAGAAAGGAGGAGTGGGAGTGCTCCTCGGGTTATGATTCTCAACGTAGGAGTGGGAAGGTTGGGGAGTGAAGATTTTCCTAATCTCAATCCTTATCTCTTCCAACAAATCTAGGGGTCCTTTGGGTGGTGGGGTTTGGGTCCTAATAGAGGTTTTGGGTTGACGGGGAGGGAAAGGGGGAGTTGGAGTGCTCATTGGGCTATGGGTGCTTGAGTTGGAAGAGTGGGAAGGTTTTGGAATGAGGATCTTCCTAAGTTCTACCTTCATTTCTTCCCATGAGTGAATGGGCTCTTGTCTCTCAATCCCCCTTCGAATCTCAAGCTTTCTCCATTCTGTCTCCCCGAAGGGACCAAGGGTCGTCTTGGCGATGCGCACTTTTCTTTCCTCGGTCATGTAGTAGTGGTGGAAGTATCTATCCATGGAGGTCTCCCATTTCCTATATGTGTGAGGGTTTCGGGACCCATCAAAGCGGGGCAACTCCGGCCCGATAATGAAGTAGTCATCGGGGTGCCTGGTGAGATACATGGTTTGGATGCTCGGATGACCTCAATGCAATGTGCCCTAGGACAAGACTTAGTAGAGACAAGTCTAGAAATCGCTCTGATACCAAATTGATGTGACACAAATCCTTGGACTTAAATGTGCAAGCAATTCGGCCCGAACGGCGATCTCTCACAAGCGGTTGACCCGCGTCGCGCGCACCCGGATCCGTAGGTGGACCGGCGATGGTGGTGAGGGTCCGAGGTTGGGCCTCGAGGCTCCAAGTATATGGCCAGCTAGGGATAGACCCCAATGGGCCAGGGATGCCCAATGTCAAGGGCGGCCGGCACGCCGAGGGCGTGGGATGTAATGTAACACTCACAACTCGCCCGCGGTGGCACTTGATTAAACGGAATGTTGGGACGAGCTCTCTCTCACCGCCGACGGCACATCAAGGGATAATACTAAACTAAGCAAAGGTAAGGAACCAGCAGAGGAGAGTGGTCCGAAGCTCACCTAATCGGTGTGAAGACACCGATCCCGGCCGGAGACGAGGGCGAGCGGGGAAGTGTGGGTTCCCCGCACACTGCGCCGATGAAGCTTGAGTCCTGCTTAATTAGTTACATTCACTACACCTCTCGCAGGAGGGTGAACTTGGGGTGGGGATGATTGAATTATATGCAAACACTACCCCCACGTAGGGAGGGGCAGTGAGCCGGCCAGGCGGGGAGGGGGGATTCGCCGGAAATGCGGAAGGAGAAGCCGAGGCTGAATCTGCCTGCTTTCTGCGATGGCTGACTGACAGTTGGTGTCGAGGCTGTAGATCCCGTTCTGGAATTTTTCCGATGGCGAGACCAGTGGGGAACGCTTTGTATCTGGAACTAGGATGCCTCTGAATTTTTCTGAATTCTTGTGATGCAGTTGCGGGTCCGGGAGGAGGTTCGATCAGGGAGGCAGAATCTGGGCGCGGCAGCCTCCTGTTTCTGACAGCAGCTTGCAGGGATTGCCCCAACCGCTCCCGTACTCTGAATCACAAACCGCTTGAGGCGTTGGAATTGTGGACAAGTCTTCTTCGCAGCAAAATGGACGGGGAAGCCGTCCGATGTCGGAGAGGACTGGGGGACTCAGAATAGTGGAGGCAGGTCGTTGCAGACTGTGGGAGGCAGACCCGCGTAGCTGAGGGAGAAAAATGGTAACTTGGGACCACAGTCTCCGATCGATGTTCCGCTTCTTGATCCTGAAGACAGACAGAACAAGGAAGAACTTTGTAGAAGAGCCCTCAGCCTAATTCTTCTGGGTTCGTCGTGGCACAGCTCCCTTTCTGGTTCAGGTACTCTGTTGGGGAAGCTCTACGCAGTCGGGGGAGAATGGTCACCATGAACTGTAGCAAGGTCGGAATGAGACGATTCCACCTCGCTTGCGAAGAAGACTCGCAGACCTTTCCAGAGATGTAAGGTGCACCTCCAGATGACGTCGTATGACTCCAAAGCCGGCTATGCAAGTCGGGCCCCAATCTGCTACCTACGGGTTGAACAGAGTAAAGGGGCTATTTGGTGGAGAAGGGTTGAAGGGACTGCAATGGGGAGGGGGCTAATGGCTGTGGGGCTTGGATGGTGGTGGGTAGGGATGGTGGAGAGGTTGGAGAAGGAGGTTGGGTCACAGCTAGCAGGTGGAGGGGAAGGGGGGGTGCGGCCAAGGGTGGAGGGTGAAAGGGGGGGGGGGCGCAAGTGGCTTGGAGGGAGAGAGAGATTTGAACTTGGTTTAATGTGGGGATGGTTAATGTGGTCTTGGGAAGGGGAAGAGGTGTGTTGGGGATGTGGAGAGGTGCTTGGGGAGGTGGGATTCTCCCTTGGGAGATGGAGGGGTGGCTTGGGAAAGGGAGATGTTGTCTTGGAAGGTGAAAGGTTGCTTGGGGATATGGTGTGAGTAATGGGAAGAATTAAGTGGACCTTGGGAAGGGGAAGGGTTGGGATGAGGTGGAGGATGATGTGGCAAGGAGAAGAGAGAGAGAGAGGGGCGAAATTTGGAGAGAGAGGGGGAGGAGAGAGAGAGAGGGGGCCGCCCCCTTTTAGAGAGATAGAGAACTTGAGAGAGAGAGAGAGAGCCAGAGACACAAATCTTGTGGATTTTAAACTCAATAATTCATTAGCTCCAAATGGGGGGGTTGGGGTCCTATTTATAGGAAACCCACAATTTAACAAAAGACCCTGAGTTTTTGACTAATGACAATAAACCAAGGGGGAAGGGGGGCGCCCATGGGCCTAGCCCACTTAATTGGGCCCAACTGACTCATTTAACCACTCTAATGACAATTAACCTAGGTAGATGACTCTTTAACCTAGGTACTTGACTCAATAAAAGGGAAATTACATAATCTATGACTCAAGAAAATATAAAAATTACAAGTCATGATTAAGAAAAAATGTCGCGAACATGATGACGCATAGCTGGCAAGCAACGGGAACCTCGAAAGAGTGAGGAGTGGTAGGAGATGTCCTCATCACAAACACTATCCTAGCCAACTAGCAAGGGGCCCACTTTAGATGAGTTCGCTCCCAATTAGAGTGGATGGTGTAGAGTGGAGCTCAAGATGTGGGTCTTCCTCCTTTGCTTGTGCAAGAGTTTCCTCAAAGGTGGGGAGAGAATCCAGGATGTTCTCTATCTCTAGATGGCCGGGTGTATGGGCCATGACTCCTTCTACAAAGGGGATGGGAAGGTCTTTGGTGGGTTGGGTGGTGGTGGCTGACTGGTGCACCCAGGGTGGTGGGTTAAGGTAGGATTGGGTTGGGGTAGGGAGTGGGAGTAGTGGAGGCCTATGTTGGGGTCGGATTGGGGTAGGAAGTGGGAGGTGGGATGACAGAGGGAGTTTAGGTTGGTTGGGGTTGGGGGAAGTGCTCTTTATGGGGGTAGGTGGAGTAGTAGAGGTAGAGGTCGGGGTAGGGCGCATGGGGAGTTGTGGTGATGGGGCCGTTATGGTGACCTTAGGCTGGCGGGGTGGGGATGGAGGAGGGGTCGTGCTCCTTGAGCTATGGCTACTCGGGTAGGAGGCGAAGTGATGGGGGGCATAGGCCTTCCTAAGCTCGGCCTTCATTTCTTCCCAAGTGTCAATTGGGGCTTGCCTGCGGATCCTCCTTAAACCCTCAACCATTATCCAGCGAGTTTTGGCTTACTTGGAGAGGTGCATTTTGGCTAGCCTCACTTTCCTCTCTTCGGTCAAGGGGTACCAACTAAAGTATTGGTCCATAGAAACCTCCCAATCTAGATAGAGGCTTGGGTAATAGGATCCATCAAAGGCGGGGGTTTTGACTTTCAAGAGTTCCAAGAGGTGGTCATTTAAATTTCTCCGGGGGTAACTCTCATTCTCTCTTGGTGCGGGTCCATTTCCCCTAATTTGATCGGGTCGAGTAGTGATATCATCAAGCCGCCCAAAAATGTTTGGCATGGCCTCAATGAGGGAGTTGACCCAGTCAACCATGTTGGCAGAAGGGCTTCCATGGGGTTTGGGATCCATTGGGAGAGGAGAAGAAGAAGGGTGTCACCAGTATGAGGTAGCCATTCAAACGGGGAATTGATGATGCACGGGGTGGCCCGATGATGACTCTAATACAAGCGTGCCCTAGGACTTGACTTGTGAGAACAAGTCAATGACTTGCTCTGATACCACTTGATGTGATTGGCGAAGGGGTTAGCGGATATGCCATGAGGAACCTTAGACCTAGACGCGCAAGCACACTAGCCAAGGTCTGTACCCGATTTCGACGGACAAGCTCACCCGACGCACGTCCCTTTCCCGGGTTGACTCAGGGATGGTAGGTCGAGTCTGGGGACTAGACCCTTGCTGGTTGGGGGTAAGTACAAGGCCAAGAGGGAATCTCACCCCAAGATATGGAGGTTCCAACGACAACGGGCAAACGACGCGCCTTGGCGGGCGCGGGTATCACTCGCTCTCATTCTCGTGATGGCCACTCGAGGTGGTGGGTCAGTAGGGGCCGAGCACTCTCTTCCTCACCGGCGGAGCTCAAAAATGATAAGGGATGATAGAAATAACCAGGAGGGATAGGGGCTCACCTAGCCGGCTTGAAGAAGTCGACTCCGACCGGAGACGAAGGCGAGCGGGGGACGTGCGATGCCCGCACATGCATCGGTGTTGCTGGAACGTGAAATTATGAAACGTACAACACTGAATCTATCCACACAGACTCGGCAAGGACAACAAGTTGAAGAAGATGGCGCCACGAACTCCTCCAACCTCTAATGACAGCGGGACCAGTGCTGAAATGCCGCCGGGAGGTCAGGGAACCCCAAGAAGGAATTTGGGGCCGTTCGGGTTCCGAACTGGGCTGCTGAAACTCGAGATCTAGGCTGGTTTGGACTGCTACTGTCTGGATCAGAATAGCAATGGGCTGTTACAAAGGTTGCCACGGGCTCCACTGACCTCTGATGGAGACAAGACTGGTGCCGACACGACCGTGGACAAGCTGCCAACGCAAAGAAACTAACGGGACCTCTTTCTGAGGTTGGAGGTGAGGCCAGTGGTCCGGGAAGCAGAAGGGGGTCCGATCTAGTCCAAGCAGGGACAATCTGCGCACACCGGGAAAGAAGGCCGGCACGGGGTGCTCCGGGCTCCGAATGACCTCCTTCTTCTTGGAGCTAAAAGAGGACCGGTAGAGGATCACGTCGACCAAAGGGCTTGCCAGAAAACTTAAAGGATTGGCCGTGGGAGCTTCTGCAACTCATCTTTGTCCCCAGTCAGAGTCGATCTTGCGCGGCCTGACAAAAATAGGCCTCCTGGTCAGCTTGGATGTCGAACGAAGGTGGAAGACTGCTCGTTGGAAAGCTATCTTGAAGAAGAATCTTGTTGCTGTTGGGATATTGACTTGGATCCGCTCAGACGAGGCACAATCGACGCTGCAAGTTGCGTCCAATTCTACTACAGTGGTGGGTAGGGTTGTGGGTAGGGATGGGATGTGCTAATGGGGGAAGTGAGAGGGGAAATAGGGTGGAAAGGGGTGGGGATTATCCCTGAATGGGAGGGGGGTATGGGGGGGGGGCAAACTAAGCTTGGGGAAGGAGAGAATGGGCTTTTAGGGGTGGTTCTTGCTAGGGGTGGAGGTGAGTTACGAATTTTGATTGTGGGGTTGGAAGGGGTTGGAAAGTGGCTTGGGGATTGGTGGGTTCTATCTTGGGATATGGGGGATGAAATTCAAATTTGAATTGGAGATAGGAAAGGGATTTAATTGGTGTCTAAGGAAGGGTGGGGATGCCTTGGGAAGAGGGAGGGTTCTCTTGGGAAGTGGGAAGGGGTCTTGGGGAGTGGGAATGGAGGGAGATACAAATTTGAATTTTGAATTGGGGAGGGGGTGGGGAGTTAGTGGGTGCCTAGGGAAGGGTGGAGGATACCTTGGGAAGAGGGGGGGTTGCCTTGGGAAGCGGGAGATGAAATTTGAATTTTGAATTTGGGAGGGGGTGGGGAGTTAGTGGGTGCCTAGGGAAGGGTGGAGGAGGCCTTGGGAAGAGGGAGGGGTGCCTAGGGAAGGGTGGATGAGACCTTGGGAAGAGGGAGGGAGTTGTCTAGGGAAGCGGGGGATGGAATTCAAATTTGAATTGGGGAGGGGGATGAGAGAGATGGGGGGGCTTTTCTTGGAGAGAGAGAGAGAGAGAGAGAGAGAGACTTGAGTGGGGAAAATAGCCAAGGGGTTTCTTCCTTTCAAATTTCAACCAAACTTCCTCCCAATGAGATGGGAGGGGTCCTATTTATAGGCTCTGTTGTTTATGTGATTTTGATGATTACAAAATGCCTTTGTTGCTTAGCCTTGTGCGTGAATGCTCTTCACTTGAACTGGTTGTGGAAATGATCATACACTATTTCTTTTGGGATATCATCATGTGGATGCATTGTATGCATTGTAATTCTATAAGGCTTATCATCATGTGGATGAATTGTAATTCTACAAGGCTTATCATCATGTGAATGCATCTGTGACTCTTTGAGGTTCATACGTGCTTTAAGGTTAGCACATTACATATACATTCCATCTACACTTGGTGCGGTTGCTCTATCTTCAATGTGAAAGGCCTTTATGAAAAGCACACTCGAGCATCATGTCCTATTGAGCCTCATGTACATCATGTCATATTGAGCCTCATATCATGAATGTGTACTTTGGTAATGTTAAATGAATGGATGGAATGATATGTGGTTTGATGAGTTTGAATGATGGTTCCTTGTCCTTCGGATCATATGGCTTAAATGGTTGGTGAAATGGCTTGTAGGAGAATTGGGTTGAAATTGGGATCTTGAGATTCGGTTTAATATCAACTTGCTTATGAGTTCACTGCCATATAGTACAGGGTAATATTGCTTCAAGGTAAGAAGTTATATTGGAATCCATGGTGAGACTCATCTAATCTTGAATTGGAAAATTGAGTTCTCTAATGCCTTGATGTTGATCGATCATGGGAATGCTCATATGCCTCATGCTAATGATTTCGCAATCACATTTCATGACTTTTGGGTCTCGATCTCAAAACTAGCTTCATATGTTAATGCCTGACCCATATATTTTGATCTTGATCTAACCTCTTGGTTTATCATGTTTTTCAGGATGTAAAATCATTGTTGATCTTCATGGGATTATGGTAATATTTGATCAATTGTTTCCCTTTGGTTTGATGGAGGTTTTAGTTATTTTTCAAACTCAAACTGTCTTACAGTCTTCACCATGTTCACACCAACCATTAGATCTCCCCTCAAAAATTATATGTTGTAGCTCTAGGAGTCCTCTTTCCAACGCCTCCAGTCTTGCTTCGATTGGAGTTCAGAGCTAGGAGAATTAATTCCTGTCGCCGAAGCGCGCAGAGCTATTTTTTTCTTTTTTGTGAAACCTGCTGAAAGGGGTCGACCCGTGGGTCAACCCCTGTAACCCAGAACCTTAAATAAGGTTCTGTTTGGGTTCTGGAAGCACAAGGGTCGACCCCTGGGGCCCACCCATTGAAGGGTCGACCCTGGGGTCGACCCCTGTAACCCAGAACCACAAATTTGGTTCTGGTTGGCTTCTGTTTGCCCGAGGGTCGACCCCGGGGTCGACCCCTTCCGTTCGAACGTCCAGCCACCATGTTTGACTGCCATTTTCTTGCCCCAAAAGTCCTACTAATCACATCCTAATGCCCTATATGTCTCCCTAATTCATGGATCTGGTCTCCAAGCTGTCCCTTGACCGTTCTAAGCTTATAAAACATCCTATTGGAGTGAAAACCCTAAGGAGAGGGCTGAAAACTATTCTTTGGTGTACAGGTTCGCAGTTGAAGCTTCCAAGCCCTCTTCCACCTTGCTCTTAAGCTGAAATCGAAAGGAAGAAGCTTGAATCAAGGCCCAAGATCATATACAACTGAAAGGGGCATCCGAAATCAAGATCCAACCTCTGTTTGTTTTGCATTTATTCACAATTGCTTCAAGAACGTTCTTCATCCTGTAGAAGCATTTCATGAGGGAGTAATCTTGATCTTTCACTTCTATATCTTTTGTTTGAGATTGTTCAAGGTTTTGAATGGGCATCTAAGAAGTGTAATAATCATTTACATGTTCTTTGTTCACTCTCTCTTGCTTATATATATGAGCTATAATCTTTGTGATACAACATCTCTAATGCTCATATATTCTTTTGTATAGGTGAAGAAGAGGGGAATCTCTAAACCATTCATGTCTATATTCTTGTCTGAGATTAGCTTAAAGATCGAACTCATTATGTCTATCTACTCTTTCAAGTGAAGAGAGGAGATTGGAATAAGAAAAAGAGAAGCGGCTAGAGGAGAGGAAGAAGATGATGTCAAGATTATGAACATCCGTCAACGAGCAAGGAGAATCAGATTTTGATGAAGAAGGGGGAGCCTTATACTTGATGCATTCTTCTAGTTTACATATATAGAATTTGTGTGGAAGGTCATAGCATATATTTGTGATTGTTACATATACATTTGACAGAATATTTCGTGTGGGTGTTCGGAGAAAGGGGTCTCCGAGTGTGTGTGTGGTCTCTTGTATGTCGATTTGTGCAGAGTATATCCGCGTGTGTGGTTGAGAGTTTACTCCCGTGTGGTTGTGTAGGCATTGCCCTACGTGTGTGTTGACGGAGTTGTGTCTCCATGTGAGGTATCTTGTTCAGGGTGTGTTTCCCAACGTTGTGTGTGTGTGTGTGTGTGCTGCTGTGGCAGTAGCTTGAGGCAAGGCCTCGTATGTATGTGGTTTGCTGCGAAAGCAGCGTGTGTGTTGTTGGGGTTCGTCCCCGTGTTGCTACATTTGTAGCGTGTAGTAAAGCCTCACCGGTTTGGTGAGGGGTGGACGTAGGGAGCCCGTCGTGGTCCCGAACCACCTTAAAAATCCTCTTGTCTTGTGGTTTGATTTGTGTGATTGTGAGTTCTCGACATTCTGGTTATGTAATCGTGTGAGCTCGGTGAGATTGAGTGAATTAAGTTTAAACTTGTTTAGATTAATTTCCTCAATCCTATCAATCTTGTAAATTCCGTTGTGTGGTAGTTTGTGTTTTTAATTGGACATAGTTTTTAGCAGTAGGATCTATTCACCCCCCCTCTAGATCCGTGTTCCTGCACTACGGGACCCAACAATTGGTATCAGAGCGAGGTTCTGTTGTCCCTAGATCTTGCGATCTACAGAGTGATCCCAGTGCATTCCACAATCATGAATTTTTCTACTGAACATATATCAATGAACTGTTTGCCAATCTTCACTGGTTTGAATTTTAATTCATGGCTAGGTAAATTGTGTGTGGTGATCAATTCTATTAATCCTAGTCTTTGGAAATTGATTTGTCATGGTCCAAACATATTACCTCTAGATGAGACCAAGTGGTCTAATCAGGATAAAATGATGCATCATGATAATGTTACTGCTTTAAGTTTATTGAAAGCTTCCGTGAATACTAACAAGTATCCATTTACATCTTCTTGTAGGACGGCGAAGGAGCTAATGGACCAGTTGATCAAAGCTCAAGAAAAGGAAAGACAAAAATGTCTCATGGCCGATGATGCTGATCAACAAAGTGACAAAAATGCAGAGGAGGTAAATTCTGATTCTGAAGAATTTACTCTTGATGATCTTGTTGAAGCTTATGATGAGTTGGAAAAGAAATATAAGAAAATCAAGTCAGAAAACAGAAAATTGAAAAAGAAATCTGAAAACATGTTCCATGAAAATGGTTCCTGTGATAAATGTTCTGAGCTTGTTAACTTCAATGAACTTTTAGAGCATGATGTTGAATGTCACAAAGAAACCATTGCATGTTTGAGAAATGAAAATGTTACCCTCAAGAACATGATTGATCAATTGGAGAAAACTGAAAAAGATCTAAGAAACAAAATGGAATCAAACTCAATTGATTAGGATATTTGCAATGAATTGATTATTAATGATAAACTTACAAATGAAAATGAAGAACTCAAAAAGGAGAACAGTGCAATGCTAATTCAGATCTCCCTGCTTGAAAGTAGATTGAAAAATCTTGAAAAATTTGAAAAAGGGAAATTTGTGATTGTTGATGAATCTGACAAGATGCTTGTGTTAGAACAAAAGATGGAAAGCTACCAAACCATCAATGGTCAATTGAATGAAAAAGTCATTTCTTGTGAAAATGAGATCATTTCCTATGAATTACATATTTCATCACTTGAAAAAGAAATTCTTGATCGGAATGCTTCTTTGTGTAAGTTTGTGAATGGGGAAGAAAATTTGAACATGATATTGGGGACTAAGGTGAATTTCCAAAAAGAGGGGTTGGGCTATAATCCTGTGAACAAAAAGAACTTTGAAAACAAAGTCTACACATCATTTGTCCATAGTCCTAATATAGCCAGCACATCAAATGGGTCTCCAAATCGATCTGTTCCTCAAACAACAAAGCAATCAAATGAAAGTCTGAAAAAGAAACAAAACTTGCATCAAAAGGCTAAAAATGTTGTTGGTGTCACGATGAATGCCATGAAAAATCTTATTGCACATACACATGCATCCACAAAGAAAATCTCATGTTTTTATTGTGGTGAACTTGGTCATATGATGCATGATTGCTTTTTGATGAAATCTGAAGATCTATAAGCATGCAAGAAAATGAATGGCTTCACAAAGCCAAGAAAATTTTTGAACACAAAAAGAACTTTTGATAACTCTTATGTTCATGCAAGAAGACCATTTAAAAGAATTGGTCCATTGAACTGTTTGCATTGTGGAAGGTTTGGTCACAGGATGAACAATTGCTTTAGGTTGAAAATTGATAACATCTCTACAAACCCACAGAAATTTCATACTCATCCTGTTGTGAAGAAGAGAAATTTCCATGCTTATAATGATAACATTCATGCTAAATCACAGAAATTTGACTATCATGTTTATGAGAATTCTGTGAAGTCTCTTGGTTATTGTCATTATTGTGGTGAGTTTGGGCATACCATATATGATTGCTCTTTAATACGTTTTGATAATATGCATGCCCAAAAACTGTGGAAGGCACCCACTAGAGGTGCAACTAACCATCCGGGACCCAAGAAGGTTTGGGTACCAAAAACAACCAAATGAGAACTTTGTTGCAGGATTGTCTTGAGGCCAAGAGGAAGACGTTACGTTGACTTGGCCAGTTCTGGTGTGATGCCTTGGTGAACATGGGCTTGTCCCTGCATTGATAGCTGCAATTCATCATACATACTTGCAGCTCATAGGAGATTATCTTGTGGAAGAAAAGCATTGATATTGGCCTTCTCATTTGTATTGAATTGATATTGACATGAATTGAGCTCTTTACAGTGCAGGTTTGATAATGACCATCAACCCCTAAAATCATGGTAAGAATTCAAATATTTGAATGTATCACCATGTGCCTAGATGGAGTTTAATTCATGTTTGGCATTTCTGGGCTCAGATTAACTATCTTAGGTAGTTTTGTTGTTCCTCAGTTGGTGTTAAAATGCCCATCTTGAGGACCGATTGGTTTGAACCTTTACCCCATTACCCTTAGAGTTTCTCTTCTTATCCTAAGGGGTTTTGGAAGGGTTTTGACATGGGGTTCTTGATCTTGTCATATCCTTATATGCTGCCCTATATGAAATGCGAATTTGGGGTCTCAATGGAACTCCTTTGGCTAATATCGATATATTTCTTACAGGAGAGAAAGAAAGGAGCATGTTGATGAAGATTACGCAAAATAAAGCAAAGAATTTGAAGATGTCAATAAAGGTAACACAAGGCAAAGGTGAGAAAATAAAGTGGTTGGCTGAAGTTCTATGGTCTTGATGTTAATACCATAACTTGACAGACAGTGATTGTGAAGGTTTGAATACCCCTTGGTTGTTCTTGACAATGTGGAAAATGAATGTTTGGCTGAATGGTATTATAACATCTGAGCAGTATATATGAGAGTGTAGCCATTGAATGTCTTTTGCTAAACCCCCGATGTCATATGAGAATGCATTGTATTTTTCTGATCATCATTTCAATGATTACATGGTATATAAAATGGTGACATATGGAAGGGCAGGTCAAGCCTGTTTGAAAGCTATCACCATGCGTGAGAATATTCCTCCGCCCGGTACCATGAATCATCTATACACATGGCATCCAACTTAAATGAATTTTCTGAAATCATGCATTGATTATGGGGGAGTTTTGCATGCTGAAAATTTTGAAGATGATGTTTTCCATTCTCTCAGCGTGATGATATTGTGGTTGTGGCTGAACATCTTGAGGACTGAAGTTGATCAATGTTCCATGATCTTTACCAATGTGCCACTCATCCTTCTGGATAAAAGCAAATGTTTTCAAGGAAAAGTACTCATGTGATGATTTTGATGCTTTGAATGAATTTCTGAATTCTCTTTTCAGAATAAAATTATCTCCTCACATGTTAACATTTGGTAATGCATGTCCTGCATCAGTTGCATTAGGTGCGTATGGAGTGTCATGTGAAATCTGGAATCGTGCATCACATTGTATTTTTGCATATCATTCTCTGCATATCATTCACATATATTTTTGAGAGATGAAACTCATCGTGTGTCGTGTTGCATAGTTGGCATTCCTAGCATGCATATCGTGCCTATCTTTTCATTTTGCATTGCATATGCATATCTCCATTGTATGCTTGCATGTTATTATATGCTATTCAACCCCTTCCTTGAAACTTCTAAGACCATTTACTCCATTGTTAAATAATGTTGTATCTGAGTCTTAACAAGTGTGCTTCATGTCAAACTCTAAGGGGGAACATTTCATGCTTATTGCATTTACATAGGGGGAGCTACACTATCCCGTTCTAAGTTAAAATTTCTCTATACATGTTAAATCAAATTCGTACACTTCATGCACTTTAATGTGAAATTGAGTGTTATTCATAAGGATATAGGAATTTCATTTCAACACTCTAGAGTAATTCAACTTGCTGCATGGATGATAAGAGACAGTTGAGGAAAAAGCTGCCTACCTCCATATACAAAAAATGATTGATATGAAAGGCAGAGCAATGCTAAGTCTCACTGAGTAAACTGGGCACATGTCACCTGAGACGTGATGTGGTTCATTTATGAAAAGTGTTGACTACAGTATCTCTGTTCAAATGAGGTGACAAGGTTCAGTATTCTAAGTAACCGGGGATTCTGGCATGAGCTCCATGTGTCTCCTCGCGTAAAAAGGAATTATTTTGAACCTGATTCTTTTTAGAAAAATTCAGATTGTCAGTATGAAAATTTCTGATGATATATTTGATTGAGGTAGAGCGAAGCCTCCAATATGCTGTCCTCTAAATTGAAGTGTAGTTTGTGAACTTGCTATTGTGTTTACTTGAAAATCCGGTTATCCATATGGCTAAGATTCATACTCATGTTACTCACTTACACATGAAAATTTGATTTGATATGTATTTTGAAAATTTGATCAATTGCTTGACCTGCTGTACGTCTTCTTCTATTTATCTGCATAACCCTCTAGGTGTAATCATGAGCATTCTGAACTTAATGACTCACTTGTACTTTTCCTACACATATCCCCTCACTGTATATCAATTGGTATCACTTCTTGTGAAGGAGTTATGTTGCATGTATCTATAGATATCTACTTGATTACATTGTATGCATTTCATGTCTCATCATTTTCATACATCATGTTTCATGCATTTCACAAGAAAACTAAAAATCAAAAATTTGAAAATCAAAAACCGTGATCTAATGTGTCAATGTCAATGGGGGAGCTTTGCATGTGATTTTATCTGCTTAACTCATCAGGTCTTGCATGAGTCAATACCTTTCTATTGGTGTTTGAGTGCTTATTTGCTGGCTCCTCATTGTTCATGCCATATGCCATTTCCAATTGCTGCAACTCATGTGCATTTGCATATCGTTTTGTCATCTTGCATGACCATATTGTCCACATTTGCATTTTCACTTTCCACAATTGGTATTAGATAATTGGTATAAGAGTTTCATTTCAACAATTGGTATCCAAACGTTCTGCAATTCGTTCATGCATTATTGTCCACATTGGTTCTCTTCATAATCCGGTTGTCCATGGGTTCTTGCCCTTCTGGATTTCCCATCATGCTCCCCATTTCTGATTATGTCAAAGGGGGAGAGAGCATTATAGCATAATATTTTATCATTATCAAAATGGGGGAGATTGTTGTGTATGTGATTTTGATGATTACAAAATGCCTTTGTTGCTTAGCCTTGTGCGTGAATGCTCTTCACTTGAACTGGTTGTGGAAATGATCATACACTATTTCTTTTGGGATATCATCATGTGGATGCATTGTATGCATTGTAATTCTATAAGGCTTATCATCATGTGGATGAATTGTAATTCTACAAGGCTTATCATCATGTGAATGCATCTGTGACACTTTGAGGTTCATACGTGCTTTAAGGTTAGCACATTACATATACATTCCATCTACACTTGGTGCGGTTGCTCTATCTTCAATGTGAAAGGCCTTTGTGAAAAGCACACTCGAGCATCATGTCCTATTGAGCCTCATGTACATCATGTCATATTGAGCCTCATATCATGAATGTGCACTTTGGTAATGCTAAATGAATGGAGGGAATGATATGTGGTTTGATGAGTTTGAATGATGGTTCCTTGTCCTTCAGATCATATGGCTTAAATGGTTGGTGAAATGGCTTGTAGGAGAATTGGGTTGAAATTGGAATCTTGAGATTCGGTTTAATATCAACTTGCTTATGAGTTCATTGCCATATAGTGCAGGGTAATATTGCTTCAAGGTAAGAAGTTATATTGGAATCCATGGTGAGACTCTTCTAATCTTGAATTGGAAAATTGAGTTCTCTAATGCCTTGATGTTGATCGATCATGGGAATGCTCATATGCCTCATGCTAATGATTTCGCAATCACATTTCATGACTTTGGGTCTCGATCTCAAAACTAGCTTCATATGTTAATGCCTGACCCATATATTTTGATCTTGATCTAACCTCTTGGTTTATCATATTTTTCAGGATGCAAAATCATTGTCGATCTTCATGGGATTATGGTAATATTTGATCAATTGTTTCCCTTTGGTTTGATGGAGGTTTTAGTTGTTTTTCAAACTCAAACTGTCTTACAGTCTTCATCATTTTCAATCCAACCGTTGGATCTCCCCTCAAAAATTATATGTTGTAGCTCTGGGAGTCCTCTTTCCAACGCCTCTCGTCTTGCTTCGATCGGAGTTTGGAGCTAGGAGAATTAATTCCTGTCGTCGAAGCGCGCAGAGTTGTTTTTTTCTTTTTTGTGAAACCTGCTGAAAGGGGTCGACCCGTGGGTCGACCCCTGTAACCCAGAACCTTAAATAAGGTTCTGTTTGGCTTCTGGAAGCACGAGGGTCGACCCCTGGGGTCGACCCATTGAAGGGTCGACCCCTGTAACCCAGAACCATAAATTTGGTTGTGGTTGGCTTCTGTTTGCTCGAGGGTCGACCCCGGGGTCGACCCCTTCCGTTCGAACGTCCAGCCACCATGTTCGACTGCCGTTTTCTTGCCCCAAAAGTCCTACCAATCACATCCTAATACCCTATATGTCTCCCTAATTCGTGGATCTGGTCTCCAAGCTGTCCCTTGACCGTTCTAAGCTTATAAAACATCCTATTGGAGTGAAAACCCTAAGGAGAGGGTTGAAAACTATTCTTTGGTGTGTAGGTTCGGAGTTGAAGCTTCCAAGCCCTCTTCCACCTTGCTCTGAAGCTGAAATCGAAAGGAAGAAGCTTGAATCAAGGCCCAATATCATATACAACTGAAAGGGGCATCCGAAATCAAGATCCAACCTCTGTTTGTGTTGCATTTCTTCGCAATTGCTTCAAGAACGTTCTTCATCCTGTAGATTAATTTCCTCAATCTATCAATCTTGTAAATTCCGTTGTGTGGTAGTTTGTGTTTTTAATTGGACATAGTTTTTAGCAGTAGGATCTATTCACCCCCCCTCTAGATCCGTGTTCCTACACTACGGGACCCAACATGCTCCTCACTTTTCCCATGACCAAAATACCCTTAGCAATTAACTAAATGACCAATAGGTCCAAGGGGGGGCGCCCATGGGCTCGCCCATCCAATTGGGCCCAATAGCTAATCAATCTAGCCTAATGACTCATTAACCTAGCTAATTGACTCAATTAAAAGGAAAATTACATAGATAAGACTTAAAATAAAATAAAAATTACATGCTAGGACTCAAAAAAATATGGAGAGGCACGGTATGTCCTCATTATGGGCACCCCGAGGGCAAGCCTTCAAGGGGGACCCAATGGCCCACGGGTCGTAGTTTCTGAAATTCGGGACATGGTTTATTATGTTGCCGGACAGGCAACTGTTGTTGTTCACTCTTCAAACGGGGTTCTCCAGGGACCATACTATGAAGAAGTAAGTCCCTGGGAGCCCGGAGTGATCATCATAGAAATGGATGCCATCGTCTACAGAGGATGAAAAGAAGAAAGCCCAGAACTGGGCAAAAGGAAATGGGGAAGGGCATGCTCGAGAGAGAAGAGACAAGGGGGGTCCAAAATGAAACCCATAACGGTTGCCACAATTGGGCTTTTTATTCGCCATTGAGGCATACAACAAAGTAAAAAGAAAATAAAATAAGGCAGGAAGCGAAAAAAGTACATTGGTGGGGGGAACGGAGCATAGGCTCCTCCCCCCCGGCCTCAACTCTCTCCCTCTCTTTTCTTTCACTCTACAGAAGCAGGCGCGAAGGCGGGCTCTCAACACTTTTTCTTCTCTTCAGGCTGTCCTTGGTGATCTTTTCTCATCTCTCTCTTTTTTTTACCTTGTGGCCAGCTAGCCAGCCCCTCCAGCCGAACTGAGAGAGAGAGATCTCCAACGGGGCTGTAGTCTTTTAAAGGGAGTGGAGGTGGGAGTGCTTCGAACCCCCACTCCTCCTTCCTTTTCTTCTTCTTTTCCCACTCCTTTTCTCGCTCGGAGGCTTTTCAGAGCCTGCACGTAGGGTGACAGAGGGTTGGCGCAGTGTCTTCCTGAGATTGGTTGAGGCCGCCTGATGCGACGTCGATGAGCTCTGCGGACGGTTTGCTGGGGAGAACCTTGCTTTAACTATTGGTCGATGCAGGGGATAGTCTTCTTTTAGGCAGAAGTTTTCTGTTGGCCACTAGTTAAGGGAGTGCTCCCCTATTCTTCATTTCCTTGCTTGAGACGATCGGTGGAAAACATAGTCCAGTGTGGAGGATGGGACATTTCTCACGCCGGCTCACTTGGATGGTTGAAGGGCGCCGATTCAGTGGCTTTAAAGGGCCTATGTCGGTTCATGTTGCAAGATGCCTTGGCACCGACTCAGTGTGGAAGGGGAGAGCGCGCTAGTTCATGCATGCCAAAATGGGCTTGCGCGCCGTATCAAAGGGTTAGAGAAGAGGCGCGTCAGTTCATGCCCATAAGAGGCTTCTTGCACTGATTCAAACACTGGGAGAGGGGGGTGTAGATTCAAGCCAAGGGAGGAGAGGCCTGCCTTGCACAGATTCAAACCCCATGGGCCTCTTGCGCCGGTTCACATGCTGCCATGGGGAGGGGCCACCTTGGGCGTGCCAGTTCAGGGAGCCAAGAGGGCTTTTGGCCGATTCAAGTGCCAATAGGGGCCGCCGGCTCACTTAGCCATGAAGGCTTGGCCGATTCACCTTGGCTTCTATTGTTTTCTTCATTCTTTTTTTGTTTTTTTCTTCATTGTCTTTTTGTTCGTGCATGCGTCGGTATACGTGCATTGATGTACTTCTTCTTTTCCTTCTCTATTGCCCTTGTTCGGCTTGGGATTCTTGGAGTTTTTGCTTGCGAATTTTAGGTGTCCACAAATGCCCCTCACCCGTGGGTGGTGCAAGCGAGGGACGAGGGCGCGGGGTCCGTGGGTGTAGACTTTTCATCATATCATTTTAGTCTCTGAGCCGATTGACCGCTGATCTCGTGTAAATTCGTGGGAAAGCGCTCACCCCCTCAGCGAAGGGATGAGGGGTTCGCTTCACTACGGTGAACACATGGGCCGAAAGTTGAGCCTGAGAGAAGTTTAGTCATCGGCATGGGGTCAATGCCGAAGCAAAGAGACAGAGTTTCATGCACCGACCTAGACGGAAGGTCCAAGTCGATGGGGTAATGCCAATCCCAGTGGGACAGGCGGCTAATGGTAGGTTAAAGGGGATTATTTATTCATTGACTTGGACGGGAGGTCCAAGTCAAAGATTTTGTACTGAGCCCGATGGGACGGAGAAAAGTTTGTATATTCGTTGGCTTAGACGGAAGGTGCAAGACAAAGCAAGGGTCTTTTAGTTTGTGGCTTTAGACGGAAGGTCTAGGCCACGGGTCTATTCATCAGTGCCGACAGGGTGTCGGGAGCTGACATGTTTCGTTCATTGACACAGAGTTAGTCACATGGTGCACATGCGTCCAAAGTTAAGGCGCCATTATTTATTCAAGGAGTCATGGTCCTAGAACATTCAAAGGAAGTGTACTATGCTATACTACAGGCAAGCATGCAAGAGTAAGCATTCAAAATCAAGAACATGCAAGAGATTTTAAGTTCATTTTTTTTGTTTCCTCTTTATTTTCCCTTTTTCTTGTTTTTCTTCTCTTCATTTTTCTTATGGTGGATCCCGATGGGATAAAAGGCTGATGTCAGCAAGAGGGGGTCATTTCATTCATTGGCTCAGCCGGGGGGGCCGAGCCAAAGGCTGGATGATAAGCTTCGAAGGGATGTCTTAGCCGAGAGCAGAACAGTAGGCCTCTGTGGAAAGCCTTAGCCGAAGGACAGCAGGCTTCGATGATATGTCTAGGCCGAAGGATGGCAAGCTTTGACCGAGGGTCTAAACTGAAGGATATCAGCTTCGACGGTATGTCTTAGCCAAAACAAAAGGGACTTTTATTCACCGGCTAGATGGACGGTTTGAGCTAGAGTAAAAGGGTCTTTTTGTTCATTGGCTGGATGGAAGATCCGAGCCAAAGTGGGAGGGACTTTTTGTTCTCTGACTGGACAGAAGGTTCAAATCAAAGTGGAAGGGTCTTTTGTTCTCTGACAGAACGGAAGGTCCGCATCAAAGTGAATGGGGTCTTTTTATTCCTTGGCCGGCCAGACGATCCGAGCCGAAGTGAAAAGGGGTCTTTTTTATTCTTTAATGCGCCGACGGTGCCAACTATGTGAGGGGAGGTCTTTTTATTCTTTAATGTGTCAGCGAAGCTGACTATATGAAGGGTCTTTTGTTGTGTCTCTGTGATTTTGATGATGGCAAATACCAAGATGATTCATATGTGTGAATATGCATTTGTGAATGTGTGCTTGTGAATGAGATTTCATCATATACACTGTGTGCATATTATTTCCCTGTGTGCATATTATTTCCTTGTGTGCATGTCATTTCCTTGGGTCTATCATTTTGAAAAACACTTGGTCGATGCATTGCATTCTGTCAAACATTTGGTCGATGCATTCATAACACAGTGTATGTGTGTGTTTTGGCTTAAGTGTCTAAAAGTCAGTGCAGGTTTGCACACGAAGTCGGTGCTAAGGATTATAATGGTCTGTGCACTTCACTGTTCAAATCGGTGCACATTCTGTGTCTGTCTCACTTAGCGTCTCATGTTGTGTCTCAACATACCCAGGTCTGAGTACGTTTCGTGTCTGTGCATACCTCAAGGTCGATGCATATATTGAGCATCTAGTTAGTGCATGTTTAGGTCTCATGCAATAAGCATTCATGGGTCGGTGCATTGTTTGCCTTGCGCATGCAATGGTCGATGGAGATGTCAAGTTGGTGCACACTATTGTCATGCGGACGCATGTAGGTCGGTGCATATTCATTGCTGTGAGCGCCTCATTCATTTGTTTCTACAGCATATTCACTCGGTGCATGTTTTGGCCAAACGAACATAAGGTCAGTGCATTGCTTTGCTTAAGGAACATAAGGTCGGTGCAAGCCATCGTACCGCACATATAGGGTCTGTGCATAACTTGCATCATGCATACATAATGCCTGTGCTAAGGAACATGAGGTCAATGTACTTCATGCTAGCAAGCCTATCCAAGTTCATGCATATCCCTGTAGCAGTGAAATTGAAGTCCGTGCAACATTTAGGTCTATGCATCATTTAAGTCCGTGCACATTCTTCCTTGCGCAGAACAAAGTCCGTGCATACTCTATTACATGCATTTATAAGGTCTGTGCTAAGTTGTACTATGTGCATACTGAGGTTAGTGTTAGTTGTATATAGGGTCAGTGCAAGGTTTTATCGTCTAACATATATTCACTATCGGTGCAGTTTTTAACTACGAGCTCAAGGACGGTGTAAACCTAGCCACGAGCTCAAGTCAGTGCAAACCTTGCCATGAGCCCAAGTCAGTGCAAGTTTTGACTGCAAGCACAAGTCGGTGCAATTTGTGAAGTGCCGCGAGCACAAGTCTGTGTAGGTCTAAGGCTACGGCAACTTCTACAAGCTTGGCCATACATTCGAGCATATGATCTGCACAAGGCCAGAAATCAGCATATGGCACGTGAGCTCGTAAGGATAACAGAAACAATGATTGGCATGTGGTCCCAGAAAGAATATCTCTGACATTCTGCCACGTGGATCAACGTCCCCAATCCTCTCTGGACGGATGAGCTCGTGGGAACCCTACTAACAGCCATATAAGAAGGCCGGTCCTTCGATCAAAGGTGGTGACGAGAAGAACTGAAGAAGAGAAGAGCAGAGAAAAGAATAGGAGAGTTCAAGAAAGAAAAGGAGAGAACAGCAGAGAGGAAAAAGAAGAAGAAGAATAATAGAAGAGACGAAAAAGATAGAGAGAGAGAGCACCCAGAAGAAAAAGAGATCGAAGCAGCAAGAGAGAGCAAGAGAGCCAACAGCAGAAGAGGAAGAGTGAAGAAGTTCAGTTCTAGGATCAGATCCTGAACTGCTGTGCTCCTGCGTGAGCTATATTTTTTTTATTAAGCTTCATTGTCCAGTTTGTTTTTCCTTTTGTTACTTTTATCTTCCAGTTTCTTGGTCTTCCGATACTCAGGTTGAGTTCAGGGTTCCTCCTGTAGACTCAGGAGAAGGGAGACTTAGTGTCTCAGGTTGCAAGTGACTTGGTGTCACTTGTGCTTTCCCTCTGTGTTTCAGAGGAAGGGGGACTTGGTGTCTCCGGTCGCTAGTGGTTGCCCTCCCGAGTGGAGGAAGAGAGGAGTGTGCTCCTCTGGATCAAGCTATTAGGCAACGTCTATTTACAGACTGAGTCTACGGTTATTGCTATTGCAAGGGAAGCCTCACTCTGATTTGGAGTGAGGGGTGGATGTAGGTAGACTGTGGGTCCGACCGAACCACCTAAAAAATTTCTTGTCCATCGTGGTTTGCTCTTTACGCTCCTCCATATCATCTTTCTCCACTTCACAGGCTATGTGTGCTTGATTAATTGAGTTTGCCCTTATGTTACGTTGAGTGTTTCATATAAACCTGTGGAGTGTATGTTCCTTTGCTTAGTAGAAGTGCATATGCGAGCCTGAGTGTCTCCGCTCACAGTTGTGAGAAGAGTGTAGTTATGCTGTCTCACTTGATTGCTGAGCATTATTAAAAGCTTGATTCCGCAATTGTTTTTAATTGGGTGTATTTGTTGAAAGATTCATTCATTCCCCCCCCCCTTCTGAATCTGTGTCTCACACCCACATATTCTAACAAGTGGTATCAGAGCGGGTTGCTATCTTATCGGATCCAACGATCCGCAGTAGATCCTGCAGCCTCTTTGGTGCATTTCTGAACATACCTAATTTGGTGCATTGATTTGTTTGTCTATTAATTCCATGAGGCATCCACCGATTTTCAATGGCTCTGATTTTAATTCGTGGGCTAACAGTCTCCATAGCTATGTGAAACTGATTGATCCTGATCTGTGGAAGTTAATTTCACACGGCCCTCACATATTACCAAAGAAAGAGTCCAAATGGACTGACAGTCACAGATCAAGGCATGAAGAGAATCAGAGTGTTTTGAATCTAATGAAAGCAACTACTGACAAGGCCTTACACTCTCGCTTCCATGATTGCAGGTCTGCTAAGGACATTATGGATAAGCTGAAGCTAGGACACAGAAGAAGGGAGGATAGTTGCATGATGGCTAATGGCAGCGATCAAGGCTGCAATCAGAATGAAGATGATAATGATGAGGAGGTAAATCCCTTCGAGAATTTTTCTTTAGACGATTGGGAGAATGCATATGCTGATTTGTTAGAATCTTATGAACAATTAAATAAACAATACAAAAACTTGAAAAAGAAAAGTGATCGGGGTAGTTCAAGTTCTCCATATGAAAATTGTTTAAATCTGAAGCAATCTCATGATGTCTGTTTGTCTAATATCCATATGTGTAAAAAGCAGATTGGTTTGCTGAAAAATGAAAATCAAGGTTTTGTTGATCAGATTTCTGAACTAGAAGGAAAACTCAACTCAACCAATGATGATCAGCTCCTTATCAATAATTCAGCTCATAATGAAAAACTGTTGGAGGAACTTGAATGTGTTAATTCAGAACTAAATAAGCTGAAATCTGAAAATGATTCCCTTAGAAAATATGTTAAAGAAAATGAAAAAAAATTTAGGAAACTTGAGCAAGAGAAGAATTTGTTTGCTGAAAAATTTGATGCCATCAAATCTGTAAACATGGAGTTGCAGAAAAACATTGAAAACCTACAAAGGGAATCTAAAACTCCAAATAATCAAAAAGCATCTCATTATGATCAGATTCTTCTTGATGAGTTAATTCAGAATGATGCTCTGGTTAAGGAAAATGAAAAGTTAAAACAGTTAAACTCTGCTAATTCTTTATCGAACGTCTTCCCAATTTTGCTTCTCCTGCAGCAGATAGGGCAAGGTTAGCTCAAAGGGGATGGTTCTTCCAATGGAAATCACAGCTTTTATATACCCAAGGAAAAACAAGCACAAAAGACTTTATAGCCCATGTGAAAACCCTTCAATCCAACACCCAATAAATAGGAGAAACCCTAAGGCTATTGGGGTAAAAAGCCAAGGCCATCAGATCACTTTAATGGGCATTTCGTAAAGAATCCAGAAATCACGATCCAGACGAACCAGAGAAAGTGTCGACTCATAGGGTCGACACTTTTCTCAACACATTCTGTCCCATTTGTAAAAAAATGACCCAAAGCAAAAGTGTCGACTCTCTGAGTCGACACTTTTTACAACCTGTTCTGCCCCAAACACAAAATAGCTCCCAGGACAAAAGTGTCGACTCACAGAGTCGACACTTTTTGTCAGCATATCAAAAATCAATGCAAACATCATACCGTGAAATAAGTGTCGACTCTTAGAGTCGACACTTTTACTGACATAAGTGAAAACTCAATTAAACTCAATTGAAACCCAGAAAAACCCCAAGAACATTAACACCCTTTGAACACATGATTTGCCAATCAAAAAGACATGCAATTGAGGTACTAAAAACATCAATCAAAACTAGACCCCACCAGACAATATGGGATACAAGATTAGCAATGCATTTCAGGAAACTTGCATGTAATTCAATGAATTAAAACCCGAAAACCTTAATGTGTGAAACATACCCAATCTTCCCACATGGAAATTCATATGAACATAAACTTACATCAAGAGTTCAAGGGAATGTAAACAACAGTGGAAGCTTACCATGGATTCATGGAATTGAAAGCAATATAGAATCTGCACATCTTGAAAATTCAGATTCAAGTCAATGCAATTTGATAAGAACAATTATCTTGCATTCTATCATCCACATACATCCATCCCAATTAAGCCATTAACTTGCAATCCAGAAAATTTCTCCATACATGTAACAACACTTTGGAATTCAATTCAAACCAAAACCATGGAGAACCATTCAACACTATTCAAATACAGTCTAGTGGCATGAATAAAGAGGATTATGAACCATCATTTAAACTTGTTTAAACAAGATTCATAAAAAGCATGTTTAGCACAAGGCCACTTCAAGCACATTTAAGTTTACCAAAACTGTCAAGTTCAAGGACAAAATTCAGTCCGAAACTTCCAAGTTCAGTCGAAGAATTTAGGTTCAGTTTCAATATAGTTCAATCAAGGCCAAATGAAATGGGTTTCACTTTTGAAGACATGAACCCCATTCAAGTTCAGTTCTATAATCTCAAGCATAGTTGGAATCAATTTGAAGTTCATTGATTTCCTCAACCACGTAGTGGCAATTGATACCAAGTTGAAAACATCAAGTTGATCATGAAAATACCATATGCATGACTGTAAAACACCCAACACAGGGTCGGTTGACATATGAGCAAGGTCAGTGCAAAGACATCAAAGATATATACATGTAGGACCATGCTTCATAACAAGGTAAGAACAAGGAGCCAGGGGTCGACCCATCCCAAGGGAAATGGAAAACTGCTTTAGCAGTCCAATGCATAGCTATTCAAGTTCAGTCCAATCATAGATAGGGGAATTCCAAAGCAAGCTGAGAAACCACTATCACTAAATAATTATGAAAAGCAAACATGAAGTCATATGCAATAAAACCAATCTTCCCATATTGAAATGCAGTCAATATAAGTCCAAAAACATGAATGGGCTTTTAACCCCAATCAAGATAGTATGATCAAGATCCACATGAAAGCTTCAAATCCTCATGCACAGCACGCATGAGTCGACTTCAGAAATGTATTCAGGAAGGACCTTTGAATTTCAACGTACAAAACAAGATATCATCATGTTAGCTTGTTTATCATGAAGATGCCATTAAGCATAAAACTCACAATATATTGAAGTCATCAAAACCATTGTCAAGGACAACGAGGGGGCACACCAGAACCCAACAAGCCAGAACTTGCACTTGCTGAGCTTTGCGTTGGGTTGATGCTCTTCTAGAGTTTGTAAAGCTATTCTTAAATGTTCTTCATGTTTTTCCTTTATTTTGGAATATATGAGAATATCATCAATGAATATGACCACAAATTGGTCGAGATACGGCCTGAAAACATTGTTCATGAGTTACATAAATGATGCAGGGGCGTTGGTTAACCCGAACGGCATTACCACGAACTCATAAGCCCATATCTGCTTCAAAGAGCAGACTTGTAGATATCTTCATCTTTGATCCTTAGCTGATGGTAGCCCGACCTAAGGTCGATCTTGGAGAAATATTCTACTCTAACAATTTGATCAAACAATTCGTCGATACATGACAACGGATATTTGTTCTTGATGGTGAGTTGATTAAGTCATCGATAATCGATACATAGCCTGAGGGATCCATCTTTCCTTCTGACAAATAAGATAGGCGCACCCTAAGGGGATATACTGGGTTGAATGAAATGTCTAGCAATTCCTGAAGTTGCCTCTTCAGTTCTTTGAGTTCCATAGGGGACATCCTGTAGGGAGCTATTGAAACAGGTGCTACTCTTGGAGTGAGTTCAATGGAGAAGTTTACTTTCATTTCGGGCGGTAACCCGGGTAAATCAGATGGGAAAACATCAAGAAACTCTTTGACAATAGGAATTTCTTCTATGGAGATTTCTTTGATCTTGATGACAATTACGGAAGCAAGAAAAGCTTCACATCCTTGCGAAATTAGTTTGCAAGTATGAAGAGAAGAAATAATGGTAGGGAGCTTCCTATACTTGATGCTAAGGAAAGAGAAATGCGGGAGAGCTGGTTTTTGATAAGAAATTCTCCTATTACGACAATTTATGTAGGCGTCATGGTCAACAAGCCAGTCTACACCTAGGATGGCATCGTAGCCTTCCATATCAAGGCATACGAGGTTTGCCGGAAGATTATGACCTTCTACAATTACCTCACTATCGGGGTAGTGGGTTGTAAGTTTTGTTCCGAGACCTAAAGGTGTTGTGATTACTAGGTCTGAAGGTAGAGGAACTGGTGAAATTGGTAAAGTTCTTGCAAAGGCAGTAGGTATAAAAGAATGAGAGGCACCAGTATCAAATAGTACAAATGTAGGATGCGAATAAATTTGAATGGTGCCTTCCATCATCCCATCATCCTTGGGCACTTCATCATCATCTAGAATCACATTAAGACGCGCTTGCCGCTTGCGTCCACCGTTAGAGGGTTGTTTCTTCAGAAGAGGGCAATCGGGCATACGATGCTCCCAACTTCCACAACGCAAACAAACGCCGAGGCACTTCCAACATTCCTCGACCGAGTGGCCGAATTTCTCACAGAATGAGCAAGTCGTTGCGACTTGCATTTCCTCCTCCTTTACCTTCTTATTTTTGTGATTATTCTTTCTGTTCCCATTGCGGGACCTCTTCTTGTTATCCCGGGAGTGGTAAGTGATACTTAACTTTTTTTCTTTTTGTCCTCGCTTCTCGAACCTGCGGCTAGACTCCTCGCTCTTGCCTTTGTACTTCTCGACCTTCTCCAAGGCCCTTTCACATAAATGAGCTCGTTGGACCATCTCCATATAAGTGTGGATATTCTGGGGTTCAAGTTGTTGAATGAAGCCAGGCCTTAAACCGTCCATAAATCGATTTGCCTTTAAGAGATCCGTGACCACCAGATGTGGGGCATAAGGAGCTAGACGAGAGAATTTAAGTTCATACTCCACCATGGACATCATGCCTTGGCGAAGTGCGGCGAATTCTGCGGCCTTTCTCTCCTGAACATGCTCGGAGAAATACTTTGCTCGGAAGAGTGCGAGAAATCCCGATGAATGTATATTTTTACATGTTAATTAATGATATACACACTTTTTTATGAGCTTTAATATTAATAAATATGCACTTATCACACTTAATTGTAATCTAGATCAAAATACTTAGTTTGATGGAATTAAGTAAATTTTAATAAATAAACTCTCTTATTTTGCAGGCACGAAGAGGGAGAAGGCAAGAAAGAACGAGATTTACAAGTTTGCACGATAATGGGTCAAAAGTCCATTAGCATGAGAAGATAAAAAGAAAAATATGTATACATCAATGGGCCAAAGGCCCATGACCCAAGCACAAATGGGCGAACCACTCACGCGGCCCTCTTTACAGCGCTAGCAAAGGCGCAAGCGGCCTTCTCACGCGAGGTGGCTTCAGCGGTCTAGCGAAGCGGTAGGCGGGCGTTGGACGATCAACGCGGGTGCAGGGGCGTTCACACGCATGGCGGCTTCAGCCCGTAGAGGCAATCAATGCTAGCAGACAGGCGATCAAAGTGCGGGCAAGGCTGGCACGAACACGGAGGTGGGCGAATGCGGGTGTGGCTCATGCAAAGGAGTGGAGGTCAGCAGGCGGAGGTCAGCGCTGGAGGGCGCTATGGCAGTCAGCGAAGTGGGTGGCCAGCCGGCTTCACACGGGCGTCCGACCCGGCAATAGGAGAAAGGCCAACCATTGGCGGACGTGAACACAGGTGATGAGGCGAGGTCGACGTGGGTGGGCACGCGCTGCCTTCATGCACCCAAAGGCGCCTCACATGCCTCTTCCCCTTTGGCATTTTGAACGCGGGCATGTGCCCTCTTCAAACACGGAATGGCCAAAGCTTCATGTGGGTGAGCCCCCCTTCAAACCATGCATGCAACTCCATTCAACAAAGGTGACTGTGGCTTCTCTTAAGGCCCATTCATATGGCAGAGAAAAGGAGAAATGAAAGAGAGAGAAAGAGAGAGGAAAGGAGAGAAATAGTGTTATTTGGGCCCTATAAAAGGAGGGCATGGGAAGGAGTTCCCCCTCTCCTCTCTCACACACATACGTAGATTGAAGCTTTCGTTAGTTCCCCCTCTACTCCTAGTTCCTTAGTATAGGATTAGGCTTTCTCGTTTTATTTCCTTTTGTTATTATTTTAATTTTGTTGTAAGTTATTTTTGTTACAATTTGTATGCATTCGTGAGTTGGTTTATTTTAAGTTTAATTCCAGTGTGCATATTATTCAATTCTTCATTTTGTTACATAATCTTTTTCTCTCTCTAATGTTCTTCTAAAATTCTTTATCGATCATCGTCTCAATTTCTTCTAAAGACGGTTAAGAGAAACGGATCTCTCCGGTCGAGTGCACGTAGTCGTCTTTGACGATTCGTAAATCAAAGGCTCGAGGAGACGACGTCGTTACCCTCACACCACGACCGCAAATCTATCCCAGTTCGTCCATTTTTATTTCGTATTTAATTTTTATTTGATTCAAATTCTCTCTCTCTAGATTTCTAAATTTCTATTTCTTAACCATCCATATTTCTTTAGATTTTGTTTCATGTTCATTTAAATTCTAAAAAAATAAAAAAGAAAACATTCAATCATTTTTGTTTTAAAAATAAATTCTTAGTTTTCAATTTCAACCTCAACCTCTCTATGGATTCGACCCGTGCTCACTAGTGTATTACGGTTAATTTGTATTATATTGTGGGTTCGGTATTTTGATTGATTGTCGCATGTTTTTAACGACGAATATTTCGGCACGTCAATTTTTGGCGCCGTTGCCGGGGAGGTTAGTTTTGAGTTGAAAACTTTATTTTTCTTTTGTAATTATCTATACTAAAAAAAGAAAAAAAATTGAAGTGTGTCTCCCCTTTTACATCTCCTTAAAAAAAGATCAACAAAAATAAAAAAAAATAAAGGACGAGGGATGGTGATCCAAGTAAGTATCTCAATATTCCCTCTTGTGGTTTAATTTATTTTCTGCATTTTGTTAACTTTTATATTTTAAAAATCTCAAAAAAAAATTATGTTGGCTAGGTAGCTTCAATAATTAAAAAAAACACTTGATCAAAAAAAATCATCTCAAGATTAGAAACATCATGTTTAGGACATGCATCATTTAGGGCTGCATCTTAGTTAGTTATTTAATTTTTTTATTTTTCAGTCATTTTATTTTTGAAGAATGCGGGAGGCAAGGTGAGCACTTTAATTTTTAGCAAGATCATGCTCATGCATTTTACGTTTAATCTTGCATTGAAATAGCTTGTATGAATATTGGTTATCGCATCTCATTTCAAAATATTTTAAAGGCAATACCCCCTAAGCAAGATAAGGGAGGGATTTCATCACCCTTCCTTACCCCAAAACAACCATCCTTGCATTTTGCATTACACCTAGCCTAATAAAATCCAGTAGACTCGGCCCTAGGATTACATTGGGATTTTGGTATCACGTGAATTTGTTCTTAGTTTTGAAACTGGTGTCTAAGGCTAGAGGTCAATGGCAAATGCTATAAGTGGGCAAGTGGTTTTTAATTAGGACCTTGCAAAAGTAAGGAGAGCCTCCCACTACCCCACCTCTTACCTGGCTAGTGAATGAACTTGAGGGTAGACTTTAGGGGTGCCATGGTCACTTTGTGAAACCCAACTTGTAGACCTAGTGTCTTAGGTTAATTTGGTTGTCACTTGTTTGTGTTTAGTAAAAAATAAACAAACAAACAATAAACAAAAATAAAAATAAAAATAAAACAAACAAAAAAAATAGGAGATGAACAAAGGGAGAGAAAATAAAAACTAAAATAAATCAAAAAAATAAAAAATGATTCAAAAACAATAAAAATTGTTGAGAAAATAATTCTAATCTATAGATTGGGCACACAAATTAGACAAGTTTGACTCTTTGGCTCATAAATTTGATCAATTTCTAGCCATGGATCAAAACCTCTTTATACCACCTACTCCCCATGACAATGATCACATATGGGCCAGCCCGATCCATTATGTAGGTGGTTGTCCAAACCAAATCTCATTTCTCACCCAAAATAGCCCGACCTTCTATGAAAGTCCATACTCGTGGTCGACCCAAAATGAGATCCCGTCACCTATGATGGCCCAGTTTCCATCATTTACTCAGGACCAGGCTCAAACCACTCAGTTTTTTCACGGGGGCCATGATCTACCGTTCACCTCGGAGCAAGCCCAATATTTCCAACGGTTTTCTCAGCCTGATTACGAATCATCTTCTGATACTTATAACTCTAGCTGGGAAGATCAACCAACAATCTCTTGGATGGACCAAGCAAGGCAAGCCTAAATGTCTCAAGATCTCTCCACACCTTACTGTGACCCATGTCCATACACTTTTAATTCTGGTTGGAGAGATGAACATAATTCTTCTTGGGAGTCTTATCAAGATCAAGACCAAAGTTCTCAAGAACAAGAGTTTCAAAATTGGGCTCAATACCCAAATGATTCCTATGATCAAGCCCATTATGGTGGACAACCCATACACTCTCCATCACCTCATTCTCAGACTGATTACTATCCAAATTACTATCCATCACAGTCTGACTCTCAGCTTACTTATCTATCTCCTCCATCCACAGATCATAAGGAAGAGATGATTAATCAGATGCAAAAGCTCATCTTGGCTAATGATCAATTCATTTCTAGGCTAGAGGCCTTGATGAGCCAGCTCCCTGAAAACATGACAAGACTGGAAGTGAATGATCAATCCATGATTCCCCAGCCCAACACTCATATCACTTTTGATCTAGAGGGGAACATGGAGGAGTCTTATGAGGAGCACTGTGAGGACTTAGAGGGAGTTAGTAAAGAGCACCCTATGGTGCCTACACCCAACTCCATTTGTGAAGAAGGTAATGATGAGTATGTTGGGTTCAGTGCGCCCCCTCCTTGTCTTTGATAATAGTTTTGATGATTCTAATATATTGTGTGTTTTATGTTTGCTTTACAGTGAAAACATTGTGTGCTTGTTTAGTGAAAAACGTCTTTATGATAAACAAGCTAACGAGATGATATCTTATTTTGCAGGTTGAAATTCACGGGTCCTTCACGAATACAATTCTGATGTTGTCTCATGCGTGCTGTGCATGAGACTTTGGAACTAACATGTGAAATATTGTGTTTTGGTAATCTGTTCATGGGGTTTTTAATGAACTGATAAATGCTTGATATATTATTGTCCATGGTATATGTGAGCCTTGTTTTGATTTGAACTACATTATCAATTTAAATGTGACTAATGTTTGCTTAAACTATGTTGAAACTGAATTTTTCTTGCTCTGAATCTGAATTTAATTGAACTGAACCCTGAACCTTGTGTTCTTGAACTTGATGGTTTTAGTAACCTTGAATGTGCTTGTTGGCTATCACTGAACTGAACTTCATTTGTTAGACTGACTTGGAACTCTTAAATGGATTGCTTTCATCTATTTGATATGTGAGGGTTATGCAGTTTCAGGTTTGTTCTGGACTGAATCAATGTTATGGTTTGGTTTGCTTGCACTTTTTAACATTTTATCACTTGAGTTATTTGGAATGCCCTTAAATGTAAGTGGACTGAACTTGAATGCTTTGAAGTTGTTTTTCATGAATGCGTAGCTAAATTTTATTCAGAAATGGTTCTTCATGTTTAAAGCAATTTTTGGTTTATTAAATGGAATTCATGCTTGTGCTTTTAATGGGATGTGGTTTGGTGATAACATGGGTAGGCTCATTTTTGTTAACTGTCATTAAAGCTTTCTTTGAACTGGAAATGGCTAAAGATTTGCATTGATGTATCTTTCATGAGAATGAGTTTTTTGTGTGATGTATCTTGCATTGATGCTTGTCATTGCACGAACCTTGTCGTCCATTGCACAGACCTTGCCATTCATTGCACAGACCTTATTCATCATTACACTGACTTTGTTGATACATTGCACCAACCTGGTTGTATATTGCACCGACCTGGTTGTTCTTTGCATGGACTTTGTTCTATATTGCACCGACCTGTTCACTCTTTGCACCGACCTGCTCAAGCTTGCATCGACCCAAACTTCTCATGTGCATTGACCATGAATTCATATGCACAGAAATCATAGAATGCATTATGTGATTCTAATGTGTTTTAACATGAGATTGAATTTGTTAACTTGCAGTTTTGAAGAGGCACCACCGTGTGCTCAAATCCTTTGAAGTTAGTTTCTTCATGAACACTGACATGAGTGTGTTGTCTATACAAGTGCAAGTTCATATTGCTTTCAGACCTATGGATCCATGGTAAGACCTTGTTTTGATGTTATCATTCGCATTGACTTGAGTATGTGTTTTTAAATAGTGCAGACTCAATCATGCCCACAAACTCTCAATGCCAATGGTAAGAACTCATCTTGGCTGAATCTTCATGAGGCTTAAATGAATGTGATGCATTCGCATGATTTCCGAGTTTAACTCAGTCTCCTAAAAAGTTCATGTAGCATCATGTTTATTTTGGTTTCTAATTTACCTTTCAAAATCTGGTTATATTGATGTTTTTAAGACCCCTCATGCATGTCATTCTATTGTTTTTGAATGGGGTTTAATGGTGTTTTATTGGTCCTTAATGTTTTTAGGGTTTCAATTGAGTTTTACAATGTTTTTTTCTCTATCAGTAAAAGTGTAGACTCACATAATCGACACTTATTATGAGTTGTTCTGTCTGCTGCGTTGTTTCACAAGACCAGACAAAAAGTGTCGACTCATCGACACTTTTGCTCTATGTTGTTCATTTTCTGTTCTTGCAGAACACCTTGCAAAAAGTGTCGACTCTAAGAGTCGACACTTTTTCTGGTTCGTCCGGAACGGGTTTTCCGGATTGGTTTTGAAACCCACTTTTTGTGATCCGATTTGCTTTGGCATTTTACCCTATTACCCTTAGGGTTTGTCCCATCTATTAAGGGTGCATTTGATGGGTTTTGTGCTGGGGATTGTGGTCTTTTGCTACAACTTTTCCTTGGGTATATGTATCCTACGATCTCCATCGTAGGAGGCAATCCTGGTGCTAACATTGCTCCATTTGTTGCAGGAAGGAAGAGGAGGGCGCCGCCCCACCTGGAGGAGGAAGAAGAAGAAGAGGAGAACCTCGTCCAAGAGCTATTCTCTGCCGATCTATCCCAGCTCTGATAGCATACCTTGAAGATTCAACCTTGGACGTCTTCTACGGGCTTGGTCGAGTTCCACTCCACAAAGGACACTCTCCGGCGCACCCTACTACTCCTTTGAGAGGATTTCACTACAGATTTGAGGGGGATCTTTCTTCTCTTATCTCTATTCGTCTATTTGAGCATAGATAGTTGTTTGGGTGTTTATTGTATATCTTCTCTTTTCATTAAACTAAGAATACGCTGTGTGTGGGCGGAGTTGTATCTCCGCGTGTTTGGTTTTATTATGGGGAAAGGCTCCCCGTGTTTAGTTGTGTGTGGACGGAGCTACGACTATGTGCGGTTGTCGAGTCCGGGGTACGTTCCCTGACCGTGTGTGTGTGTGCTGTGCTGCAGTGGCAACGTGTTGAGGCAAGGCCTCGTGCCGTCGTGCATGTATTGCTGCGGAAGTAGCCTGTGGTGTTGGGGCTCGTCCCCGTGTTGCTATGTAAGTAGCGTGTAGTGAAGCCTCACCAGGTTCCGGTGAGGGGTGGACGTAGGGAGCTCCTCGTGGTCCTGAACCACCTAAAAATCTCATCTTTCATGTGATTGCCTGTGTGATTGATCATTTCTTCTATCTCCCTTCACAGGCCCATTAAATAGATTTTTAATTCACTGCATCATCGCACCTCGCTTCATCCGCTATCTATGTTGGGCTTGATTTCATTAAGCACTTGCATTATCTATCCGTGTGAGATCGGAAAGATCGATAGAACATCTTTAATCTCATGTCTGTTCAGGGTAATCAACGCTAGTATTTTTAATTCCACTGTGTTAAACTAAGAAAGTTTTTAAAATTCGCCATCTCGGCAAGGGGACAATTCAACCCCCCTTCTTGTCCGTCATCTCTCTGGGCCAACAATTGGTATCAGAGCCCAGTCTCTGATTTTTATTCACAGACCTTGCTGTCAAGGAGAAAAGATCGTTTCATGATGGCTAGTGTAAATGTGCTTCCTATCTTTGATGGTTTTGATTATGCTCTATGGCTTGGAAAACTTTGTGTGGGGATTACAAATACTAATCCGAAGTTGATGATTCTAATCACTCATGGTCCTTACAGTCTTCCTAAAAATGAATCAAGATGGACCGATGAGGATAAGAGAAAGAATTCTGACAATTTATTTACTTTGAAAACTCTTAAGACTACAATGAACACTGACGTATATCCTTTTGTTTTATCTTGCAGGACAGCCAAAGAGATTTGGGATGGGCCAAGCGAAGCCCAAGAAGAAAGCTTGAAAAGTGTTAATGAGTGCCTCGCAGCAAACAACGGCGATGAACATCAAAACGAGGAAAGTTCTAAGGTAAATTCTGACTCAGATGAAGAAGATGAACTTAGTTATGATGAGTTGATGAATGCTTATGATGAGTTGTTTGATAGGTATAAAATATCAAAATCTGAAAATAGAAAATTAAAAAAGAAAATTGAAAGCTCTCATGTTGATAATTTCTCATGTGAAAAATGTGCTGAGTTTGAGAAATTAAATAAATCTTCCATGCTTGAGGTTGTTAGTTATAAAGAAACTATTTCAATTCTGAAAACTGAAAATAAATCTTTACTGGCAAAAATTTCAGAACTTCAACAAATGGAAAAAGATAATGAGAATCTGAAAGAGTTGAATACTGCTATATCTCAAAAACTACTTCTTGAAAAAGGGAAAGTTATTTTGAATGTTGAAAAATCTGAAATGCTAAAGGAGCTAAGAGATGAAATTGAAAGCTTCAAGAACATGAATGAGAAAACTGTTGAATTGGAAGAGGAGTTGAAAAATCTGAAGAGTGATTTGTCTAAGTTTGTCGACTTCAGTGAAACAATGAATTCAATGCCTAATGAAGAAGTGAGTTTTGAAAAGATCAAACGTGAACACACTTCCATGAACGAAAACTCATTTGAAAAACTCCAAAACGAAAATAGTGCTTTGTTAATTCAAAATTCCCTGCTTGAGAGTAGATTGAAAAATCTTGAAAAAATTGAAAAAGGAAAAAGTGTGATTGTTGATGATCATGATAAATTATTTCCTCTTGAACAAGAAATTGAAAGTTACAAAAGCGTCAATTCTTTGTTGAATGAAAAAATTGCTTCATGTGAAGAAGAGCTTGCTAATTGTGAATTGCACATTTCATCATTGGAACATGAAATTAAAATTTTGAATGAGTCTTTGTGTTTCTGTGATAAAGGAAATGAGAAACAGAAAAATGCTGTTGACCGCTCATGGGTGCATGGAAAACCCCCAAAGGTTAAACATGTTCATGTATCAAAAAAGAGAATGGATGTTTCATGCTACTATTCTGGCAAATATGGCCATAAAATGTATGATTACTTTTTAATGAAATCTGATGATGATGTGGCTTTGAAATCCAGAATGAAAAGTGATACTGGTTCCAAAGATCATGAGAAACCCACAACGAAAAACCTCAACACTCATTATTACAATTGTGGGTTACATGGTCATGTTTTTGAAAATTACTTTACAAAGAAAAATGATGATAAATGGTATGTCAAAAAGAATTTTTCATGCTATTACTGTGGTGAACATGGACACATGATGAATAATTGTAATTCAATGAAAAATGATGAAAATTGGTCCATGAAAAGAAAAACTTCTCACTGCTTTTACTGTGGCCTGAATGGACACTCAATGGATAATTGTACCATGATGAGGGCCGATGATGAATGGTATGAGAGGTAAAATAAAAAGAACACACTTGCTCATGTTAGAACTAACCCCTCGGGACCCAAGATGACTTGGGTACCCAAATCTCCAAAATGAGAATCTATTTTGCAGGGACGCCTTGAGGTCAAGGAACATTAATAAATAAAGGACTCTCAAGATGAGAAAGAAAATGGTTTAATTTTGAGAACTTACTTTGGTTAGGTTCATTTTGAAAAATCTGAAAAGGTAAAAGTTGAGTCTGAAGTTCACATTTAAATATTACATTCCTATTTTGTTGATTTTGGCAACTTCTGAAATGATGAGATCTTGTGAGCTTCATGCTTAGATGAGTTGAACACACTTCTCTTTTCACATCTTGTGAATAACTTTAGTTTTTAAATGCTTTACACTGTGCATAAAGTTTTTCACACTTTTAATCACTTTTTACAAATAATGGTTCATCTTTGCAGACACAGTTTACACACTTAGTTGCATGATACACGTTGCACATATCATACACATCAGTGCATACTTGTAAATAAAGAAGGTCTTTGATTATCTATCCACTTACATGCATAGAAATGCATATACTTCATACTCGTGTGCTTGAATGCCATGCTTATTCGGTATATCAAATGGCGATAGTGGAAGGTTAGATTATGTCCAACTGGAAGCTTTCCACATGTGTGATGGTGGTCTTCAGACCTACATTCTCCGCCAAGTACCGATAATCATTTACTTGAAAACATTGAAAGATCCCTGGTTGATTGCATATATATACTTTATACAACCACTTCTTGATATCTTTCTATGACTCTTCACCTTGTTAAATGAAATTGCATTGATTTAGACATGTTTGTTACATGGCATATATTAAGGGGGAGATTTTTTATAACCGTGCATACATTTAGGGGGAGACATTACTGTGATTAGACTAATTCATCTTTTACATTCAAAACAATCACCCACTCAAATTGCACCTTTTTTAGTTAAATGATTCAATGGAATAAGGATTTCAGTTATTCCTCTCAACACTCTAGAGGACTCTTGAGTCTCTACATGGAAATCACATGTCTCGTAAGGAAAAAGTTGTTTGTCCCACCAAAAATTCTGTATAAGTGGAACGTGAATCCGAGTAGCCGGGAATCCCCCCTGAAACAAAGGAGGAAACTCGTGTCGAAAGGAGAAATAAACCCACATTAAAAATAAGTGTGATTTGCCACCGAGTAGTCGAGAAGTGCCCCTGAGACAAAGGGTACAACTCGCGCCGAAAAGTGACAAAATCCATAGTTAAGATAAGTGATGAAACTGAGTAACCGGAAAATACCCCTGAGACAAAATGTATGACTCGCGTCAAAAGGTTAGTCACCGTTTTATGTTTTATCAAAATTTTGGGGTCATACGTAGCTACCAATATTTGAGCATTATGTATGAAAGTGTATGGATGACTAGTTCTTTTTAGTGTTCTTTAGAAAATCTGATTTTCCATATTACCTTGGAACTCATTGCTCAATCTTCACATATGCACTTTGGGTTTGATTGTTTGAATGCCCTTTATGAATCAGTCATCCATCATGGTTAATGTAGTACTTTATTTATGTAAGCACGACCTTCTTAGTATTGTTCATGCACATCATGTTCAACAATCAATTGTATTATCCTTACACCCGTCCCGAAGGGACTTGCATGAGTCTATATTTAACTATGCATGCTTGAGTGTTTGAATGATTGATCCGTCTTGTTCATAACATACTTCATTTCATTCAGATGCATCTTTAGGATATATATATAGATAACAGCTTAAATAACCCATTGTCAGTTGGTTTTGTTCTTGACAATTGGGGGAGAATAACGTGCTCTTGAACACAATACACTTTGTGCATAGCTTAGTTTCACATTTTACATATAGCATAGTTTCTTTATACTACTTGTGCATAATTAGTCATACATATAGCAAAAAGTTACAAAAATTGAGCATTTGCACTTATTCCACACATCTGCTAATTGCACATAAATTGCAAATTCTTGCTTGGTTCTTGGTTTCTACACCTTCCGTTCATAGGAGATTAATTGCTGGGTTCGTGCGCTCATGTCTCACTCGTTTTTGAAAATTTCACAGTTACTCCTTAGTCCCCCACTTTTTGATAATGTCAAAGAGGGAGATAAAGTTTTTGGTGGCTACAATATATTGTCATCATCAAAAAGGGAGATATTGTTGGGTTCAGTGCGTCCCCTCCTTATTTTTGACAATGGTTTGGATGATTCCAATATATTATTTATTTTATGTTTACTTTATAGTGAAAACATTGTGTGCTTGTTTAGTGAAAAACGTCTTTATGATAAACAAGCTAACGAGATGATATCTTGTTTTACAAGTTGAAATTCAATGGTCCTTCATGAATACAATTTTGATGTTGCCTCATGCGTGCTGTGCATGAGACTTTGGAACTAACATGTGAAATATTATGTTTTGGTAATCTGTTCATGGGGTTTTTAATGAACTAATAAATGCTTGATATATTATTGTCCATGGTAAATGTGAGCTTGGTTTTGCTTTGAACTGCATTAGTAATTTAAATGCGACTAATGTTTGCTTGAACTATGTTGAAACTGAATTTTTCTTGCTCTGAATTTGAATTTAATTGAACTGAACCCTGAACCTTGTGTTCTTGAACTTGATGGTTTGGGTAACCTTGAATGTGCTTGTTGGCTATCACTGAACTGAACTTCATTTGCTAGATTGACTTGGAACTCTTAAATGGAATGCTTTCATCTATTTGATATGTGAGGGTTATGCAGTTTCAGGTTTGTTCTGGACTGAATCAATGTTATGGTTTGGTTTTCTTGCACTTTTTAACATTTGATCACTTGAGTTATTTGGAATGCCCTTAAATGTAACTGGACTGAACTTGAATGCTTTGAAGTTGTTTTTCATGAATGCTTGGCTGAATTTTATTCAGAAATAGTTCTTCATGTTTAAGGCAATTTTTGGTTTGTTATATGGAATTCATGCTTGTGCTTTTAATGGGATGTGATTTGGTGATAACATGGGTAGGCTCATTTTTGTTAACTGTCATTAAAGCTTTCTTTGAACTGGAAATGGCTAAAGATTTGCATTGATGTATCTTTCATGATAATGAGTTTTTTCTGTTATGTATCTTCCATTGACGCTTGTCATTGCACGGACCTTGTCGTCCATTGCACAGACCTTGCCGTTCATTGCACAGACCTTACTCATCATTTCACTGACTTTGTTGATACATTGCATTGAACTGGTTGTACATTGCACCGACCTGGTTGTTCTTTGCACGGACTTTGTTCTACATTGCACCGACATGTTCACTCTTTACACCGACCTGCTCAAGCTTGCAGCGACCCGAACTTCTCATGTGCATTGACCATGAATTCATATGCATAGAAATCATAGAATGCATTATGTGATTCAAATGTGTTTTAACATGAGATTGAATTTGTTAACTTGCAGTTTTGAAGAGGCACCACCGTGTGCTCAAATCCTTTGAAGTTAGTTTCTTCATGAACACTGACATGAGTGTGTTGTCTATACAAGTGCAGGTTCATATTGCTTTCAGACCTATGAATCCATGGTAAGACCTTGTTTTGATGTTATCATTCGCATTGACTTGAGTATGTGTTTTTAAATAGTGCAGACTCAATCATGCCCACAAACTCTCAATGCCAATGGTAAGAACTCATCTTGGCTGAATCTTCATGAGGCTTAAATGAATGTGATGCAATCGCATGATTTCCGGGTTTAACTCATAGTCTCCTAAAAAGTTCATGTAGCATCATGTTTTTTTTGGTTTCTAATTTACCTTTCAAAATCTGGTTTGATTGATGTTTTTAAGACCCCTCATGCATGTCATTCTATTGCTTTTGAATGGGGTTTAATGGTGTTTTATTAGTCCTTAATATTTTTGGGGTTTCAATTGAGTTTTACAAAGTTTTCTGCTCTGTCAGTAAAAGTGTAGACTCATAGAGTCGACACTTATTATGAGTTGTTCTGTCGGCTGCGTTGTTTCACAAGACAAGACAAAAAGTGTGGATTCTATGAGTCGACACTTATAGCCTGCAAAAAGTGTCGACTCATAGAGTCGACACTTTTGCTCTGGGTTGTTCATTTACTGTTCTTGCAGAACACCTTGCAAAAAGTATCGACTCTAAGAGTCGACACTTTTTCTGGTTCGTCCGGAACGGGTTTTCCGGATTGGTTTAGAAACCCACTTTTTGTGATCCGATTTGCTTGCGCTTTTTATCCTATTACCCTTAGGGTTTGTCCCATCTATTAAGGGTGTATTTGAAGGGTTTTGTGCTGGGTATTGCGGTCTTTTGCTACTGCTTTTACTTGGGTGTATGTATCCTACGATCTCCATCGTAGGAGGTAATCTTGGTGCTAACATTGCTCCATTTGTTGCAGGAAGGAAGAGGAGGGTGCCGCCCCACCTGGAGGAGGAGGAAGAAGAAGAGGAGAACGTCGTCCAAGAGCTATTCTCTACCGATCTGTCCCAGCTTTGATAGCGTACCTTGAAGATTCAACCCTGGACATCTCCTACGGACTTGGTCGAGTTCCACTCGGCGAAGAACACTCTCCGGTGCACCGTACTACTCCTTTGAGAGGATTTCACTGTAGATTTGAGGGGGATCTTTCTTCTCTCATCTCTATTCATCTATTTGAGCATAGATAGTTGTTTGGGTGTTTATTGTATATCTTCTCTTTTCATCAAACTAAGAATACGCTGTGTATGGGCGGAGTTGTATCTCCGCGTGTTTGGTTTTATTGTGGGGAAAGGCTCCCCGTGTTTAGTTGTGTGTGGACGGAGCTACGACTCCGTGTGGTTGTCGAGTCCGGGGTACGTTCCCCGACCGTGTGTGTGTGTGTGCTGCAGTAGCAGCGTGTTGAGGCAAGGCCTCATGCCGTCGTGCGTGTATTGCTGCGAAAGTAGTGTGTGGTGTTGGGGCTCATCCCCGTGTTGCTACGTAAGTAGTGTGTAGTGAAGCCTCACCGGATTCCAGTGCGGGGTGGACGTAGGGAGCCCATCGTGGTCCTGAACCACCTAAAAATCTCATGTTTCATGTGATTATCTGTGTGATTGATCATATCTTCTATCTCCCTTCATTGGTCCATTAAATAGATTTTTAATTCACTGCATAATCGCACCTCGCTTCATCCGCTCTCCGTGTTGGGCTTGATTTCATTAAGCACTTGCATTATCTATCTATTTGAGATCAGAAAGATCAAGAGAACATCTTTAATCTCACGTCTGTTTAGGCTAATCAACACTAGTATTTTTAATTCTGCTGTGTTAAGCTAAGAAAGTTTTTAAAAATCCGCCATCTTGGAAAGGGGACAATTCAACCCCCCTTCTTGTCCGCCATCTCTCTGGGCCAATAGAGTATGTTGATTCTAAGTTGGGGGGAGAAGAGAGGGAAGTAGACGCATTGGTTAATGATCAAATTCCTTTGCTTGCCCTTCATGAAATTGATACGTCCTTGTTCCAAGTAAAGGATGGAGAAAATGTGAGCTTGGAGAGTGAATTGAGTTTAGCCATGAATCATTCTTCTTGGGTAATTGAGGAACCAGGTACTCCACTTGAAATTCACTCTAATTGGGCATCTCATGATTTAGGGGAGGATGTGGATCTTTTACCCATCCTTGACCTTGGTGAATCCAAAATCATCTCGTATATTCTACAACTAGCCAAATGGTCAGATCCATCTGAGCCTAATGAGAATCCTTGTGTTAAGGAGCAAACTTATTTCATTCCCAATCCTCCTTATCTCCTTGACACTGACCATGTGGTGGACTCCCCAAAAATCCATAACACCCTCATCCTTTCTCACCTGAACAGTACGCAAGTAAATCCTAAAAGTAAGAATGAAGAAGAACAGTTGGGGAAAAGTAAGGTCCGCATTGATGTGTTTAATACTTATAAAGACCTTAAATATACAGAGGAATATTTTATAATTGAAGATATGATAATTCCTTTGTCATTCTCTGACCGAGAGGGTCCATCTAGAATCTTAGACCCACCTTGGCATCCTTCTAGCCCATATGCATCAAGGCATAATCTTTTTCTCCAATGGTACAAGGGCTGAAATTTATCGAAGGATAAGATTACTTGGTGGCTCATTTTGAATGCCACCCGTTGGTTATTGAGCTACATGACGTCTGGCTGAAGACGTAAAACTTAGCGCTTCTTGTGAGGTAACTCAAATTTTTAATAGTTTCGTGTGTTAATAAATGGCTTATTGGGAGGCAACCCAAATTTTTATTATGGTTTTATTTTTATTTTATAGGTGTGAATAAAGGATAAGTTGGGGGGAGAGTGAAGATTACTTGCACCTATGCCTCGCCTTTAACGGCCAAGTACCGCCTTTGGTCTATCAAGGATGCCCATCGAAGTTCACATACATCAGGTTGTCTCATTCTTTCCCAAAAATATCATGTTTACATTATTCATTATTCCATATTGTTCATGCCATTGAGGACAATGTCATTTAATTTGAGTGGGAAGGAAATCATGTTACATTCTTCATTGCATTATTCAACAACCTACTTTTTCCATTAAAAAAAAACCAAATAGAGTTTTCTTGAATCATGCTCTCACCAAAGTGAATCCGGAATGGAAAAGGCTATGGAAATGGATGATGGAGATTGTTTTGTAATCTAGCCAAGAGAAACTGACTTAGAATCTTCTAAAAGTCCATTAGCACTGATAAAAAGAAAATCATTTACACACTAATGAAACAAGCAGGACAAGCCTTCTATTATTTAAGTGTGGTGTTTGATAGTGTACAGTTTTCAGTGAAGAAATCTTTTTGAAAAAAGCTACCAGTCAAATCAAGTGTGAAAAATCACACCTTGAAAAAAAATTATGAAAAAAAGAAAAAAAACTATGGAAAATGCCCTATATCTTAGTAACCCAGCCTACTTCTCCTAAGACAAGAGATGAGGTTCGCGTCAAACGGTGAAGGGATGTGCAGCACATGTGTTTGAAAAAAATGATGAAATAAGATAGAGAGAAAGCTACCATGCTCAATGTTCCGAACTGGAAATTGTAAAATTAAATGACACCTATCTGGAATAGCAATATGAGGGATGCAATTGTCCGGCGATGGATTTAGATTTCACGAGCACGAGTGCTATTGAACTTTGGTTGTATTCTCAATTATGTCAATTCATATCTCATTTAAAGGCTAGTGCGCTTAAATGGTCTGGAAATCATGCTCCTAAGTCAATTCTATGAAAGATGATCTGAAAATGAGACTAGGATATTTTTAAACTCTTGTTGGTCCTAAACTTTAAAATTATTTGCATTGTTAAGGGACTAGCAATGAGTAAGTTGTGGGGTGTGATGAATGTATATTTTTACATGTTACGTAATGATATACACACTTTTTATGAGCTTTAATATTAATAAATATGTACTTATCACACTTAATTGTAATCTAGATCAAAATATTTAGTTACATGGAATTAAGTACATTTTAATAAATAAACTCTCTTATTTTTTAGGCATGAAGAGGGAGAAGGCAAGAAAGAATGAGATTTACAAGTTTGCACGATAATGGGTCAAAAGTCCATTAGCATGAAAAGATAAAAAGAAAATTATATATACATCAATGGGCCAAAGGCCCATGACCCAAGCACAAATCGGCCAACCACTCACGCGACCCTCTTTACAGCGCAAGCGATGGCGCAAGCGGCCTTCTCACGCGAGGCGGCTTCGACGGTCTAGCGAAGCGGTAGACGGGCGTTGAGGGTCAACGCGGGCGTGGGGGCGTTCGTACGCGAGGCGGCTTCAACCCGCAGAGGCAGTCAACGCTGGCAGACAGGTGGTAAAAGTGCGGGCGAGGCTGGCACGGACACGGAGCCGGGCGAATGCGGGTGCGGCTCACGCTGAGGAGAGGAGGTCGGCAAGTGGAGGTCAGCGCTGTAGGGCGCTACGGCGGTCAGCGAAGTGGGTGGCCAGTCAGCTTCACACGGGTGGCCGACGCGGTAGGAGGAGAAAGGCCAACGGTTGGCAGGCACAAATGCGGGCGATGAGGCGAGATCGACGTGGGTGGGCATGTGCCCCCTTCATGCGGCCAAAGGCACCTCACATGCCTCTTCCCCTTTGGCATTTCGAACGAGGGCATGTGCCCTCTTCAAACACGGAATGGCCAAAGCTTCAAGTGAGGGAGCCCCCCATTAAACCACGCATGCAAGTCCATTCAACAAAGGTGACTGCGACTTCTCTGAAGGCCCATTCATACGATAGAGAAAAGGAGAAAAGGAAGAGAGAGAAAGAGAGAGGAAAGGAGAGAAATAGTGTTATTTGGGCCCTATAAAAGGAGGGCATGGGAAGGAGTTCCCCCTCTCCTCTCTCTCACACATACGTAGATTGAAGCTTTCATTAGTTTCCCTTCCACTCCTAGTTCCTTAGTGTAGGATTAGGCTTTCCCATTTTATTTCCTTTTGTTATTGTTTTAATTTTGTTGTAAGTTATTTTTGTTACAATTTGTATGCATTCGTGAGTTGGTTTATTTTAAGTTTAATTCCAGTGTTAGTTTTATTCAACTCTTCATTTTGTTATATAATCTTTTCCCATCTCTCTAATATTCTTCTAAAATTCTTTATCGATCATCTTCTTAATTTCTTCCAAAGACGGTCAAGAGAAACGGATCTCTCCGGTCGAGTGCACGTAGTCGTCTTTGACGATTCGTAAACCAAAGGCTCGAGGAGACGACGCCGTTACCCTCACACCATGGCCACAAATCTATCCCAGTTCATCCATTTTTATTTCGTATTTAATTTTTGTTGGAATCAAATTCTCTCTTTCTAGATTTCTAAATTTCTATTTCTTTACCCTCCATATTTCTTTAGATTTTGTTTCATGTTCATTTAAATTCTAAAAAAATCAAATTGAAAACATTCAATCATTTTTGCTTTAAAAAGAAATTTTAAGTTATCAATTTCAACCTCAACCTCTCTGTGGATTCGACCCCTGCTCACCTGTGTATTACGGTTAATTTGTATTATATTATGGGTTCAGTATTTTGATTGAGTGCCGCGTGTTTTTAACGATGAACATTTCGGCACGTCAAATCCATCCTAAGTATGTGGTGCATTTGGAGGTGGTGTCGGAAGAGCTTTCCACCAAGTACGCACATCCTTGTTCAAATGGAAGGTGGTGAGATGGACCTTTTCTTGATCAGTGCATTGCATAACGTCAAATATTCTGTTCATTTCGTCAATCCAATTCTCCGCCTTGTCGGGGTTGGAGAATCCGGAGAATCATAGAGGGTTCATGCTCCGAAAATTTCCGTTTAGATTACCCGTGCCAACCTGTGTGCCAGCTTGGGCCATAGTCTGTAGGGCCTGGGTAAGACCCGCAACTGTTTGCTCCATCGCTTCCCAATTAGCACGATTTGCAGCACATTCAGCGGCCATTAAAAAAGGTGGAGTGCCTGAGATAGTAAACAAGTAATTAATTCCGATGGGATTGATAGAAATTAACCTAGAGATAATTTCTAATGAGCTATTTCATCCCGGGCTCTACCCCATCTCTCATAGGTGGGAAATTTCTTTCCTTAGTTCATAGGTGTGGGTCCTTAATCCTTGGACTTAGCCTATGACATGATATTTTTCTAGGACTTACTTATGCCTAGGCTCTGATACCACTTTAACTGTCATGCCCTGAGATATAAGTACAGCGGAAGATATTCGAGAATGTGAACAGCCGGCTAGTACGCCGCAAGCGAGCAATATAATCAGAGCGCTAACACATTCACACATAAAAGGGAATGCACAAGATAATATACTCAAAACTTCACTTTATTGAATAATATCCAAAGTACAATGATAATTAACTCTTTTTACTAGGCTCAAATAAATGAAAAATTACATAGACTCGACTTGACTCCTGACTCTACTAGGTCTCTTCTCGATCTTTAATCCCGCTAGATGTCCTGAAAAGATTGAAAAAGTAGGGAATGAGCACACTTACCCAATAGGTATCTTCGTATCAACATGAAGGCAATGTTTAAGTATTTAACATTTTTGCTCTAGGAAATAAGATAAATGCATATGATGAAACATGCGAACAAAACTATAGTAACAACGCAAGTAACAAGATGTGACTATGAAGATATGATATTTCTTGATATAGATTGAGAGGATAATCATTCAAGAATATATAGTGGCTTTTTATATAACATGAATGTACTAGTATGTATCGAGAATGTATTTTTCATAACCATGAAGATCATGCACTAGAAAGTCATGTCACAAGAATGTATAATTTCATGTATAGCCTCGTGGTTTTCACTCGTCTATAAAAAAAGTACTCCTAGCGCAATGCGATTCCAGTATCATCGTACCCCATGGTTTTCAGCACGTTTCTGACATTCAGCCGAGGGGGCTAGCATGGAGCCCTTGGACACAATCAATGCCCGAACTACATCTTCAAGTTATAAATCAAGCTACTTTCACGAGAAATATCAATAAAGTAGGCCAATAATGTACAAGTTCAAACTATAGTTTCATGATATCAAGCTAAGAATGCACCAATTTTGAACACGAGAATTAAAAGAATGATTTAAGACAAGGTCATGCCACAGACAGAATTTGGCAGCATAATGGCATGTTCTTTTAACTTTCATAATTCATTACATAGCTTTTGATTAAGGTATTAGGTTTGGGATAATTGATGGATCATCTAGGAACATAGGAAAATCAACCCTTGGGTCAAACATCGGGTTAAATAACTCAGTGATAGGAAACGGTCTAGTTTGGGCCATTTCATGAATTAGCCGTCACATCCCTGGCCCTGTTGACACCCATTTTTTACCGATAAGTTGAGTCGTTTCTCTTACTCCCGTTTCTTGATGCCTCGAGTTGTCCATCACTCGTCGGGGCTATTTTCAGGCGTGATTTGGGCCAGTTTTATGGGTTGCCTCCCTCCTTGGTTAGGTCCGAATTGATTCAGGACTTAATGGGCCTTGGTTTTGGTTGATTGTGCTTTTCTATGAGTTTCAATACCCAAATGCATGTACGGTTCGTCCCTGGCCGCTCAATCCATGTGCGGTTGACTGTGGACCGTCCCTCTATTTTGGAATATTTTTGTTAATTTTCTGAATTTCCACCGACAAGCCTTTATGCGGTCCTACTCTAGCCGTTCAACTTGATGCACAGACGGAAAGTAACCGCTCATCGCTCAGAGTCCTGCGCTTGAAGGTTTTCTCAGATAATTATCCAATTAATCTATTTATCACCGACAAGGCTAGAACGGTTTGTCCTTGGCCGCTCTACACTTGGACGGTCTCATTGGAGCCGTTCATCTATGAGAGTCCAAACGGCGAACGTTTCGGTCAGTTCGATGGATAATTCGGATTATTTATGATTTATTTTGAATTTCCACCGATAGGGTTGGACGGCTAGAAGGTGGCCGCACATCCAGTTGAGCGGTTTATCGTAAGACCGTTCATCCCTTCGATTCCCGAATTTCAACAGATTTTATCCCATTATCTGTGGCTTTATCCCCAACTTCTCCCGTCATTTTCTCCACGGATAATCAACCATTTTGAGTGTCGTTTCGACTGGATAAAAGATAAGTCAATTATCTACGATTTTCCTTTGATTACCTCGACCTGAAAGTGACTCTAAACCTTAATTTCGAGGCTGGCTTTCAAGGCTCTATAAATAGACCCTAAAGGCTACCTTTGAAAAAGGGGGAGATTTTTGGTCGACGGCAAAGCCCTACCGCATTCTTGAGCGACCTAGCACCAAGGAGGGAGGCTTTCTACGTCCATGCAAGCCTCCGGTTCAAGGAGTAGTCGATGTTTTGAGTCCTTTGTGTTTTATAGCTTTCGTCACTGTTCATTGCATGCATTGCTTTCTCCCTACGCTCTTCTTCACCTTCATAATCATGCACACATCCACCCACGTTTTTGACACCCTAGGGGTTTAAAATCCCCCAGGTATCCCCCTTTCCACTTACTTATGTTCATCTCTTACTATCTTGACATTTACTACACCATTCAGTTCTAATCTAGGTTGTTGCTTTGTTTCTTTACGTTGTTTTACAGGTCAGCACTTCATCAGCACGAGGCCCATCCCCTCTGGCCGGCTGGAGAGGGTGGAGGTTGGACCCCTTTGCGACTTCTGGCCCGGTGGTCTCGAGCGGTTCCCTTCTGTCCGTGCAAGGAGACGTGCGGTGCATCTTCGGCTGTTCTTCTTCGTCCGGCGGTCGTTACAGAGCCACTAAACAGCCAGGAGCACTTTCTCCCGCATCTTCTGCAACACCCTTAGGCGGTCCATCGTAAGACCATGCGTCATATAGGCGGTTCTTCATCAACCGCTCATCTTCCCAATGATGCAGCTAGGCGAGTGTCTCCCCTTCCTTTCCAAAGCACGGCGTGTTTATCACGTTCGGCGCTTTGGTGGCGATCACGGTCATTTTCGTTTTCTGTTCTCCTCTTACTATTTTTCACTTACTCATCGCATGTTGATTTATTCATAACACCATCTTCCTTTAAGTAAGAGGAGAAAATATATCTACAGGCCCCAACTTAACATTAGTGGTCATGGTATGGCCGTAACTTGGATAGAATCGATGCATGAAGAAAGAAGTGTTTGTTAGAATATATAGGGCAAGACTAAGATTCAGAGGGGGGGGTGAATGAATCCCAAATAAAAATTTACTTCATTTAAAAACCTTCTCAGAAGGAATCGTGCAGAAATAAGACCAGTGGGCTCAATCTAAATAGATGTTCAATTGAGACTCACACTTGAACATAAAGCATGCATCAACCACTATATGAAGACCAAGTGCGGTAAGATGAAGACTAGAACCAATCTAAGTGAAAACATTCTCAAACACTTCATAATAAAGCTTGCACAGCAGAAGATAATACTATGGACTCACCAAACTACACGCTAATCAGATCTTGACACAAGAGAAAAACACTGAGTTCCACAGAAATGCTCAACCAGTCGAAAAGCATTAGTTAACAACAATGGAAGATCTCAGTGAGTGTGCTGAATGGATAAAGAATGTAAGTATGACACAGTGAATCATATAGCAAAACCCATGCAAGACAAGACTCGAACACTTAGCACACAATGAGATTGCATAACACGAACTGATCATTCATCTGTCAGACCAACCATCAAATGCTTAACCAACTATGAAATCACCGCGCAGACTTAACACACACTTGAGTTGTTAAAGAGGTAGAGGAAATAAAGTTAGACAAAAACACAAACACAAACCATGGCACAGAGGATTTTAGATGGTTCGGTCTGCTACCACAGACCTACGTCCATCCCCCACTCAGAACCAAGTGAGGCTTCCCTTGCTCTAAGCAAGAAGCAGACTCAGTCTGCAAACAACCGCTGCCTTACAGCTTGCCCTGAGGGAGATAAATCCCTCGACTTGGTCTTGCTTCCCAGAAGACTAGCACCCCAGCTCTGCTATCCACAGAACTAGAATCGGAGGCAAACCTCCCTTCCTCCAAATTGGAGGGGAAACCATGAGTGGCACCCAACCACTCACAACCAGAGACCCCAGTGTCCCTTCCTCTGAAACCCAAAGGAAAACCATGAGTGACACCCCGCCACTCACAAACCGGAGACACGGTCTCCCTTCTCTTGAATCCTCAGGAGAAACCCGACCTCAAACCAGAGGATCGGAAGAACGAAGTGGAAAAAGAAAACAACAAAAGAAAATAGAACAAACATAAAATGGAAATGAATGTAGCTCTGGCAGAAGTAGATTGGTTTGGATCTTATTCAGAAACCAATAGAATGATTATCTTCAATGTGCTTCAGCCGCTTCACTTTCACTTCTCTCTCAAACTCTCTATATCTCTCAGCACTCTCACTCTAATTCTGCTCTCTTTTCTCTCTTCTCTTTCTACTTGCTTGCAGCTCCTTTCTTCTGGCTGCTCTTTTCTCAGATGGCTGGCTCTGGCTATCCTCTTATTTTCAGCAATTTTCTCAGAGGAGGCTGCTCCCTATTTATACTCAAAACAGTGGCTCCGGAAAAAGGCACTGTGGATAGGGTTTGGACCATGTGGCAGGTACAAGAATGTTCCTCCAATGATGAGACTTGGATCACGTGCCCATCATAAGCTCCCTATGAACACGTGCCAGCTTCCCGTCATTCAAGGAACAAATGCCCAACTTTAGTTCGAGCTCACGTGCTAGCCTTACTCTATCAATTAAAAGAAAAACATTCGTCAAACACCTTATGATCAGATGTGTATCAAGATGATGTATATGCACAGTCCTGTGTAATATAGGTAGACCTTATATGCATGAGGATGACTGAAGATGCACTGACCTTATATGCCAAAAACCAAAATGTGCACCGACCTCATTTGACATGAAACAAAATGTGCACAGACCTTATATGCTGTAAAGCAAAACGTGCACAAACCTTAATGAACTAAAGCTCAAATGTGTATCGACCCTTTTAGTCAATGTAGCAAAAGTGCATCGACCTTAGTTACTGTTCCTAGTCGATGTGCATCGACTTTGGAAAGTAGCATCGACCTTATGTGCCATAGACAAAACGTGCACTGACCTTAGATGCCATGAACTAAACATGCATTGACCTTAGATGCCATGAACCAAAAACGTGCACAGACCTTAGATGCCATGAACCAAAATGTGCACCGACCTTATATGTCATAAAGCAAAACATGCACAGACTTTATATGCTGGAGAGCAAAGAAATATCAACCTCATGTGTCGACTAACAAAGGGTGCACAGGCCTTGAATGTTGAATGCACAAAGTGCACAAACCTTATGAATGACTAAGGTAAATGTGCACCGACCTAGGTCCTGCCCAGACTAGATGTGCATCGATCTTGGTCTTGCATAGACTGGATGTGCTCGACCTTGTAACGCATGTGAAATATACGCTGACCTGTCTAACACAAATGCAAACAAGCATCGACCTTAGTGAGCAATTGTTCTACACTAGCGTCGACCTTAGTTCTATGTAGACAGAACAAGCTTCGACCTTAGTGTGCAAATTGTTCTACACTAGCATCGACCTTACCTGACAGACAGAGAGTATATGCATCGACCTTTCAATGCAGTTGTTGACTTAACACTTTGACCAATTGACCTGTTGTCAGTTCATGAACAGTGTCATTGACCTGCGTTGACTTTCTAAATCACCTTCAAAATCCGTTCTGACAAACTACATACTTCTATGATGAGATCATTAATAAATGCATCAAAGTTTTATCTATAATGACTTATAATATTGACACCATAAAAATCACAGGGACACAACAATCTCTCCCTTTTTGATGGTGACAATATTATGAGTCATTGCAATGAAATAGTCATGATGATCAATATAGCATATTCATTAATGACTCTCATGCATATTGACTCACATGCATATTGACTCATATGCATATTCTCCCCCTTTGACAACATTAAAAAGGAAGTAACAGAAGCTAAACCCTCACAAGGACACATGAGATGCACTCACAATGATGCTCCCCTTGAGGCAGTCTGATAAGCCCCCCTGAACAATACTCCCCCTGAACAGATAATTCCCCCTTTGGCAAGGTAGAAGAAGTGGAATAAAAATTTTATCAACAAGTGAGGTGCTAATGAAGCAATCCTCCCCCAACTAAATCACAGGGACAATCAAGAATTAGTGAGAAGTAACTAAACAATGTGTGATCAACGGCAGTGAGCAGGATATGAGCACAAAAGTTTTGATTGGATTTCCAATGAATATATAAGACAAGAGGATTTTCATATAGGCCAATTTAGCAGATAGGAACGAAGGGATTCTCAATCAGACACTAATTTCATAAATCAGAATAAGTTTAAGTTCAGACTCGTTCATTATACCAGAGTTATGATCAGATCCTTATTCACATGTATGGTTCAAATCTAATAAATTCAGAGTTTATCAATGAAAATTCTTTTAAAAGAAAGACCTGCATTCTTGTTTAATAGAAATGAACCAATTTTCCATAAAGGAGCCATGTCAACCTCCTATTATCTTACTCAAATAAACCAATGACACCTCTAGGAGTTACTCAAAAATAGTATTGAAGTTAAACACAAAAACAATTCTGTTTAAGTTCACAAGGTTTCAGCACAACACCTTGACCTTCGGTCACATTTTCATACTTTTTTCCTTTTGGCTCAGAATATTTTTAAGAGCAATCAAGTATAGTCAACACCTTTTGACTTAAGGGTACACGTTGATCAGACACCAGTACCCCTAGTTACTCAGTGAGACTAACTGTCTTGCTTCAATTTGAACAGAGATAGCAAGGACACCTCATGACTAGGTCCACTCCATTTCTTTGATGGAAGGCTTAGTTTCTCAGTGTAGCCTTTGTCATTGCTCTGCCATGAGCATTGAACTACAATTTTATCATGCTACCCTTTAGAGTTTTTAGATAGTTCTATGTTTACAAAATAATACTTTATCCAAGTACCTCAACTAAAGACGGTCATGATTCTATATTTTCATATTCAAGAAGATTTTTCAAGACACAACAATGTGAAAGCTGGTTAAAGCCTATTAAACTGAAAATAGATTCTTTTCAAGAGATTTATCTTTAAACTCAGGAAAATCATTAAAATTAAACCAAAAAATTATTTAGGGCTATCATAATCATGTATAATAGAAGATTCTGAAACAAGGTTGTTCAGATTTATGATCATAGTAGACAAATTGGAATTCTTCTGAATTTTGAGTGTTCTTGAAGATAGGTGACAAACAAGACAGAGAAGACAGTCAAGTGGTCAGGTATGAAACTTAACAGCTGCCAAAAGATTTTCCGGAAAGTTCAGTAAAAAAATAGCAGGTAGAGGGTGATTCCAGATTGATGCCAATTGTTGTGAAATAACTCCAAGGAGATTGGCTGAAAGGTATGATAATGACATCCAAGTAGAAGATTAATTATTGAGATTTCAGACAAGACTCAGTAGATGCAGAGAATTGAAAGGAGTTTCAAAACCATTTTTAGAGAGAGAGAGAAATCATTTTCAGAAAGAGAGTTTGGTGCAGTTTTCTCATTATTTCACATCAAATTTTATCTTTACTCCCCCTAAGTGTATGCATGAGCTAACCAACAATTGCATTGACTCCCCCTAACTAAATGCAATGTATGACTAGACTTCGAATGCAAACATATGCAAGACATTAAAATGACATGATTGATGATCAATATGCAAGATCCTAGACATATAAGTGATTCATGGTACTAGGCGGAGGGCTAGCCTCTACGCATAATGTGGGTTTCTAGATAGAAATGATCTGGCTTTCTCCCAACATCCCATTTGATATACCATGAGTTCAAGCAAGATAAAATGCAGTCCTATATGGATCAAAAAAAAATTAATGTCTTTTTCCAACACATATGTATACAGGTGAAAAATTATATACAGTAAATGTTCAGTGAGAGATATGCATTATGACATATACAATTGTCAAACAGATGCAGTTGACATATGCAAACCTCATGTAGTTCAGATTTTTCAGAATATGGCATTCAATTTACTCTCATCCCAATGTATGTACAGATAATTCAACCTATGCATTTGAAGGCTTATGAAGGATAATGTAGAAAGTTAAATTCAGATGAGAGCATGTATGTATGAAATTTTGATTAGCAAATTAAACATGATGTGCAACTTTCTAAATGGGATTATTGAAGACTGAAATGATCAAACCTGTTAAGAGCAGAAATGGGGTTCTATCATATTCAGGTGCCTTGGCTTATTAACCCCTTTTTATTCTTCATCTTCCAAGGCACTCCTGCAAAATAAATTCTTACTTTGCAGATTTAGGTACCCAAGTCTCCTTGGGTCCTGAAGGGTCAGTGACATCTCTGAAGGGTGCTTTCCATGATTTCTGAGCATAAGATTCATCAATTTTCATTACATAGCAGTTATCCATAGAATGTCCATTCTGACCACAATAATAACATGAAGTAACATATCTTAAGTTCTTTTTGTACACATTACTATAAGCATAGAATCTATGTGCATGAACATTAATGTTTCTTTCATTGTCCTGAAGATTATGTTTTCTAAGACCTGCCAACCAGCACTCAAAGGCTCGGTGGCCAGGTTTTCCACATTCAAAATATGCGATGGTTTTTCTTCCAAAAATAGGTTTATTTCCACAAAAAACATTTTGTCTAGTAGGGAGATTGACAAATGTAGAATTAAATTTTCTACCATGAGTATGTCAACATTCAATTTCTCTATGGCCTAGCTTCCCACAGGTTGAGCACATAATATGTTGGCCTATTGAAGCATATTTATCCTTTCTGAAGACATGCTGGTGAGATTTACCCTTACATTTGGCAAACCAGCATTGTGCAACAACATGTCCTATTTTCCCACAGTGAAACCAATGAATTTTTTCTTTTTGGACAATAGGATGTTTTCTGTCATGAAAATTTCTGGCATGCACGCTATCATCTTGTTTCATGACAAAGTAATTATGCATATAATGTCCATACTTCCCACAATAATGACAAGAACTATTGGATTTTTTTGAAGGATGGGTTTTCTCATTGTTGAATTTCTGTTTTTGAGTTTTTAGATTTTCAAGATGTTTCTGAGATTTATTATTCTATATTTGAATTTTCCTTTGTTCAAGTATTTTTTGATTTTCGGCCCTTTTCACTTGAGATGTGGTGGCTACATTTGATGCTTTTACAAAAGATGTCATCAGTTTATTTTCAAAGCATTTCTTATTAATCGGCTTGTGGCCTAGCCCTTCTTTTCTGAAGTTGACCTTGACTCCTAGCAGCTTATCCAAATTTTCTTGCCCATCAACAAATTTAGACAAGGAGTTTTTTAAATCCTAAATCTCATTTTCTAGAGATGCAATGTGTATTCCATAACTTGTAATATCTTGTTCACTGCAATTAACAACTTCATTCAAAACTTTGTTAGCAGTTTTGTATTTTTTGATCTCCTTTTTAAACTCATCAACTTTTTCAGATTTGTCTGTACTGACAGTTTTCCCTTTTTCCAATGTGAGAAGCCTTTCAGATATAGTAGAGTTCAGTTGTTTTAACTTCTCATTTTCTTCTTTAAGTTTATCATTTTGAATTAACTCATTTATTAGAACCTGATCCTCTGAGTTAATTTCATACTTTCTTCTAGTTTCAAATTCCTTCAGATCTCTTTGCTGTTTTTTAACATTTTTCTGTAACACCACGTTTACAGACTTGATAGCATCAAATTTTTCAGCAAACAGATTCTTCTCTTGTTTAAGTTTCTCAAATTTTTCTTCATTTTCTTTAACGCATTTTCTGAGAGATTCATTTTCATATTTCAATTTATTAAGTTCTGAGTTAACACACTCAAGATCTTTCAACAATTTTTTATTCTGAACTGAATTATTGATAAGATTTTGATCAGTATCTGTTGAACTAAGTTTTTCTTCCAGTTTAGAAATCTCATTTGCAAGTTCTTGATTTTCATTCTTTAATAAACCAATTTGTTTCTTAAACTTTTGGATATCCGACAAATAACCATCATAAGACTATTTCAGTTTTGAACAGTTTTCACATGAAGAATTTGAACTATTCCTACCAATAGTCTTTTTCAATTTTTTGTGTTGTTTTCTTAACATCTCATGGGACTGTAATAAACCACCATATGCATCCTGCCAATCATCTAGAGTGAATTTCTCAAAAGGGTTTACCTAATTGTTGTCGTCCTCTTCATTTTGGTTGCTGCTTTGATCGCTACCATTAGCCATCATGCATTGGTCTTCACCTCTCCTGTGGGCTAGCTTCAGCTTGTCCGGAATATCTTTAGCTGACCTGCAATCATTGAGACAAGGGTAAAAGGCCTTGTCAGTAGCTACTTTCATCAATTCAAGAGCTCTTTGATTTTTACCACACATCGATCTATCAATGTCAGTCCATTTGGACTTGTTCTTTGGTAGCCTGTGTGGACCGTGTGAAATGAGCTTCCACAGATCATGATCAATAAATTTGACAAACATACGCAAGTTGTTAAGCCACAGATCGAAATTAGTACCATCAAAAACCGGTGGACAGGCCATGGGAAATATTAACAAACAGTTCAATGCACTAAAATAGATGTGCTCAGAAATGCACCAAGGGAACCGCAGGATCAACTGTGGATCGTTGGATCCGATGAACCTGTAACCCGCTCTGATACCACTTGTTAGAATATATAGGGCAAGATTGAGATTCAGAGGGGGGGTGAATGAATCCCAAATAAAAATTTACTTCGTTTAAAAACCTTCTCAGAAGGACTCGTGCCGAAATAAGACCAGAGGGCTCAATCTAAATAGATGTTCAATTGAGACTCACACTTGAACACAAAGCAAGCATCAACCACTATATGAAGATCAAGTGCAGTAAGATGAAGACTAGAACCAATCTAAGTGAAAACGTTCTCGGACACTTCACAGTAAAGCTTGCACAGCAGAAGATAATACTATGGACTCACCAAACTACACGCTAATCAGATCTTGACACAAGAGAAAAACACGAAGTTCTACGAAAATGCTCAACCAGCCGAAAGGCATTAATTAACAACAATGGAAGATATCAGTCAGTGTGTTAAACGTATGAAGAATGTATGTATGACCCAATGAATCATATAGCAATTCCTGTTAACATTGCAACCCATGCGAGACAAGACTCGAACACATAGCACACGATGAGATTGCATAACACGAACTGATCATACATCAGTCAGACCAACCATCAAATGCTTAACCAACTATGAAATCACCGCGCAGACTCAACTCACACTTGAGTTGTGAAAGAGGTAGAGGAAATAGAGTTAGACAAAAACACAAACACAAACCACGGCACAGAGGATTTTAGATGGTTTGGTCTGCTACCACAGACCTACGTCCATCCCCCACTCAGAACCGAGTGAGGCTTCCCTTGCTCCAAGCAAGAAGCAGACTCAGTCTGCAAACAATTGTTGCCTTATAGCTTGCCCTGAGGGAGACAAATCCCTCGACCTGGTCTTGCTTCCTACAAGACCAGCACCCTAGCTCTGCTATCCACAGAACTAGAATCGGAGGCAAACCTCCCTTCCTCCAAACCAGAGGGGAAACCATAAGTGGCACCCAACCACTCACAACCGAAGACCCAAGTCTCCCTTCCTCTGAAACCCAGAGGGAAACCATGAGTGACACCCCGCCACTCGCAAACCGGAGACACAGTCTCCCTTCTCCTGAATCTTCATGATAAACCCGACCTCAAACCAGAGGATCAGAAGAATGAAGTGGAAAAAAAACAACAAAAGAAAATAGAACAAATAGAAAATGGAAACGAATGTAGCTCTCACAGGAGCAGTTTGGTCTGGATTTGATCCAGAAACCAACAGAATGATTATCTTTAATGTGCTTCAGCCGCTTCACTTTCACTTCTCTCTTCTCTCTCGAACTCTCTCTCTCTCTCAACACTCTCACACTAATTATGCTCTCTTTTCTCTCTTCTCTTTCTACTTGCTTGCAGCTCCTTTCTTCTGGCTGCTCTTTTCTCAGACGGCTGGCTCTAGCTATCCTCTTATTTTCAGTAATTTTCTCAGAGGAGGCTGCTCCCTATATATACTCAACACAGGGGCTCCAAAAAAAGGCACCGTAGATAGGGTTTGGACCATGTGGCAGGTACAAGAATGTTCCTCCAATGATGAGCCTTGGATCACATGCCCATCATAAGCCCCCTATGACCACATTCCAGCTTCCAGTCATTCAGGGAACACATGCCCAGCTTTAGTTCGAGCTCACGTGCTAGCCTTAATCTGTCAGTTAGAAGAAAAGCATTTCGTCAAACACCTTTTGATCAGATGTGTATCAATATGATGTATATGCATAGACCTGTGTAATATAGGTGGACCTTATATGCCTGCGGATGACTGAAGATGCGCTGACCTTATATGCCAAAAACCAAAATGTACACCGACCTCATTTGACATGAAACAAAATGTGCACAGACCTTGTATGTTGTAATGCAAAACGTGCACAGACCTTAATGAACTAAAGCTCAAGTGTGTATCGACCCTTTTAGTCAATGTAGCAAAAGTGCATCGACCTTAGTTACTATTCCTAGTCGATGTGCATCGACTTTTGAAAGTAGCATCGACCTTATGTGCCATAGATGAAACGTGCACCGACCTTAGATGCCATGAACAGAACATGCACCGACCTTAGATGCCATGAACCAAAAACGTGCACAGACCTTAGATGCCATGAACCAAAATGTGCACCGACCTTATATGTCATAAAGCAAAACATGCACAGACTTTATATGCTGGAGAGCAAAAGAAGCATCGACCTTACGTGCTGACTAACAAAGGGTGCACAGGCCTTGAATGCTGAATGTACAAAGTGCACAGACCTTATAAATGACTAAGGTAAATGTGCACCGACCTAGGTCCTACCCAGACTAGATGTGCATCGACCTTGGTCTTGCACAGACTGGAAGTGCATCGACCTTGTAACGCATGTGAACAGTGATATGCACCGACCTGTCTAACACAAATGCAAACAAGCATCGACGTTAGTGAGCAATTGTTCTACACTAGTGTCGACCTTAGTTCTATGCAGATGGAACATGCTTCGACCTTAGTGTGCAAATTGTTCTACACTAGCATCGACCTTACCTGACAGATAGAGAGTATATGCACCGACCTTTCAATGCAGTTGTTGACTCAACACTTTCACCAGTTGAGCTGTTGTCAGTTCATGAACAGTGTCGTTGACCTACGTTGACTTTCTAAGTCACCTTCAGAATCTATTCTAACAGACTGCATACTTCTATGATGAGATCATTAATAAATGCATCAAAGTTTTATCTATAATGACTCATAATATTGACACCATCAAAACCACAGGGACACGATAGTGTCGACGTAGGGAAACCTCTAGGAAAATAGCGGTCAGGGGAAGGGTTGCTAATTGACATTTGCGGTCTCCTTGATGGCCGCTACTAGCTAGGACTCAGAAAAACACTGGTCATGTGAGTGCTTTCTAAATAATTTGGTATTGAGGGTACAACCAGCTCGATGTCCTAGTGGGAATCCCTGGCTCGCGGAGACTTATGGAGGCCTTGAAATCAGATCACCTAGTCCAGTGGAAGGAATATCCAACGAATATGATGACAAGTCCAAGAGGTGTGCTTATAAGTGCAAAAGTGTATCTAATGGCCATGCACCGGGGTACACACCATGTACTTAAGAAAAGACTATAGATGAGAAAGGATCGTGGTAAAACATCGATCAAATCAAAACGAGTATGTGAAAATGTGATCATTACTACAAAAGTATATCTTTTGGCATGAAAGTAGCATAAGCTAAAATAAGTATTTAAACCATTTAAGACCTGCAATCTATCAAGGATGATGCACAATATAACCAATATTATGAATATGAAGTCACAACTAGGAATAAAACATATCTACCTAGGTTTATTATATAGTTCATAGGGTCAATCCGCAATCTGTTTAGAGTTAACACACAGCAGAAATAAGAAAGATAATGGCGGTTATAGGAGAACCGCATGATGGTTGTTGCGGTCTATCGCACGGCCGCTAAATGATTATGGCGGTCTGGTAGAGACAGTTTCCGTTCTGTAACAGATAGAAGTAAAATAGGTCATATACGGCCTATTTTTGGGCAATAGATAAATGAAATCCATGCTCAGTAGAGGGATAAGACATGATAGAACATAAGAAACATATGGAGATGCATGGTTTACATAAATTAAGCCAAAAGTTATCAATTTCTCATTAAAGGGTAGGATTCATGTATGTTATAATAACCCAGATGTGCAGTTGAAATAAAACATTAAATACTCCCAGTATAGTGCATGGAATCACGAGGTAACAGAGGACTTTTGTTCCTAACATATAAATTTAGCCTTTTATGAGATAACCTACCTTTGATTCGATCCCTAGACTTTGAATTTCTGACTAGAAATCGACCCTGGTTTTTGCACGTCCTATGCTAACCCAGCAACTTCTCGTCCCTCGTTCTCCTCTACCACTTGACCTAGAACCGTGAAATTTGGAGGGTAGATAGAAGATACAAAGGGGAACAATAAGTTCTAAAGGATTAACTTCTAAATACCTCGATTAGAGCATCCAATCTCTAGGTCTTTGCTGGACGGTCACACTGGTTCCTGTGCGAACTACGGCAAACCACCAACTTGTAGGGCTTCTAACTCTCCAACGGTGTATTCTCCTGTCACGAGATTTTGAGGGGAGTTAGACAAAACTAAGGAGATCAAATTGTTCTAAAGGATTAATCTGAGAAGATGTCACCTTACCTTTGAATTATGCGAGCCAACATTAGGGTTTGTATCGGTCAAAGTTAGGGTCTATTTATAGGGTTTTGAGTTAGGGTTGAGGATTTGATCGAGTTGGGAGCCCTAATTAGGGGTAGGATCGATCCCCAAGAGTCCTAGACATGTTTACATGTCTACACACTTTGATCCATGGGGATTTGGATACCAAAGATCCAAGCTTTCCACACATATTCCACTTACGGAATCAGAATGAATTAGCAGCCATGTCTGGACCGCTAAAATGAAATGGCGGTCTCGCGATAGACCGCCATTTGGCGTTAAATCCGAAATATTCAGATTTTCTTATTATCTCTTATTTACCTCCTAATTGGTGTATATATCCTATTTTAAATCTATAATTTACCCAATTTATGTTTCTATTAATGGGCTTGGGTCTAAAGGTCTTGGAATTGGGTCTTTGGGCCTATTTAAATTGGGCTTCGCCCTTTGGTTAATATAGGGCTTTTAGATTTATTTAATTAGCCCAAAATTATTTAAAAAACCCATTTAAACCTCTTTAAATGTTTAATAATTATATTTTATTCCAAAAATTCTTAGAAAATTCTAGGGCGTTACAAGGATCCGGTTTACCTCATGCCCATTGATTTTTCCCCTCATGTAGAGAGGACGGTTGTGGCACGGAGATGAGAGCAGCATGTCCTTCTCCGTGAAGGAGACGGTGGCTGTGAAGGCTTCATAGGTAGCCACCTTCATCACCGCAACATGTGCTTCATAGGCTTCTGGCTCTTGGAGTATTTTGATAAGAGTTTCCCATACCTCTTTACTCCAAGCGATGGCTTCCCAGATTATGATACTGGCGGGAAACCGCTTCATCTGGTGGAGGACCTTTCGATCAGCCCGATCTCGAGCATCCTCCAATGATGGTAGTATGTTAGGCTGGGCCTTCCAAAGGCTGCCGCCCTACTCCCCATAGGGGAGATGCACTGCCTTACCTTTGCCACTGGGATCGGGCTGGCTTCGATCACCTGTGGACTCCTGGGACTGGGGCACCAATGATGGCTCTTCTGAGGGTGGTTGGCGAGCTGGCTCGTCCTTACCGGATGGTCCATCTTATTCTACGGAAGAGAATGAGACTGATGCAGGGACTGGGATGTTGGCAGCTGTCCCCTCCATGCCGGAGGGGTCGAAGATGCTGGCCCCTTTCTGAATTTCTACCTCCGGAATGGGGGCGAGTTTCTCTCCTCGAAAGTGGATAGTTCACTCTAGGTCGAAGGTGGACGGGTGAAGAGGCATCTCGGGAATCCTCCCACGGCCTCTACCACGTCCCTTGAAACGACCTCGGCTGCGGCCGATGTGTTCCGGAGCTAGCTGTAGCCTGAGTGGGGAGATGGTTCTTTCTCTGGTTCGGGAGGCCACTAGCTCGCCTCGCTGGGAGGCATTGATGTTATCAGGGGGTGGAATGGCTACCATGTTGCAGGTGCAACCCCAAAGCATTTCTTCCAGCTGCTCTATTCTGATCTCCTTGTCCTTATAGAACAAGGAGAGTTCTTCTGGGATGAGGAGCCTTTCACCGTTCTTGATTTTCTGGATCATCTTTTGGACCCAGCCTCTGAGGTGAGCTCGCTTCTACATCTCTTCTCACGGGATATAGTTATCAACCGGGAGAGCTCCGGTAGGACAAGGAGGGATGTATTCCTCTAGGTCGTCGATGAGCCGCTGGAGCCTCTAGAGAGGCGTTGGCTCGGTTGGAGCCTCTAAGGCGGCTGCTTGCTCAACTTGTTTCTTAAGCCACCTTTTGAGGTTCTTCCTCCTATTTTTCTCCTGTTTCTTGGCAATAGCCGCCTCCAGGGGAATAGGAGGGAGAGGTGCTGGGGCCAGAGTTGATGAATCCCTGTGAGGGTATCTCCGAGCTGATGTCTTGGGGGTGTGAGGTCGGCGGCTTTTCTTTGCTCGGATTTCAATCCAGGCACCTTCTGCCCGTTGTATCTGGAAGGTGGCATTGATCGACTGCTTGATGACCTCAGGTGGTAGCTCCTGGTATGCTGGAATGCTGGGACTAGCGTCCGAAGACGTATGCGCGGTTTGATGCCTTACCCATTGTGGCGAAGGAGGCCTGCGATAGGCCCGCATACTAGTGCTGGCGTCCGAAGACATATGCGCAGTTTGATGCCTTACCCACGGTGGCGAAGGAGGCCTGTGATAGTGTAACAACCCTGGAAAAAATAGATTTTTAATAAATCAAATTAAAATAAAAGATAAGTAAATAGATGACAAAGAGCCTAAATGAGTAAATCATTAATCAAGAGGAAAATAACGCCTTTTATCAAGGCGCTAATTTAAAAGGAAACGCCTCTGTCTAAGGCGTTAATTTAAAAAGGACGCCTACACAATAGGACGTCAAATTTCAAACGACGGGAAAATAAAAGTAAGGAAAGGAAAGAAAACGCCCTCACCTTGGGCGCGTTTTTCATAAGTAACGACTAGGACAACGTCGTCAATTAAAACACACGACCTAGCCTAAGGCGTGAATTCAGTTCGAGTTTCGTTCGACCCAGGAGACCATCCAGGGCAAGTTCTGGATAACTACGACAAAGATGGAAGATGGTAAGGACTCTATCATGGAAGTATTACTTCCAATACAACTCTAACCCTATTAGGATTCCCAAAATCCTATAAATGACCTTGTCCATCGAACCCTAAAAGCTATTTGGTCGAAGGAGGTTTCGCTCTGCTGCTGTGCGTGAAGAACATGTTTATGTTCTTCTTCCTGCCTCTATTTTCGATCAACTCATGAAGAATATTAATTTTTCTTCATCTTATTCTCCTATAGGTTGTCTGCCTTGCGTTTCCTGATGTGCTGAAGAACGAGGGGTTCTTCCTCAAACATCATCTTCTTCTTCTTCTGATGATCAGAAGACTCTGTTGCAAAACAGAGTATCGTTTCTTTTCACATATCTTCACCCAGATAATCATCAGGTAGGTTTTCTCAAGAACGTAGCCCAAACTAGCTTAATATCTTTAATAATATCATCAATCCTCCATGCATATAATTTTATTGTGGTTTCAGATGATTTCTATGTAATTTTAAAAAGAAACGCCCTTGGCAAGGGCGCTAATTTAAAGAAGCGACCCACAATAGGGCGCTAATTATTGATTTGACGCCCTGCCCAGAAGTCGTCAATTGCATGAAATTAATAAATACCCACGTTTAAAATTTAATATCTATGTAACCATGAATATAATACGTTGCATGAGTATACCTGTGAAATCCTGTTAATTATCTTGTCATGACCACGTACCTCTATTCCTGAAATTTTATTATCTGGAAATTGATAAATTGTTGAATTAACGACCTGCACAAGGTCGTCTCTTATTGAACTGACGCCCCAGACCAGGGCGCTAATTGAAAAGTAACGCCCCTGTCCAGGGCGCGTTTTTGTTAAAATTCTAGAATATTGATTTTCTGTAGAATGGAAATATTGAAGGGACGACTAATGTATAAGTCGTTAAATTGTGAATAAACGCCCCTGACTAAGGCGTTAATTGAATAATTCATGACTTAGCTTAAGTCACTATTTTCTGTATTACTGTTTTACACTGATTACTGTCAACCGAAGGGTTATATATATATATATATATATATCGGCACTATATTTCCACTCCGTGAATATAGTCCCATGTTTCATGATGTTTTTATCGCACTACCATCAATTCTCATTGACATACAAGCTCTCCATTGGACATTCCGTTCCTTTGGACTAGCGAGTTAGTCATAGAGACCTCCGTAAGTCTCCTCGCAGCCTTGGAATCCCTCAAGGCCGACTGAGCTGGTTGTACCATAAAAACCTATTACATTATTTTGCCATGTCACTCTATAGAAACATGGTATACTGGCCCTCATGTTATGCAAAGTGTGTATCATGAGAATTCTCTTAATGGGATGAGGTTATCATGCCATTTGATGCTGTTCTTGTAAACCCCAATTCTATATTCAACATGATGTTCTTGTGGACCTCAATTCTATATTAAGAATGAGGACGTCTTGCCATTGATGTGCTGTTCATGTGGACCTCAATTCTATAAAAAGAGTGTCCATACTTATTTGTCATGGTACCCAAGTTAGGGAACCAATTCCACCTAGTTTGATCGATAATCGTGATTGTACCGTTATTATCGCCATTCTATGTCAAGTGTCATATTTTGGACTCTACTCTATCCAAGTTTATCCTACATGTCTACAAGCTTTATTCTTGAAATTCCATATTGGCTTTACACAAAAGTGGATGTTAAAATACATGATTAATGCCTGCGCATATAGGGCCCGATCTGGTCCTGGGTGGAGCACCCGAAAGTACTTGTGCCCATGGGAGTTGATTGATCACGGTATTGGCATTATACCGAAGTGCATGACTAGCTTGATTGAACATTCCACAAATCTTGTACTTGTACTTGACTTGATATTACATGACTTGCGTGACCCGAAAAAATGGTAATTTCATACGTGCATGCTTGAACGTGATAGCCAAATTCCAACATGACATGATGAATACACTTGCTTGAATATCTTGATATCTTTTGATATAAGTTCTTGAAAGTTCATGACTAGTTCTCGTCGCTATCTTATTGTTATACACTCTCTCTATCTTGTCGTTTTATGCGAGCATGCATAGTTATAGTGCATTCATGAAAGATGTAATTACTTAAAACCATTGCTAGTGCTTGAGATATAATTTCCTACTGGGCGTTCGCTCACTCAGTGTTTCCCTACTTTTCAGGTAAGTCTGACGATGAGGGAACTCAAACGGATGGGAAAAATCACGAGTGAAAGAGATAGAGCTTCTTCCGTGTTATCTAGTCTTTTTCATATTTTCTTGAGTCAACCTTGTATTTTTCCTTTATTTTAGTTAATATTTCAAAGGGTTGTAATAGACATATTCTTATGAAGGAATAAAGGATTGGGTTATCTTTACTTTTGCGCGTCTCTGATTTTGGTGTCGAATACACTAATACTCTGATTGACATGATTGATATAAACTCGTCACGCGTCTCCGGGTATCTTCCGCTCTCGGGGCGTGACAGTTTTTGTGGTATCAGAGCCTAGGGTATTCAATTCCTAGGAAACCCAAGTCCAAGGATAGGTTTAACCTTTAACCAGCGAGATTGGGTAGGACCAAGGGTTGAGTTAACATAAAAACTTAAAAGCCCTTAAAGCGAGTATATACTAATCTAGTTATTGTAGTTGTAGGATAATGGCTACCGAACGTGCTCAGTGGCGCAACATGCAGCGTACACTTCAAGACATGACTCAGGTGCTACAACAAGTAGCACAGGGAGGTGCACAACGAGCAGGGAGTCTCCACCAAGTCTTTAAAAGCATGAACCCGCCTAAATTCACGGGTTCTACTGATCCGGACGACGCAGAGCACTGGATCAGGGAGACGAAACATATATTCCGTGTTATGCAGTGCACTGATCAAGATAAAGTCTTATTAGCTACCTTTCAGTTGGAAAGGGATGCCCGATGCTGGTGGGAATCAATAGAAGCTACTTTAAATCAAGACCAAGTTACATGGGAAGAATTCGTTGAACATTTCAACGCTAAATATTTTTCGGACCGAGTACAGGAGAAGAAAGCCGCAGAATTCGCTGCACTGAAGCAACGATCTTTGTCAGTGGCCGAGTATGAGGCCCAATTTTCTACATTATATCGGTATGCTAAGCACTTAGTTAGCACCGAGAAGATGAAAGCTAGGAGGTTCCTAAATGGGCTCAGGCCCAAATATATCACACAGCTGGCGCCAATGGATATTCAAGTCTATTCGGAGATAGTACGTCGAGCCCAGCTTCTAGAAGATGCCACGGAACTATCTGATAGAACCCGCGGGAAGGACAAGAAAGAACAAGTTACAAGTTCGGGTTCCTTTAAACCCAACTTCAAGAAGAGGCCTAGCAATGGAGGTACTTCCTCACAAGATCAGAAGTTTAAGAAGACCAAGCCCTTCTCCATCACCACTACCCCATCAAATATAGTGTGCAAGCATTGTGACAAGGCGGGCCATAGAGCAGAAGAATGCTGGAGGAAACTAGGAGCATGTCTCCGCTGTGGGAGTTGTTATCATCGAATTCCCGATTGCCCATTACTTAATGATCAAGCCGGGGACGGGAAGCGCCCAGTAACCAAGAATGCTCGTCTTCACGCAATTAAGGAGACCGAACAAGAAGAAGAAGGCGGACTAGTAGAAGGTACATTGAAAGTTTGTTCCAAGTCTGCATATGTCTTAATTGATACGGGTGCTTCACACTCAATTGTTTCCAAGAAGTTCGCTGATCCGTTACCCCTAGAACCGGAATGGATAAAATTAGTCTTGTATACTCCTCTAGGAAACGAGACTGATATTACACACCATTACAAGAACTGTGAAGTATTGGTTCATGGTAAGAATCTCCCTATTGATCTTATATGTTTAGATCTAAAGGAGTATGATGTCATACTAGGAGCGGATTGGTTATCTAAATATCAGGCAACGGTCGATTGCCGCAATAGCAAGGTTACTTTCGAGGAATTTCCAGAACTGATCTTTACTAGCCCCAAGAGGCGAAGCAAAACCCCTCTTATTTCGGCTCTCCGAGCTAGCAAGCTCTTCAGGAAAGGATGTGTATCTTTCCTTGCATTCATCACGATTAAGGAGGCTAAGGAAACTAAGATAGAAGACATTCCGGTGGTACAAGAATTTTCGGACGTATTTCCGGAAGATTTGCCTGGATTACCCCCGCAAAGAGAAGTGGCCTTCACCATCGATTTAGTTCCTGGTGCGGGTCCAGTTTCTAAGGCACCGTATAGAATGTCACCTGCTGAACCCAAGGAGTTAAAGGAGCAATTGATGGAACTCATTAAGAAAAGATTCATAAGACCAAGTACTTCCCCATGGGGAGCGCCGGTATTATTTGTAAAGAAGAAAGATGGATCCATGAGGTTATGCATCGACTATCGACAGTTGAATCATCTCACTATCAAGAACAAGTATCCACTGCCGAGAATCGATGAGTTGTTTGATCAAATTTCAGGATCCAAGTACTTTTCTAAAATTGATCTTAGGTCGGGATATCATCAGTTAAGAATCAAGGATGAGGACATTCATAAGACTGCATTCAGAAGCAGGTACGGCCATTATGAATTTGTTGTTATGCCTTTCGGACTAACGAATGCCCCTGCTGCCTTTATGCAGTTAATGAATAGTATATTTAGGCCTTATTTGGATCAATTCGTGGTGGTCTTTATTGATGATATATTGATTTATTCCGAGACCAAGGAAGAGCATGAGGAGCATTTAAGGATTGCATTACAAATATTGAGGGCAAACCAATTATACGCAAAACTCAGCAAGTGTGAATTCTGGCTTGAGGAAGTGACTTTTCTCGGACATGTTATATCAAAGGATGGCTTATCAGTAGATCCATCAAAAGTTGAAGCTGTAAGAAATTGGGAAAGACCGACTAATGCTAGCGAGATCCGAAGTTTCTTAGGTCTTGCTGGCTATTACAAGCGATTCATCAAAGATTTCTCTAAGATCGCCGTACCACTTACGAGGTTAACTCGCAAGGAGATCCGTTACGAATGGAGTGAGGAATGTGAAAGAAGCTTCCAAACTCTCAAGGATAATCTTACTACATCTCCTGTCTTAGCTTTGCCAATGGAAGGAGAGAAATTCGAGGTATACACTGATGCTTCTGGCATTGGCCTCGGATGTGTTCTAATGCAACAAGGAAAAGTTATAGCTTACTCTTCTCGTCAATTAAAGAAGCATGAAGAGAACTACCCCGTCCATGACTTAGAATTAGCCGCGATAGTATTTGCACTAAAGATCTGGGGACATTATCTATATGGAGTGCAGTTTACTATATACTCCGATCACAAGAGTCTCAAGTATCTTTTCTCTCAAAAGGAACTAAATATGAGGCAACGGCGTTGGCTAGAATATCTCAAAGACTTTGACTTCAATATACAATATCATCTCGGAAAGGGTAATCATGTAGTAGATGCCCTTAGTCGAAAGCCGAGAGCACTGTTAGCCAATTGTATGATTCAAGAATGGAAGTTGCTGGAGCAATTCTCTAAGCTCAATATAAGCTTGGACACGAACTTCAAATGTGTCACATTATCTCATGTAAGCATTCATCCAGACCTATTAACTGAAATACAAGCACTTCAAAATGATGACCCAACATTAGTAGAAATCAAGGGCAAACTAGAAGGACAGTCTGATTTCCAATTAGCATCAGATAGAAGATTGATGTTCAAGAACAGAACTTGTATACCGGATTGCCCCGAGTTAAAGAAGAAGATTTTTGATGAAGCTCATAGATCAAGGTACACGATTCATCCAGGATCGACCAAAATGTACCAAGATGTGAAAAGGAATTTTTGGTGGCCCAACATGAAAAGGGAAATAGCAGACTATGTATCACGTTGTCTCACTTGCCAACAGGTCAAGGCGGAACACCAAAAGCCTGCTGGAAAATTACATCCTCTAGATATTCCCAAATGGAAGTGGGAGAATATTAGTATGGATTTCATCATGGGTTTATCTAAATGAAAAGGAGGACATGATGGAATATGGGTTATTATTGACCGATTGACTAAATCGGCGCATTTCTTGCCAGTCAAGAGCCGATGGTCAGTCGATGTGTTGGCTGCATTATACATCAAGGACATAGTCAGATTACACGATATTCCTATTTCAATCGTGTCTGATAGAGATCCCCGTTTTACTTCTCGTTTTTGGAAGGGACTACAACATTCGTTGGGAACAAGGCTTAACTTTAGTACAGCTTTTCATCCTCAAACGGATGGTCAGACCGAGAGAACTAATCAGGTCATTGAAGATATGCTTAGAGCTTGCATCATTGATTTCGATGGAAGCTGGCATGATCACTTGCCGTTGGTGGAATTTGCATACAATAATAGCTACCAGGCAAGTATACAAATGGCACCTTTTGAAGCTTTATACGGAAGGAGATGCCGATCACCCTTATGCTGGGATGAAGTTGGAGAGAAACAACTATTAGGTCCAGACATGGTAAGGGATACCACCGAGAAAATACAAGTGATCCGAGAAAGACTACAAGTTGCTCAGTCTAGGTAAAAGACTTATGTTGACACGAGAAGGAGAGATCTTGAGTTCCAAGTTGGAGATCATGTATTTCTCAAGATATCACCTGGACGTGGCATACGGAGATTTGGTGTTAAGGGCAAGCTTACACCAAGGTTCATAGGACCTTTTGAGATATTGGAAAGAGTTGGCGAGGTTGCTTATCGCATCGCATTGCCTCCTCAACTGTCCGATGTTCATAATGTGTTCCACATATCTATGTTGAAGAAGTATGTACACGATCCATCACATATTATTGAACATGGAGACTTAGTTATCCAGAAGGATCTCACATATGAGCAGAAGCCCATGAAGATACTAGATCGTGAAGTACGTACTCTAAGGAATAAGGTTATTCCCATGCTTAAGGTACAATGGAATAAGAACTCCGAACATGAAGCTACATGGGAGACCGAGGAATCCATGAGGAGACGATTCCCAGAATTATTCTAAAGAGGTATATACTCTACACTCTCCAAAATATATATGTACTAATAAATTTGGGGACCAAATTCTTTTAAGTGGGGGAGGGTGTAACAACCCTAGAAAAAAATAGATTTTTAATAAATCAAATTAAAATAAAAGATAAGTAAATAGATGACAAAGAGCCTAAATGAGTAAATCATTAATCAAGAGGAAAATAACGCCTTTTATCAAGGCGCTAATTTAAAAGGAAACGCCTCTGTCTAAGGCGTTAATTTAAAAAGGACGCCTACACACTAGGGCGTCAAATTTCAAATGACGGGAAAATAAAATTAAGGAAAGGAAAGAAAATGCCCTCACCTTGGGCGCGTTTTTCATAAGTAACGACTAGGACAACGTCGTCAATTAAAACACACGACCTAGCCTAAGGCGTGAATTCAGTTCGAGTTTCGTTCGACCCAAGAGACCATCCAGGGCAAGTTCTGGATAACTACGACAAAGATGGAAGATGGTAAGGACTCTATCATGGAAGTATTACTTCCAATACAACTCTAACCCTATTAGGATTCCCAAAATCCTATAAATGACCTTGTCCATCGAACCCTAAAAGCTATTTGGTCGAAGGAGGTTTCGCTCTGCTACTGTGCGTGAAGAACAGGTTTATGTTCTTCTTCCTGCCTCTGTTTTCGATCAACTCATGAAGAATATTAATTTTTCTTCATCTTATTCTCCTATAGGTTGTCTGCCTTGCGTTTCCTGACGTGCTGAAGAACGAGGGGTTCTTCCTCAAACATCACCTTCTTCTTCTTCCGGTGATCAGAAGACTCTGTTGCAAAACATAGTATCGTTTCTTTTCACATATCTTCACCCAGATAATCATCAGGTAGGTTTTCTCAAGAACGTAGCCCAAACTAGCTTAATATCTTTAATAATATCATCGATCCTCCATGCATATAGTTTTATTGTGGTTTCAGATGATTTCTATGTAATTTTAAAATGAAACGCCCTTGGCAAGGGTGCTAATTTAAAGAAGCGACCCACACTAGGGCGCTAATTATTGATTTGACGCCCTGCCCAGAAGTCGTCAATTGCATGAAATTAATAAATACCCACGTTTAAAATTTAATATCTATGTAACCATGAATATAATATGTTGCATGAGTATACCTGTGAAATCCTGTTAATTATCTTGTCATGACCACGTACCTCTATTCCTGAAATTTTATTATCTGGCAATTGATAAATTGTTGAATTAACGACCTGCACAAGGTCGTCTCTTATTGAATTGACGCCCCAGACCAGGGCGCTAATTGAAAAGTAACGCCCCTGTCCAGGGCGCGTTTTTGTTAAAATTCCAGAATATTGATTTTTTGTAGAATGGAAATATTGAAGGGACGACTAATGTATAAGTCGTCAAATTGTGAATAAACGGCGTTAATTGGATAATTCATGACTTAGCTTAAGTCGCTATTTTCTGTATTACTGTTTTACACTGATTACTGTCAACCGAAGGGTTATATATATATATATATATATCGGCACTATATTTCCACTCCGTGAATATAGTCCCATGTTTCATGATGTTTTTATCGCACTACCCTCAATTCTCATTGACATACAAGCTCTCCATTGGACATTCCGTTCCTTTGGACTAGCGAGTTAGTCATAGAGACCTCAGTAAGTCTCCTCGCAGCCTTGGATTCCCTCAAGGCCGACTGAGCTGGTTGTACCATAAAAACCTATTACATTATTTTGCCATGTCACTCTATAGAAACATGGTATACCGGCCCTCATGTTATGCAAAGTGTGTATCATGAGAATTCTCTTAATGGGATGAGGTTATCATGCCATTTGATGCTGTTCTTGTAAACCCCAATTCTATATTCAACATGATGTTCTTGTGGACCTCAATTCTATATTAAGAATGAGGACGTCTTGCCATTGATGTGCTGTTCATGTGGACCTCAATTCTATAAAAAGAGTGTCCATACTTGTTTATCATGGTACCCAAGTTAGGGAACCAATTCCACCTAGTTTGATCGATAATCGTGATTGTACCGTTATTATCGCTATTCTATGTCAAGTGTCATATTTTGGACTCTACTCTATCCAAGTTTATCCTACATGTCTACAAGCTTTATTCTTGAAATTCCATATTGACTTTACACAAAAGTGGATGTTAAAATACATGATTAATGCCTGCGCATATAGGGCCCGATCTAGTCCTGGGAGGAGCACCCGAAAGTACTTGTGCCCATTAGAGTTGATTGATCACGGTATTGGCATTATACCGAAGTGCATGACTAGCTTGATTGAACATTCCACAAATCTTGTACTTGTACTTGACTTGATATTACATGACTTGCGTGACCCGAAAAAAGGGTAATTTCATACTTGCGTGCTTGAACGTGATAGCCAAATTCCAACATGACATGATGAATACACTTGCTTGAATATCTTGATATCTTTTGATATAAGTTCTTGAAAGTTCATGACTAGTTCTTGTCGCTATCTTATTGTTATACACTCTCTCTATCTTGTCGTTTTATGCGAGCATGCATAGTTATAGTGCATTCATGATAGATGTAATTACTTAAAACCATTGCTAGTGCTTGAGATATAATTTCCTACTTAGCGTTCGCTCACTCAATGTTTTCCTACTTTTCAGGTAAGTCCGACGATGAGGGAACTCAAACGGATGGGGAAAATCAAGAGTGAAAGAGATAGAGCTTCTTCCGTGTTATCTAGTCTTTTTCATATTTTCTTGAGTCAACCTTGTATGTTTCCTTTATTTTAGTTAATATTTCAAAGGGTTGTAATAGACATATTCTTATGAAGGAATAAAGGATTGGGTTATCTATACTTTTGCGCGTCTCTGATTTTGGTGTCGAATACACTAATACTCTGATTGATATAAACTCGTCATGCATCTCCGGGTATCTTCCGCTCTCGGGGCGTGACAGATAGCCCGGCACACTGGTGCTGGCATCCGAAGACGTATGCGCGGTTTGATTCCTTACCTGCGGTGGCGAAGGAGGCCTGCGATAGGCCAGCATACTGGTGCTGGCGTTCGAAGTCGTATGCGTGGTTTGATGCCTTACCTGTGGTGGCGAAGGAGTCCCGTGATAGGCCGGCATACTGGTGCTGGCGTCCGAAAACGTATACGCAGTTTGATGCCATACCCACGGTGGCAAAGGAGGCCTGTGATAGGCCAGCATACTGGTGCTGGCATCCGAAGACGTATGCGCAGTTTGATGCCTTACCCACGGTGGTGAAATCTTTGGTTGAGAGACGGGCTGGGAGACGTGCTTGGCGTCTTGCTCCTTAACTGGGCCTTTGCGACGCGGCTGGGAACAGGGCCTGGTTACAACTGGAGACGTAGCAGGGCACTGCCGCTCCGGGCAATTGCCCTGACTTCGTGTGTCAAGCGGGCCTCGAAATGGAGGGACCGACCTGCTGGCCGGAATCACTGAAGGCTCCGAAGATGTCCCCTTCATAGTCTGGGCTAGGTTACTAGGCATTCAAAGAGGACCCAATGGCTTTCCAGGCAAAGAAACACGACATGACTGTGTCGGAACCTCACCCTGCTTTTGCTTCCCCTTCCTATCTCCCAATGCCAGAGACGGAGGTAGGGTAAGGGCAGAGCAGGAGGAACTTGGGACGCCCATCGTCCTCTCGCCCACCAGGACATCCTATCGGTCGAGAAGGACTCGGAGTAGCCTAGTGGTGTCCTCCTTGGAGAATGGGAGAGACTCCAGCTCTTGCCAGGGCCGCCATTGCACGGCCGGAGTGGTAGGAGCTGGCTGGCTGGTTGTCGATGTCTGGACGTTTGGAGGAGCCGGGGTGGCAAGAGGATGGATGACAATAACCGAGAAATCGCTCGGCCTAGTCTCCTGACCGGTGTCCTGCTCCCTACGCCTTTACATTCACTTGAGAGCATCTCGATTATCGGTTCGAAACTCGGGCCATTCTGGAGTATGTTGATAAGGCAACTCGTGCCCATTTGCTTGAGGATGGTCTGGTTGCTTAGGTGCATTCTTGGCGATGCTCATTGTCTCTTCAATGACTTCTGGAAGTATCAGAACTACCATAGAGCTCCCCTCAGCATCGATTTGCTCCCACTAGATCTGTTCTTGGATTAGGTGCTGAACTTCCTCGCAGGATTCGATCGGGTGGCAAATTCTAGAGTGAAAAGGGCAGTATTGGGGGGGGGACTGAAGTCCCACTGGGTGTAATCTACCGGCAGATCACGGGGCATGATTTGCCCCCCCTCGACGAGGATATCAGAGAGCCGTTGGGTCCTTTCTTTTGGAAAGGATAGGGGTATGCTGTCATGCCAGGGTCTCCACCCTAGATACCATAGTGAACTCTCGCCTTGGCTGGTACTGGGCTCCCCTGCTTCACTGTCAGAGAGAGAGAGAGTGCGGCCAGCAAGTGAATCACGTTGGCCTAATAGTGAATCATTCGCGCTGCCTTGGTGGGCCTAGACCACGCATGTGACTGTGGGGGATCAACGAGGCCACTCTTCATTTTAAGGAGGCCATCTCAGATCAACTTTTGTGCATGGGTCTTGAAGACATAGCAATCATCAAGTGGGTGACCCAGCATGCAGTGATATGGGCAATAGCTGGGATCATCAGTTTTCTGGGCCTCGTCTGGCTTGCGAGCTTCTGGCAGGTCGATAATCTTTTGGGCCATGTGGAGGTCGAAGAGTATCTTCATGTGTTCCTTTTTATAGGAGAAGGGTGCCTTCATACGCTCTAAAAAGGAAGGAGCAGCCAGCTTGTCCGCTAGCTTTTTGTCAGAGCCTCTTGGCTCGACCACCTTACTGGCTTTAGCGATGGAGGTGAGTTCAATGATGTTCACCTCCTTGCCGGGCTGGCGTTCTCGCGTCTGCTTACCCTTAGCTGAAGTGTAGCTTGGGTTATCGGTGAAGAACATTTCTATTTTGGCGACTACCGAGTTAAGATGGTCGAAGCCTTTGATATTGCTACCGAGGAGCTTTTCGCTAACCTCAGCTGCCAAGCCTCTGTGGCATATGGTGATGGCATCCTCTTGGACTGGCGGATTGATACACCTCATGCTCAGGTCTCGCCATTTCTTGATGAAGTCGATGGCGCTCTTGCCCTTCTTCTGTCGGAGGGAGTAGAGCTCGGCCAGGGAGACCTCAACATGAGTGTGGTGGCAAGTGAGAATACCTTCAATCGAGGAATTTCTTCTGGAGATCTACCCAATCGATCACTGGGTTGGGCTTCAAGTGGGAATACCACTAAAAGGCCATCGCCGTGAGTGTGGTGGCAAAGTAGCGGAGGAGGTATGACTCATCTAACGCTAGCTCGCCCCTAGCCGTAATGTAGTAGGCCAAGTGCTCATGTGGAGACCCTTGCCCATCAAAATTCTATAGCTTCGGGGGCTTGGCGCACTCTAGAGGGGGCTTTTTCAACTAGTGATGGAGCGGGTAGGGTACACTATAGAGGTCTATAGTGGCGACCCCTTCCCCATACTGGGCGAGCTTTGTCTCAACAATCCGCTCAATCATCTGGCGTTGTGCCATGAGATTTATGGGTATTGGCATATTGGATGTTCACAGATGAGCTTCGACTGGGGGCGTGCCGAACCCGGCTACTGTCGGGGTTCGGGTAGCTGCCGCTGAAGTGTTGGCACCATTGTGCCCCACTAGCAGTGCCGGTGCTTCGGCTGGAGGCCTAGCAAGTTGTTGAGGGTGAAGGTCTCGTTCCTGAAGGAGGTCTTGCAGGAGGCCCTTCAAATGTTGGTTCTCCTTCACGAAAGTCTCAACGGTCACCTCTTGAACTTCATTTACTGGAGGATCATTGTTGGCTGGGTCTGCGTTGATAGGCGCACCACGGTCCTCGGCTGGAACTTCTTCTGCACGTTCTGATGTCTGAGGTCCGATATGGCCTGACGGTGCCAACAATTGAGTTTGATGGCGAGGCCTCCTGAACTAGCTAAGAGGCTGGTTTAGGTCATCGGACTGAGTATCTGGCTGGTGTCCGGTGGTATAACACGCGAACACCCTGTAGACAAGTTTTTCTTTCCCTCCCTTAACTCAAAAGTGAATATGAAAATGATGGATGAACTAAAAGGGGGAAAAGGCAACCAGTGAACTACTCACACACAAAAGAATGGTGTGATCGCCACCAAGATACATAGCATAATAAGAGAGTACCACATACCTTGGAAAAGGGAGAAAAGAGTGATGACACTCGCCAATTATGCAACACTGGAAGTACGCAAATGGCCCTCTGGAGACCGCCTAAGTACGTAAATGGCCGATAGATAGGCCGTGTACAGCGCTACAGAGGAACGCAGGACAAATGGTCGGTTGGAGCCTAGACGGTCCGAGGTCGGCCGTGAACATGAGATGGACGGTCCGTGGAGGACCGTTCACAACTTAAGATGGACGAAGACAAATCGCGTAGAGCCGCCAGAGTCCGAGCCAAGGGACTTGATCCTCCACCCCTTCCGGCCGGCCTGAGGGGATCGGCCTTGTGCTAAAGCTTCTGTTGACCTGCAAAAAACACAGTAAACGACCAAAAAACACAACCCAAATTAGTTTTGTTAAGTGTAGTATGTATGAGAATGAATGGAAAACTAAGCACATAATAGAATGGGGGATACCTGGGGGGTTTGTTTTTTAACCCCTATGGGGCGTGGAAAACAATAGGAAGGGTGAAAAAATGAGAATGCCAGTGAAAACGTGGAGAATAGGTGAAGGAAATGAGCATGCAACGATGAACGAATGGCCAAACACCTAGACCAAAACACACACAAAAAACTACTACTCCCTGAACCGAAGGCTCAAATGGATGTAGAGAGCCTTCCTCCCAGGCTGAGATCCGCTCAAGAATCCGACAGCACTTTGACGCGAATGTTAGATTTCCCCCCTCGTGAGCTTGGATTAAGGGTGCTATTTATAGACCCCTGAAAGTCCACTCAAAATTGAGGGGTTTCCAGCAATAATTAGGACACGATTCTTTAGGATAAATCGAATATAATATCACCATTTTTCACCAGAATCAAACGGAACTCAATTTCACTAAGAATCCGCAGGGAAAATCGAGGACGAAGCAGCTCATTCGACCATGGATGGAGAGAGAAAAACCTATTAAGGTCAGGATTTCGACCTTATAAGCGGTCGCTTGATGGGCCGCTCACACCTATACACGGTCCATTGCTAGACCGCCTATGGGTGTCGGTGATAAATAAAAAATAAGATAAATAAGCCATTTATCCTAGAGAACAGACCGACTGATTCGGCGTAGGACTCTCAGAATAAAAATAGCCCACCGCTAGTCCGCTCCAAAAGCCATACGGCCCATTGCCAGACCGTGTACCAAGTGTCGGTGATAGATCAATGAAACCAGGATAAATAGATAATTATCTGAAAAATTATCCCGTTTAGGACTATGGCCAATAAACGGTCTAATGATGCACCGTTTAACTTGCACAAACGGCCCATTAAAAGACCGTCTGTAAGGTTGTCGGTGGAAAATCAGAAAATACCAATAAATCCTGAGATAAATCTGAGTGATATAAATGGTCTCAAAGCGACTGCCTAACATGTCAAACGGTCTATTGATAGACCGCCTTTATACTGGGTGGTTGAAATCAATAAAATGGGATAAATAAGCCTACTTACCGCAAAGACCAAATGAAATCAAGGTCCACTAAGCCCGAATTCGAGAGCAAACTTAGACAAGGAGGAAGTATCCATAAAATCAGCCCAAAGACATGCCTGGAGATGGCCCAATGAGTAATGGACAACTTGAGGCATCAAAAATGAAGGTAAGAAGAATGACTCAATTCAAAGGCAAAAAATGGGTGTCAACAGATGTCCCTCCTTAACGTCCTCTTTGCAGGGGAGCGAGCGGAGGTGAAGCGAAAGTGAAATGGAACAAGGAGATGAAGTAGAAATGAAGTGGAGCAGATTGAAAAGCGGGTGTTAAGGTAAAACGACACCTGTTTTCTCGCCAGCGAGCGATAGGAATTTCCCAAAAAACTTCAAGCCAAACATAAGGAATGATCAAACCAAAATGACACCAGTCTGGAGAAACAAACAAAATAAAAAGAAGGAAGTGAGCAACCTCATCAGGGGACACAATCCACAACCAATGCCGGAATAAGCAGCAACGAAAAGTAAAGAAACAAGCTAAAACTCTAGAGGGGGACTCTTAGTCAATCAGACCAGATGAATAGACCAGAGAGAACCTTCCAACTCTGAGGGGAATAGTTTCTCTTACCCAAACCATGAACGCACAATCATCCATCACAAATGAGACACTTTCAGACAAACCATGGAACATGAATGCTTAAAAGATGCGTATGATGCATGATGGGCTAAAATAAAAGAAATCATTAAAATAAATGCAAAGAAATTCATAAAATAGAAGATACTCAAGAATAATATTGCTAGACTGGGATAATTAGGGTCAGGACACTATTTACAACCACGTCATGTGAGACAGAATCATCGTCCCCCAATCCTCCCAACCTAACAGCCTATCCGATGATTAAACACGTGGACCTAGATCATCATCGTTTTTGTTATAGGGGAACATCAGATCCTGAAACACGTGAACAACCAGACAGTTCTCGAGATAATATAGCATAGATACCATATAGTAATGCATTAAGGGACACACAGTACGGAATACTTACCTGTCTGGTAATGGAAGTGGAATAATACTGCAAAAGAATCATGAACAAGGTTTTGTGATTGATATATCATGAAAATAAGTCACTTGAGCCAAGAAATTATTAACTTAAGCACATAATGCATCGAAGACAAGACCTTAAAAGGTCATTCAACACTTCAGCATAAAAACGGTCTAGTCCGGACAGCCAGAAATTCTAAACGGTCCAGACAAGACCGCCGAGGCCACGAGAATTTGAATTACAATCGTAGCGAATAAATGGCCGTATGGAAGACCACCTAAAACGTAAACGGTCTATCGCTAGACCGCATTCAGATCGTCGGTTTCAAAAAAAATAAATCGACACTTCCATCGTCTTCCTCCTCACCTCTCTCATCCCCCCGTCTCGTCTCTCACCACCGAAGGCCACCAAACGCCTAAAGCTCACACCCCTTCTTCCTTCCCCATCTCTCACACTCTCAAGCTTCCTCTTCCCATTTGCTCTTCAACCCCTCTAACCCTTTTATGTGTTTTAAGAAGCAAGCTTTGAAGTGCCTCGTTCGTCAGATGGCCAGAGAGGACATCGCCAGACCGTTGTCGGCAACCCCTGCGGTGGAGACGGTGCCGCCGCCGGAGGCGGCCATGGAAGCGCCCCCATCACCGACGGCCGAAGGGGAAACCACAGCAATCATTGCTGGCGGGGAGGAAGATGCAGGAGCACCGCCAGAGGCAGCCACGACGACAGTGGAGAAGCCGATACGTACCTCTGAGGTAAGCCCAAACCCCCCCCCCCCTTTATTTCCCATTTTAGTCCATGCATGCTGGTTTAGAGGGAAGAAGAGGGCCGTATGACCCCTTGAAGATCATTTGTAAGGCCATTCAAGCCATCAACCAAGGTGGGGAGTAGGGTGGAATGCCATCGGGCACGGCGAGCAGAACACGGTTTAACAGTGACTGCTTAGGAAAATACACGGTCCCTATAGGACTGTCTCACAGACAGAACGGTCCAAACCAAACCGCCCTAAAGGCTAGAATGGTCCACGAGTGATCGTTCATAGGGGGTTGAATAGAAGGGGCTTTGGGGAGTAGAAATGGTCTGAGGAAGACCGTGTAGATGTTAGGCGGTCCACCCCGGACCGTCCTGAAACTGAACCATTGAGAAGAAATCGGTCTCCATCGGACCTTCCCGTAGCGAAACGGCAAAGGATTGACCGTGTAAACTCAGATCAACAGGGGGCTTGAGGGGAGATCAAATGGTTTGATGGGGACCGTTGGTCGTCCAAATGGTTATACGAACATCGTTATAGGCACGGACACATGAGAGGTAGACGGTGCAGACTGGGCCGTCTTCTGAAACTGAAAGGTTCCCAATAGGCCATCTACAAAGGCAAATGGCCAATGTATGACCGTGTAGATTTAGATCCTAGAATGGTCTTATAAGAACAATAAAATGGTTGGAAACCAACCGTTAGAGGAATATAAATGGCCCAGAGGAGACCGTTAACCTGACAGACTGCACATTTTTTTTCTTTTCCTATATTATTTATTCTGATGATTTATTATGAAATGTATGACTAATGCAAATTGTTTAAATGCATGCAGGGAAAGCGGAGGACCCGGATATCCTAGCTCCAGGTCCGGGCAGTGAACCTTGCATTGTCGGACTTCCAGCAGGTGAGGCTTACCGCGATGGGGTTCGGGGAGTTCCTGAGCGTGGAGGTGACGAGGCTCAACACCGCACTCCTCTACGCCCTGCACGACCGGTGGGATCTGGTGAGTTGGACATTTCTCTTCCCTTGGGGCCACATGGTCCCGACGTTGGAGGACATCACGCGCATCATTGGCCTACGCGTGCAAGGGTCACCGGTCAGCGGGAGAACTTTCCCTGACTACCGAGAGCTGGCCCAGAGACTGCTGGGCTTGGAGTTGCTGCGACCGGAGCGTCAGTCGATGATGCTGTCGGGGATGAGGCTATAAGACAGTCTCAGTCTGAGGGGAGCCGGGATCACGACAGGAGTGCTGTCGGAGTAGCACCTTTAGAGGCTGACGGAGGGAGCACGACTACGGGTGGCAGCCGCAGTAGGACTGGAGTTGGACGTGGTCCTGAGGCGGTTCTGATGCTGTTCTTTGGGAGACTCCTCTTCGCCACTCGGAGAGACATGGTCAGCTACCGCCTGCTACCACTACTCGAGGAGGTTGATCAAGTCGGAGAGTACGTGTGGGGAGCGGCGGTCCTCGCGTTCCTCTTCGACACCCTTAGTTCCACGAGCCGACGCACGATGCTCGACAGGTTCTCGCCACTGCTCCAGGTACGACTCGATTCCTAAAATGATTATGCAATTGCTATATGAATTCTCTAAAAGCTTATGTGCTAACATTTAATGCAATGCAATGCAGGTGCGGGCCTATGTACACCTCCCTGGATTGGGGAGAGGAGAGGAGACGTACCCGGATCGGATACCCATCGCGAGACGGTGGACGGCACCACGAGAGGTCGGCTGACTGCGTCGCCAGGTCCGGGCGATCAAGGATGACCTCGACACCCTACCTTACGCTTCGGTAAGATCTAAGACTTGAGCTTTATGAATGCAACTATATGCCTATATGTTGATGCAATTGCTCTTTTTGACAGGTCTGGTGGACGTCCTACCAGGGAGAGGGGCACGAGGGCCAACCATGGGTGGTGGCTGATGGAGGCATCACCCATGACTCCCTCTGGCTCGGGTCGTCTTCACACCCAGGAGATGTTTGAGCTCGGGCATCACTCCATGTGGGCCCAATTATCCATTTTGAGCTTTCTATTTGTATCGTTTTATGTATTTTCTCTTTTCTTTGAGTATGTCGCTAGGTCTTTGATTTATTTCCCTATGTTTGAGTCATTATCCCTTGGTTGGCTTATTTGGACAGCTTTGTGATTACATGTAAAGCTAGGGGTAGTTTCGTCATGTAAAAGGTTGGGTCCCTATAAATAGGACCTCAACCCCATTTGGGACAGCTAATGAGAATTTGCATATTTTGAATCCCCACAAAAATTTGAGTGTTCAAGGTGTGAAACCTAGTGTTAGGGTGAGAAAGCCTCACCCCCTCCCTTCTTTCTCCAAAGGGGGTGAACCCCTTCTCTCTCTTCCCCTCCCCTCTCTCTAGGCCACCCCCCTCTCTCTCCTCCACCTCACCCTCCACATCAGCCCTAAAACCTGCCACCAAATCTGCCACCCAACCACCCCTTCCCTTCCCTAGGTGCTATCAATGCCCCTCCACCACTTCCCACCAAATCTACTCCCTCCCTAGGAGGATCTTGACCTTCCCAACACAATCTCCCTCTCCCCAACACAATCCACCCTAGTCCCCACACAATCTTGCAGCTCCCAAGGGATGTTTGAATATTTCCCTCCTCTTTCACCCTCCCTTCCCCCAAGCCCTTAACCTGGTCACGCCCCCATCTCCCTCCCCATCCCTCTCTAGAACAACCACCACTCATTCTCTCCTCACCATGTACCCAGAACCAGCCCCCCTCTCTCCCCTGCGTCCCACCCCTTCCCAGCACCTCCACCTTGCTCTAGCCTTCTCCACACCTCCCATACATCCCCCTCTGGCCACCACTCCACCTCCCTTCACCATTTAGATTCATCCCTCCCCCATCTCTTGTGCCCTTGGAGATACACCCGGTAAGTCTGTTTGCAGCTCAAGATCTGTAGAGAACCAGCACCTTGCAGAGCCGACCTCGACTTCTCCTTGGCATCCCTAGAAGGACAAGTGGTACCATTGGAAGCGTCTGCAAGTCCTCTATGCAACCATGGTGGTCTTGTCCCTGTCCGAGTTTGCAGCTGCCCGGAGGAGCCATCTTTGCTAGGCTGCTCTTCTTCCTCCTGATAGTCAACCTGAAGACACTTGCAGAGGCTCCCATAGCCATTCTCTTAAGGATCTGGAGGTGGGGCTTGGCTGAGATTTTCTACAATGAGTCTACTTCCAGGAACAAGGTGCGGAACCCCGTTCGGCATCCGGAGCTAAGAGTTCTCATTTTTCTCCCCCGAGTGCGCCATTCTATTCCATCCGGGATTGAACAGACACCCTTTCACTGTTTGGGATCTATCTATCTACTCCAACCTCCTACGGTTCCCCCGCGGGTCTCTGTTCGAAGAGGGCTTGACAATGAATCCAACGATTCCAACCTCGCCTGAATCAAAGCTCAGGAGCACCCGTGGAGACCTCATCTTCCTGCTGTAGTGGTACTGTAGCAGTCAGAATCAAAGGACAAAGACCCTGTTCGCGCCTCTGCCCCGACCAACACCGCCATTCAGAAATTCCCTCAAAAATTGGACGCCCTCCTGGGTCAACTAAGAAGGTTCTCCAACTAGTTTTGTCGACAACGAGGTTAGGGAGAGGCTGCAGCGGCGCCGACTTCGACCGCTTATCCCCAGTTCCAGAGGGCGGATAGAACCGTCGATTTTCTTTCAATTAGTTCCTAGATTGATTCTCCCCTCCCCGCCTTGCCGGCTTACAGCCCCTCCCTGTGGGAGGTAGTGTTTTGATGTATATGTGACTTTCCCTCCCCTCGTTCCACCCCCTTGGATGGGGAGTAGTGTTGTATTCCTTTAAACAGGTTCAAGCTACACCGGTGCAGCGTGTGGGGAACCACGCTTCCCCGCTCGCCCACGTCTCCGAACGGGACCAATTTCTTCAAACCGGTCGAGTAGGCGTCCTAATCCTTGCTTCCCTAGTGCTTGTTTTTTTAATATTAGTTCATAGCTCCACTGGCCCGTGAGAGTGAGTGCTCGGTCTGCAAGCTCCATTGCTTTGAGTGACCGCCGTGGGAGAGAGTGTGATCCGGGCCTTCGACACCGGGTCAGCCCCATTGAATTGGGCCTCCATACCCTTGGAAAACCCTTGGCCTTGCTGGCCCTCTACCAGCAAGGGCTCAGCCCTCACAACCTCCACTCGGCATCACCGAGTTACCCTGGGATTTGGGTGAGTGTCAGGTGAGTGGCCGCCGATATTGGTATGTTTCTATTACGAATTGTGCTTGTTTGATAAGGTCTAAGGTGCATCGGTCTTGTGACTACTACTCCCAAGGTGGTGTCACATCAATTGGTATCAGAGCAAGTTTAGACTTGTCTCTACTAAGTCTAAGTCCTAGGACCATTGTATTGAGTCGTCCATCCATCAAGTCATTCCCCTCCCTTGCATGTCCACCCGTAGTGGAGCCGTATATCGACCCGATCCATCTTCTTCGGTTCCGCCCATGGATCCCAATCCCCAAATCAACCAAGATGCCTATAGGGAGGAACCCCAAGGCCCAATGAACCGGGTGGATGCTGCCCTTGCCACCATTCTTGACCGACTAGAGGCCGTTTCCACTCGACTTGCTCGGCTTGAAGAAAATGATCCCCGCCCAAGGAACATTGGTCCAAGAGCCCACCCTCCACATGCTGAAATTGATAGGGAGGACTTGAATGTTGACCCCTACCATGACTATGAGAGGCCTCGCCACCATCAACATAATGAAAGGCATCCACGGGACGACCTGGATGACCCTCTCTTAAGGATGATCAAGGAAGAAGCCTCAAACTTTGACGGTTCCAATGAACCAAGTGTCTACTTAGAATGGGAGACCGCCATGGACCAATACTTTGAATGGTACCCTATGTCTGACCAAAGGAGAGTGAGTTGGCCAAAATGCACCGCACCAAATTAGCCAAGACTTATTGGCTAAACCAAGAGGGGTTAAGAAGGATTAGGCGAGAGGAGCCTATTGACACTTGGCAAGGCATGAAGAATCAACATAGAAACAAGTACCTACCCCTATCCTACCATCAAATGCTCTTAGATGAGTGGCAAAGTCTCACCCATGAAGGGAAGACCGTGGTTGAATACATTGAAAAATTTGACTCATATCTTTTGAAGTGTGGAGTTCATGAGGACCTGGCAGTTACCTTGTCCCGCTTTAGAAATTGGCTCCAAAACCACATCAAGAGAGAACTTTTCATGAGAGATGTTGACAACCTTGAGCAAGCCTACCAAATAGCTAGGGATGTTGAGAGATTCTCTAGGATCCCTCGGTTTGCTCCTCCCCGACCGGCCGATCCCAAAGGCATGGGACCCCAAACTAACCAGACCCCCTTCATGCAGGCCCCTAGTCCAAGTGAAAGTGCCCCATTGCGGCCCTACAATCCCCCTCCCACCATCACTCCAACCAAGACCGCCCCTAGCCATCTTCCTCCACAGAGGGAAGAGAATTCCAAGGGTCAAAGTGTAGGAGGGACCACCCCGGGTAGTGGCCATCAACAATGCTATATGTGCCAAGGGTTTGGCCACTTTGCGGGACAATGCCCATCCAAAGGATTATCTAGTTTACTTATTGAGGAAGAAGCTCCCCCACCCCAAGGGGAACTTGAGAGTGTGGTTGAGGTCCATGAAGTCTCACTAGATTGGGAAGAAGAGTATGAGGCCCAATACCATGAGTCGGGTCTAGACTACACCATTCCATATACCTACTCCCATCTAGGAGTGATTAGATGCACCCTCACCAAACCCCAAGAGGAGGACTGGCGACGAACTTCAATCTTACACACCTTTGTTAAGATAGGGGGCCATGTGAGAAAAGTGATCTTAGATAATGGGAGTTGTGTCAATGCCGTGTCTCTCGACACCGTCAAACTCCTTGGACTTACCATTACTCCCCACCCTAGCCCATACCGGGTCGCTTGGATCAACAACAATTCCATCCCGGTCAACACTCGATGTCTTGTCCCCCTCACATTCTCTTCCTACCATTGCCAAATATGGTGTGATGTTATCCCCATGGAAGTAGGTAGCATCCTACTATGGAGACCTTAGCTTTATGATGTGGATACCACTATTTTGGATAGGACCAACACATGCACCTTTGAGCATGAGGAAAAGAGCATCCGTCTTAATCCCTCCCCACCACGTCCTTTGCCTAAGAAAAGCCCACCCTCTCAAGGTCAACACTCCACCACATCTCAAGTCATGGGGAACTCCACCCCACCAACCCAACCTCTCTCCCAAAACCCCAACAAAGATAAGACTTTGGGAATTACCAAGGGTCTTCATCTCATCACCAAAAGAGAGCTTGAGGAGAAATAGCTCAAGGGACACCTCTATGTGCGGTAGTCATTTGTCTAGGAGAGCCCACCCCCTCCAACCCCCATCCCATAGAAGTCCGGCATCTCATAGAGGAGTTTCATGATGTGTTCTCGGAGGATCTCCCGGACCAACTCCCTCCCATGCGTGATGTGCAACACGCAATTGATCTAGTTCCGAGAGCCACCCTTCCAAACCTTCCTCATTATCGCCTCAATCCCACGGAATATGCCGAACTTCGGAGGCAAATCAAGGAACTCATTAGGAAGGGCTTCATCCGCATTAGCAAAAGTCCATGTGCCGTCCCGACCCTTCTTATCCCTAAGAAGGATGGGCCATGGCGGATGTGTGTGGATAGTTGGGCCATTAAAAAAATCATCGTCTGAAGGACCCGAGGTAGGTGAGTGGATAAGAAGGGGGGGTTGAATTGTCCCCTACACTAGATGGCAAATTAAAACAACTACGCAGTGGAATTAACAACTTTTATCGAGATTGAGAAATTAACTAAACAAGATAAACTGGTTCTCTTAATCTCGCCGCACTCACTCGAACATACAATCAATTTGAACGATTAAGCACACACCCAGAGATGCAAACCACAAGACAGAAGATTTTTAAGGTGGTTCGGGATCACGACGTGCTCCCTACGTCCACCCCTCACAAAACTCGGTGAGGCTTTACTCGGGGATAAATCCCCAAAACGGAGACGACGCTCCAACACACACGCAGGACGACGCCTGCCCACACACACGGGGACGCACCCCAACACACACACACACACACAGATGAGGTCTCCAACACGATCCAATAACCAGATCAACAAGACACACACACGCTGCTTTAACACCATAGCCCAATACATCCACAACCATTCACAGACGGTTCAAGACACGACCGTACACCAACGGTCCACACACACGAATATCTCTAATGTTCGAAAAATAAACACGAATGATCAAACCATGCTAAGCCCAAGATATAGATCATGGAGAATATCATGAACAACATAGAGAGCATATAGAAATAATCTCCCTCAAACTCCAATAGCCGGATGAAGATATTTCTTGAACCACAAGACGGAGGGAATCCGGATGAAGATGATTCTTGCATTCTCTTGATCCTCTCATCGATCCGGTACTTTTCTTCTTCTTCCACGAACTCCAGAAATCACTTGTAGGAGATGAAATCTCCCTTTCTCTTGTAGCTCCAACCCTTTTCCTTCTTCTTCACCTGCAAGATAGAAAATATTAGCTCTTAGGGCTTCTCACATCATCAAATTCATAGGTCACACATATACAAATATGGGAGGAACCAAAAGACAAGAATAACCCTTCTAGAAACCTCCAAAAGGGCCCCAATTGGTCTCCCACCAAACCAAGGGCAAAAGGGGAAAAAAGGTTAGGCACAAGTGGGTTTATATGACCTAGGATGGTCAAGGACAAGCCAAGACACAGATCCACAATTCCAGGGATGTCAGGAGACTCTTAGGATTAACAAACCATGGATAGATGCTTCATTCTTGTGAAAAACAAACTCAACAATAGGGGATGCGAAGCTGGCGGTCGACCAGAGTTTTTGGGCGGTCGACCGAAATTTTACAGAATGAAAACACACCATTCTCGGAATTCCGGTCTACCTAAACTTTTTGGCAGTCGACCGCTAGCTACAGTAATTTTAGGTCAACATAAACTGTCCTTTAGGTCAACCTAAACCTGTAGATAAAATAAAAACATCAGTAAACATGTAAGAAAACATGCCCAATGATCCCAAGTGAAGAATGTATGAAGTACATACATAAAATCATTAACAAGGAGGATGAAAACACTTGGAAAACTCAATCAACCACAACATAACATCAAGATCATATGGCTATCCAATTTATGCAATAAGATAGCATCATTGAACCAAATTTTATATATCATGAGGATGCCATTCAACAATGTGATTGGGTCTAATTTGCCAAGTGTATATGTAATGTGAGAACACATATCAACCATATATCCTATCAAGATCAAAAACTCCAAATGGAAACTTACCGTTTTCTCCCAAAAAATATACACATGCAAAGTGCCATGTTCTCACCATGAATCTTGATACCTTTGCATATGGGATTGGCATTCCATTTTAAACCTGCATAAAAGAGCAAATGAAGCTAAGACAATACAAGTTCAATCACTTCGATGCCATCTACCACTTTCAACCAAGATTCTCATGAAGCCTTCATTTTGTGAATCCAAATGATCTATACATACATCCCATTGACATCAAACATTCAACCAAAGATTATATACATCAAAAGCCATAAATGATAGCATTGTATCCCTTTGAAAACTCAAATATCACAACTTGACTTCAAGAACTTATTCATTCAAATGAGACTTTGAAACCTCTTTAGCAACCTGATTTTTCTCAGCCCAAATTAACTCTAAATGGAATATTTTTCTCAGACAGAAAAGCATGTTAATCACATGAACATTTAATTAACTTTCTCAAGGTTCAATCAAGTCATGATCTAGATCGTAAGCACTTTACAATCTATCCATGCAACATGTATATGCTCAATCATATGAGACCATTAAAACATAATGGCTCAAAGTCACTCATGCAAGCATAGCATAGCAATGATCATGAGTGTTAAAACATATGCAAGCATGCATGAAGTTCTTCCACATACACACACAATATTTTGTGATCATCAAAATCAAAATCAAGAGGGAGCACAATGAACCCAACATAATAATCTCCCCCTTTTTGATGATGGCAAAATATTGTGGCATCAATCACAATCCAAACTTCTCTCCCCCTTTGGCATTATTAAAAAGCGGGGATTAAAATAGTAAAGTTCAAATTTCATCAAGACTAACAAGATGGATTCATGAATCAATAAAGGCTCAGTTTAGATTTTCAAATGATGCAATAGCAAAGCATGGGCAAGATGACAAATCAAATGAGTTTCTTTGATTTCCAAAATTTTAAATTTTTACTTTTCTTTTTCAAGTGAAATGCATGAAGTAAGATGCATGCATGTGATGACATATGAGATGCACAAAAATGCAAGCAAGCAAATATATACATATATACATATATACATATACATATATATATATATATATATATATATATATATATATATATATATATATATATATATATATATCTACATGCAACATAGATCCCCCTTACTTTTTAAAGAAGAAATAGGTGTAAGAAAAGTGCATTAGAATCATGACAACCGGAATGATCATATGTAGCACCTAGGAGGTTGTGCAATCACATCTAAGAGTCATGCAATAGCCAATGCAGTCAATCTAATTTCTGAATACATATTGAATCAAATTTCTAAATATGGAAGTGAATAACATGAAAAATGACTATAGCCATATGGATATTCAGATTTTTAATTCAACACACTGAAAGATTACACAGACTGCATTTCAATTTTGGAGAGCAGCGTATCGGAGCTATGCTCTACCTCAATAATTTTTCACATCAAACTTTTCCATAAATTTAGAATTTTTCAAAGAATGATCAGGTTAAAATAATTCTTTTTTACGCGAGTAGACGCATGGAGCTCATGCCAGAATCCCCGGTTACTCAAAATATTAAACAATTTCACTTCATTTTGAACAGAGATACTATAGTACAACACCTTTCTGAAATGAACCACATCACGTCTCAGGTGACATGTGCCCAATTTACTCAGTGAGACTAAGCATTGCTCTGTCTTTCATTTCTCATTTTTTTAACATAGATAGGTAGGCAGCTTTTTCCTCAACTGTCTCTTCAACATATATGCAATAAGTTTAATATCTCTAGAGTGTTGAAAGGAAATTCCTAAATCTTTATGTTTAACACTCATTTTCACATTATGTGCAAGATGTGTATGAATTTGATTCAGAATGTATATCGAAAATATCATGAACACATAACAGTGCAACTCCCCCTAAGTAGATGCACTTATGAAATATGAACTCCCCTAGAGTGTATGACATGAAACACTCCAATAATGACTCAAATGCAACATTATTTATCAAGGAAGCATAAGGTCATAGAAATTCCAAAGGATGGGGGTGAATAACATATATAAGCATGCAAGCACACATTGGGAGTATATGCAATATGCAATGCAAAATGAAAAGATATGTAATTTTTGTTCTTAAATTGTTGACCCTAAAGATATGCATGCTGAAAATGTCAACTGTGTAATAAGGCACACGATGAGCTTCAATTTTCAAATGCACTATGTGAATGATATGCAGATATGATATGCAAATATGCAATGTGATGTAAAATTTCAGATTTCTATTTCAATGTCCTAAATGTAATGCAAAGTGTAAAATGACATGCAAATTACAAGTTTTCAATTTTTCATTTGGATGGTCTAAATGTACCAATGCATTGAATTCTAATGCATGCAACCTATAACTCTATGAGAATGGAATGCAAGATGGAAAATGATACAATTTACAAGAGAGTAATCAGATTTGAAAGAGGAGCATGGGACATTATTTATCACAAGTGGTTTATATACAAGGGTGCAGAAATCATTTGAGGCATGTGGTGGAAATCATTTATTGTTAGAAATTATTCAAGAATAGATTTTCAAAGGTTTTGAAATCAATCACAAGCCATTCAGGAGTTGACCTTTCCATTGTAGAACTCTTCACTTCATCAAAGATCAATTTTAAAAAAATTGAAGTAATTCATCATGAGCATGTTGCATGTTACAATTGGAGATCACTCAGTCATAGAGAATGAAACATCATTCACTTCAAGTTGTTTACCTAGCAAGACATGAATTTCAGAAACAATTCAGTGAAAGTGTAATGTGTTCTCTTATGACATGGGGCTTGTTGTGCCCCTTGTGATTTGTTGATGATGTGATGTTTTAATGATAGCAACATGAATGAGTCACCACATTGTCTTGAATATGTCTGACCTTTTCTGTGGGAGATTGCATAAGTGTGCCATGTCTGAATTGTGAAGAACGCATGTGTATGCTTGAGTCATGCTATGATATATTGGCTTGTGCTTGATTTCTGTTCTTGATTTCTATTCTGTGCATTGCTTCTCTGCTGATATGTTCATACATTGTCTTAGGCTAAGTCTATACAGACTTTAGCGTCTCATTTAGCATCTAAGGCAAAGTCTACACATTGGCTAAGTGTGTACATTGCTTACATTTCTTGAGATCAAGTCCATACATTGCACTGTTTCTTCAAGTCCATACAGTGGCAAAGTCTGGACATTGTGCTTTGAAGATCATCAAGTCCATACATCGTGAAAGTCTATACACTCCTCTTGGCCTTAGCATCTGTTTTTAAGTCCATACATTGGTCTTCAGTTCAAGTCTGTACAGCGTTACGTTCTCTTTGGAAAGTCTGTACAGCGTCAAGTCTGCACATTGGGCTTTCACGTGAAGTCTACACATCGGTCTCTACTTTGAAGTCTATACATTGGAGGGTCTTCAAGTCCATACACAGTCGTCTGATGCATATTGATTAACAGGAAATCTGCTATGAGGTAGTACATTGTATGTCCGTACTGTTTCTGTCATACTTCATGTTATTCTTGTGTTTATGTCTGTGTTATTTCTTTCTTACCTCGTGTCGTTTTAGTTTTAGTACTGTTTGTGTTTTCAACACGCCGTGTCATCCTTTCGTACCTCGTGTTACTTTAAGTTGTGTGCTGATTGACTTCGTGTTGATTCCTCTGAAGCAGATCGAATTATTCTGATGAACTTCGAGTTGCTTCTGTATGAACCTCGTGTCGTTAGCACTTAGTTGCTCATCTTGAGTCAGTCCTCTATGTTTGCTCTTGTGTCTTCGTGTCAATTACTGTAGTTCCTCGAGTTGTTCTTCTGCTTCCACCGTTTCATCACGTGTTGTTGAAGACGTGTCTATCTCATGTCTTCGTGTCGTGTTTTCTAGACCTCGTGTCTTTGTCACTTTGTGACCTCATCTCGTGTCATCTTTTATGTCTGCTTGTTTAATTTCGTGTCACTTACTGTTGTTCCTCGAGTCATTTTTTTTTACTAGTGTCACTGCTTCATCATGTGTCGTGATAGCCGCGTCACTCTTCTGTCTTCGTGCTATTTTTCTCTTTAGACTTCGTGTCCTTCTCGCCTTGACCACACTCCGTGTCAATTCCTGTGTTTCGTCTTCGTGTTGTTTTCAACTCGTGTCGGTTTCTATTTTCATCTTCGTGTTGTCTTCAACTCGTGACAGTTTCTGTTATTTGTCTTCGTGTCGTGGTCAGCCCGTGTCGCCTCGTCTTCGAGTCGTTCATTCGAGCTATTTTGTGCTCAAGTTGTTTTTCTTATGTTTTCAAGTGTTGTTTCACTTCATGTCATCTTTTGTTGCCGTTTGTTAGTTCGTGTTGTTTCGTTCTAACCTCGTCCAGGTCTCTTCTGATCGCGTGTCTTTCTATTGCTTCACTCTGTGTTATCTTCTTCTCACCTCATGCTGTCTTCATCTGACTTCGTGTCGTCTTCGTTGTTGTGTTAATTGTGTATCTCGTGTTGTTCTTTTTTTTTACCTCGTGCTGTTTTCATCTGACCTCGTGTCATTCTCCATTTATTTCGTACTGAAGTAATCTTGTGTATCTCGTGTCATTCTCAGTACAGTGCATCTTGTATTGCTTTCATATACCTCATGCAGTTTTAGTTATTGTGGCCCTGAGTGTTAATCGTGTTAATTCCTTGCAGGAGAAGAAGAAGGTGGTCCGAGGAAATTTTCCCCAGTGACTGGGCAGCACGTGATCCGAGGCTGAAATGAAGCTGGCTGAGAGACTGCCACGTGGTCCGAATACTTAGGGCTGGAAATGTGGAGGTCACACGTCGGGGGTGATGCTGCTACTGCTGCTATATATATGAGCCTTCTTCCACAGAAGAAGAGAGATCGAAGCAGAAATCCGGAAGAGTAGAAAGCCCTTCGATCCAGAAAAAGAAGAAAAGAAAGAAAAGATGAGAGCAGAGAAGAGAGTGAGAGTGAAAGCAGAAAAAGGAAAAGAGAGAGAGATAGTGCTCGTGTGAAGAGAGAAGAAAGAGTGAAGAAGAAGAAGTGCAGAAGAGAGCAGAAGAGAAAGAAAGAGAGATAGAGAGTGAGCGAGAGAGCTCATGGAGAAGAAGGAAGAAGCTGCTTGAAAATCTATCTTCACTGGACTGTGGATCAGATCCAGGCCAGTCAGCTCCGTTGAGAGCCACATTGTGCATTTCATTTTTCAGCTTTCTGTTTGCTGAAGTTATTTTCATTTCATGTTTTTGTTTTTCCATTTTCATCTGGTTATCTTGTTCTTCCGATTGCCCTGTTGGGGATCGGGTTCCTCCTGTTGGTTCAGGAGAAGGGAGATCTGATCTCCGGGTTACAAGTGACAGGTTGTCACTTGTGGGTTCCCTCTGGTTAGAGGAAGGGAGGCTAGTCCTCCGGTTCTAGGCTTGTGGTTGCAAGTCCAGGTGTCCCTCCTGGTCTGGAGTAAGAGAGGTCTGCGACCTCTAGTTTCCGAGTGGCTGGGAGTCACTTGGGTGTCCCTCCAGTTGGGAGGAAGAGGGGAGGCTGTTCCCCTAGTCAAGCTGTGTGGCAGCAACTGTTTACAGACTGAGTCTGCTTGGTTCTAGCGTTTGCTAGTGAAGCCTCACTCCGGTTGGGAGTGAGGGGTGGATGTAGGTCTGGAGGACTGAACCACCTTAAAATCTTTGAGCAGTGGTTTGCTTGTAGTGTGTTCTTCCATATCTCCTACCACCCTTCACAGATTGTCTTGAGATTTCTTATTCTCATTTGTGCTGCTTCCGCTAGTTGATTGTTTGGGGGCCAGTTACATATTTGCTCTTTTGTTTAAAAGGATTTTCAACTGGTTCATCAGATTGCTTGATTTGCTTCTGCTGGATGCTTGGATAGGTTTGCTCCACCTGCTTGTTATTTTATCTAATCATATTAGCTTAACTCCGGAACTTGCTTAGCATCCTAGTTTTTAAATTGGGCATATTTCGTAGCAGGATACATTCACCCCCCCTCTATATCCGGGCCTAGCACCCTAACAGTTGGTATCAGAGTGTGTGTCTGCATACAAGGTCCAACGACCTGCAGATTCGATATCTGGTTTTCAATGCTAATTTGCTTTTAGTGCATCAATATTCCTGTTGCATTGAATTTATCTGTTATTTGCTTCAATGGCTTGTCCACCTGTCTTCAGTGGTTTTGATTTCAACCAGTGGCACAGTGCCTTACGTGCTTATGTTAAATCTGCTGATCCAGACCTGTGGAAAGTGATTTCACATGGTCCTCATAAATTCCCAAAGAAAAAGTCCAAATGGACTGACAGTCACGAAGCAATGCATGAGGAGAATCAGACAGCTATAAATCTGATGAAAGCAGCCACTGACAAAGCCTTTCACTCCTGCTTCCTTGATTGCAGATCTGCAAGGGATATGTTGGAAATGATGAAGAGAGCCGGGAAAGAAAATCAAACAAGCTGCATGATGGCCAACAGAAGCGATCAAGGCAGCAATCAAACTGAAGAAGATGATGATGATGAGGTAAATATCTTCTAGAATTTCTCTCTAGAAGATTGGGAGAATGCTTATGCTGAATTATTTGAATCTCATGAGTTGTTAAGAAAACAGTATAAGAAATTGAAGAAGGGTACTGGTTTAGATAGTTCAAGCTTTCCTTGTAGAAATTGTGTTGAATTAAAAAATATTCATGATGCTTGTATGTCTGACTTTCAAATACTGAAGAAACAAGTTTCATTATTGAAAACTAAAAATCAAGAACATATAAATGTGATATCTGAACTCAAAGAAAAATTGAACTCAGATAATGATAATCAGACTGTTGTTAATTATCATGACCAGTATGAAAAATTGCTGAAAAACTTTGAAAGTGTAAACTCAGATTTAAACAAGCTGAGATCCGAAAATGATTCCCTGAGAACATCTGCTAATAAAAATGATAACAAATTTGAGAAACTCAAGCAGGAGAAAAACTTGCTTGCTGAAAAACTGGAAGCCATCAAATCTGTGAATGAGGAATTACAGAAAAACATTGAAAAGAAGGAAAAAGATTTGAAGGAATTCAAGGCTGAAAGAAAACTTGAAATTAACTCAGAAGATCAGACTCCAATAAATGAGTTAATTCAGAATGACAAGCTTAAGGAAGAAACTGAAAAATTAAAAATGTTGAATTCCACTATGTCAGAGAGACTTCTAGCTTTGGAAAGAGGAAAAAGTATTTGTGTTGAAGATTCTAATAAACTGAGCAATCTGGAACAGGAAATTGAAAAATACAAAACTGCTAACAATGTGTCAACTGAATGTGTGAATTGCAGTGAACAAGAGATTGCCAGTTATGATCTACATATTTCCTCTTTGGAAGATGAAATTCAGGATTTGAAAGTCTCTTTGTCAAAATTTGTTGATGGGCAAGAAAACCTAGACAAGCTGCTAGGTGTAAAAGTAAATGTCAAAAGGGAAGGGTTGGGCTACAATAATCTAAATAAAAAGGCTTTACAGAATAAAGTAATGACATCCTTTGTAAATGCCTCAAACGTAGCCACAACATCAAAAGATAAACAGCCCATTGTTCAGAAAATACTGGGAATAAAGATTAATTTTAAGAAAGAAGGACTGGGTTACAGTCCAGTCATGAGGAAGGCTGATGGAGCCAACCTTAAAACTGTCTTTGTTAAATCCTCTGAACAGGAGAAGCCTTCTACTTCATCTCCAACTCAGTACAAGGCTAAGAAAATAGGAAAACAGGATAAAAATCAGAAAAGGACTGTAAATCAGAAAATAAATGAAAAGGGTTCATGAGTGCATATTGATCACAGTCCTCATACACATTCAGAAGCATCCAAAAAGAAAATGATCTGTCATTACTGTCATAAATTTGGACATCTGATGCATGAGTGTAAGCTGATGGAGAAGGATGATAAGAATGTTAGGAGATCTCATGATAAAAATCCTTCACCTCAGAAAAGGAGTGTCACATGTTCTGATTGTGGTAAATTAGGACACTCAATTGCTCATTGCTGGTTTGTTAGGGGTAAGAAAACATTTTATTCATATCATGCTAAATTCCCTGTAAATCAATATGTTCTTAATAAAAACAAATCTGTTTCAATGAACCAGCATATCATCTGTTTTAACAGCAACAAAATGGGTCACAAGACCTCTGAATACTGGTTAGACTCTTTTAAAAGAAATTCTATTTCATGCTTTGAATGTGGAAAGCATGGCCACAGGGCCATTGATTGTTGGCATGCTCAGGGTAGAAAATTCAATTCTAAAACTATTAAATTCCCTGCTAGAACAAATGCTCTCAGAAGGAACAAAGTAGTTTTCAAAAAGAAAAACTTTGAATGTGTTGATTATGGAAACCAGTTTGGTCATGCAAATAACAGAAATTTCCATGCTAATGCACATACAATTCATGTTCATAATGATGTGCATAAAAAGAACCTAAATTCCGTTTTCTCATGCCATCATAGTGGGAAGCCAGGTCACAGGGCTGCAACCTGTTGGTTGGCAGGATATCAAAACCAAACCGATTTTGGTAAACAGAATTTTTATTCTGTTAACAGAAAATCTCATGTATGTGCACATAGAACTCATACCAACAAGAATGTGCATAAATTAGATCTGAAAACTGCTGCTCCTTGCTATCAAGTTAAAAATGTGTTGAGAAAACCTGCTAGAAGTAATACTATCATGTCAAGACCCAAGACTTCTTGGGTACCTGTTTGTGCAAAATAACATTGCCTTGCAGGTGTGCATTGGAATGGAATAAAAAGGGGTATTAATCCAAGGCACTCAAGAATGAAAACCCCTTCTGAACTGTTCAGGTAAATTCTCTGTAATTTCTGTTTTCAAACTCAGTACATATCTTGGTTGATGTGTCCATGCATAATTGCTATTTTTTTTTTCATTGCATATTCACTCTTCATCTGCATTGTCTAAATTGAAGCTTCTGAACTCTCCACAACTGAAATTTATGCTTTGGACACTATGAGTATTCACATCTCTCAATGCTCATACTGTGTTGTCTGTTTAAATCTGAACTCCATTTGAATGCTGTTTGAAATCTGTCCATTGCATTCTGAAAAATCTGATTAGCTGAAATTTGATCCATGCATGCTGCCCATGTTGAATTATCATGGTTGACCACAATGGTATATAAATGGTAAGGTACCAAAAGGCAGGGAAGCCTGTCTGGAGGTTCTTACTATGTGTGAGGTGGTCTTTTAGACCAAGTGCTCCGCCTAGTACCATTGGTCACCTTGCTGGTTAGGACAGTCTGAATGTGTATGAATCAAAATCATATGTTCAGTTTTCAGTGCAAACATTGCATGTTTTCAGGGGGAGTAAGTTGCATATAATTGCATAGCATTCAATGTTGAGTCTTTGCATGTCTCTGCATACATATAGTGCATTGCATTTCCTTACATTGAAAATGCCAAAAAGGGAGTTTGAATGCATATTGTGAGGGGGAGTCATTGCATTGCATATAGGTTGTCAAATGCATACATGGGTCAGAACTCATTGCATATCCTCTCTTACTGATTTTGTTGACAAACCTTAATCATATTCTGAAAACTTTGAGCTTCACAATCTCTCTTAACAATTGGTATTTCTACTATCAATTTGGTATCATTTGGCTTCAGAATTCTATCAGTCTTTCATGAAGATTTTAATGGGCTATCTCGATCATAAATCTGAAAACTCTTGAACTAGAAATCTTCTATTATACGTTTTTATGAATGACTGAAATAACTCAAGTGGTTTAAGTTTAATGTACTCAAGGTTTGACTTTAAAATCTCTTAAAAAATATCTGAAGCATGTTTAATAAATATTAACCATCTGTTTCATGTTGTGTCTTGAAATCTTCTGAAATCTGCACTTTTGAATATATGACTTCAACTGATTAAGTACATGAAACTATTATTGATTTGAAGCAAATGAATTTTTTTGAAATGTCTAAAGGGTAGTATCTGTCAGAGCAATGACATTGGTCACTGAGAAACACATGTCCGAAGGACTGTGTCATGAGGTGCCTTAGTTAACTCTGATTAAGAATTTATTGAAATTCAGGCAGAGCAATGGCATGCACACTGAGAAATACAACTCACTCATCAAGAAATGATTTGGAGTGTGTCATGATGTGTAAATGCTATCTCTGTTCATATATAGCATGACAGTTAGTCACACTAAGTGCTTAGGGATATTGGCCTCTGATCAAGGTATATCCTCTAGTTACAAGGTGTGAACTGAACTAGAGTGCTCGTAAAATTTGTAGCATGGAAAATTATTGAACAAATTGAAATCTCTGAATATTGATGCTAAAATCAAATTGCTACAACCCTAGACAAAATCATATGACTTCATAATTGCTTGACTTCAATATTGGTGCATGTAATTTTTAAAGAAGTCAATAGATTTGATTATGTAAGAGAAAGGGAGATTAATCAAGATAAATATGAGGGCTTGGTTCATCTTTATTAAAACATGGTTTTAGATATCAATACAGAATTTTATTGATAAACTCTGCATACATCATGTTTAAACCATGCTGTTCAAAAGGCTCATTCATAAGTCCCTATAATGGAAGACCTTAAAAAATTATGTTTTGGACTTATGAGATTGATATCTCCTTGAAAATCTTTCTGCTCACTTTCCTTAGATCATTGACCTGAACTTCTCCTTGTCTGCCCCTGTGGTCTCCTTCTCATCTATCTTATAAGATTCCACTTATTAAGGGGGAGCTTCCATGTCATGCATCACCTGCATATCAAGTGGCATCTATTCAGGGGTGGTTTATATACAAGGGTGCAGAAATCATTTGAGGCATGTGGTGGAAATCATTTATTGTTAGAAATTATTCAAGAATAGATTTTCAAAGGTTTTGAAATCAATCACAAGCCATTCAGGAGTTGACCTTTCCATTGTAGAACTCTTCACTTCATCAAAGATCAATTTTAAAAAATTTGAAGTAATTCATCATGAGCATGTTGCATGTTACAATTGGAGATCACTCAGTCATAGAGAATGAAACATCATTTACTTCAAGTTGTTTACCTAGCAAGACATGAATTTCAGAAACAATTCAGTGAAAGTGTAATGTGTTCTCTTATGACATGGGGCTTGTTGTGCCCCTTGTGATTTGTTGATGATGTGATGTTTTAATGATAGCAACATGAATGAGTCACCACATTGTCTTGAATATGTCTGACCTTTTCTGTGGGAGATTGCATAAGTGTGCCATGTCTGAATTGTGAAGAACGTATGTGTATGCTTGAGTCATGCTATGATATATTGGCTTGTGCTTGATTTCTGTTCTTGATTTCTATTCTGTGCATTGCTTCTCTGCTGATATGTTCATACATTGTCTTAGGCTAAGTCTATACAGACTTTAGCGTCTCATTTAGCATCTAAGGCAAAGTCTACACATTGGCTAAGTGTGTACATTGCTTACATTTCTTGAGATCAAGTCCATACATTGCACTGTTTCTTCAAGTCCATACAGTGGCAAAGTCTGGACATTGTGCTTTGAAGATCATCAAGTCCATACATCGTGAAAGTCTATACACTCCTCTTGGCCTTAGCATCTGTTTTTAAGTCCATACATTGGTCTTCAGTTCAAGTCTGTACAGCGTTACGTTCTCTTTGGAAAGTCTGTACAGCGTCAAGTCTGCACATTGGGCTTTCACGTGAAGTCTACACATCGGTCTCTACTTTGAAGTCTATACATTGGAGGGTCTTCAAGTCCATACACAGTCGTCTGATGCATATTGATTAACAGGAAATCTGCTATGAGGTAGTACATTGTATGTCCGTACTGTTTCTGTCATACTTCGTGTTATTATTGTGTTTATGTCCGTGTTATTTCTTTCTTACCTCGTGTCGTTTTAGTTTTAGTACTGTTTGTGTTTTCAACACGCCGTGTCATCCTTTCGTACCTCGTGTTACTTTAAGTTGTGTGTTGATTGACTTCGTGCTGATTCCTCTGAAGCAGATCGAATTGTTCTGATGAACTTCGAATTGCTTCTGTATGAACCTCGTGTCGTTAGCACTTAGTTGCTCATCTCGAGTCAGTCCTCTATGTTTGCTCTTGTGTCTTCGTGTCAATTACTGTAGTTCCTCGAGTTGTTCTTCTGCTTCCACCGTTTCATCACGTGTTGTTGAAGACGTGTCCATCTCATGTCTTCGTGTCGTGTTTTCTAGACCTCGTGTCTTTGTCACTTTGTGACCTCATCTCGTGTCATCTTTTATGTCTGCTTGTTTAATTTCGTGTCACTTACTGTTGTTCCTCGAGTCATTTTTTTTTTACTAGTGTCACTGCTACATCACGTGTCGTGATAGCCGTGTCACTCTTCTGTCTTCGTGCTATTTTTCTCTTTAGACTTCGTGTCCTTCTCGCCTTGACCACACTCCGTGTCAATTCCTGTGTTTCATCTTCGTGTTGTTTTCAACTCGTGTCGGTTTCTGTTTTCATCTTCGTGTTGTCTTCAACTCGTGACAGTTTCTGTTATTTGTCTTCGTGTCGTGGTCAGCCCGTGTCGCCTCGTCTTCGAGTCGTTCATTCGAGCTATTTTGTGCTCGAGTTGTTTTTCTTATGTTTTCAAGTGTTGTTTCACTTCGTGTCGTCTTTTGTTGCTGTTTGTTAGTTCGTGTTGTTTTGTTCTAACCTCGTCCATGTCTCTTCTGATCGCGTGTCTTTCTATTGCTTCACTCTGTGTTATCTTCTTCTCACCTCATGCTGTCTTCTACTGACTTCGTGTCGTCTTTGTTGTTGTGTTAATTGTGTATCTCGTGTTGTTCTTTTTTTTTTTACCTCGTCCTGTTTTCATCTGACCTCGTGTCATTCTCCATTTATTTCGTACTGAAGTAATCTTGTGTATCTCGTGTCATTCTCAGTACAGTGCATCTTGTATTGCTTTCATATACCTCATGCAGTTTAGTTATTGTGGCCCTGAGTGTTAATCGTGTTAATTCCTTGCAGGAGAAGAAGAAGGTGGTCCGAGGAAATATTCCCCAGTGACTGGGCAGCACGTGATCCGAGGCTAAAATGAAGCTGGCTGAGAGACTGCCACGTGGTCCGAATACTTAGGGCTGGAAATGTGGAGGTCACACGTCGGGGGTGATGCTGCTACTGCTGCTATATATATGATCCTTCTTCCACAGAAGAAGAGAGATCGAAGCAGAAAGCCGGAAGAGTAGAAAGCCCTTCGATCCAGAAAAAGAAGAAAAGAAAGAAAAGATGAGAGCAGAGAAGAGAGTGAGAGTGAAAGCAGAAAAAGAAAAAGAGAGAGAGATAGTGCTCGTGTGAAGAGAGAAGAAAGAGTGAAGAAGAAGAAGTGCAGAAGAGAGCAGAAGAGAAAGAAAGAGAGATAGAGAGTGAGCGAGAGAGCTCGTGGAGAAGAAGGAAGAAGCTGCTAGAAAATATATCTTCACTGGACTGTGGATCAGATCCAGGCCAGTCAGCTCCGTTGAGAGCCACATTGTGCATTTCATTTTTCAGCTTTCTGTTTACTGAAGTTATTTTCATTTCGTGTTTTTGTTTTTCCATTTTCATCTGGTTATCTTGTTCTTCCGATTGCCCTGTTAGGGATCGGGTTCCTCCTGTTGGTTCAGGAGAAGGGAGATCTGATCTCCGGGTTGCAAGTGACAGGTTGTCACTTGTGGGTTCCCTCTGGTTAGAGGAAGGGAGGATAGTCCTCCGGTTCTGGGCTTGTGGTTGCAAGTCCAGGTGTCCCTCCTGGTCTGGAGGAAGAGAGGTCTGCGACCTCTAGTTTCCGAGTGGCTGGGAGTCACTTGGGTGTCCCTCCGGTTGGGAGGAAGAGGGGAGACTGTTCCCCTAGTCAAGCTGTGTGGCAGCAACTGTTTGCAGACTGAGTCTGCTTGGTTCTAGCGTTTGCTAGTGAAGCCTCACTCCGGTTGGGAGTGAGGGGTCGATGTCGGTCTGGAGGACCGAACCACCTTAAAATCTTTGAGCAGTGGTTTGCTTGTAGGGTGTTCTTCCATATCTCCTACCACCCTTCACAGATTGTCTTGAGATTTCTTATTCTCATTTGTGCTGCTTCCGCTAGTTGATTGTTTGGGGGCCAGTTACATATTTGCTCTTTTGTTTAAAAGGATTTTCAACTGGTTCATCAGATTGCTTGATTTGCTTCTGCTGGATGCTTGGATAGGTTCGCTCCACCTGCTTGTTATTTTGTCTAATCGTATTAGCTTAACTCCGAAACTTGCTTAGCATCCTAGTTTTTAAATTGGGCATATTTCGTAGCAGGATACATTCACCCCCCTCTGTATCCGGGCCTAGCACCCTAACAGGGCTAACTAACAAGGAGCATAGAATAGCATCAAAAAATTCATTCAAACCCAATCATTCGATTTCTTCAAGTTCTGGTATGAGGCGGAGAACTTTAGTCCAAAGACCAACTCATGCATAGTGAGAGTTTCTAGGTAGACATAATTCACCTTTTCACTACTCAGTATTTGATATACCAGAAATACAGTTAAGTTCAAATGTGATCCAAGACATGTACTTCCAATCAAGAATTGTTCAAATAAACATTTGGACAAGCACATCATAGTAAAGGGACAACAATTCAAGATTTTCAGACTCAATTCCTGTCATAAGAACAATGCCACCCAATGCCACAATAATGTCTGATACCAAGCTAATGCATGAAATTTCATTTCCATAAGAAAATGTTGAATTACCTTAGCTCAACAGGCAGTACCAAATGCCTTCAAGCATCAAAATCACTAACCTCATGAGGGTTAGTAATTCAGACTTTTGTTTTCTTACCTTGGCCTTGAGAATCCCTTATTTTTCTTAATTTCTTCATGACCATCAAGTCACTCCTGCAGTCAAGATTCTCATATTGCAGATTTGGGTATCCAAGCTTCCTTGGATCCCTGGAGTTTAGTAGCACTTCGAGAAGTACATTCCACAGCCTCACACATGGCAATATCAAGTTGCATCAACAATGTTTATGCATGAGAGGGGATGTGCATTCTAACATGAGAGGTAATTTTTACAATATGCATGAAATGCAGTGATGCAATGATGATGTATACTAATAAGCAAACACACAACATGCATGAGAATTACAATATGCATGAGATGTAATCATGCAATGATGACTCATGAAAGATACAATGCAAACTCATAAGAAAAATAGATTTTTTTTATTTTCATGAACATAAATTCAAATAAAATAAATTTTAAAATTTTAAAACTTATGCCTTGAGCAACCATTATTTTCCAAGCCTTCCTCATGGCTTCAAGGCAATCCTACAACAGAATTCTCATTTCACAGATTTGGGTACCCAAACCTTCTTGGGTCCCGGATGATTAGTCACACCTCTAGTGGGTGCTTTCCATAATTTTCGGGCATGCATATCATCAACATCCATTAAGGCACAATCATAAATGGTATGCCCAAACTCACAACAGTAATGACAACAACCAAAAGAATTCATAATTTTCTTATATGCAAGGGCATTGAGTTTCTATGATTTAACAAATGTGTTCTTATTTTCAGGATGAAAATTTCTCTTCTTCATAGCATAATGGTTGTCATTTTCCTTTTGAAAGCAAGATTTTGCCAAATGGCCATATTTTCCACAATGATAGCAATTCAATGGGGCAATCCTTTCAAATGGTCTTTTTGTATGAACTTTAGAATTTTCAAATTCATTTCTTCTTTTTGAAGGCTTCCTTGAGTTTTTGAACTCATTTTTTTCATTGCATGCTTCCAATTTATCACCCCTCAAAGCAAGACAATCATTCATCATATGACCAAGCAGTCCACAATAGAAACAAGAAACACTTCTTCTTTTGGAAATAAATTTGTTTTCACATGCTTTCAGATCATCGAGTTTCGTAACAAAATAATCAATCATCAAATGACCATGCTTAACACAGTAATGACAATTGACATTTGTTGATTTGGGAGCATGGTTTTTGTGACTTTTATGAGCATGAATTCTATTATTCCAAGGTTGAGCCGGAGCTTTGGAGTTCTATTTCTTAACACAGGAGACATTTGACATGTTTGAGGAACATGATGCATGCACAAAGGAAGTTTGAGTTTTTAGACCAAAGGCCATTTTGTTGGCGGGTTCATACCCAAGACCTTCTCTTTGAAAATTCACCTTGGTACCTAAAATCTTGTTCGAATTTTCTTCCCCATCCACAAACTTAGATAAAGAAGCATTTAGATCAAGAATTTCCTTTTCAAGTGATGAAATATGTAATTCATAAGAAATGATCTCATTATCACAAGAAATGACTTTTTCATTTAATTGGACATTGATGGTTTTGTAGCTTTCCATCTCTTGTTCTAACTCATGCATCTTTTCACAATCATCAACAATATGAGATTTTCCTTTTTCAAAAATAAGCAATTTTTCACACATGGTTGCATTCAGATGTTCCATTTTCTCATTTTCTTCTTTCATAGATGCAATGGTTTCTTCATGTCTTTGGATATCAATCAATAATGATTCATTTTCAGATTTGAGTTCCAAGCATCTATTACATGAAGAATTTTCATGATTTTTTAAACTACCTTCAAGCAATGATATCTGAATCAACATAGCTCCATTTTCCTTTTTAAGTTCTTCAAGTTCAAAACACTTATCACAAGGAGCATTCTCAATGAAGGTATTTTCAGACTTCTTTTTTAATTTTCTATTTTCAGATTTCACATTCTTATACTTATCAAGCAACTCTTCATAAGCATTCATCAACTCTTCAAATGTGAAATGATCTTCATCATTAGAGTCAGAAATTACCTTTGAGCTTCCCTCGCTTGTTGTATCGTGCTTGTCGGCCATCAACCACTCAGTGTCCTTTGTTGCTTCATAGTCTTTAATCAGACATTTTAATATCTCCTTGGCCGTACTGCATGATGAGACAAGTGGAAATATGTCAAGATCAATTGAACTTCTAAAAATATGTAAAAGCTTAGCATTATCTTTATATCTCTTCACATGTTCAATTGTCCACATAGAATCCTCACCAAGCATTCCATAACAGTCATGCTTAACTAAATCCCAGAGTTTGGGATCAATGGATTTAACATGATGATTTATGTGTCGAAGCCATTCACTGAAATTTGAACCATTAAAACATGAAAGAGAGGAAAACACACTATCAGACATGATGCAATCAAACACGCCTACAAAGATCACTTTGAAGATCGTTAGATCTTGAAATAGCAGAGCCTCGCTCTGATGCCAATTGAAGGACCCGAGGTAGGTGAGTGGACAAGAAGGGGTGGGGTTGAATTATCCCCTACACTAGATGGCAAATCAAAACAACTATGCAGCGGAATTAACAACTTTTATCGAGATTGAGAAATTAACTAAACAAGATAAACTGGTTCTCTTAATCTCGCCGCACTCACTCGAACATACAATCAATTTGAACGATTAAGCATAAACCCACAGATGCAAACCACAAGACACAAGATTTTTAAGGTGGTTTGGGATCACGACGTGCTCCCTACGTCCACCCCTCACCAAGCCCGGTGAGGCTTTACTTGGGGATAAATCCCCAAAACGGAGACGACGCTCCAACACACACGCAGGACGACGCCTGCCCACACACACGGGGACGCACCCCAACACACACACACACACAGAGATGAGGTCTCCAACACGATCCAACAACCGGATCAACAAGACACACACACGCTGCTTTAACACTACAGCCCAATAAATCCACAACCGTTCACAGACGGTTCAAGACACGACCATACACCGACGATCCACACACACGAATATCTCTAATGTTCAGAAAATAAACACAAATGATCAAACCATGCTAAGCCCAAGATATAGATCTTGGAGAATATCATGAACAACATAGAGAGCATATAGAAATAATCTCCCTCAAACTCCAATAGCCGGATGAAGATATTTCTTGAACCACAAGATGGAGGGAATCTGGATGAAGATTATTCTTGCATCCTCTTGATCCTCTCATCCATCCGGTACTTTTCTTCTTCTTCCACGAACTCCAGAAATCACTTGTAGGAGATGAAATCTCCCTTTCTCTTGTAGGTCCAACCCTTTTCCTTCTTCTTCACCTGCAAGACAGAAAATATTAGCTCTTAAGGCTTCTCACATCATCAAATTCGTAGGTCACACATATACAAATATGGGAGGAACCAAAAGACAAGAATAACCCTTCTAGAAACCTCCAAAATGACCCCCAATAGGTCTCCCACCAACCCAAGGGCAAAAGGGTAAAAAAGGTTAGGCACAAGTGGGTTTATAGGACCTAGGTGGTCAAGGACAAGCTAAGACACAGATCCACAATTCCAGGGATGTCAGGAGACTCTTAGGATTAAAAAACCATGGATAGATGCTTCATTCTCGTGAAAAACAAAGTCAACAATAGGGGCTATGAAGCTGGTGGTCGATCGGAATTTTTGGGCGGTCGATCGAAATTTTACAGACTGAAAACACCCCATTCTCGGAATTTCGGTCGACCTAAACTTTCTGGCGGTCGACCGCTAGCTACAGTAATTTTAGGTCAACATAAACTGTCATTTAGGTCAACCTAAACCTGCAGAAAAAATATAGAAAAAATAAAAACATTAGTAAACATGTAAGAAAACATGCCCAATGATCCCAAGTGATGAATGCATGAAGTACATTCATAAAATCATTTTCAAGGAGGATGAAAACACTTGGAAAACTCAATCAACCACAACATAACATCAAGATCATATGTCTATCCAATTTGTGCAATAAGATAGCATCATTGAACCAAATTTCATATATCATGAGGATGACATTCAACAATGTGATTGGGTCTAATTTGTCAAGTGTATATGCAATGTGAGAACACATATCAACTATATATCCTATCAAGATCAAAAACTCCAAATGGAAACTTACCATTTTCTCCCAAAAAATATACACATGCAAAGTGCCAAGTTCTCACCATGAATCTTGATACCTTTTTGCATATGGGATTGGCATTCCATTTTAAACCTGCATAAGAGAGTAAATGAAGTTAAGACAATACAAGTTCAATCACTTCGATGCCATCTACCACTTTCAACCAAGATTCTCATGAAGCCTTCATTTTGTGAATCCAAATGATCTATACATGCATCCCATTGACATCAAACATTCAACCAAAGATTATATACATCAAAAGCCATGAATGATAGCATTGTATCCCTTTGAAAACTCAAATATCACAACTTGACTTCAAGAACTTATTCATTCAAATGAGACTTTGAAACCTCTTTAGCAACCTGATTTTTCTCAGCCAAAATTAACTCTAAATAGAACATTTTTCTCAGACAGAAAAGCATGTTAATTACATGAACATTTAATTAAGTTTCTCAAGGTTCAATCAAGTCATGATCTAGATCGTAAGCACTTTACAATCTATCCATGCAACATGTATATGCTCAATCATATGAGACCATTAAAACATAATGGCTCAAAGTCACTCATGCAAGCATATCATAGCAATGATCATGAGTGATAAAACATATGCAAGCATGCATGAAGTTCTTCCACATACACACACAATATTTTGTGATCATCAAAACCAAAATCAAGAGGGAGCATAATGAACCCAACATAACATCGTCAAGTATAGGTTCCCCATCCCTAGGCTTGATGACATGCTTGACATGCTAGCTGGAGCCACTATTTTCTCCAAAATCGACCTTAAGAGTGACTATCACCAAGTTAGAATTAGGCCCGGAGATGAGTGGAAAGCGGCCTTCAAAACCAAAGATGACCTCTATGAATGGTTAGTCATGCCTTTTGGGCTATCAAATGTCCCAAGTACTTTCATGCGTCTTATGACGAAGGTCCTTAGGCCTTACATTGGGATCTTTCTAGTGGTCTATTTTGATGATATCCTTATCTATAGTCAGTCCCAAGAGGCCTACCTTGATCACTTTAGGCAAGTTTGCACCGTCCTTCGGCATGAGAGTCTATTTACCAACCCAGGGAAGTGTCATTTCATGACAAAGTCCATTACTTTCTTAGGATTTGTAGTCTCTACCAAGGGTGTCTCCATGGACCCCGAGAAGGTCCAAGCTATCCTTGATTGGCCGGAACCCCACACCCTCCATGAGGTCCGAAGCTTCCACGGGTTGACCACATCCTATAAGAGGTTTATCTGGGGATTCAACGCCATCACCGCCCCCATCACTGATTGTCTCAAAAAGGGGACCTTTGTGTGGACCAAACCAACCTCCAAAGCCTTCCAAGAGCTTAAGGAGAGGATGACAAAGCCCCGGTCCTATGCCTACCCAATTTCTCCAAAGTCTTCGAAGTCACATGCGGTGCATCCGGGATAGGAATAGGCGGGATCCTTAGTCAAGAAGGGCACACCGTGGCCTTCTTCAGTGAGAAGCTATATGATGCTGGGACAAGATACTCCACTTATGACAAGGAGTTCTATGCCGTGGTTCAGTCCCTCCGACATTGGAGGCACTACTTGTTGCCCAAAGAATTTATCATCTTTTCTGACCATGAGGCCCTAACATACCTCAACTCCCAGCAAAAGTTGAATGCCCAACATGCCCACTGGGTTGAGTACATCCAATCCTATACCTTTGTAATCAAACACAAGGCTGGAAGTGAGAACCGCGCAGCAGATGCACTCAGTAAGAGGATCTCTTTGTTGTCCACTATCCATGTGGAGGTTACCGGGTTTGAGAGACTCAAGGATGAGTACCCTGGCTACCCTGACTTTGGGCACATTTATACCACCTTGACCACCCCGTCTAGCCGGGAACATGAGGGTTTTATCTTAGAGGATGGGTTCCTCTTTAAGGGCCCAAAGCTTTGCATACCACGGACCTCACTCTGTGATTTCTTGGTCTAAGAATTACATGCAGGGGGTCTAGCTGGTCATTTTGGGGTTCACAAAACCATTGCTCTAGTTGAGGGTCAATTTTATTGGCCAAGTCTTAAGAGAGACGTAGCCAAGTTTGTGATTCAATGCCGCACATGTGCTTTGGCCAAACAGGTGAAGCAAAACACCGGCCTTTCCACCCCTCTCCCCATCCCCGACCGTCCATGGCAAGACTTAAGCATGGACTTTATGTTAGGCCTACCCAGGACTCAAAGGAAACATGACTCGATCTTTGTGGTAGTTGACAGATTTTCTAAGATGGCCCATTTCGTCCCATGCTCTAAAACCTCAGATGCTTCCCGAGTAGCCAGGTTGTTCTTTGATGAGGTTGTTCGCCTCCATGGGTTACCCAAAACCATAGTCTCCGATAGGGATGTCAAGTTCACCAGCTACTTTTGGAAGACCCTTTGGAACTTGATGGATACCCTCCTCAAATTCGCCACAGCCTACCACCCTCAAATTGATGGCCAAACTGAAGTTGTCAATCGGAGTCTAGGGAACCTCCTTAGGTGTCTTATTGAGGATCGTCCAGGGAATTGGGATCTCATTCTACCTCATGCTAAATTTGCATATAACAACTCTATCAATAAGTCCATAGGGATGAGTCTGTTTGAAGTTGTGCATGGGTACAAGCCATGGAAACCTTCAGATCTCATTCCCCTTCCCCAACATGCTAGAGTGTCTATTTCAGCTGAGTCATTTGCCCAACACATTAGAGAATTGCATGAAGAAATCCGCAAGCACATCAGCAAGAAGAATAAGACTTATAAAAGGCAGGCCGACTCTCATCGACGTCACCAAGAATTCCACACGGGTGACTTTGTGATGGTGAGAACGGAGAGGCTCTCCCCAGGAGCCATCTCGAAATTGAGGCCTCGTGGGGCTGGTCCCTTCGAGATTCTGAGGCGCATTGGCACTAATGCCTATGAGTTAGATCTCCCCGAGGAGTATGGAGTGAGCCCCACATTCAACGTGGTTGACCTAGTGCCATATAAGGGTCCCACGGTGGTACCCAGTGATGATATTGTGCCCCTTCCACCCATTGAGAGAGCACCCACCCGTGAGAAGAGTCCACCAGCCAAGAGAGCCCAACGTAAACGAATTGAGCAAATATTGGATGAACATGTCACTATCACCAGGAGCAAGGTATATGAGCGCTATCTCATCAGGTGGAAGGATCGGCCTCCTTCGGAGGATTCGTGGGTGAGTCGGGAAGATCTCCAGCAGCTAGATCCCGACCTTCTCGGGCAGTACCACAGCAGGATGGACCCCTACTCGATGGAGTCGAGCTCTTCGCAGCCCAGGGGATTTGATGGAGGCATCACCCACGACTCCTTCTAGCTCGGGTCATCTTCACACCCAGGAGATGTTTGAGCTCGGGCATCACTCCATGTGGGCCCAGTTATCCATTTTGAGCTTTCTATTTGAGTCATTTGATGTATTTTTCCTTTTATTTGAGTCATGTCCCTAGGTCTTTGATTTATTTCCCTATGTTTGAGTCATTAATCCCTAGGTCTTTGGTTTATTTCCCTATGTTTGAGTCATTACCCCTTGGTTGGCTTAATTGGATAGCTTTGTCATTACATGTAAAGCCATGGGTAGTTTGGTCATGTAAAAGGTTAGGTCCCTATAAATAGGACCCCAACCCCATTTGGGAAAGCTAATGAGAATTTGCATATTTTGAATCCCCACAAAAATTTGAGTGTTCAAGGTGTGAAACCTAGTGTTAGGGTGAGAAACCCTCTCCCCCCACCCTTCTCTCTCCAAAGGGGGGGAACCCCTTCTCTCTCTTCCACTCCCCTCTCTCTAGGCCGCCCCCTCTCTCTCTCCTCCACCTCACCCACCATATCAGTCCTAAAACCTACCACCAAATCTGCCACCCAACCGCCCCTTCCCTTCCCTAGGTGCTATCAATGCCCCTCCACCACTTCCCACTAAATATACTCCCTCCCTAGGAGGATCTTGTCCTTCCCAACACAATCTCCCTCTCCCCAACACAATCCACCCTAGTCCCCACACAATCTTGCAGATCCCAAGGGAAGTTTGGATATTTTCCTCCCCTTTCACCCTCCCCTCCCCTAATCCCTTAACCTGGTCGCCTCCCATCTCCCTCCCCATCCCTCTCTAGAACAACCACCACTCATTCTCTCCTCACCTTGTCCCCAGAACCAGCCCCCCTCTCTCCCCTAGATCCCACCCCTTCCCAGCACCTCCACCTTGCTCTAGCCTCCTCCACACCTCCCATACATCCCCCTCTGGCCACCCCTCCACCTCCCTTCACCATTTAGATTCATCCCTCCCCCATCTCTTGTGCCCTTGGAGATACACCCGATAAGTCTGTTTGCAGCTCAGGATCTGCAGAGAACCAGCACCTTGCAGAGCCGACCTTGACTTCTCCCTGGCATCCCTAGAAGCACAAGTGGTGCCATTAGAGGCGTCTCCAAGTCCTCTACGCAACCATGGTGGTCTTGCCCCTGTCTGAGTTCGCAGCTGCCCGGAGGAGCCATCTTCGTCGGACTGCACTTCTTCCTCCTGATAGTCAACCTGAAGCCACTTGCATAGGATCCCACGGCCATTCTCTTGAGGATCTGGAGGCGGGGCTTCGATGAGATCTTCTACTATGAGTCTACTTCCAGGAACAAGATGCAGAACCCCGTTCGGCATCCGGAGCTAAGGGTTCTCATTTTTCTCCCCCGGGTGCACCGTTCTGTTCCCTCTGGGACTGAACAGACACCCTTTCACTATTCGGGATCTATCTATCTACTCCGACCTCCTCCGGCACCCCCGTAGGTCTCCTTTGGAAAAGGGCTCGACAAAGAATCCAGCGACTCTGACCTCGCATGAATCAGAGCTCAGGAGCTCCCGTGGTGACCTCGTCTTCCTGCTGTAGTGGTACTATAGCAGTCAGAATCAGAGGACAGAGACCCTGTTCGCGCCTCTACCCCGACCAACACCGCCATTAAGAAATTCTCCCAAAAAGTGGACGTCCTTCTTAGTCAACTACGAAGGTTCCACAACTAGTTTCGTCGACAACGGAGTTCCGGAAAGACCGTAGCGGCACCAACTTCGACCGTCTGTCCCCTGTTCTAGAGGGCGGACAGAACCATCGATTTTCTTTCAATTAGTTCCTAGATATATTCTCCCCTCCCCGCCTGGTCGGCTTACAGCCCCTCCCTGTGGGAGGTAGTGTTTGGATGTATATGTGACTTCCCCTCCCCTCGTTCCACCCTCTTGCATGGGGAGTAGTCTTGTATTCCCTTAAATAGGTTCAAGCTACACCGGCGCAGCGTGTGGGGAACCCACACTTCCCCGCTCGCCCACGTCTCCGAACGGGACCGATTTCTTCAAACCGATCGAGTAAGCGTCCTAATCCTTGCTTCCCTAGTGCTTGTTCTTTCGATATTAGTTCATAGCTCCGCTGGCCCGTGAGAGTGAGTGCTCGGTCTGCAAGCTCCATTGCTTTGAGTGACCGCCGTGGGAGAGAGTGTGATCCGGGCCTTCGGCACCGGGTCGGCCCCATTGAATTGGGCCTCCATACCCTTGGAAAAACCCATGGCCTTGCTGGCATTCTACCTGCAAGGGCCCAACCCTCACAACCTCCACTCGACATCACCAAGTTACCCCAGGATTTGGGTGAGTGTCGGGTGAGTGGCCGCCGATATCGGTCCGTTTCTATTGCGAATTGTGCTTGTTTGATAAGGTCCAAGGTGCATCGGTCTTGTGACTACTACCCCCAAGGTGGTGTCACATCAGTGGCGGCCCTGGCCTATGCTGGACGAGACATCTAGCTCCACTGCATGAATGTAGTGGAGCCCCTCTAGTATCGGCTCGTGATGAGGACCCTCGGGGTCCACCAAGCAGAGGTCGAGTTCCCGGCTCTCGAGAAGCCGGAGGAGCGCGTGGGACGCCACGCCCGGGGACTAGCTACTGAGATTGACTAGACCACCAGAGCGGCAGAGCAGATCCGCGACTGGACGGCACTTGGGCAAGTGATGTGTGCCCGTCCCGAGAGTGACTTGGCGTACCTAACGGCCTACGCCAGGTGCTACGGAGACCAGGTCTTCCGTGGCACTCGATGACCGGTGCCACTCTAACCCCATGCTTTCTATTATGCTTTATGATTATGATGCACTGACACTAGACTTCTATATGCAGCTCGACCCCCAGGGGCAGATTGTCGAGCTCCACGGCCTCCTCCACTCCAGGCCTCCTCCACTCCACCGTCTAGCAGCGGGGCGAGCTGCGATAGGCGCTGGATCTCCAGGTGAGTGTCACTGAACCTTAGACTTAGTTGTGCATATGCTTATGGCATTGACTGATCTGGAGTTCTAAATGCAGCGAGCCGAGGGGACCCAGCGTCAGGGAGCTGACGCATCTTCTTCCTCCTCCCAGCCATCCGCGGACCATGCTGAGCGGGACGCAGAGTTTGCCAAGATGGTGACACGGGCCGAGGAGGCCGAGGCGGCACTCACTGAGAGGGTAAGTTAACACTTGTACTTTCCTAGTTGATTATGATTATGAAATGCAACTAACCGACTATGATATGTGCATATGCAGATGACTAAGCTGATGGCGGCCCTGAGCGAGGTTACCTGTGTTAGGTGCGTATATTGAGATAGACGTAGATCAAGAGGGGGGTGAATGGATCTTTTAAAACATTTATCCCAATTAAAATTGTATGAAATTATAATGGCTGCTTCAATGGACAATTCCTCGAACACCAAAGATGCACGCCCTGATCAATCACTAGGAATCATACAAATGAAAGGGATCTAGATGATCGGCAACAATCACACACAGAAGAGTAGTCAATCACACGTCACAAGATATTTTAGGTGGTTTGGTCTGCTGACCTACATCCACCCCACACTCTAACCAGAGTGTGGATTCCCCTGATACATAGCTTAATCAATTGGGCCTCACAGCTTGCCTACAATCCGCTGACTAACAGCTTGCGCTGGGCCTTTCAGCTTCGCCAACTGCTGATACACAGCTTACGCTGGGCCTTACAGCTTCTCCAACCGCTGATACACAGCTTAGTGAGAGAATGAAAAATTAAAACAAAATACTCGGACAATCAGAATCGGAAAGCTAGAAATAAAGCATAAGAATATAGCTCTCGCAGGAGCAGACTGGCTTGGATTTGATCCAAGGGCCAGTAGAACAGATCTTCAGGAACTCCTCTTTCTTCTCTCGATCTCATGATCTTTTCTAAGCTTCTTAAACTTGGCTCTCTTCTGATCTCACGATCGCCTCATTCTCTTTCTTTTTCTGTGTTTCTATCTCTCTATCTCTGATCTTAACAATTCACCTCAATTCTTCCAATTTACTGCAACTTTTCTTCATCGTAGAGGTACAACTGGGTCTTTTGTTTTCATGAAGCCCATGTGAGAAGGGCGTGTGGAGAACACATATCCCACCTAACCTTTTTGTCCAGATCTGAACATCCAAGGCCACGTGGCAGCATCCGAACCTGACAGCTTTCCACGTGTCACGAGCATTTGTCTTGATTCTCTGATCCTTCTTCAGTGTAGTCCATGTCAGCAAACATAGAAAGCATCAGTTCTTCAGATGAGCAACGAAGATGCACAGACTTTATTAAGCTATGTGAAGGACATGCACAGACTCTATTAGGTGATATGAGAATCATGCATAGACATTGATTGAAGTGTAAGAAGAACGTACGTGCATGATGTAAAGAATGCACCAACCCAATGTACCTTAGCCTAAGATGCACGGACATTACATATACAAGGAATCAAGATTGAACAGACCTACATCGCTATGCTACAGTGAACTGCACAGACCTTAGATGCTGATCGGCAAAAATATGCACTGACGATATGTGTGGTAGCACATGATGTGCGCCAACTTGGTTAGCACAAGTCAAGACTTGCACTGACCGTGTATGCATGAGGTGATGCGTGCACCAACTTCAACCAAGGTTGCACCGACCTTATGCCAGCTTGATGCAAGAATTGCACCGACCTTGCATAGTGAAGTGCACAGACTTAAACATGCGAACTGTGCATTGCACCGACTTGGATCTGCCAAGGCAATGCGAACGGACATGAATGCACAGACCTATATGCACGCTAGCTCAGTCCTCACTTCATGCTAAAGCAGACCTGACGTTTAACTCCATGAGTGTGGCAACACAGACTAATGCAGACTAAATCAGACTAACTTAGACTTAGCTTAGTCCAATGCAGACTTACAGAGTATGAACAAGCAACTAACGCAGACTTTTAGAATGAAGCCAATGCACTGACTCAGACTTAACAAAACATGAAAGATGCATCGACTTCTATACACGAACCTGATGTGAATCAGTGCAAGAGTTGCACCGACTCCATATGCTAAGAACGTAACATGCTCAGACTTTATGTGCATAGCTAGACTGAAACTTGCACCGACCTCTCTAGGGATTGCACCGAGCGTGTGTCCCTTGGACACAAACATGCACGAACCTTGTGATGATTTATACGACATGTTCAGACCTTTAATGCAACCTAGAGGACATATGCACTAACCTGATGCAGAACGAACATGGATGTGCACTAACTATGTTGAACGAATCAAACAAGGGTGCACAAACCATCTGCTGAATGAACAGAGTTGCTATAGAGAGAATGCAATGTGACAATGCAGAAGACTTTTATGCATTTTGATCTCAACATGATTCATAGATTGTCATTTATCAAAACCTGGGCTCCAACAATCTCCCCCTTTTTGATGATGACAACTATGAGTCATGTATTATTCGGAGAATGAAATGAACAATCAACTCACTAAGTCATGTTCATTCAAAAACAACAAAACAGCTGCAATTCTAACATTTCTGTGTTCAGAAAGAAAAATGAAACTAATGTATGACTAATCATCACATGTACAGTGAGAGTTGTTTTTTCTTTCCCTTCCCATATAGAGTACCGAGCCTTCACTTTTGCATCAGTTCATAACATGACTCCAAAACATTTGATACCATTCTCCCCCTTTGTCATTAGCAAAAAGAATGGGGAACACCTGAAAATTAGTGACCATATGGACCCCTGTAGCCTTCCCGGTCTCTTGGATATGGTGTAGAGCAAGAACCTGGGGCTGCAAGTCTCTTCATCACAGAGGCCTGAAAGTCTCTGATGGAAATTGACAACTCGTCAAACCTGTGATGTACCATACTCTCCAATCTACCCACTAGGGAGGAGTTGGAGTCTTGTTTTGTGATGACATGTCTTATATTCTCTGAGAGGTTCTCTAATTGTGACTGGACAGCTTGAAATTTATTAAAGATCTCTTGCTGACTTGCTACAATTTTGTTCACAGTAGTCTTCATCATTTCAAATTCTATCTTGAGATCAAAAGTGTGGTCAAGAATTTTAGTGAGCTTGCTGAATGATGTAGCTTGAGTATCTTGCATGCTACTCACCATTTCTCCAACCCTGTTGGATACTCCCATCAGAGATTCCAAAAGCTCTCGTAATGCTGCATCAGTCCTTTGTTTATCAGACATAAACTGTATCCATTGAGTCTTCACAGTGTTTTCCATATGTTGCATCCTAGCATTTAATCTGTTCAGATGAAAGTTTGTGAAAAGAATTGTGCATTCATCACTTCATTCTGATTCATCACTATATGTGTCAAATTAGTCAGCATTTCTGCAATGTTGAGCTCATCACTGGATCCAGGTGAACTAAATGAAGAGGCACTAGAGTCTGGAAATTCAGTATGATAGGCAGGTTGCTGTTCAGGAGATAGAGGGGCTGGTATACCAAGACCAATCATTCCCCCGCAATGAGGACCATATGAAGGAGCTAGAGCAAAAGACATTCTTGGATACATTCTACAATGAGGAGCAGGACTCATAACATATTCTTGTGTGTCTTCCTCAGCTACCCTGGAGCTGGAGCTTGTGGTTGCTCTTGTGGAACTTCTTCAGCAGCTTCTTGAGCTCCCTATGGTTCATCCTCCTGTTCATTAACCACTAAATCAGCAATTTCTTCTAAGACTTTCTCAGCTTCTTCCCACATAATCTCGGTAACCATTTCAGCCAACAATTCTTCATCTAAGGTAGTTTCTTCTTCTCTTTCCTCTTCCATACCTTGTGATTCTACCTCTTGTTCAACAACTTCTCTTGGCTATTCTTCCTCTTGTTCTTGCTGATCTATTTGCTGTACTTGCTCAGATTGCACTCAAAATTTATCAAATATCTCATTGATATTTTGATCTAGCTGTTGTACTATTTGAGCATCAGTTAGGTCCAACTCATGGATTTCTTGTTCTAATTATAGGTCTTTGAGGTTCTTCTCAGCAGGCTCATCAGCAGTTTCTTTTTCAATTTCTCTTCCAACATCTTCTTGTTGTTCAACAATTATTTGACCTCTTTCAACTGACATAGAAGGGGTTTCTTCTTGAGGAACTTGAGGGTGCTGTTCTGACAATGTATCAACTTGAATTTTCCTCTTCTTCTTCAAAGGAACATACTTTTCTTATTTAACCTTTCCTTGAATTGCAGCAGAAGAACTCTCTGAGTCAGTATCTTTCAACTTCAAGAACTTATCAATGAAATCCATATTGTACACATTAACCTTTGGAATTTCTCTTGAAGCCTCATTTTCTAAAGAGATGTTTACCTTCTTAAATATAGTTGTTAAATGGGCTGCAAATGGCAAATATCTTCTAGACTCTTTGCATGTTCTCATTATCTGAATAATTGTTTCTGGCAAACAAATTCTGATTCTCTTAAGCAAACAATATAGAATGAATCGTTGAGTGTTGGTCAGTCTTCCTCTTCCTCCAACTTGGGGAGTAATCATGGTAGTAAGAATGTAATGCAGTAATCTCTTTAGAGGAGAAAATTTGCTTGCATTGATATGGCCCAATTTTGTTTGGTTTTTGTCTTGGGGATTCCTAGGACTGTGATGAGTGAATATGCATCATAAAAATCATACACAAACTCTCTTTCAGTTTCTCCTTCATCTGGTATTCTAAATACTTTATGTAGGAGATACCTTAAGATTTCAATACTAGTCCCCTTGACACTAGACAACAGTTTTGCCTGATCTGAATAATATTTTAGATTATGATAGAACTCAGCTACAAGTCTCGGATAATATACTCTATGCTTGCCCAAAAATTTCTTCCATTTTTGAACTTCAAAAATCTCAATCAACTCAGGAAATTTCGCAATCATTGTGTAATCATGAAAATCCACGTACTGTGGGAAAATAATCTTCCCAGCTTCTAGAGTTATTTCGGCTTGCCTTGATGCCTCAGCGGAGACAGCTTCTTCTTTAAGTGCAGAATCTGCTACCTTTTCTTTTCCCTTATCTTGACCCAGTGCTGTCTTCAACCTCTTCTCTTTCTGTAACGGCACATCGACCTTTGCTGGCTCATGACCCTCCAATGGTTGTACCTCCATTTCCTTCCTTTTACCTTCGACTGACTTCTTCTGAACAGATTCAGAAGTAACTCCCTTTACATGTGCCTCTTTCGATCTCCGCTCATAGCATTGAGTCATATCAGTCTTCTTGGCTTGAGGAGTCGTAGGTTGCTGCTCTTCCATGACCTTCCTCTTCCCCTTGCTCGTGGCAGTCGGAGAGGACATGGTGGATGCAGTGAAGAAGGAAGGGCGGAGGGTGGATTAAGGAAGAGTAGAATGTAGAATGAGAAGAATGAGAAGACTGAGGCGTTGGTTTGAATAGCTCGAGCGAAGAACTAGCGAACGAGGACGAAGGCTTCGAGTCGAGAGGAGAATGAAATGAATACTCTATAAACATGGTTTCTTTTAAAAGCAATTGCCGACTTTACCCTATTTCAAAATATGGATACCTAGAATGCCCTTGCTTTAAATAAAAATGCCCCCTTTATATCCTTATATGACGTTTTGTATATTTTGATTATATTAAAGACCGAAAACCATCTACTTTTATTTTTTTGAATGAAAATCAATGGAACTAAAATATTGTAAAAGAAATATGATGCTCAATCATTGACCCAATAACCTTACTGATCATTTTCACTAAGCAATCTGATTAAAAAAAACTTTCTTATATTGAACTTATACTAGTCTAAGTTTATTGAAAAAGAACCCAGAGTCAACCATTTTTTACGCAAGGAAACATGTTGATTAGACACCAGAATCCCTGGTTACTCAGTGAAGTATACCGTAATGCTTCATAATTTTTGAACAGAGATAATCACTCATTATCATGACATAACCTCTATATTTCTTTGATATAGATGGCCAGTTTCTCAAATGAAATGCCATTGCTCTGCCTGATTTTGATTTTTCTTTTTAATGCCGTATTCCCTGGACTTTTAATCAAGTTTTTCTTAGAACATTACATAAGAACCATATAAGCATAAGGTCTTTTACCAGATTGACTTTTTACCGGTGATGTTCAGATTTTTGGAAAAACTTTTGAGCAGATCCAATTTTTAGGTGATTTCAAGACCATTGATGATTGATTCAGGTATAATTGCAAATAATTTACTTTTTAATTTAATCCCTATAGACAGAGAATCATATTTCTGTAAAAGTCAGCAAATTTATTTTTATTTCAGTGCATTCTTTGATAACCAATCAATTGAAAATGGGTAAGGTGACACATTTTAAATTTTACTCCCCCTAAATCACAGAGTCTGAAATCTTGATGAGACGAAGGTTTTGAAGACTAGAATTGGGGTAAGAAGGAGTGTTAGAGAGAAAGCCACATTAGAGTAGGGATCAGATTAGGGAATGGTTTCCAACCAGCCAAAGACACAATTTTACTAACTCTTCTTCAAGTCACATGCTTTCTCAACATTTAGCACATCACAACCTTTCAAGAACCGACACTCAGACACCAACAACAATTCCACATTTCCTCAGAATCAAAACCAGCATGCCTTATCCAGACAGAAGTTCAACTCACAGCCAATCTGACATCTCAACCTGTGCCGCTAGTGGAACATCACGACTCATGTTCTCTCAGATGAGTATGCCTCCAGAAGTCCAACTGGCTCAGTTCACCTCAACTCTCTCTCACATAGTGCAGTGATTTTTAGTCATACACCAGTTATTTTCCTAGAGACACAGTGATGTAGCAAAAATATGCACAGGACAAGCTAAATTTATATGCAATGTTCAGGGTCATGCAGATTTGTGCAGCTACTGTGAGCATGATAGATTGACATAAACAGGTTCTCTGCATGAAACTATCTATATGGGAGATGATCAGACATTCAGTGCTCATTACAAGATAAAACCAATCAACAACATCATTTGAAGAAATGACATTTAATCAGCAATCAAAGACTCATTCTGATCAGACAGTCAAACTTTTAGAGAAATAGTCAAAACAAGCAATAGTAAAGAATGGGGTTAACTGACCTTTATGTGCCCTGATTTTATTTACCCCTTTTATTTCTTTCTTCAAGGCACACCTGAAAGATAGAATCATTTTGTAAATCTAGAAACCCAAGAACTCTTGGGTCCTGTCAGTTGAGTAACACCTCTAGCAGGTGTACTCCAAGAATCCCAAGCATTATTATTGTCAAATTTCATGAAGTAGCAGCCATTCATAACATGTCCTACTTTCCCACAGTAATAACAATGAATGAAAGCATTCAGATTTTTCTTTACGGGATAAGCATGGAATTTTTGTGGGTAGACATGAGTTATGTTGTTTCTGCCATAGAAGTTGTTATTCCTTTTCATATGCCAACACTCAGAGGCTCGGTGGCCAACCTTCCCACATTCGAAGCATGCAAAGATTTTTCTACCATGAACATTTTGATTTGCAAGGAAATTTACAGGTTTTGAATTACCTTTCTTTCCTTGGGCATGCCAGCAATGGGCTGTAATGTGGCCCAACTTCCCACAATGGGAGCAACGAGTTTTCTTAGTCTAAAATGCATGGTATTTGTCATGAGTTTTTTTAGCATGGATTTTCTTAGTATTCAACTCATATGATTCTATTATCCTACACTCATGCATTTTATGACCAGCTTTTCCATAATAATAACATGAATCAATTTTTGAATGTGCATGTGAATGAGTAAAAGACATATGAACAACATGCATTAAGCTATCAGATTTTACAGAACTAGTGGAGTTAACAGCGCAAGTAGGAACAACTTTGACTTCATTCAATTGTTTAGTCTTTTTCAATTGTTTAGTCTTTTTCAAAACTTTTGTTTGTTTTTCATTTCTCTGAACCTTGAATTGAAAGAATGATGAGGAAGGTGTTTTAGATGGCTCAGAACAACTACCAAAAGAGGTGGATAGCTTATTTTCAGGTTTCTTCTTGTTGACCAAATTGTAACCCAATCCTTCCTTCTGCATATTAACCTTAGTTCCAAGAATCTTATCAAGGTTGCTTTCTCCTTCAACAGATTTTGACAGTGAATTTCTTAGATCCTGGATTTCAGATTGTAAAGATGAAACATTAAGTTCATAGCCAACAATATCAGTCTCATATGAAATGACCTGCTTATGCAGTGCATCATTTAGATTTTTCAATGTTTCAATATCATACTTTAGCTCTTGTTCCTTGTTGACCTCAGTTTCTTTCAAAACACATTTCCCTTTTTCAATTGTCAGCAATTTTTCTGATATAACAGTGTTTAAAACTATGAGTTTCTTATTTTGCTCTTTCAACTTTTTATTTTCATCCATCAGGGTTTCTTCAGATTCTTCCACTTCCTTTTTCTTTTCAAGCAACAAATGATTTTCATCTTTTAAGGATGCATTCAGATTTTTCAGCATATCAATCTCAGAATAAAGATCTTCAATCACTTCTTTTAGAAAAATGCATTCAGCATTTTCTTCTTTTGAGCATGTGTTGCAAATTGCCTCTATAGAACAAATGTTTGAAGCTTCTTCCTTGATTTCTTTTATTCTAGCTAAAAAGTTTTCATTACTCTTATGAAGTTATGCATTCTCAAGTTTCAATTTGTCCACTTCAGAATTAATCTTATTCAACTCTTGCAATTTCATTAGATGTTCATCATTTTTAACATTCAGTTGATCTTCCAATTTAGAATTTTTGTTCAGACATTCTTGATTTTCATCTTTCAAAGATGAAATATGTCCCTTATTGTTATGAACATCCACCAGACACATATCATATAATTGTTTCAACTTTGGACATTTTTCACAAGAGAATTTAGATTTATTATTTTCAATCTTTTTCTTCAACTTTTTATTTTCAGATTTCATTTTCCTAGACAACTCTAGCAACTCTTCATACATCACTACCAAGTCATCAAATGAAATTTCTTCTGATCTGGAGCTTACCTGAGATGAGGAATCCTCATTCAAATGATTACTGTCGTGATCACTCTGGTTGGCCATCAAACATTGATCATCATGTTTACCGCAGACAGTCTTCAGTTTGTCCACTAAATCTCTTGCAGATCTGCAATCATGAAAGCAAGAGTGGAGTCCCCTGTTAGTAGCTGCCTTTACCATCTCAAAGGCTTTCTGGTTCTCAGCACACATAGATCTATGATTATCAGTCCAATTAGACTTATACTTATGTAGTCTATGTGGACCATGTGAAATTAGTTTCCACAGATCTGGATCGACAATCTTAACAAACATATGCAAGTTTTTAAACCACATATTAAAATCCGTACCGTCGAAAACCGGTGGATGAGCCATGGAGGCAAACCACAAGCAATTTCAAAACAATATGCAGAAGATAGTAATGCACTGAAAGCTAGCAGGATCCTCTGCAGATCGCTGGATCTAGAAGTTCAGAGACCCGCTCTGATACCAATTATTAGGTGCGTATATTGAGATAGACGTAGATCCAGAGGGGGGTGAATGGATCTTTTAAAACATTTAGCCCAATTTAAATTGTATGAAATTATAATGGCTAGTTCAATGGACAATTCCTCGAACACCAGAGATGCATGCCCTGATCAATCACTAGGAATCATACAAATGGAAGGGATCTAGATGATCAGCAACAATCACACACAAAAGAGCAGTCAATCACACGACACAAGATATTTTAGGCGGTTCGGTCTGCTGACCTACATCCACCCCACACTCCAACCAGAGTGTGGCTTCCACTGATACATAGCTTAATCAGCTGGGCCTCACAGCTTGCCTACAATTCGCTGACTAATAGCTTGCGCTGGGCCTTACAGCTTCGCCAACCACTGATACATAGCTTACGCTGGGCCTTACAGCTTCGCCAACCGCTGATACACAGCTTAGAGACCGTATGAAAAATTAAAACAAAATACTCGGACAATCAGCATCGAAAAGTTGGAAATAAAGCATAAGAATATAGCTCTTGCAGGAGAAAACTGGCTTGGATTTGATCCAAGGGCCAGTAGAACAGATCTTCAGAAACTCCTCTTTCTTCTCTTGATCTCACGATCTTTTCGAAGCTTCTTAAACTTTGCTCTCTTCTGATCTCACGATCGCCTCTTTCTCTTTCTTTTTCTGTGTTTCTATCTCTCTGTCTCTGATCTTAACAATTCACATCAATTCTTCCAATTTACTTCAACTTTTCCTCATCGTAGAGGTACGGCTAGGTCTTCTGTTTTCATGAAGCCCATGTGAGAAGGGCGCGTGGAGAACACATTTCCTGCCTAACCTTTTCGTCCAGATCTGAACATCCAAGGCCACGTGGCAGCATCCAAACCTGACAGCTTTCCACGTGTCACGAGATTTTTTCTTGATTCTCTGATCCTTCTTCAGTGTAGTCCGTGTTAGCAAACATAGAAAGCATCGGTTCTTTATATGAGCAATGAAGATGCACAGACTTTATTAAGCTATGTGAAGGACATGCACGGACTCTATTAGGCGATATGAGAAACATGCACGGACATTGATTGAAGCGTAAGAAGAACGTGTGTGCATGATGCAAAGAATGCACCAACCCAATGTGCCTTAGCCTAAGATGCACATACATTACATATACAAGGAATCAAGATTGCACAGACCTACATCGCTGTGCTACAGTGAACTGTACAGACCTTAGACGCTGATCGGCAAAAATATGCACTGACGATATGCGTGGTAGCACAGGATGTGCACCTACTTGGTTAGCACAAGTCAAGACTTGCACCGACCGTGTATGCATGAGGTGCTATCTGCACCATCTTCAACGAAGGTTGCACCGACCTTATGCCAGCCTGGTGGAAGAATTGCACCGACCTTGCATAGTGAAGTGCACAGACTTAAACATGCAAACTAAGCATTACACTGACTTGGATCTGCCAAGGCAATGTGCATGGACATGAATGCACAGACCTATATGCACGCTAGCTCAGTCCTCACTTCTTGCTAAAGCAGACCTGACGTTTAACTCCATGAGTGTGGCAACACAGACTAAGGTAGACTAAATCAGACTAACTTAGACTTAGCTTTGTCTAATGCAGACTTACAGAGTATGAACAAGTCACTAACACATACTTTTAGAATGAAGCCAATGCACTGACTCAGACTTAACAAAACATGAAAGATGCATCGACTTCTATACACGAACCTGATGTGAATCAGTGCAAGAGTTGCACCGACTCCATATTCTACGAACGTAACATGCTCAGACTTTATGTGCATAGCTAGACTGAAACTTGCACCGACCTCTCTAGGGATTGCACCGAGCGTGTGTCCCTTAGACACAAACATGCACGAACCTTGTGATGATTTATACGACATGTTCAGACCTTTAATGCAACCTAGAGGACATATGCACTAACCTGATGTAGAACGAACATGGATGTGCACTGACTATGCTAAACGAATCAAACAAGGGTGCACAGACCATCTGCTGAATGAACATACTTGCTATAGAGAGAATGCAATATGACAATGGAGAAGACTTTTATGCATTTTGATGTCAACATGATTCATAGATTGTCATTTATCAAAACCAGGGTTCCAACAACCCGGCTGAGGGGGGAGATGGAGCACAGCTGACCAGCAGACCCGACAGAGACGACGCTCCTTCGGGTAGAGCTGGAGCGACTCCGGGCCGAGTGGGACCGATCCCTGCTCCAGGTGGCGAAGCTGGAGGGTGCTGTGGAGGCCTATGAGAGGTTGAGACGGAGGCCAGAGCGCAGTAGAGCTACGAGCAGCACACATGGTACACATGGCACGCATGGCTCCTACAGGAGTTACTTCACAAGCTCCTCCGGTCGTCGGTGGAACGAGGAGGAGGATCGACGTCGACGACACCGAGAGGAGGCGAGCTCAGCGATGGCCCCGCCATCGAAGAGGCATGAGGGCTCGGGTGAGAGTTGGGGTCCAGGAGAGGGACCGGCCTAATGTATTTAAATGTGACTTATGTACATGTGGATGTTATGCATATGCTATGATGTTTTTTTTTTGGCTTTTTAAAAATGAATGTGTAAATGCTGGACACTAACTAACTAACAACGATTCCTAAACTGACACGAGAGAGTGAGAGAGAGAGACGAAAAGCCTTGAGTGGAATTGGTGCAAGAGGGACAAAAATTTAAGGCATCAGGTAGGTAAATGGTCAGCCAGATGATCGTTCCAGGGTTCAAACGACCCCACGGTGGACCGCGGATGCTGGTTCGGCCAAAGCTCCGAAGAAGATCATAGACGGTCCCCATTGGGCTGTGGATTATGGAAGACGGTCTTCTCTTGACCGTTGGCATTTACAAGCGGCCTTTAATAGACCGCCTAGTACGTCGGGAGACGAAGTGTGTAGAAGGCACGTAAACGGTCCATGTTAGACCGCTTCCATATACCCGCGGTCACTCGATAGACTGCTTACTTGAAAACCCTGATAGCTCTGATCGGGACTCTCTTGGAGAGTCCCAATCCGAGGGTATAGAGCCCTAACCCATGCCCAAGCCTATCCAAACTCGAGTTGGAGCTATCCTACCTCAATCCTAGTGGTATTAAGCCACAAATTAGGCCCTATAAGTAGGAAGGCACCCAAAATTCATTCTTCACACAAACCCTCTCCTTTAAGCCTTCAAAACCTTCCAAAACCTTCCCAAACTACCATGAAGAGGGCTCTACAAGGAAGCTCTATGGGTGATATTGCTTGCCATGGGCCAAAGTCGGCTAAGAATGAGTATGGGCTGCTGCAAAGGTTGACCACCATCCCCGGGCATCTGAGCTCCAACCCTTTGAGAGAGGTAAGTCAATGCAATTTCTTTTATATCATTCAATTTCTGTAAAATGCTCATATTCTTCCTCTCTCCTTCCCACTTTTTGTTCTTTCTTTTTCTCTTCCGTCACCTCAGCTTCTCCCAGTCCCAGGCGTTATTCCACCTTGAAGTGGATGTCTCCCATGATCCGTGAGCTTCCTATAGTAGTGATATCCATCCTCAGGGCCTGACACTTGCATCCTCTCTTAATTTTAGCCAAAAACTTCCGGAAGCTTTTGTTGGATTGGCACAGCATCATAGCCTTGATAGAACTATGGCATCCATAGACACATACTTTCATCTTCCCTTCCTTTGAGACCACCATCTTGTTAGAGGAGGTAGAGACCTACCTATCCCTTCCCAGATCCAAAGTTGGTGAGGAGGACTTAGTTTGCCACACTGTTGCCCATGTAGATCCTGCCCTCATTCTAGGGGAGTTCCTACCTAGTGCTAAGGATGTCCGCACCATGATTGGCCCACACCACATCCATTTGCTACCCTTGAGCCAGTGGGTCATCGCTCATTGTAAGAATAAGTGTGGGTGGGATGAAGCCATAGCCAAGGCTGTTTCTATCTACTTATGTGGTGCCATGCTCTTTCCTTCTGTCGTCCACATCCTAGACATTCCCAACCTTAGCACCATTAGTGGCCTGTGGCAGGGTCTTTCCATCTCTCAGGGCGTTCTTGCTTACTTGTATAAGGGCCTTAGCTCAGCAACCTTAGGGGGCCCACTCTTTGGCTCTATGATCCTTCTTGAGTGCTGGATGGGTGTCAGGTTGAAGTTCATACCCAGTTAGGATATCACTTCTGTCAGTCGTATCTTTGGGAGCCTTCCACTGTTCTTCATTGGCTGTTCTTTCAGGTTCTCTCAGCAGGTGGAGTGTCGGACCGCGGACAAGAAGACTAGGGATGAATGGCGCCTCTACATCAACACTCTGACCCTGGACCGGTTCGTGATGCGCCCGTTCTTTCTCCACGGCACCACCCTCGGGCTTCCTAGGAGGCTTGGGCTTGACTTGAGGCTTGTGGGAGACACCACCTTGGCGATGTATGGCCCACACAGGTGCTTTCTACCGGTTGGACTCTCCCGGATGACAGTTCCAGTGCTACCCCACCTTCCTGCACTACAGGCGAGGAGGCTCGGGACAGAGGAGGATGAGCAGGCGGTCAGAAGTGCGCTGATCATGTGGGAGATCAGCAAGGTGCGTACCCTACCAGTAGATGTGACAGAGCTTCAGGAGGAGTACTAGGCTTATGTGAGAGAGTTGCGGAGATCAGGCCTTGCGGGGATGCCCGGCTGAGAATTAAGTGATTTTGATCACTTATGATGTACAGAGACAAGGATTTGATTTGATTTGCTTGATTTTGAATTAAAGAATGGAATGCTTTGACTGAATGAGATTGGCCTTGTTTCTTATGCATTTGTGTGGATTGAGGTGGTTCTCTGGAAAGGAAGCGGTCCATAAAAGACCGCTATAGTGTTATACGGTCATCATATGACCGTAAAATTAAGATAGACAGCCTTAGATAGACCGCTTAAGAGACGGGTGCGAGGGGTTTAGGACAAAAGGTAGGCGGTCTATCGAGGGACCATCTAGGATGATAGAGCGGTTGATGAGGGACCATTTAAGCATATGCGGTCAAGTTCAAACCGCAGAACCCTGGGCGCATGGAAAAGCCAATGAGCTGGAGAGATAACATTAAGGCGGCCTTATAGAGACCGTCTAAAACATGAAACGGTCACATTGTGACCGCTTAAGATATTGAAATGGTCGCAGAAGGGAATAACCCCTTGCATGTGGATGCCAGAATCACTTGTCAACCTGTCCCTGCACACACACTTAGACAAAAAACGGGTTAGATATGTTTTAGGCTTAACCCCTTGCCTACAGCAAATTAGGGAATAACCAATCTTTGATTTTTGGTCAAGGGGGTAAGCCTTATTAAATACGCACAATGACAAAAGGAAAAGGATGCAATGCATGCCATGAAATGCAAGTGATGATTTTGAAAATACTTTTGTAGTTTTGAAGATATTTGATCTATTTTTTTTGGATTTTTGAAATATTTGATTTGATTTATTTTTTTTGGATTTTGAAATATCTAATTTTTTATTTTTTAATATTTTTTTGGATTTTTGAATATGTCTGATTTTTTTTTGGATTTTTGAAATATTTGATTTTTTGGGCTTTGAAATATTTGATTTTTTTTGAATTTTGAAATATCTAATTTTTTTTAGATTTTGAAATATTTGATTTTTGTGGATTTTGAAATATTTGATTTTTTGGTTTTTGAATTAGTTCAAACCCGGCGACGGGAGACCCACACATCTCATTAGGGGCTCCCCAAGTACAACGTGCGTCATGGGTGACCATCCATGGCCAGGGTTCAACTTCACTTAACGGTGCCTCTACTGAAGTCATACCCGGGATACGATCCAATCCTTGGGAAATTAAAAAGAGAATTTGATAGGAAAGTCGGTAATAGGTATAGGGGTTCTTAGGGCTTGAGTTCTTCTCACGACAATCCCTCTTCAAGAGATTTGGTCTGTTGCGCCGGGGCTTTGTATTCGTCATCGAACCTTCATCCGCTCTAGGCACGCGTACGACCGAACTCATAATGTCCCGCGGGGAAATGTACTGCCACTCTTGCCATGCCTAGTTTCATTCTTTGGAGCAGTTGGACCTTTGATCTTCGAGCATTTGAATGAGCTTTTAGCTTTTGCCTTAGTTTTACCCCCTTTTCTTTTTTCCTTCTTTTCTTTCTTTTGCTTTTGTGAATGCGGAATTAGGTCATAATGAACTGCCCCTATTTGAGACCTCTCTTTCATCAGGGTGTCTATATCAGTTCTCGCCCTTTTATTCACCACTTGCCCCTACATTCGGCCGAAGAGGAGAAAAGCACAAGGATTTTCACTTTTCCCTAAGCATGGCCAAAGGAGAAACGGTGCTACATGAAAGTGGACAACGCAACCTTGGAGATCGTGTAGTGTATGAATGTCATGCTGGGGATCTCCCTTCACGATCAAGGAGAGGAACACCCTGCCACCGGGCAGTTGCTAGCTCGACTCTAAGGATAAAAACGTTTGAGATCCAACCCATTCCATGGATTAGACAATTCTTCGCCCTCTACGTTGATGAGACGGTACGTGTTCCCAGGATAAACTTCTTTGATTACAAACAGACCCTCCCAATTGGGTTGCAGCTTAGACCTAGGACCTACTGATCTAATAAATTTGCATTTCAAAACCATATTTCTCACTCAAAATTTTCTTTCGATGACCTTCTTTTTAAAATGACGCGAGATGCGCTTTTGATAAACAGAGATGTGTTTGGCTGCATTAAGCCTCTTATCGTCCAAGAGTTCTAGTTTGACTAGCAACGCCTCTCGACGTTCATCGAGATTAAGTTCTTTGTCGAGCTGCACTCTTAGAGAAGGGATCAAAATCTTATACGGGAGTACCACCTCCATCCCATAAGTGAGAACAAAGTGAGTTTGCCCCGTGGGAGTACGGACGGAGGTGCGATAAGCCCATAGAGCTTCTATCAATTTATCGGCCCAATAAGTGAATTTATGTGACTCACATATTTTCTTGATGATTTTAAGAAGAGTCTTATTAGTGGCCTCGGCTTGGCTGTTGCCCTGGGGATAGTATGGTGATGAATGATGCAATGAAATGCTGAATTTCTTACAAAGGTCCTAGAGTTCTTGTGACACGAACTGTGGTCCGTTGTCGGTGACGATGTCGCTCGGCAGTCCAAACCGTGAAATGATGTTCTTGAGGATGAAGCTGTAAACTGTGGTAACCTTGATTTTCACGTATGCTTCAGCTTCGGCCCACTTGGTGAAATACTCCGTAGCGGTGAGAATGAAAGATTTCTGTTTGGTTTGGGAGTTTGGGTCACCCAGTGGGCCTACAATATCAAAAGCCCGCATGGAGAATGGCCAAGGAGCAGAAAGAGGATGGAGAGATGAAGCAGGAGCACGAATCTTGTCGGCATGGAGTTGGCACTGAAGACACCTATGAACATAGGTGGAACAATCCTCCTCTAGGGTTGGCCAGTAATAGCCCTGCCTAAGAATCTTCTTCGCCAAGGCCTGACCATTGACATGCCCTCCACATTCGCTAGAGTGAGCTGCTTCAACAACTTTCCAAGCCTCATCGTCGTCTAAACACCTCATAAGAACTCCATTAAGAGCCCGCCTATACAATTCTCCCGCAATTATTATGTATCTGGAGGTGACTCTTCTAATGGCCTTGCGCTGCACGGCGTTAGCTGATTCTGGGAAAGACCCATCCCAACAATACTGCTCAATTTCGTGATACCAAGGCAATTCCTCTTTTTCTAATATCTCCTCAAGCTCTGTTAAAGATACTTCCTTCAAATCTTCCTTCTCAGCCTTCTTCTCTACAGATTTCCTAAGGTTATCAAACCACGGATCGTGAAGGGAAGGAGCATCTACCCACTGGACCACAATGGTCTCAGTGGAGCGACTGGGGGGAAAGGAAAGAGAAGAAGCAAGCGATGCAAGTGCACCGGCAAAAATGTTCTGCGATCGAGGGGTGTGAATGTAAATCAACTTGCAGAATTGCTTAGCCAAGAGCATGACCAGATCTTGAAAAGGTTTGAGCTAAGGGTCACGAGTGCGATAGGTGGAAAGAACCTGACGCAGCACCAGCTGAGAATCTCCTATGATGTTCAAGTATCGCGCGCCCATGATATAGGCGTGCTTTAATCCGGCAAGAAGAGCCTCATACTCAGCTATGTTATTGGTAACAGGAAAAGAGAGTTGATATGCAACGGGAATAGTCACTCCCTCCGGAGTGAGGAGAACAGCGCCGATCCCTCGGCCCTGAGAATTGAGTGCACCGTCAAAGTGCAATGACCAGAAAGGGTGATGAGCGAGCTCAGCCAGGTGTTCATCGGGGAGCTCATCCTGGATAGAATCTGTACAAGGGATAGGTAAATGAGAAAGATGTTCAGCAATAGCATATCCCTTGATTACTTTCTGAACGACGAAGGTAATATCGAATTGAGAGAGAAAGCTCTGCCAGTAAGCTAACCTACTAGAAAGGACGGGTTTCTCCAAGAGATAGAGAATTGGGTCCATTCTAGAGATCAACTTAACCTCATGGGCAAGGAAATAGTGTTTCAATTTATGGGCTACCCAAACTAAGGCTGCGCAGGTCTTCTCCATGGTGGTATATTTAGATTCTGCAGGATTGAACAACCTAGAGAGGTAATAGGCTGCCCATTCCTTCTCTTCATCGTCTACCTGTGCTAGGACAGCTCCTAGGGAGTCCTCAAAAATAGAAATGTATAAAATCAGGGGTTTCCCAGGAATAGGGGGTTGCAAAAATGGGGGATTAGACAAATAAACCTTAAGATCCTCATAGGCTTTTTGACATTGTTCGTTCCATTCAAATTTGGCCCCCGCCTTCAATAGCTCATAGAAAGGACGGCATCTTTGTGAATGCTGAGATATTAATCTCCAAATGAACTGTAAACGCCCAATCAATCCTCAAAGCTCAGTAATGTTCTTCGACGACGGCATATCCATGACGGCCTTTGCTTTGTTCGAATCAATTTGAATCCCCCGCTTGCTAACTATGAAGCCTAGTAACTTCCCTGATGATACCTCAAATACACATTTCTTCGGATTCATTTTTAATTTATACTCCCTAGCCCTTTGTAACACCTTGGCCAAGATAGCAGGGTGCTCTTCTTTTGACCTCGATTTTACCAAAATGTCATCCACATAGGCCTCCATATAAATGTACATCATGTCATGGAAGATGGACATCATCGCCCGTTGGTATGTGGCACCCGCATTCTTTAGTCCAAACGGCATGACCATGTTGCAGTAGGTGCCCCAGGGAGTGGTGAATGAGGTCTTTTCTTGATCTTCCGGAGCTAACCGGATTTGGTTATACCCTGAATATCTATCCATAAATGAGAGGGCTTCGTACCCAGCCGTCTCGATATGAGGAAGCAGAAAATCATCTTTCGGACATGCATTATTCAAGTCCCTAAAATCTATGAAAATTCAAATTTTTCCATCCTTTTTCATCACAGGGACTATATTTGCCACCCATTAAGGATACAAAACAACCCTAATGAACTTGGCCTTATGCAACTTATCCACTTCTTCTTTTATCCTTAAGGCCATATGAGGGTGGAATCTTCTTGATTTTTGCTTAACGGGCGTGGCCTCTTGTTTAAGTACAAGTTTGTGTTCCACCAAGGTGGAGTCAAGGCCCGGCATGTCCTCGTAGGACCAGGTGAATGAATCGATGTACTCCCTCAAAACCTTGACTAGCTCCTTTTCAACCTGAGGAGGGAGGTTAGCGGAGATAATGATAAGCCTGGGATCCTCTTCTGTTCCAAGATTAATTTCTTTCGTGGGTTCATCCACTGCCGACGATGGTTCATCAAATCTCTTCAAACCCTGTGCGTACAGATCGGTAGTGTCATCCACGCCACTGTCCTCACAATCGATCGGGTCCTTCTCATCTAAGATCTCATAAACACCTAATCCATCATCGCTCCAAACCCTATCTAGCTCCTCATCATGCTCCAGGATGATGGCTATCTCTACAAACTCATGACACTTAAGGAGGGTGTGGCAACGTTGAGCAAGGTCCTGGAGGAACCTATCAGGAATAGCTTTAGAATAACATGTCATTGGGCGCGTAGTAAGCGTGGAAGGGTTGGAGACACTAGAAAAAGATCCTACTTCACTAGACTCAATCGACTCTACTTCGCTAGACTCAACAAACCCTACATCTAACCTAGGGGACAGAAAATCTACAGGAAGGAAAACAGCAGCCTCGTGCCCCTGGGAAGAGGACTGACGAAACATAGCATAATCCTCCACTGAAATCTCCATTTTAAAATTGGCGTTTTTTTTTTAGATTGGAGGAAACCATACAACAAGATGGACTAGAGGGGGAAGGAGGTGGAGGAACTTGGAGGGGGAAGAAAGATGGAAAGAGAACATCAAAGAACGGATCGGATGAAGAAAACCACATATTTGAAAGATCGGATGAGGGAAAAAACATGGTTGAAAAATCAAATGGTGGGCAACGCCCACATGCACATGGCACAAACAAAACCTCCAAGGGCCTTTCCGTGAAAAACGGATCGACCATGATAGGAGGTAAGCAGGGTATGGACTCCAGCTCTTGGAAAAGGGAAGCAAGGCGGGAAGGAGACCAAGAAAAGGTGACAAGGGAGCTCCCCTCTTCCCGTAGACTTAGGTAAACTGGCTCTATTGGAGCATACTTCACAAGTTACATTTCGGGCTTTCTCGAATAATCTTCTTCTTCATAGAACAACTTTTCAAAGCTGTCACAAAAATCATCCATATCACCCACCAGCCCTTTTAGTGGTGGCGGCGGGTCAGCAACGGTACAAGCAGCATCACTTTCCATATCAGAACAAGGCGGCGTCTTCAAAGTGATGCGGGACGGACACGCGACCTGGGACTCTAGCTCGCGATCATCCCTATGCGAGGGAAACGCTGGACCGTACGCGGTTGAGAAACTGACAGTGAGTCTCGGGTATCGGCTTTCCGCGGTCACGGGATGGGTCACACACACTCCCTCGCAGCGGTGACACAATTGATATAACGGCCTAATAACCTATCCCATGCAGTGGCATTCAAAGATATACGGGTAAAGCAAATGCTTACGAGGAGGGTGGCGTGTGTACCTCCACGCTCCGGGCGTGGGGAAGACGATCCCGGCCATGATAGTAACTCTCGATTAAATAATTATTATAATAATTATAGAAATGGTTTCTACTTCCCACTCCACGCAGAGAGGTAACGGGCTACAAATGGGGCCCGAGAGGACCGAAGTTGGGTTGACGGGCAGCATTTTGATGTAGCTTCAGCGGCACGTGTATTCACGAACGTGGGGCCCACGTGCTCATCGGCGGGTTCGAGTGGATCCGGAGTGGTACCGCTGTGACGTTGGCTCCTGGAGAAGGGCTCCCTGGAACGGCGGCACGCCGGTTCACCTCGCGGAAGGCGAGTCCGCTCCGGTCTTCACTGGTTGACCTTGTTGTCCACGGATCTGAAGCTGCTATTTTACAGCGCGCGACCCGGCGAGATCTGCTGCTACGATCACTCCGGACGTCGGATTGATGCACAAGAGGTACCGTTGGAAAGCTATTTCAAAATACATCGATCTATGGCCAGAGAAAGAATTTTTAATTTCTTGGATTTGGCCTTGATCGATTTTACAAGCTACTGTTGGATAGAACCCAAAATCTCAGGATAGAACTAAGTTTTCCTTAGAGTTGGCGTGGACCGTGCCTCAAACTTCAGATCTGGAACTTGGACACTTCACAAAAGTTGTAGAGGTGGAAACAAGGAAGACGGGGATAATTTTTATTTGACTTTTGGTGGAGGTTGCGATTGTTGGAGGATTTTATACTGACTGGGGGTTGGATCTAAACTGCACAGGACAGAACAGATTTGGGAAAATACAGAAATTTTTAAAAATATAAAAAAGACTCTAGAAATTCTAAGAAAATTCGTGGATCATGGGGGTAATGGACAGAACTCCCAATAAAATTTGTGACCCAAAAAAATAAGAAGAAGTGGGTCAAAGAGGAGAAACTCAGGGTTACTATGATAGGATCTGAACAGAAGATAGAACTGGAAGGTGGAAATACACGAAAATGGAAAAATAGCAAACGAAAGGTAAATGATGGGATGTTTTTTTGTGAAGGCTGGGGTTGATGTGGATGACTCACCCTCCAAGTTTGGTTGTGATCTGAGCTCCTGATGGAGAGATAAAAATCACGGAGTAGGGCTCTATCATGATGTAGATAGAATTCCGACGATGAAGACGGTGGCGCGATGGCGGCGGCGGCAGAAGTAGAATCCAGTGGGGCTAGGGAGAAGATAGAAGGGCTTCACACCCAAGATTTAGCAAAAATTCATCTGTAAGAGTGGGAGGGAGAGAGGAGGAGGGCACACCCTTCTTTGGCTCCAACCAAATTCACAATTTTTCTCTTCATTAATTCTTACAAAACACTATACATGGGCTTATATAGAAGGGGAGGAAGGGGGAGGGGGTTGGGATTTCGTGAGAGAGAGGGGAGGGGTAGCATTTTCTTCCCCCATATGGTCAATTGGCCTAAAAAATTTAAATATAAAATGTCATTTTAATGGGGGGGCACCCCCTTGACTATGAAGGAGCCATTTTGGACTTTTTAGTCTATTTGTCCCCCATGTGTCTAATTGAATGTCAAATCATCTAGAAGCCACCTAGGATGGTTGACCAGCCCCACATGGCTTAGGTGGACCAATGTCGAAGGAGTGAGGGCCCCCTTGCTGGACCTACTAATATTTTACAAATAAACCCAAAGAATCATAGGGAATGACAAATTGGCTTATAAAGCCTTACAATTGTACATATTCTTTCCCAAGGATATAAAAATAAACTAAAGGACACAAATGCAAATACCATGTTAGTGCTCTTGCTCTGATGTCCCCATCAATTCTCCCCGGGTGGGAAGAACTCGACCCCGTCGAGTAAGGGGTGCGGCTGCTCGAGTAGCTCCGGCGGATGCGTCACCGAACCTGGAAGCGCGGAGTACGCTCCACTCCAAGTAATCGTCACCTGCTCATCCCGTATAGATTCCATATGCACGCATTGCTGGGGAGGAGGCTAGAGGTGGACACTCCAGGGTAGGATCACTCTCAAATGAAGGGAGGTGGCTCAAAGGCTCACTAGGAATCACCGCTTGTCCCTTATGTGACTAGATCTGATATGTGAAGTAGAACCGATCCCAAAGTCTAACAAGTCTCATACTCGAAAGGGACTAACAACGCGAGCGTACAAAATCGACTCGACTCAACGTATGCACAGACACACGACAGACAAACGAAACAAAGACTCACAAAGACCCTAAACAAACCTAATGTTAGTCCGACCTACGCATAGGTGATGGTGGACCAGGACACCCGAATATGTGCCATGCATGCATATTATGCAACCGGAGGTTGGTGGCATGGGGAACACCTAGACACCCAAGTATGACCCAGTCATGCATGGACGGCTCTTTGGATTTGGGAGACTTGAGAGGGCTAGGAGAACCGGGTATAGGTGTATCGAGAACGTGCTTAGTGGGTATAGATGACCCGGCCCGTGGGGTAGGGGTGTGGTAGTGGACTCGCTCGAAGAAGTGAAGTATATATGGTGGGTCAAGGGGCCCACTAGGGAATGGGTCAAAAGGATCAAAGAAGGTATGACCCCTTATGGTGGGTTCCACAAGTCACGGTCCCATGTATGGAAGTCTTGAAGGTGTTGATGGTCACCTTCATGCAGTGGGGTAGGTGGGACGATGATCATATGTAGGAAGTATGATTCCTCCCTCGGACAAAAGAGTATGAAGTCCGGTTTGGCCGGCATAGGGAGGAATAGAAGAATCTCCGTGGTGACACAACCCACGGTGCACACGGAGGTAATGGACCCTATGGCCGGGTGGGTGAAGCTACGACTAGTGGGTTGGTCGAAGCCTCGGGCCAATAAGTGCATCAACTTCTATTGCCAACCTAAACCCAAAATAAGGTCACCCAATGTATCAACATGGTGACTAGATCGAAATGTCGTGTGGTAGGAGTTGATAGGCACTAGAGGTAAGGTGGGATCCATGGATGGGTAAGGAAGTGGGTCCAAGCCATCTTTGAGCCAACTAAGAAGTGGCTCGGCTATAAAAAGCGTACCCGTAGAAACACGGGTGGATCGGGCTTTAGTGGCTCCCAATGAGATGGTTCCGAATAAAGATCGGAAGTAGATGGCAATGGAGCTCTAGGGAAGGGGTTCCCCGACTAAGGTGGGGAAGGCCATGGTGTAGGCGGTCCGACCGGATCGGGACTCAGCTGGGAGGTAGATGCTTGCCAAAGGGTAGCATTAAACCGAGAAAACTGAGACTCAAATGGTTCGACCTCTAGAGCGACCTTATAAGACTGTGCCAGAGAGAACGCGTCACGGATAAGACATTCAATTTGGAAGTGAATCTGTAAACCTCTCCGAAATAGAAAGGCAGTCGTGGTGTTCTCCTCTCCAACTCCATATTCCAACCGGTACTTATCATAGTCCCGAATGTACTCAGATACGGACCTATCGTCTTGGACGGGTCGGCATGGGTTGGCCATAGGTGCCAAAAAGATAGGAATGGATCCCTAGGAATGGATATGCAAGGCCATTTTTTTTGTTTTTGTTTTATAAGAAAAATGTTATGCCAACTAATGCAAGCACCTAGACACGACTTGGAATGCGATGCAAATGCAAAGTTGGAATGCACTAACTAATGCACACTAAGGATCCTAGACATAAACCAAGACTCAGTATGTGACAGACTTCATCGATCCGAAGATCACTTGCGCAAGTGTGCGGCTTTCCCGATAGGTGTAGCCTAACGTTCGGACAACACCTTTTGATATACCGATTAATGGTATGCAAATGTGACACTTAGACCGACTTAGACTTAGACTCGACTTCAAGGACTTTTTTTTTTGCGGACTTAGACACAAAGACTACGCTAGACTCAACTGGCGCTCTGATACCAATTTGATGCGGGACGGACACCCGACCTGAGACTCTAGCTTGCGATCGTCCCTATGCGAGGGAAACGCTGGACCGTGCTCGGTTGAGAAACTGGCAGTGAGTCTCGGGTATTGGCTTTCCGCGGTCACGGGATGGGTCACACTCACTCTCTCGCAGCGGTGACACAATTGACATAACGGGCTAATAACCTATCACATGCAGCGGCATTCAAAGATATACGGGTAAAGAAAATGCCTACGAGGAGGGTGGCGAGTGTACCTCCACGCACCGGGCGTGGGGAACACGATCCCGGCCAAGACAGTAACTCCCGATTAAACAATTATTACAATAATTACAGAAATGGTTTCTACTACCCACTCCACGTAGGGAGGTAACAGGCTACAAATGGGGCCCGGGAGGACCGAACTTTGGTTGACGGGCAGCATTTTGATGTAGCTTCAGCGGCACGTGTATTCACGAACGTGGGGCCCACATGCTCTTCGGCGAGTCCGAGTGGGCCCGGAGTGGTACCACTATGACGTTGGCACCTGGAGAGATGCTCCCTGGGACGGCGGCACGTCGGTTCACCTCGCGGAAGGCGAGTTGGCTCTGGTCTTCACTGGTTGACCTTGCTGCCCACGGATCTGAAGTTGTTGTTTTATAGCGCGCGACTCGGCTAGATCAGCTGCCGCGATCACTCCGGATGTCGGATCGATGCACAGGAGGTACCGTTGGAAAGCTCTTTCAAAATACCTCGATCTATGGCTAGAGAAAGAATTTTAAATTTCTTTGATCCGGCCTTGATCGATTTTACAAGCTGCTGTTGGACAGAACCCAAAATCTCAGGATAGAACTAAGTTTTCCTGAGAGTTGGCGTGGACCATGCCTCAAACTTCAGATCTAGAACTTGGACTCTTCACGAAAGTTGTATAGGTGGAAACAAGAAAGATAGGGATAATTTTTATTTGACTTTTTGTGGAGGTTTCGAGTTTTGGAAGATTTTATACTGACTGGGGGTCGGACCTAAACTACACAAGATAGAACAGATTTGGGAAAAGATAGTAATTTTTAAAAATACAAAAAGGACTCCAGAAATTCTAAGAAAATTCGTGGATCATGGGGGTGATGGATAGAACTTCAAATAAAATTGGTAACCTAAACTAATAAGAATAAGTTGGTCGAAGATGGGAAACTTAGGGTTGCTGTGACAGGATCTGAACAGAAGACAGAACTGGAAGTTGGAAATACACGAAAATGGAAAACTAGCAAACGAAAGGTAACTGGCAGGATGTTTTTTGTGGAGGCTAGGGTAGACGTGGATGACTCACCCTCCAAGTTTGGTTGCGATCTGAGCTCCTGATGGAGAGATAAAAATCACGGAGTAGGGCTCTGTTCTTATGTAGATAGAATTCCGGCGATGAAGACGGCGACGCGATGGCGGCGGCGGTGGCGGCAGAAGTAGAATCCAGAGGGGCTAAGGAGAAGATAGAAGGGCTTCACACCCAAGATTTAGCAAAAATTCATCTGCAAGATGGGGAGGGAGAGAGGAGGAGGGCACACCCTTCTTTGGCTCCAACCAAATTCACAATTTTTCTCTTCATTAATTCTTACAAAACACTATACATGGGCTTATATAGAAGGGGAGGAAGGGGGAGGGGGTTGGGATTTCGTGGGAGAGAGGGGAGGGGTAGCATTTTCTTCCCCCATGTGGTCAATTGGCCTAAAAAATTTAAATATAAAATGTCATTTTAATGGGGGGGCACCCCCTTGACTATGAAGGAGCCATTTTGGACTTTTTAGTCTATTTGTCCCCCATGTGTCTAATTGAATGTCAAACCATCTAGAAGCCACCTAGGATGGTTGACCAGCCCCACATGGCTTAGGTGGATCAATGGGGAAGGAGTGGGGGTCCCCTTGCTGGACCTACTGACATTTTACAAATAAACCCAAAGAATCATAGGGAATGACAAAATGGCTTATAAAGCCTTACAATTGCACATATGCTTTCCCAAGGATATAAAAATAAACTAAAGGACACAAATACAAATACCATGTCAGTGCTCTTGCTCTGATGTCCCCATCACAAAGTGCCGGGCTGCAATGGTCCTTTCACAAAATACTGACGGTAGTCCCACGTCAGCGGCCCTGAATCTCCCAGAATTGATATTGCATACTCTCGGTAGCCGAGGCCTCTTCTGCTCATTTTTCTTCCCCTTGGGATTGGCTTAGTCCGCCCCTATAATTGGGCTCCGAGACCCATGCCTGGCTGGTAACCTAGTTTCATAATCATGTTCCATCCCTTGGAGTCTCTTATCTTGGACTTGGCTTTGACATTAATAGGTGTAGTGGTGGGCTTGCATGATGCATATGCCCAGGGAAAATCTAAGTCCATTACAGAAAGGACCGGCTTATTGCTCGGGCAGAGAGTTGGCAGAATCTTGTCGAAAATAGCTTCAACTGTTTGGACAATGGAAATACTCTTTACCTTGACCACCCGCCCCTGAAATGGAAATTTGAGGCAATGGTGAGTGGTCGAAGGCACAGCATGCAGGCTGTCGATCCACGGACGGCCTAAAATAGCTTTGAACATAGGATCAATATCTAACACAAAAAATTCCACGGCCATCGATAATGGCCCGAGCTCGGCCTGAATAGTCACCACCCCATGGCATGCTCTCTTGGAGTTGTAATAAGTAGCAATAGTCGCCGGATTTGGCCTTGGCATATCTTCATAAATATTGCAGGCACGCAGAGTGCTCAAGGGACAAACATTTATCGAAGCTCCCGTGTCCACTAGAGCCGCGTTGGCCGCCACTTTATTTAATGTGATTGAAATGCAAAGTGGCATCTGGCGTGCCTCGGGGGGTGCTATATATGACTCTGAAAAAGAAATGGATGGCCCCTTCATAATTGTGGCCAAAGCTAATGGCAAACTGTCCACCGCCATATCCTCGCTGACCATAACCTTCTGGAGAAAAGCCCTCAAGCTTATTGGTGCAACGTGGAGCGCTTGATCAACTCTAATACAGAAATCTTGGCTGGCATGCGGTCAAAGTGCTGCAGTAGATCATATATTGTGCTAGGTAGGGGGTCGGCTTCTTCTTGCTCAACTGGGGGTGAGGAAACTGGAGGGTTGGGTGCAGGTGCACCAATAGAGAGATAGCTTCTCTGAAATAAATGCCCGCTCCGAAGGGCAAGGTTCTGTGCCGGCACGGCATCAGATGGACTCCCGACTGGCCCAGTGGGGTAAGAGGAAGGAACAACGGTGGGAGAGGCGACGGTGGAGGTGGGTCTGATAGGCCCTGGTGAAAGGATGATGAGCGAAGGGTTAAGTGAGGGGGTGACAACGGAGGGTATGACGGGTGAAGGTGCAAGGATTGGTGAAATGGTGGGCAAGGTGGTAGGCGTAATGGGGGATCTGGAGGAAATGGTGGGTGTAGTGGAGGTCAAAATGGTGGGCGGAATGATGGAGGGGACAGAAGGTAAAGGGGAGTTGGTGTATGTATGGTGGGTAGCCAAAAGATGAACATGAGTCTCATAATCATAGGACAACCCAATGTTGGGAGCTGGGCGATGAACAATATTCACCTGAGCCGGTGCCGGTGGCTGAGGCTGCGGAGCGAGCGGGTGGTTCGGTATGGGATTATGATGAATCCCTAATTCTGGTGCAAGCTGCTGCTACTGGGGTTGAGGTTGCTACTGCTGCGGCGCCAACTGTTGCGGCCCCGACGCCTGTCTTCTTCTCTCTTTAATGTCTTCAATCAACTTGTGCATCTATGCCCAATCAATTCTTTGTCCCTCATGCAAATCATAAACGAGGTCACAAAACTGATAGCACCTTTCTATAGTGTGCCCGTGCTGCCGATGATATATGCAATATTTGGACTGGTCGGAGGTCGGATTCCAATTCGGGCATTCCGGAGGGAGCTTAAGATCAACAGTGTACACCAGAGCCGAGAAAATGTCTGGGAGAGTTTCAGGAAGTGGAGGGTAATGAGCTCTCTTGGGACCCGGTCAAGCAGGTGCGTAGCCATTTGGTGGAGGGACATTGTGCTACTGCGGTGGTTGTTGAGGCTGTTGTGATGGTGGTGGTGGTTGTGCGGGAATTGATGGTTGGGTAGTTGGTGGAGCGGTAAACTGGGGGTTACGGGGAGGTTGCTGGAAGCGAGGTGGAGCAGATTGGTTGGGATAGTGGACAGCCCGCACCTGCTCATTTATCTGGACTCCTTCAGTAACTGGGCCCTGGGATTTCCTGGCGGGTTTTGATTTCTGGGCCTCGAACAAAGAATGAATGGGGGAGTCCTTAAACTGGGTCTGGATGAACCGGGCTCTACTGTACAACTGGTGCATATTAAAAATATCATTCATTGCTAGGATATTCCGAAATGTGGGAGTGGCATTAGAAATCAACAGCTTCACTTTATCTTCTTCTGGAATTTGCCTGGGCATACGGGAGGCCATCAGCCTCCATCTGTCAGCATAGGTTGCAAAATCTTCATCGGACTTCATCTTCTCGGCCACTAGATCAGTGACAGAATACTCCGGGCCCACCCGATCTTTGAATCTCTGTATAAAGTTCTCTTTAACAACTTTAAAACTTTCTGCCTCTTCCAGTGGCAGAGTGTAGAACTACTCCAATGCTACCCCGTCCAACGAGCGGCGGAAAAGATATGCCATGAGGCGGTCATCATATTGGAACTGTGTCGACTCGTATAAGAACTCCCTTATGTGAATGAAGGGGTTGCCATTCCCATCGTACTTCCAGTACGTGGAGAGCTCCGACTGAGGAGGGAAGCGGATATCACTAAAATTGAGAACAGGGATATCAACAAGGGATTATGGGCCGACCTGTTTATGAAGGAGGTCAAGCTGTTGTTGCATGGCAGCCCACTTGTCAAGAAGGTCCCGTTCCCGAGAGGGAGGAGGCAACACTGGAAGGGCGGACCCTGTGTAAGGGGCCGAAGGATGGACAGACGGAAGGGCAAGCCCATAAGAGGGATAATGGGCCAGGGATGGGCCCATATCCGCGTGAGCCAGTTGGGCGGCCCCAGCTGGAGAACATAGGAAATCGGCCGGGGCTCCAAGAGCCTGCGGCACTGGAGGGATGGTTCCATAAGGATCAGCATAATGAGATGACAAAAGCGGGGTCTTCCCCTTATCGAGCATCTGATGGGCCGAGCTAGAAGCTTGGCCCACCTCTGAATTGGTGAAGCAGAGGACCCTGGCTGGACAGGGGTAAGATCGATGGGAGCAGCAGAGAAATCGAGGCCCCTAGCCCACTAGTCAAAGATATAGAAGTGGCGGCAGCAAGCCCGCCCTGAGGAGGAACTGAAGACGGGGCATCCGGCCCCTGCAAAGCCTGACGAAGAAGGTGGAGCTGGGTGGGATCCAACTGGGCCATCATGTGAAGAACATGATTGGCTGAATTGTGAGTAGAAGAATTAGAATGGGAGGGTTGACTACCCTCAACAACAACGGTCGGAAGAGGAGGGGCGGACCCCTCTCTCCCCTACACAGTGGTGACCCTAGGTGGGTCCTCCAAAAGTCCCTGAGGAAGGGGGTCCTCACGGGAGTGAGAGAAATCGTAGGAAGACATGGTGAGAGGGGAATCAAACAAGGGATTGAGATAAGAGATGAATAAGGAATTGCCCCTAGGAGAAGATCCTGTGGGTGTGAAGCAACTCCACATGCAATGAACACCTTGAACCAAGAGAAACAACACCTAACAAGCACCTAGATGGAGATAGCTAACAAAGAGGAGAGAAGAGGCAACCAATTATCAACCAAGTTGCAATGATGCGCGGAAATTTTAATATGTTTTCCCTTTAAGAACCTTTGTGAATTGAATTAAATGAGGTTCTCTTAACAATAAGGTTCCTAGTAGGGGTGGAATGGGGACTTGGTTGACTCTAAGTTTACTCTCTCTCCCATATGCAACCTAGACTGAGGGTGATAAGGTACAACCTGCCCGGTGTCCGTATGAGAATCCATGACTCACGGGGGCTTACGGAGGTCCTGGATAAGGTCACCTAGTCGGCTCTAAGGAATATGGAGACGAGAGGTTCCCCTACCAAGGTAGGAATGCAACTAGTATGATAAGATGTATGAACCTATGTGCACCGGTGTGCATGCAAAATCTAGCCTAAAACTAACATACAATGATCAAACAGTATGGAAAATATGACAATAATAGTGCAAGGATCAGTGACAACTAGGGGAGATGAATAGCACCCAAAATAAGTATGAAATGATACGAAATAACACACAACTGTAGAGCTCGGGTGCACTGTAGAACAAATGCGATCTGATGGGAGACCGCTCAGGGAGTGTACACGGCCCTGGATAGCACCGCTAAATGACAGGGAGCAATAAAAATAAGAACACAAAATAGAAATAAACTGAAACGATGGTAACTGCAGCGTACCTGAACGAACTAGGCGGTCTAGCAAACGACCGCGAAACCTGCGAGACGGCCCTGACAAGACCGTGTAAGCATAGCAAATCCATAGAAATATAAATAGCCAAAACGTACCAGAGGCAGAAGTGGACGGTCTACTGACTGACCGCTTGACACTGTAAATGGCCTTTCCGACGACCGCGCATAACCCCGGGAACAGAAAATATCAATGATCAAAATGTCAAACCCAAGTGGACTAATAACTAATGCAACCACACAAAAAGAGCAGGTCAACAAAATCAGAAGCACGATGGCCAGTAGGGGTCCCACCGTGATCGCCAAAAAAGGGGTGTAGACAAGTTTTTCTTTCCCTCCCTTAACTCAAAAGTGAATATGAAAATGATGGATGAACTAAAAGGGGGAAAAGGCAACCAGTGAACTAATAACACACAAAAGAACGCTATGATCGCCACCAAGATACATAGCACAATAACAGAGTACCACATACCTTGGAAAGGGGAGAAAAGAGTGAAGACACTCGCCAATGATGCAGCGCTAGAACAGGTCGAACACGGCCCTCTGAAGACCGCCGAAGTACGTAAACGGCCGATCGATAGGCCGTGTACAGCGCTGCAGAGGAACGCACGACAAATGGTCGGTTGGAGCCTAGACGCTCCTAGGTCGGCCGTGAACAGGAGATGGACGATCCGTGGAGGACCGCTCACAACTGAAGACGGACGAAGATAGACCGCACAGAGCCGCCAGAGTCCGAGCCTAGGGACTTGATCATCCACCCCTTCCGGTTGGCCAGAGGGGATGGTCCTCGTGCTAAAGCTTCTGTTGACCTGCAAAACACAGTAAAGGACCAAAAAACACAACCCAAATTAGTTTTGTTAAGTGTAGTATGTATGAGAATGAATGGAAAACTAAGCACATAATAGAATGGGGGATACCTGGGGGGTTCATTTTTTAACCCCTATGGGGAGTGGAAAACAATAGGAAGGGTGAGAAAATGAGAATGCCAGTGAAAACGTGGAGAAAAGGTGAAGGAAATGAGCATGCAACGATGAACGAATGACCAAACACCTAGACCAAAACACTAAAAAAAACTAATACTCCCTGAACTGTAGGCTCAAATGGATGTAGAGAGCCTTCCTCCCTGGCTGAGATCCGCTCAAGAATCCGGTAGCACTTCGACGCGAATGCTAGATCTCCCCCCTCGTGAGCTTGGACTAAGGGTGCTATTTATAGACCCCTGAAAGTCCACTCGAAATTGAGGGGTTTCCAGCGATAATTAGGACAAGATTCTTTAGGATAAATCAAAGATAATATCACCAATTTTGACCAGAATCAAATGGAACTCAATTTGACTGAGAATTTACGGAGGAAATCGAGGACGAAGCAGCTCATTCGACCATGGATGGAGAGAGAAAAACATGTTAAGGCCAGGATTTTGACCTTATAAGAGGTCGCTCGATGGGCCGCCCACACCTATACACAGTCCATTGCTAGACCGCCTATGGGTGTCGGTGATAAATAGAAAATAAGATAAATAAGCCATTTATCCCAGAGAACATACCGACTGATTCGGCGTACGACTCTCAAGATAAAAACGGTCCACCGCTAGACCACTCCAAGAGCCACACGGCCCATTGCCAGACCGTGTACCAAATGTCGGTGATAAATCAATGAAACCAGGATAAATACATAATTATCTAAAAAATTATCTCATTTAGGACTCTGGCGAATAAACGGTCTAATGATGCACCGTTTAACCTGCACAAACGGCCATTAAAAGACCGTCTGTAAGGTTGTCGGTGGAAAATTAGAAAATCACCAATAAATGCAGAGATAAATCTAAGTGATATAAACGGTCTCAAAGCGACCGCCTAACATGTCAAATGGTCTATTGATAGACTGCCTTTATGCTGGGCGGTTGAAATCAATAAAATTGGACAAATAAGCCTACTTACCCTAAAGACCAAATGAAATCAAGGCCCACTAAGCCCAAATTCGAGAGCAAACTTAGCCAGGGAGGAAGTATACATAAAATCAGCCCAAAGACATGCCTGGACATGGCCCAATGAGTAATGGACAACTTGAGGTATCAAAAATGAAGGTAAGAAGAATGACTCAACTCAAAGGCAAAAAATGGGTGTCAACACACCCGAACTGCGTTGTTGATGATCCGAACCGTCCGCTTTTTCTAGGAGTTGTTCTTAGAGCGGACTGGTGTCCCTAGCTTGTCAAAGATCGAGGTCTGTGGTGGTGGAGCCTCCATCATGATGTCAACCTGAGGAGAACTCGAAACAGAGTGCTGGTGGGGCCCGGAATGAGCCCTTCTTTGTTTGTGCTTATTTAAGCGGGGGATGCTGAGTGGCTGGGTGTCGTCAGACTGTGCTGAGGTAGATGCGGCTGCGTCTCTCCCGACGTCACGCCTGACCGCTTGGAAGGGGTTCTTAGTACGCGCCCTCCGAATAGCTTGAGCCTCTTCCTGGGTATCCCAGATTCTTCTCAGGCTAAGTTGTTGATCTCTCTTGTCGTTGTTCTTTCAACGAGACTTAGGAGCTGGGGTATAGAGAAGGTACGGGTGCCGCTGAACTACTGCCGAGGTGCCAGCTTCTCTGAGCTCCGCTTTATCCTCTCGCGTACGCCACAGGAGACTAAAGCGGTTTGTAGTGGGGACCGTAGGGACAGTCCGCTCCCGGGGTTTGATTGGTTCTCCTCCATTGAGACAAATCCGCAGGTCATCGACAAGGATGGTCTTGCCGGAATTACTTGTGGCAGTGGCGAGTTGCCTGCCTTTACGACCGTGGTGACGCTTCTTCTAGGGAGCGGAGGAAGATCCTGCTCCGAGATGGTAGACCGAGAAGACCCGATCTGCCGTTACTAGCAGCCCAAGGCCGTGAGCCGAAAATGCTGGGATCGAGCCCCAGGGTACGAGACCCGTATCGGGAGCCAATGGCTGAGTGACTCGGGTGTAAGCTCTTGCCCGAGAATGAATTTTGCAGAAGATACTAGAGTGCCAGCAACCCAAGGTTGTGAACCTATGTTGAGCACTAGCGCAGCTGGGGTGTGAGGCAGAGGGCCCATGGCGGGCACTGAGACTGCCGCATCCCAAAGAGGGAGACCTATGCTGGGAGTTGGCGTTACTGATGGTAGGGGAAAGATCCCGTGGTAGAGCTGGGAGGTCGGGGGCCCAATGCGGAGAGTCTGTGCCAAAAACTGATCTTAGTAAGGCCCGTGGTTCTGTGCCAGAGCTGGATACTGGGTGTAGATCTAAGAAAGCCACTTAAAAGAATAATAGTCAAATAATATAGAAAAAGAAGGGGAAAGAGATAGAAATAGGGAGCATGCGTAGGATGCTATGGTGGAGGGTGATCACCAGATACGCGAGGGCCTCAAACATATAACAATAAAGAAAAGAGGGATCGTGGGAAATACCTTAAAAAAAGGAGCGGGGGATTGTGAATGTCACCTTCTCATCCAGTCGGCCGGCCGATGAAGACAGTTCTTCTTATAGCTTGATTACCCTTGCAAAATAAAGAAAACACCAATAAACAAATATGGATTAGAAACCAAGATGTGTAGTATCAAAATCCAAATAAGATATGAACATGGAAAGCACAGAATAGAACACACCTTGTTGGTGTTTGGCCTTTAAACCCCTATGCAAAGGGTGAGGTTGAAAGTATGATGATATGAAAGTAGAAGTGTACAAGTGTTGCACAAAAGGAGGTGTGCTAGAGTGCATAATGTGGAGATCTCAATATTGAGATGAAAAGAAATAAAAGAACGAGATAGAATAATGATGCATGTAATGCTAACAATAATAAAACAAAGAGGTAGGTGAAGGGGAAAGCTTATTGGTTTTCTCCAATTGAGGGTCAAGATCTTCAATAGAGGAAGATGCTCTGAAAGGATGTAGAGGCTTCAAATCTTCATGGGAGGAAGAAGAACTCTATGGACGAAGCTTTAAGCATGGGAGTCTCCTCCTTGAGCCTCCAATCCAGCAGCACCTCCTCTTAGTTGATTGATGATGCCTTAAACACAAGGGAGAGAGGGGTCCTATTTATAGGGCTGAAATTCGGAGTTTAATCCCAGGGAAATTAGGAAATCAAGTTTTAGTTAGATATGGAAAGAGATAAATATTAGCTAAGTGTCCCTTCATCCTTGGAAAGCCATTAGGATCCTTTCCTAAGTGAAAGAGGGCTCAAAATGGAGAAAGAAGGAGGTTCTGCCGGAGTTTGAAACTCTGTAAGAATTGGTGACCACACAGACGATCGCTATTTAAAAGGGCGGCAGAAATAAGCATCGCCAATTCCAAGGTATTTCGAGACGGATTAGGACTTTTCAAAATTTGAAAAGAATTGGCGACCATGAGGTGGTCGCTAATTAAAAATTAATACGAGTTTTAGATGGAGTTAAAAGCTCAAAATATAGCAAGAAAATTAGCGACTTTCCATACGGGCCCCCATTTATGAAATAGCGATCTTCTAGGAAGTCGTGAAAGTAAAAATAATCTGATTTTAGCTCAAAATATGAAGAAAAGAATTGGTAACCTTCCGAACAGTCGCTATTAAAAGAATATGCGACTTCTGGAGTTTCATCAATTCATAAATCTCGAAAAAAAAGCCAAACTGGAGTCTATAGGGAATGGGCGCCCCTCACCTTGGAACCAATTGGAATGGGCGCCCAGGCCAGGGGCGCCAATTCCAGAATGGGCACCCCCTGACTGTGCACCCATTAAAATGGCGACCAGGTCCCTGCCATTAATTAGAAAAAGGCCCCGAAAAATGGAGAAAAGGCTCAAAAAAATCTGGAAAAATAGTAAAACGTGTGGGATAGTTAGGGAAAGTTGAATATTCAAGAAAAATGAGGAAAACCACAAAAATAAGCCGATTTGAGGGTCAAATGGGGCATCGCGGTGTGATACGAGATTTAATCAAAATGATGTCAATTTTGACGTGTCTACAGCTGTCCCGCCTTGGCGTTTGTTTTGCAAAGGAGGGAGACGGAGTGGAGTGGAATAGAGTGAAATGAAGTGAAGCGTAGAGGAATGAAATGTAATGGAAAGAAGTGAGAGCGAACTGAAAAGCAGATGCGAAGGTTTGATGAGACACGCAATCAACATCCCTTCATAAGAATTGAATCAAAAGCGCGAGATGAAGCAATTTTAGGGAGATTCGATGAAAGTAACAATTGTTTGGATAAAAGGAGGAATGTGCATGCAGGCATGAAGGAGATAATAAAGAGCGATCAACTTCTAGCACGGTAGAAGTATCCCAGCTCATAAAACTATAGGTTTCACCATTGGGGAGCGGTTACCAGCCAATGTGGACGTGCTGCAGCCAAGGTGGATCAAAGGAAAGGGAATTGAGATAAGAGGATAGAAATCAAAACAAAGGAGTTTTCAAGGAAGCGGCCCAAATGGCAACAAGGTGAACTGAGGACACAATTCAGCATGGAATATCTCTTATCTTAAAAATTAACGATCAATTGACCTTCAAAATGATTTATTAAAAGAATTTTCCCAAAGTTAATTCAAAGTCCTACATGAATGCATGTTGGGTTTAAAGAGAAAAATTAAAACAAATGAAAATATAAGATAATCAAGGATAATATTGTTAAGCTATCAAGATTGAGTCAAGAAATCGATTCTGTGAGCCGATACTAAGTCGAAGCCCGTTTATCCGTACACCAACTCGCAAAAGGGAACCATCGCCCCCAGTCTTGGACGGCTCAACAGCCTATCCGTGTGACTAAGACTCCTCTGGAATCATCATCTTTTTTGATGAAGGAGAACTAAAATTCCAGATTTATCAAAGCCACAAAGTCATTGATATAATCTAATAGTGTATGTAACACATAGTAAAAATGTATACAAGGAGATGGTGATAGCAATGAGCATGAGGGAACTGAGCAATGCGGTGCAAGCACCGTGGGACTTGGATGATGATGCCCGGACGGTGGAATCAAGAGCTTCTTCCTGTGCTCAAAAATTCATTAGCCAAGATATAAAGGGTAACAAGCAATCAATTAAGCAATAAGGCATTCAAATCATAGCAAATAGCACAACATCAATAACATTCAAATGTATAGCATCAAAGCATGAATAGCATCATTTTCAACATGGATAGCATAACATTAGAAGCATCGAGCATTTAACTCATGTGAGGTATAGTATGAATAGCGTTTGAAGCATGTAAAGCATCATTGTTTATTTGTTGGTATGAGGATGACAATCTTGGCATATCATTGGAGTTGAATGATCAAGATCAAGTAAAGCCTAGTGGCATGAGTGATCAAGTGAAATCAATAGGAGTTGATTAATAAGATTTGGAGATGATCGATCAATTGATGCCCAGTGTGGCGAAGCATGTTGATTAATATAGGGAAGAATCAAAAAATTGATAGCAATGAATGAAGATGACTCATCCGGAGCTCTTGGTCTTTCGAAGGTTGTCCCTGTAAAACAACACCATCAGGAAAAATACAATGTGATAATTTTTTTTGACTTTGGAAATATGCAAATTTTTATGGGTTTTGAAAAATATTCAATTTTTATGGATTTTTTGAGATATTCAAAAAAAATTGGATTTTTGTTGGGAAATATTCAAATTTTTTAGATTTTGCTTTAGACATTGCAGCATCAAGAGAAGACTTAAACCATTGGCTAGGGGTCCTTGTTCATTCCCCTTTCGCTAAAAACTACCCAAAGCCGGGCGTGCATAAGAATGTGGCACCCTATAACCGGCTACCCTTGGAAAACGGTGCCCCTACCAAGGTCATACTCGAGAAACACTCGGTCTTGGAGCGAGAAGAGAAGAGTAATTTGGGATAGGCTTGATATAAGTTAAGAAGATATTGGGTTTAACTTCTTTCCATAGCACAACCCATAGAGATTTGGTTTGTTGCGCCGAAGCTTTATGTCTTTATCATCAAACCTTTGATTCTCTCTTAGGCACGCATACGACTGGGCTCATAACGTCCAGCGGGGAAACTTTATTGCCCTCTTGCAATGCCATAAGTTTTGAGTTTTTCTTTCCACATTTTTTTCTCATGATATTTTTTCATTTGATCATCATTTTTTTCATTCTTTTGGTGTCCTTTTGTCACGCCCAGATGCGGAAAGTCGGTACGCGTTAGTTATAACCATTCATGTCAATCAGAGCATTCATGCCACAAGATAACACAGGCTAATATTTCAATAATAAATTAAGAAAAAAACCAACTTTACTTAATAATCAAGGTCACACTTATTACAACGACTCTTGTGGACTTTACTGTCTATTACATCAACTAAAAGAAAGGAAAAATTACATCAATCCTGACTCAACATAACTAGGACATTGACTCAAACACACTAAAAGGCTCGCTCCACAACTACTCGCTCTGGTTCCCATCAGTGTGCACATCCTCATCCGTGCTACCTGAAAAGGATTGGAAACAAAAAGGGGTTGAGCGAAAGCTCAGTAGGAATTACACTCTATCATTAGGCAGAGTTTAAGTAATTAACCATTTTACATATTCATTGATATAAGAATTGAAAATAACTGAACAAGTAAATGAATAAAATGATTGAGAGAATGAATTATAGAGATAACATTCAAGTGATTGGCCGATAAGCACACAAGTACAACAAGTCAATAGTGTTCCAAGCAAGAAAGATTTGAATGAATGTCATAGAACATGTGTTTAACAAGCACTCGGTGCAATGCCACACCTAGTCATTACAACCTCCCCAGGACACAAGGACTTTCGGGCGCTCCTCCCAGGACCAGACTGGGCCCTTTAATGATGCCTTACATTGGTTAAGTGGATCATCGATCCCGAGTAATTGTCTATTCGAGTAATGCGGACATGAAGTTCCAAGATTAAGCTCATGAAACCCATCTTCTAAGATCATGAATTTCCCAAATAAATTTGGAAGGAAGAACTAGAACAGGCTCACTGGCCCAATTTAAAAGATGATCGGACTGGAAAATTGTCCCGGAGGACTATCGTAATCATTTAATCATCACAAGAATCACGAAGAAAAACACTAAATCAGGGACTGCTTACGGCCCAATAGGGAACAGCAAGGGGAAATAAACGGTCTAACATAGGACCGCCTCATTCCTGCCCATGCTTGCCTCAACGGGTCAAGCTAGAACGCACAAACGGTCTATCGTTGGACAACATGCAGGCTGAAAATGGTCTCCGATATGACCACTACGAAGCCAGACCACCGGAGATCAAAAAATGATTTGAAATAGGTCCCTACTTGACCATAGGTATGATTGGACCAAGCCGGGGTATGGTCCTCAATCCCAGGGTCAAGTAAGAGGTCTTATATAGCTAAAAATCATGCTTAAAAGTGACTTAAAATCGTATCAGGTCGGACCCACTAACCAGCCCAAAGACATATCAAATGGTCATAGATATGGCCGCTTGGGTTGGCTTGCGGTCCTAGGCACGACCGCATGATGTCCCAGACAAACAGGTCCAGCACTTTGGTCTGCCCATCATGAAATCCTTAGTACATGCTTTAATGGTACAACCTGCCCGGCATCCTAGTGGGAATCCTAGGCTCGCGGGGACTTATGGAGGCCTTGAAACAAGAACACCTAGTCTGGTGGAAGTAGTATCCGATGGAGAGGCATTCATTGCTCAAGATTTAGGCTAACAAATCAAGTGGAAAACGAATGCAATCGGTCCAGTCACTTCCACTGGAGTGGTATGACCTTAAAATAAGTTCTAAAGTTTCTTCATGATAGGTATAAGAATTAAACTAAACCATTGACAAGGTATTAATCCACTTCCTTCAAAAGATGTGAAAGGTGGACATGAATGGAGCAATTATTAAGGAAAGAGTTTCACTTAGTTCATATATTCCATAAGCCCTAATTTTAGTGCATTTAACCCTGACCAACAAGTGTACTAACCAGATATAACATGTCGATATATTTTAAAACATGCCACTGAAACAGGGTAGAAAATGGTAATAGAACAGGCCGCCAGAGGCCATAAGCGGTCAAGAGAAGGGCTGCTTACGCACCGGAAAACCCCTTTTTCATTTTAAAATTTGCTGGCCAGAAACGGTCTATCGTTGGGCCGCTAGACCAGGGCAAATGGTCTATCGTACGACCGCTAGTCGCTGGCGGTCCCTGGAACGACCGTTTCTTCCAACCCGAGCCCAAAACGTGATAAACAAGACATCGGTCCAATAAAAGCATGATTAAAACATAGATATAGCATGAAAATTAGGCTATTTGATATTAAAATGTAGGGAACTTAAAAACATACATCATGGCATGGTCAATTTAAGGATTCCACTACGATTACTTGGTGTAAACTAAACAACAAAGAACGTGAGTAAAAACCCTAATTGCATGCTCTACGAAAACTAGGATTACGCCTAAATTAGACAGCCAAAATTAGGAAATTGGACTCAAAAGAAAGGTAGGGACGAGATCTATCTATCCATGTTATTTAATTAGATTGGGCCTGAGAGAAACCTACCTTAATCGAAGAAGAAAAGAGGAGACGCGCTCGCTAGAACCCTATAACGCGCCGTCGCCAAACTCCAAAATTCTCCTAGGTTCGTCCACAAAACCTCGCGCCGCCGGTTGGATCGTCAAACAGGGTCGTAGGTGTTGGCACCCATTTTTGTCGGTAAGTTGAGTCATTCCTCTTACTCCCATTTGTTGATGTCTCGAGTTGTCCATCACTCATTGGGGCTATTTTCAGGCATGTTTTGGGCTAATTTTATGGGTAGCCTCCCTCCTTGGTTAGGTTTGTTTCAATTCATGGCTTAACGGGCCTTGGTTTTGGTTGATTGGGCTTTTCTATAAGTTTCAACACCCATGTACATGTACGGTTCATCCCTGGCCGCCCAATTGATGAGCGGTTGCCTGTGGACCGTCCATCTATTTTTATTAATTTTCTGAATTTCCACCAACAAGCATTTATGCGGTCTTCCCCTAGCCGTTCAACTTGATGAACGGATGGATGGTAGCCGCTCATCTTTCATAGTCCTGCGCTTGATGGTTTTCTCAAATAATTATCCAATTAATCTATTTATCACCGACAAGGATAGAACGGTTTGTCCTTGGCCGCTCTACCTGTGAATGGTCTCATCTGAGCTGTTCATCTATGAGAGTCCAGTGGCGAAGGTTTCAGTCAGTTCGATGGATAATTTGGATTATTTTTTATTTATTTTGAATTTCCACCGATGGGATTGGACGGCCAGGAGATGACCGCACAACCAGTTGAGCGGTCTATCGTAAGACCGTTCATCCGCTCGATTCCTGAATTTCAACATATTTTATCTCTTAAATCTGTGATTTTATCCCCAACTTCTCCTGTCATTTTATCCGCGAATAATCAACCATTTTGAGTGCCGTTTCAACTAGATAAAAGATAATTCAATTATCTTGACTTTTTGTTTGATAATCTCAACCTAACAATACTTGTAAACCCTAGTCTCGAGCTAGGACTTTAGGTGCTCTATAAATAGACCCTAAAGGTCGAGTTTGAAAAGGGGGAGATTTTTGGTCGACGGCGAAGCCCTGCCGCATTCTTGTGCAACCTAGCACCAAGGAGGGAGGCTTTCCACGTCCATACAAGCCTCCGGTTCAGGGAGTAGTTTAGTTTTAAGTCTTGTGTGTTTGATAGTTTTTGCTCATTTTCCATTGCATGCATCACTTTTCTCATCTTCTCCCCACGTTTTTGTTCATCTTCATTGCCATGCACACACCCACCTACGTTTTTTGACACCCTAGGGGTTTAAAATCCCACAGGTATCCCCCTTTCCACTTATTCATGTTCATTTCTTATTATTTTGGCATCTACTACACTTTTCAGTTCTAATCCAGGTTTTCTCTTTGTGTTTTCATGTCGTTTTGCAGGTCAGTAATCCCTAGCACGAGGCCCATCCCCTCTGGCCGGCTGGAGAGGGTGGAGGTTGGATCCTTTGCGACTTCTGTCTTGGTGGTCTTGCACGGTTCTCTATAGTCCATTCAAGAAGACGTGCGGTGCATCTTGGACCATCCTTCTTCTTCCTGCGGTCGCGACCGAACCGTCCGACTTCCAGGAGTGCTTCCTCCCGCATCTTCTACAGCGTCCTTATACGGTCTATCGTGAGACCGTGCATCCTACAGGCGGTTCTTCCTCAACTATTCTTCTTCCCAACGCTACAGGCCAGGCGAGTACCTCTCCCACTTTCCAAGGTATGGCGTGATCATCACGCCCGGCACCTTGGTGGCGATCACAGATTTTTACACCTCCCTTTTCTTTTGTCTTCATTTGTTTCCCATGTTGGATATGGTAGCATAGACAATTGGGAAGGTATTGGAAGAATGGACTGGGAGGATAAATATATCTACACCCTTCTTTTGTGGCGATCACGGTGGGACACCTAGTGTCCATCGTATGGGCGATTTGCAGACCCCTTCTGTCGTTGTGTTAGTCTTTTTCTTGAAGTGATTGCAAGTTGAGTTGCGTTTTCTGCTTTCTGGAACGTTAACGGTTCTCCCAGAGCCGTTCATCCCCTTTGCAGCTGCACGTCCACCATCCCTCCCTGCGAACAGTGTCAGTTCTCCTGCAAGCGTCCTGTCATAGATGGCCTCCTATCGACCGTCCGCACTTCTGAACGGCCTATTCTTGGCCGTCCATCTTTCTAGCACAGGTATGCTTCTGGGTGTTCTGGTTGTAGGTGTACGGTTGCTGGAGATCCGTTCCAGAGGTTACGCGGCTTACCACAGACCGTACTTCCTGGTACGTTCCTCATCTCTGCCACCCTTCATTTCCAGCACTCAGTGATTCTTTGCAGTTATTTTACTGTTTTGTTGCTTCCTGGCTTATACGGTGATGTTTAGACCGTCTATCCCGTTGAGCGGTCTCATACAGACCGTCCTTGTGGTGCCACAGTGCACTCATTGTTCATTTTGATTGCCATATTCCATGATATTCGTGATCTTTGGTGCTGGTTGCTGATCTCCCCATGCTCCCATACCATTGTTGCATCATTGTTTTCATTACTTATATCTTTGATTGATCATTGGTTGATAATTTCTAGGCTAGATTTTACATGCACTCCGGTGCACATAGGAGCATCCATCTCTTTCATAGTAGTTGCATTCCTACCAAGGTAGGGTTTCCTCTCGTCTCCATACTCCTTGGATCCGACTAGGGGACCTTGCTGAGGACCTCCGTAAGCCCCCATGAGCCGTGGATTCCCACACGGACGCCGGGCAGGTTGTACCGTATCCACCCCCAGTCTAGGGTTTGCATCAGCGAGTGAGAGATCCCTGTAGAGTCACCCAGTTCCTCATTTCCCACTCTAGTCAGGTACCTTGTGGTTGAGCGGATTCATATATTAATTAAATCCACTAAGGTCTTACAAGAGGAATTTGAAAATTGTCGTGCATCATTTGACAACTTGATTGCTTGAGTGCTTGATTCTCCTCTCATCTCTCCTCTCCATTGGATGCTTGGTTGTTTGAGGTCTTGCTTTGGTTAGGATTGATTGTTCTAGTCATGAGGTGTTTAGTGTATGTGGGGTTGTTTCTTCCCCTCAGGATCATCTCCTAGGGTCAATTCTCATTTCCATTCTTACTTTAATCCTTTGTTTGATTCATCATCTCCCATGTCGTCATATGACTTCTCCCAGTCCCACGAGGACTCTCTTCCTCGCGGCCTTCTTGAGGACCCACCTAGGGTCACCCATATGCAGGGAGGAGAGGGGACTGCCCCTCCACTCCCGACCATTCTTGGCGACGGTTCCCAACCCTCTCTTTCAAATCCATCCATTCAGAATCCGGCCAATCAAATTCTCAACATGATGGCCCAGCTGGACCCTACCCAGCTCCATCTCATCCGGCAAGCCTTGCAAGGGGCCGATGCCCCGAATTCAGCTCCTTCTCGTGGCATGACTGCTATTGCCACTACATCTTCTGTTGCTGGGACCACCTCTGTGGCCCCCATTGACCTTACTCCCACCCGTCCTCAGATTCTTCGGTACTCCAGCATGGAAGCGGGCCAGGCTTCTACCTCGGCCCATCAGCCGCTCGATAAGGGGAAGTCTCAAATCCCCTCGGTTCCTTACCTTGATCCCTATGTCACTGTTTCTCCATCGCCGCAGGCCCTTGTAGCCCCGGCAGACTTTACTCGGTTGCAACCAGGGGCCGCCCAGCTGGCTCATGCGGATGTGGGCCCTTCCCTGGCCCATTACCCATCTTACGGGCTACCCCCTCAGTCAGCTTTTCCTTTGGCTATGTATCCAGGAACTGCTCCTCCTGCTCCTTCTCCTCCGTCCCGGGAACGGGAAATTCTTGATAAATGGGCTGCTATGCAGCAACAAATTGATCTCCTCCACAAGCGGGTTGGCGCGCAATCTTTGGCAGACGTCCCTATTCTTAACTTCAGGGACATTCATTTTCCTCCTCAGTCCGAGCTCCCTGTGTACCGAAAATATGACGGGAACGGCAACCCGTTCATTCATGTTCGGGAATTTTTTTACGAGTCAGCACAGTTGCAGCATGATGATCGCCTGATGGCTTACTTATTTCGCCGATCATTGGAGGGGGTCACCCTGGAGTGGTTCTATACCTTGCCTATGGAGGAGGCCGAAAATTTCAAGTCAATCAAGGAGAAGTTCATTTAGAGGTTCCAAGATCGGGTTGGTCCCGAGTATTCCTTCACCGACCTTGTAGCGGAAAAGATGAAGCCAGAGGAGGACTTCACAACCTATGCGGATCGATGGAGGCAGATGGCCTCACGTGTGCCCGGGCAAATCCCGGAAGAACAGAAAGTTAAGTTGTTGATCTCCAACGCCACCCCAACATTCAGAAATATCTTGGCAATGAATGACATTTCAAATATGCACCAGTTATATAGTAGAGCTCGGTTCATACATACACAGTTTAAAGACTCCCCTATTCATTCACTGTTTGAGGCCCAGAAACCCAAAACTCCCAGAAAGTCCCAGGGCCCCGTCACTGAGGGAGTGCAAATCAATGAGCAGGTCCAGGCTATTCAGTTTCCACACCAAGCCGCTCTGCCTTACTTCCCGCAGCCTCCACACAACTCCCAGTTCGCCGCTTCACAAGTTCCCCAACCAACTTTCCAGATTCCTCAACAGCCGCAACAACCACCACCACCCCAACAGCCTCAGCGGCTGCCACAATATCATAATGTTCATCCCCCTGCCGCTTACAGACCTGCTCGACCGAGCCCAAAGAGGACCCATTACCCTCCTCTTCCTGAGACATTGCCTGATATTTTCTCTGCTTTGATATTAACGGGTGATATTCAATTGCCTCCGGAGCGTCAAAATTGGAATCCGGGCGCCGATCAGTCCCGATATTGCATATATCATCGGCAGCCTGGGCACACAATAGAGCAGCGCTATCAGTTTAGAGATATGTTGTATGATTTACATGAGGGCCAGAGGATTGATTGGGCCCATATGCACCAGCTGATCGAGGACATCAAGCAGAGACAGAGACAAGCTAGGCCGCAGCAGGCGACGCCCCAGCAACAACAGCAATAGCAACCCCAACAGCAAAAGTAACCCCAGCAACAGCAGCAGCAACAAGACCTTGGGATCCATCAGAATCCCATGCCAGTACACCAGCCCGATCCTCAGCAACAACAACAGCCGCCGGTGCCGGCACCGGCCCAGGTGAACATTGTTCAGCACCCAGCCCCCAACGATGGGTGGACTTTTGATGATGAAACCCCCGCACACCTCTTGGCCTTCCACCATAACCATTCCCCCGCACTTTCTATCCCCTCCGTTCTCAGGCCCGTCGTTCTAACCACCACTCCACCGCTTATTCCCTCCGCATCACTCATCAGGTCCACGACATTCACCTCCATACTGCCAGCCCTTTCACCATCACCCACCATACCCTCCATCATTACCCCTCCACTTAACCCTTCGCCCATTTCCCCTTCACCTGGGCCCATCAGGCCAACTTCCGCCATCCTCTCCCCCATTTCTACCCCTTCCACCTACCCCATCCGGCCAAGCGGGGGTCCATCTCAGGCCGTGCCGGCACCATATTGTGCCCTTCGGAGCGGGAATCCATTTCATAAAGTCTACCCTTCTTCTCGTGCACCCGCACCTACCCCTCAGCCTTCTTCCTCAACAACTGAAGATGCATACCCCGTGCCAGGCACGAAGTACAACTTGTTACAGCACTTGGACCGGATGCCGGCCAATATTTCAGTTTTGGAATTGATCCAGAGATCGCCGCTACATCAGGATGTTTTGAAGACTTTTTTGCAGAAAGTAATGGTGAATGAAGATGTGGCGGTGGAAAGCTTACCAACGGTGTTGGCAACCATCACAAGGGGGCCCTCTATTTCATTTTCTGAGTCAGAACTAGCTCCCCCAGAGGCACGGCAGATGCCACTCTGCATTACCATTTCTTTGAATAAAGTGGCTGTTGAGTCTGCCCTTGTGGACACAGGAGCATCGATAAACGTGTGTCCATTAAGTATTGCCACATCCCGAGCGCGGAAGATACTCGGATGCGTGACGCGTCTATATAGATCGTGTCATTAGAGCGATAAGAATTTTAACATACAAAATTTCGGAGTGCGCAAATGACTAAAAATCTAATAAATTACAATAGTCCAAGTGATGTTTATTTGATTAATCAAAGGAAATAAAGATAGTCCATGACAAATTTCCAAATTTAGAAAGCCAAACATTAGGCTACACGACTTAACACAAAGTTTGTACCACTAACTGACATAACTGGGAATACAAGGTAGACTTAAATAAATTCAAAGACTCGCCTAGCTAATGATAAATGGATGGCTTTCTAGCACTCTTCACTCGGCCTCAAACCCATTCTTGTCGCTATCCGAATCACCTGAAAATGTTAGGAAGTAACTGGATGAGCGAATCGCTCAGTAGGAATTACATCTCAAATACGAGCAATCTTTACGTGATTTACAATTTGCATGTATTCTCAGTATGACTATGCATGATGTACGTATAATAAAAAAATCCGGTATACAGGTAAATCTAGGCATGATGAACAATAAGAGATCAAGAACTGTATAAAGAGAGTATAACAAGATTTCAAGTATTTGACAAGCAGTATTTCTAGAATTTACAGATGTAAATGCCACTTCGGGCAAGCGGGGATTCGTGTACAAGTATGAACGCAGGTATGAGAAGGAACTCAGGTACAAGTATATCAAGTAAAAATTCAATTTAAGCAAGTATTGTCAAGTATGTATCAGTAGAATTGGCTATTATCATGTAAGTATTTTACCCTTTCTCGGGCCACAAGTCAAGTATTGCTCATTTCAGGCCACGCAACTCAAGTAAGTAAGGAGAGAGAGAGTAGGGGTGGAGTGTCTAAAGTCAAGCAAGTACTCTAGTGCAATGCTAAACACCGTGGTCAATAAACTCCCATGGGCACAAGTACCTTCGGGTGCTCCTCCCAGGACAAAACCGGGCCCCATATGCACAGCATTTCATGTATTACCTTTGACATCCACTCTCATTTATAGCCAATATGGAATTTCAAGAATTTAGAAACGTAGTATTTCAGACGAGATTAACTAGTCATTTGGTTATGGAGGATTCTAGAGGTGGCCCCTACAGGCTCAAGAGGTGACTCCCGTCGTGTAGCACTTTACGCCGTACGGCCTCAAGAGGTGGCTCCCACAACGAAGCACTTTACCCTGCATGGCACTTAGTTCCTACACTCCCAAATGGTAGTTTAAGAGATTCAAGGTTTGACCATGTAGGGTATACCCAAGTAGATTTTTCATGGAATGGAATTTGAAGAACTCATCATATGCAGGAGTATGGATTAGGGTTGTGTTTGCACAATTCTTCAGACAAATCAAGATCAGAAGTTGTAATTACTGAGTTAGCATCTGAGGGTTTGCTAATCCTTCAAATTTTCAATTTTTAGAAATTTATATATGTATATATCAAATTGGCGCCCCTCAGGATGTCTTCATTTAATTGAAGACGTCCTGGAAGTCGTCATTTAAAGAATTGACGCCTGGGGGTTACCCAACCTTTCAAATTTTTAATTTTTCAAAAAAACTATATATATATGAAATTGACGCCCTTTTACCCAGTCTTCAATTAATTGAAGACTTGAGGGCCGTCTTCAATTCTGAAATTGAAGACTTAAGGGCCGTCTTCAATTCATAAATTGAAGACTTAAGGGCCGTCTTCAATTCAGTAATTGGCGCCTGGGGGTTGCCCAATCTTTCAAAATTTTGATTTTTCAAATATATATAAATATATATATATATATATATGAAATTGGCGCCCCTTTACCCAGTCTTCAATTAATTGAAGACTTGAGGGCCGTCCTCAATTCTGAAATTGAAGACTTAAGGGACGTCTTCAATTATGAAATTGAAGACTTAAGGGTTGTCTTCAATTCTGTGATTTTCACCTGGCAGATACGTTTTGTGACTCAAAGCAATATTCATTTCAAAAAAGTTTCTCGAAATTCAAAAATACGGATATGAATACTTAGTATAATTACTCGGGAGTCCAGAAAAATGTTCAGATATAATTACTGAGTTTTGGTTTCACATATATGAATTTTTTTAATGTTATAACTTTAATTCCTCAAGAAACAGAATTGACGCCCCTGTAAGTAATCTTCAATTAATTGAAGACTTGAGGGCCGTCTCTAATTCTGAAATTGAAGACTTAAGGGCCGTCTTCAATTCAGTAATTGAAGACTTGAGGGCCGTCTTCAATTCTAAAATTGAAGACTAAAGGGCCGTCTTCAATTCTGAAATTGAAGACTTAAGGGCCATCTTCAATTCAGTAATTGAAGACTTAAGGGCCATCTTCAATTCAGTAATTGAAGACTTAAGGGCCGTCTTCAATTCAGTGATTTTCACCTAGCAAATACGTTTTGTGACTCAAATCACTATTCATTTCGAAAAAGTTTCTCCAAATCAGAATCCGAAGACATGGTCAGATGGAGAAAAATCTCAGGGTCACAGAAGTATATTCTGTCAAAATTTTCAAGGTCAGGTTTATTAGTTATAGACTTTTCAATTCGTTGATTTATTGATCTCTGAAAATTCCAGAAAACGGAATTGACGACATGGTGCATGTCTTCAATTAATTGACGCCCTCTCGGGCAGTCTTCAATTCTGAAATTGACGCCCTGGTCAGGGGCGCCAATTACAGAGAGGTGTCACTGTTCATCAGTGTGAAAAAAACTCCGAATCAGGAAGTAATGACACGAATGTGTTGAGAAAAATATCAGGATTCCAGAAATATGTTCATGCAAAATTTCGTGCTTTAGTTTGATAGTTATGGATTTTTGAATGTGTTGAATTATCAATTACTCAAAATTCCAGAAATCGAATTGACGACATTGGTGGTGTCTTCATTTAAATGACGACTGTGCGAACATTCTTCAATTTTGAAAATGGCGCCCTGGTCAGGGGCACCATTTACCAGAGGGCTGGGAACCTCCGTGCCTTTAAACTATGAACATATTATGTTAACAGAGACTATATATTAAGATTTAAAACATGGTTATTAATACTGTAAAACTAGTGTGATAAAATATGTTCAAAAACTCATAAAAATCATACTAACAAATTAAGTTTAAACTCTTAAAGATCATGGTGATATGTAACAGGCTATCAAAATAACATGATACATACATGATTATTGCTTGATTACGATAAAGCCAGATGATATATATAGCATGGTTGACTAGTTGATCTAACTCTAAACATGAATCAAGTAACCTATTAGCTACTAGTTAGGCAAGGATTTGAGAACACCTACCTCTGTGAAGTGACAGGAGAGGAAGAAGCAGCCCTTCCCTTCCTCTGCAACTCTTCAGAACTTGTTCCCGTATCTAGCCGTCGAACTAACCAAATAGGGAGAATAGAGTGTATTTTATAATCTTAGGGTCGACAGGATGGGAGACAAGATCCAGAATTATAGGGTATTTAGTGGGTTGACAGCCTACACAGGCGGGAAGGATAGAATGATCGTGATAATTGTTGGAAAAGAAATGACACAGCAGAGAGGGTCGTGTATTTCATAAGTTAAGATTTTCATATTAAACTTCAAAGATTCTTATCTTTAAACATTGATGGAATTTGTTTGTGAAGTTTCAGGGGTGAGACCCTTCCATTTTTCTCTATTTTTACATAGAAAGTTTTTTGAAAAATTCTTTTTAAATAAAAAGTGGTACTATTCATGTCACTATTCACGTTTAGGAAATAACGACTTAACATATGTCATTATTTTGAACGGAGATTTTTTTATTCACTCTACACTAACCAAAATTATCTATATACCCTTTCTCACTTTGTAAATTATGTTTATCCTTTAACACTTCATCTATATACCTTTATTTCTTCAAAATAATGATATAATGAAAAAGTTGAAATATGAAATTTTCTAAATTATGAAAATATGAATTGGCATCTTGTAAAAGTGATGTTTATCCTTTAAAACACTATATATATAACCTATTTCCTATTTCTTTGGAATAGTGTAATATTAATTTCGTAAGTGATTGAAAATATAAATTGGCATTTCCTAAAATATAATTTGGCATCTTCTAAAGCATATATTGGTATTTAAATATTTTAATTGGTTAAATCAATAGAATTAGAATATGAGTTCAATAATTAAATATATATATATATATAATTTTTTTATATATTTCTATTTTAAAATTCTCGGGTGTTACACCCTCCCCTACTTAAAAAATTTGGTCCCCAAATTCAACTGTATAAGGATATTGTAGAAAGTATAAAATACTTACATTTTAGAATAATTCTGGGTATCTTCTTTTCATAGATTCTTCGGTCTCCCAAGTTGTTTCTTGTTCCACGCATCGATTCCATTGGATTTTCACCATAGGGATCGTCTTGCTCCTTAGAACTCGAACTTCGCGGTCGAGGAACCGCATCGGCCTTTGCTAATAAGATCTCTTTGAATCACCAAATCAGCATGGTCGATGACGTGAGAAGGGTCGTGCACATATTTCTTCAGCATAGATATATGAAATACATTATGCACTTCCGAGAGTTGAGGAGGTAAAGCAATACGGTAGGCCACCTCACCCACTCTTTCCAATACTTCGAATGGACCGATAAACCTCGGTGTAAGCTGGCCCTTAATACCAAATCTTCTAATACCTCGGTCAGGAGATACCTTGAGAAATACATGGTCACCAACTTGGAACTCCAAATCTCTCCTTCTATTATCAGCATAAGATTTTTACCTGCACTGAGCTACCTTGAGTCTCTCTCTGAGAAGGTGTATCTTCTCAGTCGAATCTCTAACCATATCCGGGCCTAGAATTTATCTTTCACCGACTTCTTCCCAGCATATTGGAGAACGACAACTCCTGCCATAAAGCGCCTCGAAAGGTGCCATTTGAATACTAGCTTGATAGCTGTTATTATAGTCAAATTCTACTAGGGATAAGTGGTCGTGCCAGCTTCTGCCAAAATCTATAATACATGCCCTTAACATATCTTCAACAACCTGATTTATCCTTTCAGTCTGACCATCTGTCTATTGATGGAAAGCAGTGCTGAAATTAAGTTTCATCCCCAGAGAGTGTTGTAGACCCTTCTAAAAATGAGAGGTGAAGCGTGGGTCTCGGTCAGATACGATCGAGACGGGAACTCCATGCAATCTAACCATCTCCTTAATATACAGGGCAGCAAGTACGTCGACTGACCATCGGCTTTTGATGGGTAAAAAATGGGCTGATTTAGTTAGTCGGTCGATAATTACCCAAATTCCATCATATCTGCCCCTAGACTTGGGCAAACCCATGATAAAGTCCATGCCAATGTCTTCCCACTTTCACTTGGGAATATCCAGCGGATGTAGCTTTTCGGCGAGTTTTTGATGTTCCGGCTTCACTTGTTGGCATGTGAGGCAACAAGACACAAAGTCTGCTACCTCCCTTTTCATGTTAGGCCACCAGAAAGTTCTTTTCAAGTCTTGGTACATCTTAGTGGCTCCAGGGTGGATCGTATACCTCGATCGATGAGCTTCTTCAAGAATCTTCTTCTTCAATTCGAGACAGTCGGGTACACATGTCCGTTCATGAAATAGCAATCTGCCATCAGGTGCCAGCTTGAAATCCAGTCTGTCGTCCAACTTGCTCTTTATCTCTACAAGTGAGGGATCTTCTTCCTGTAGCTTCTTGATTTCAGGTAGCAAATCTGGATGTAGGCTCATATGAGATAGAATAATACACATGTTCTTCTCATCTGTGCTGATATCAAGCACATAGAATTTCTCCAGCAGCTTCCATTCTTGTATCATGCAGTTGGCCAATATTATTCTCGACTTTCGACTAAGGGCATCAGCTACGAATTACCCTTACCAGGATGGTACTGTATAGTGAAGTTGAAATCCTTGAGATACTCGAGCCAACGCCTTTACCGCATGTTCAGCTCCTTTTGGGAGAATAAGTACTTGAGGCTTTTATGATCGAAGTACACAGTGAATTGTTCTCCGTAGAGATAGTGCCTCCAGATCTTCAAAGCGAATACTACCGCGGCCAGTTCTAAGTCGTGAACCAGGTAGTTCTCTTCATGTTTCTTCAATTGTCGGGAAGAATATGCAATGACTCTTCCATTCTGCATCAATACACATCCAAGGCCAATACCCGAAGCATCGATATATACCTCGTATTTTTCTCCTTCAATTGGTAATGATAAGACTGGAGCAGTGGTCAAGAGATCCTTCAAAGCTTGGAAACTCTTTTCACAGTCTTCATTCCACTCATGAGACACTTCCTTGCTGGTTAACCTGGTCAGAGGAACGGCAATCTTGGAGAAGTCCTTGATAAAACGCCGGTAGTAACCAGCTAGACCCAAGAAGCTTCGAATTTTCGTTACATTTGTGGGTCGTTCCCAGTTCTTCACAGCTTCGACCTTGGATGGGTCAACAGTAATTCCATTCTTCGAAATAATATGGCCCAAGAAGGATACTTCCTCGAGCCAGAACTCGCATTTGCTGAATTTGGCATATAGCTTGTTTTCCCTTAATATCTGCAGTGCCTTCTTGAGATGTTGTTCATGATCATCTTCGGTCTTGGAATAGATCAGAATATCATCAATAAAGACCACAATGAATTGGTCTAAATAGGGCCTGAATATGATGTTCATTAACTGCATAAAAGCTGCGGGGGCATTTGTTAGTCCAAAAGGCATAACAGTAAATTCGTAATGCCCATACCTGCTTCGGAATACAGTTTTATGAATGTCTTCCTCTTTGATCTTCAATTGGTGGTACCACCAGAACGAAGATCAATCTTGGAGAAATATGAAGCTCCTGATAACTGATCGAACAACTCGTCAATCCTTGGCAGCGGGTATTTGTTCTTGATGGTAAGGTTATTTAGCTGCCGATAATCGATGCATAGTCTCATCGATCCATCCTTCTTTTTGACGAACAGCACGGGTGCTCCCCAAGGGGAAGTACTCGACCTGATGAAACCCTTTTTCAATAACTCTATTAGTTGTTCCTTTAGTTCCTTCAGCTCAACAGGAGACATTCTGTATGGTGCACTAGAGACAGGACCAGCACTGGGGACAAGGTCGATTGTGAACGACACTTCCCTTTCCGGGGATAAGCCGGTTAAATCTTCTGGAAAAACATCGGGAAAATCCCGAATTACACGGATGTCTTCAAGTTTAACCTTCTCGACTTCCGTGGAAGTCACGAATGCTATAAAAGCCATGCATCCCTTATTCATAAGTTTACTAGCTCGGAGTGCTGATATAAGAAGTGATTTACTCCGAGGGCTATTGTAAACTAGCTCTGGAAAATCCACGAAAGTTACCTTACCATGTCGGCAATCTACAGTTGCTTGGTATGTTGATAACCAATCGGCACCTAGTATGACGTCATAATCCTTCATATCTAGGCATATCAGGTCAGCAGGTAAATTGCTTCCCTTAATCATCACTTCACAATTTGGATAGTGATAAGTGATATCAGACTCATTCCCAAGAGGTGTAGATATGACCAAATCTAACAGTTCACGTTTCTTAGAAAATGAAGCAGCAAAGTTCTTGGAAACGAATAAATGAGTTGCTCCGGTATCAAATAAAACTTGAGCAGTTTTTGAACAAATAGTGAGAGTACCTTCCATAATTCCGCCTTCAGTAGATTCCGTCTCTCGGAGAGCTTACAGACGGCCTTGTTTCTTTACCGGACGCTTCTCATCTTTGGCGTCTTCTTCCTTCATCAGTGGGCAGTCTGGGATCCGATGCTCTCGGCTCCCGCATCGAAGACAAGCTCCTAACTTCCTCCAACATTCTTTGGTCTTATGACCAGCTTTATCACAATACTTGCAAATTTTTTTTGATGGTGTGGTGGTGGAGAATGGCATGTCATTCTTCTGGAATTTCTTTGCCTTGGAGGGCTCCCCTCCCATGAAGAACCTTTTCTTGTTAAGTGATTGTTTGAATTTTCCTAGGCGTGTGACGGGTTCCTTCTTGTCTCTTCCTCGAATTCTCTCGGATAATTCGGTGGCGTCTTCTAGCAGTGGAGCTCGCCGAACCATCTCCGAATAGACTTGGATGTCCATCGGGGCAAGTTGTGTGATATAATGGGGTCGAAGCCCGTTGAGGAATCTTCTCGCCTTCATCTTCTCCGTACACACCAAGTGGGGTGCATACTTTGACAATCTTGAGAATTGGGCCTCATACTCAGCCACTTTCAAGCCCCGTTGTTTTAGAACGGCGAATTCTGTGGCCTTCTTCTCCTGGATATGGTCGGAGAAGTACTAGTTGTTGAACTGCTCCGTGAATTCATCCCATGTGACATGGTATTCTGGCAGTGTTGCTTCTATGGATTCCCACCAACATCGAGCGTCTCGCTCTAGTTGGAATACGGTCAGTAAAACCTTCTCCTCGTCCGCACGTTGCATTACACGGAAGATTCGTTCCATCTCCTTTAGCCAATTCTCGGCATCCTCGGGGTCGGACGAACCCGTGAACCTCGGTGGGTTCATGTTACGGAAACTTCGGTGGAGATCTCCCGCTCCACGGTTTGCTCCGCCTTGGGCCACTTGCTGTAGTGCCTGTGTAAGGCCTTGCACGGTGCGCTGCATCTCACGCCATTGTGCTCTTTCCGTAGCCATGATCCTACAAAAGAGTTAAGTATGATAAAGATCGGATTTACTTGTAAGGTCAAAAGTCATTATAGAACTTAACCCATGGCTCTATCCATCTCACTGGGTAAGGTATATATATCCTTGGACTCGGGTTTTACCTATCCTTGGACTCAAGGTTTTACTTAGATTTCAATTTCTAACCTTTTATTTCTTCTAGTTCCCTAGGTTTGAAAACCTAGGCTCTGATACCACGAAGACTGTCACGTCCCGAGCGCGGAAGATACTCGGATGCGTGATGCGTCTATATAGATCGTGTCATTAGAGCGATAAGAATTTTAACATACAAAATTTCGGAGTGCGCAAATGACTAAAAATTTAATAAATTCCAATTGTCCAAGTGATGTTTATTTGATTAATCAAAGGAAATAAAGATAGTCCATGACAAATTTCCAAATTTAGAAAGCCAAACATTAGGCTACACGACTTAACACAAAGTTTATACCACTAACTGACATAACTGGGAATACAAGGTAGACTCAAATAAATTCAAAGACCCGACTAGCTAATGATAAATAGATGGCATTCTAGCACTCTTCACTCGGCCTCAAACCCATTATTGTTACTATCCGAATCACCTGAAAATGTTAGGAAGTAACTGGATGAGCGAATCGCTCAGTAGGAATTACATCTCAAATACGAGCAATCTTTACGGGATTTACAATTTGCATGTATTCTCAGTATGGCTATGCATGATGTACGTATAATAAAAAAATCAGGTATACTGGTAAATCTAGGCATGATGAACAATAAGAGATCAAGAACTGTATAAAGAGAGTATAACAAGATTTCAAGTATTTGACAAGCAGTATTTCTAGAATTTACAGATGTAAATGCCACTTCAGGCAAGCGGGGATTCGTGTACAAGTATGAACGCAGGTATGAGAAGTACCTCATGTATAAGTATATCAAGTAAAAATTCAATTCAAGCAAGTATTGTCAAGTACGTATCAGTAGAGTTGGCTATTATCATGTAAGTATTTTGCCCTTTCTCGGGCCACAAGTCAAGTATTACCCGTTTCGGGCCACGCAAGTCAAGTAAGTAAGGAGAGAGAGAGTAGGGGTGGAGTGTCTCAAGTCAAGCAAGTACTCCGGTGCAATGCTAAACACCGTGGTCAATAAACTCCCATGGGCACAAGTACCTTCGGGTGCTCCTCCCAAGACTAGACCGGGCCCCATATGCACAGCATTTCATGTATTACCTTTGACATCCACTCTCATTTATAGCCAATATAGAATTTCAAGACTTTAGAAATGTAGTATTTCAGACGAGATTAACTAGTCATTTGGTTATGGAGGATTCTAGAGGTGGCCCCTACATGCTCAAGAGGTGACTCCCGTCGTGTAGCACTTTGCGCCGTACGGCCTCAAGAGGTGGCTCCCACAACGTAGGACTTTGTCCTGCATGGCACTTAGTTCCTACACTCCCAAATGGTAGTTTAAGAGATTCAAGGTTTGACCATGTAGGGTATACACAAGTAGATTTTTCATGGAACGGAATTTTAAGAACTCATCATATGCAAGAGTATGGATTAGGGTTGTGTTTGCACAATTCTCGAGACAAATAGAGATCAGAAGTTGTAATTACTGAGTTGGCATCTGAGGGTTTGCTAATCCTTCAAATTTTCAAATTTTAGAAATTTATATATGTATATATCAAATTGGCGCCCCTCAGGATGTCTTCATTTAATTGAAGACGTCCTGGAAGTCGTCATTTAAAGAATTGATGCCTGGGGGTTACCCAACCTATCAAATTTTTGAATTTTCAAAAAAACTATATATATATGAAATTGGCGCCCCTTTACCCAGTCTTCAATTAATTGAAGACTTGAGGGTCGTCTTCAATTCTGAAATTGAAGACTTAAGGGCCGTCTTCTATTCTGAAATTGAAGACTTAATGGCCATCTTCAATTCAAAAATTGAAGACTTAAGGGCCGTCTTCAATTCAGTAATTGGCGCCTGAGGGTTGCCCAATCTTTCAAAATTTTAATTTTTCAATTATATATATATATATATATATATATATGAAATTGGCGCCCCTTTACCCAGTCTTCAATTAATTGAAGACTTGAGGGCCGTCTTCAATTCTGAAATTGAAGACTTAAGGACCGTCTTCAATTCTGAAATTGAACACTTAAGGGCCGTCTTCAATTATGTGATTTTCACCTGGCAGATACGTTTTGTGACTCAAAGTACTATTCATTTTTAAAAAGTTTCTCAAAATTTAAAAATAAGGATATGAATACTTAGTATAATTACTCGGGAGTCCAGAAACATGTTCAGATATAATTACTGAGTTTTGGTTTCACAGATATGAAATTTTTTAAAGTTATAACTTTAATTCCTCAAGAAACAGAATTGACGCCCATGTTAGTAGTCTTTAATTAATTGAAGACTTGAGGGCCATCTTCAATTCTGAAATTGAAGACTTAAGGGCCGTCTTCAATTCTGAAATTGAAGACTTGAGGGCCGTCTTCAATTCTATAATTGAAGACTTTAGGGCCGTCTTTAATTCTGTAATTGAAGACTTAAGGACCGTCTTCAATTCAGTGATTTTCACCTAGCAGATATATTTTGTGACTCAAATCACTGTTCATTTCAAAAAAGTTTCTCCAAATCAGAATCCGAAGACATGGTCAGATGGAGAAAAATCTCAGGGTCACAGAAGTATATTCTGTCAAAATTTTCAATGTCAGGTTTATTAGTTATAGACTTTTGAATGCATTGATTTATTGATATTTGAAAATTCCAGAAAATGGAATTGACGACATGGTGCAAGTCTTCAATTAATTGACGCCCTCTCGGGCAATCTTCAATTCTGAAATTGACGCCCTGGTCAGGGGCGCCAATTACAGAGAGGTGTCACTGTTCATCAGTGTGAAAAAAACTCTGAATCAGGAAGTAATGGCACGAATGTGTTGAGAAAAATGTCAGGATTCCAGAAATATGTTCATGCAAAAATTTCGTGCTTTAGTTTGATAGTTATGGATTTTTGAATGTGTTGAATTATCAATTACTCAAAATCCCAGAAATCGAATTGACGACCATGGTGGTGTCTTCATTTAAATGATGACAATGCGAACAATCTTCAATTTTGAAAATGGCGCCCTGGTCAGGGGCGCCATTTACCAGAGGGCTGGGAGCCTCCGTGCCTTTAAACTATGAACATATTATGTTAACGGAGACTATATATTAAGGTTTAAAACATGGTTATTAATACTGTAAAACTAGTGTGATAAAATATGTTCAAAAACTCATAAAAATCATACTAACAAACTAAGTTTAAACTCTTAAAGATGATATGTATAGCATGGTTGACTAGTTGATCTAACTCTAAACATGAATCAATTAACCTATTAGCTACTAGCTAGGCAAGGATTTGAGAACACTTACCTCTGTGAAGTGACATGAGTTGACAGGAGAGCAAGAAGCATCCCTTCCCTTCCTCTGCAACTCTTCAGAACTTGTTCCCGCATCTGGCTGTCGAACTAACCAAATAGGGAGAATAGAGTGTATTTTATAACCTTAGGGTCGACAGGATGGGAGACAAGATCTAGAATTATAGGGTATTTAGTGGGTTGACAGACAGCACAGGCTGGAAGGATAGAATGATCGTGATAATTTTCGGAAAAGAAATGACGCCCCAGAGAGGGTCGTGTATTTCATAAGTTAATATTTTCATATTAAACTTCAATAATTTTTATCTTTAAAAAATGATGAAATTTGTTTGTGAAATTTCAGGGGTGAGACCCTTACATTTTTCTCTATTTTTACATAGAATTTTTTTTGAAAAATTCTTTTTAAATAAAAAGTGGCACTATTCATATCACTATTCACGTTTAGGAAATAACGACTTAACATATGTCGTTATTTTGAACAGAGATTTTTGTATTCACTCTACACTAACCAAAATTATCTATATACCCTTTCTCGCTTTCTAAATTATGTTTATCCTTTAACACTTCATCTATATACCTTTATTTCTTCAAAATAATGATATAATGAAAAAGTTGAAATATGAAATTTTCTAAATTATGAAAAAAAGAATTGGCATCTTGTAAAAGTGATGTTTATCCTTTAAAACACTATCTATATAACCTATTTCATATTTCTTTGGAATAGTGTAATATTAAGTTCCTAAGTGATTGAAAATATTAATTGGCATTTCCTAAAATATAATTTGGCATCTTCTAAAGCATCTATTGGTAATTAAATGTTTTAATTGGTTAAATCAATAGAATTAGAATATGAGTTCAATAATTAAATATATATATATATATATATATATAATTTTTTTATGTATTTCTATTTTAAAATTCTCGGGTGTTACAAGTACCCTCCGTGCCTGTAACATTTCAGAGGATATGCTTAAGCCAACACCCACCACAATAGCGGCATATGACAATTCCAGGTGTGCTTTTCACGGGGTCGTGACTGTACAGGCCAAGCTAGGGCCGTTGGTTATGGACGTGGAGTTCAACGTGTTGGACATAGACCCAATGTTCAAAGCTATTTTGGGTCGTCCATGGATAAACACTTTAAATGTCGAACCCTCAACCGCCCACCAATGCCTGAAATTCCCATTCCAGGGCCGGGTGGTTAAAGTGAAAAGCATCTCCACCATCCAGTCTGTTGATGCCATTACAGATAAGGTTCTCCTTACACTGTGGCCAAGTAATAGGCCAGTTTTGTCAGTAATGGACTTGAATTATTCATGGGCATATGCGTCATGCAAGCCCGCTACTGAACCAACAAATGTCAAGATCAAGTCCAAGATAAGAGATACAAAGGGGTGGCACATGATTCTAAAATTGGGCTATCAGTCGGGCCTGGGTCTCGGCGCACAATTACAGGGGCAGACCAACCCCGTCCCTAAAGGCAGGAAGATGGCTACCATGATTCAGCAATGTCAATACTTGGGGACTCAGGGCCGTTAACGTTGGACTATCGACAACATTTTGTGAAAGGCCCGCTGCAGCCCGACACTTTGAAGAAGCCGCCACCCAGTTCCGATGTGAAGGTTGATGCCGCCTGTGATGATTCTGACCCACCGTCGCCGCTGAAGGGGTTGGTGGGTGATATGGAAGATTTTGCTGGTTGTTTTGAAAAGCTATTCAGCAAGAGAGAAGACCGTCCAAGAAAGAAGGAGATGCAGCTGGTGAAGCATTCTCTGACGCAGCTGGTCCGCCGGGGGCCACGGGAAGTGGGGAGCTCTATCCCGTCTGGCCTCTTTGTTCCAACAATTGGGGTTTGTCCCCCGTTCCCCTCCAATTCTGGTCGACCCGTACTTAAAGGAGAGACCACCTGAAATTTTATTTGTTCCATGTGCTTGCGGGTGATGCCCGCCTATTGATCTTTCAACCTTGTTTACTCCTCCTCCCCCCGATGCCCAACTCCACGAGATGTGGTTTCGATCCTCTGATCCATTCTTTGATTGCATATTCCCCGAGTTGTTCCCCATGCAACTACCTCCTCCCCCGTCTTCTTCCTCCTCTTGTTGTGTGATCACCTTCGACCTCTAAAAAAATGCCAATTTTAAAACGGAGGTTTCAATGGAAGATTACGTTGTGTTCTACTCAGCTCCCCAGGGGCATGAGACCCCTGTTCCTTTTCCAGTAGATTTCCTATCTCCTAGGTTAGATGTACAGTGTGCAGAGTCTCCTAGGTTAGTAGAGTCAGTGGGGGTAGAGTCTAGTTCGAGTCTAGTCAGCCCGTCCTCGTCTGCGGCGCACCCTGTGATGCGTCGTCCTAAATCCGTCCCTGATAGATTTTTGCAAGATTTGGCCGAGAGGTGCCATGCCCTCCTTAGGTGCCCAGAGTTTGTAGAGACCGCAATTGTTTTGGAAGATGATGAGGAATTAGATGGGGAGTGGAGCAATGATGGATTAGGGGTATATGAAATTATGAATGAGAAGGACCCAGCTGATGATGAGGAAAGCGATGTGGATGACACTGCTGATCTGTATGCACAAGGTTTGAACAGGTTTGACGAACCATCCTCGGCAGTGGACGAACCCACTAAGGAAATTAATCTTGGAACAGAAGAGGATCCCAGGCCCATACTTATTTCTGCTAATCTCCCTCCTCAGGATGAAGAGGAGCTCATCAAGATTTTGAGGGAGTACAACGATTCTTTTGCCTGGTCCTACGAGGACATGCCGGGTCTTGACCCCACATTGGTTGAACATCGATTGATTCTTAAACCAGGGGCAACACCCGTTAAGCAGAAAGCGAGAAGATTCCACCCACAGATGGCCTTAAAGAAAAAGGAAGAGGTCGATAAATTGCATAAGGCCAGGTTTATTAGAGTTGTTCTATACCCACAATGGGTGGCAAACATAGTCCCGGTAATAAAAAAGGATGGCAAAATTTGGATTTGTATCGAGTTCAGGGACTTAAATAAGGCATGTCCGAAAGATGAATTTCCGCTTCCTCACATTGATGTATTGGTGGATAACACAGCTGGATATGAAGCCCTCTCGTTCATGGATGGGTATTCCGGATATAACCAAATCCGTCTGGCTCCTGAGGATCAAGAGAAGACCTCGTTCACCATGCCCTGGGGCACATACTGCTATGTCGTTATGCCGTTTTGATTGATAAATGCAGGTGCCACTTATCAGAGGGAAATGATGGCTATCTTCCACGACATGATGCATGTCTATTTAGAAGCTTACGTGGATGATATTTTGGTAAAGTCGAGGTCTCAAGAGGAACACCCCGCCATTCTAGCCAAAGTGTTGCAAAGGGCTAGGGAGTATAAGTTGAAGATGAATCCAAAGAAATGCGTGTTTCGAGTTGCATCAGGGAAGTTACTCGGGTTTATAGTTAGTAAACGGGGGATTCAAATCGATCCGAACAAAGCAAAGGCCGTTATGGAGATGCCGCCGCCTAAGAACATCACTGAACTCCGAGGCTTGATTGGGCGTTTACAATTCATTAGGATATTCATATCTCAACACTCGCAAAGATGACGCCCATTCTATGAATTGTTAAAGGCGGGAGCAAAGTTTGAATAGAATGAACAATGCCAAAAGGCCTATGAGGAGCTTAAGGTTTATCTTTCTAATCCCCCGGTTCTGCAACCACCCGTCCCTGGGAAACCCCTGATCCTATACATTTTTGTGATTGAGGACTCCCTAGGAGCTGTCCTGGCTCAAGTAGATGATGAAGGAAAGGAAAGGGTAGTATACTACCTTTCGAGGTTGTTTAATCCTGCTGAATCCAGGTATAATGCCATCAAAGCTCAAACACTATGTGCAGCACTAGTATGGGTAGCTCAGAAGCTCAAATACTATTTTCTTGCTCACGAGGTTAGGCTGATCTCTAGAATGGACCCCATTTGTTATGTTTTAGAAAAACCTGTCCTTTCTAGCTGATTAGCTCGTTGGCAGAGCTTTCTTTCCCAATTCGACATCACCTTCATTGTCCAAAAAGTGATCAAGGGATACGCCATTACTGAGCATCTCGCTCATTCTCCCATCCCTCGCACTAATTCAATCCAGGACGAGTTCCCTGATGAACACTTGGCAGTAATCACTCATCTTCCTTTTTGGTCTCTCCATTTCGATGGTGCTCTCAATTCCCAGGGTAGTGGAATCAGCGCCGTTTTCCTTACTCCGGAAGGGGTAACCATCCCAATCACTTATCAACTCTCATTTCCTGTCACGAATAATATATCCGAGTATGAGGCTCTCCTTGCCTATCTGAAGCACGCCTACCTCTTGGGCGCATGATACCTTAACATCATAGGAGACTCTCAGTTGGTGCTGCGTCAAGTTTTGTCAACTTACCGCACCCGTGACCCTAAGCTTAAGACCTATCAAGATCTGTCTCATATTAAGCTCCTTCTGAGAGAACAGATACTTAAGACTCTTATGATCAGAAAATACCGTAAAAGTTTCTCCATAAAAGTAGTGCCTCCAAATCTTTAAAGCAAAAATCACAGCAGCTAGTTCTAGGTCATGGATAGGATAATTTTCTTAATGCTTCTTTAGCTATCTAGAAGTGTAAGCTATCACCTTACTATGCTACATAAGCACACAACCTAGGCCAATGCCTGATGCGTCAGTAAAAACCTCAAATCCTCCTTCTCCAAGAAGGCAAAGCTAAAACAGGGATAGTGGTCAAACATTCCTTCAGAGTCTGAAAGCTTCGTTCATAGTCTTCTGACCACTCAAATCGATTCTCCTTGCGGGTTAATCGTGTCAGAGGTACCACAATCTTGGAGAAATCCTTAATGAATCTCCGATAATAGCCTGCGATACCTATAAAACTTCTTACTTCGGTCACATTTGTAGGTCTATCCCAATTTTTTACTGCTTCCACTTCAGAAGGGTCTACCAAAATCCCATCTTTAGTAATAATGTGTCCTAGAAAAGACACTTCCTGCAACCAGAATTCACACTTACTAAACTTGGCATATAACTGATGATATCTCAATATCTGCAACGCCATCCTCCAATGCCCTTCATGCTCCTCCTTGCTCTTGGAGTATATTAAAATTTCATCAATAAATACTACGACCCACTGATCTAAGTAGGGTCGGAACACATTGTTCATTAGCTGCATGAAAGCTGCATGAAAGCTACCTCCTCCCCCGTCTTCTTCCTCCTCTTGTTGTGTGATCACCTTCGACCTCTAAAAAAATGCCAATTTTAAAACGGAGGTTTCAATGGAAGATTACGTTGTGTTCTACTCAGCTCCCCAGGGGCATGAGACCCCTGTTCCTTTTCCAGTAGATTTCCTATCTCCTAGGTTAGATGTACAGTGTGCAGAGTCTCCTAGGTTAGTAGAGTCAGTGGGGGTAGAGTCTAGTTCGAGTCTAGTCAGCCCGTCCTCGTCTGCGGCGCACCCTGTGATGCGTCGTCCTAAATCCGTCCCTGATAGATTTTTGCAAGATTTGGCCGAGAGGTGCCATGCCCTCCTTAGGTGCCCAGAGTTTGTAGAGACCGCAATTGTTTTGGAAGATGATGAGGAATTAGATGGGGAGTGGAGCAATGATGGATTAGGGGTATATGAAATTATGAATGAGAAGGACCCAGCTGATGATGAGGAAAGCGATGTGGATGACACTGCTGATCTGTATGCACAAGGTTTGAACAGGTTTGACGAACCATCCTCGGCAGTGGACGAACCCACTAAGGAAATTAATCTTGGAACAGAAGAGGATCCCAGGCCCATACTTATTTCTGCTAATCTCCCTCCTCAGGATGAAGAGGAGCTCATCAAGATTTTGAGGGAGTACAACGATTCTTTTGCCTGGTCCTACGAGGACATGCCGGGTCTTGACCCCACATTGGTTGAACATCGATTGATTCTTAAACCAGGGGCAACACCCGTTAAGCAGAAAGCGAGAAGATTCCACCCACAGATGGCCTTAAAGAAAAAGGAAGAGGTCGATAAATTGCATAAGGCCAGGTTTATTAGAGTTGTTCTATACCCACAATGGGTGGCAAACATAGTCCCGGTAATAAAAAAGGATGGCAAAATTTGGATTTGTATCGAGTTCAGGGACTTAAATAAGGCATGTCCGAAAGATGAATTTCCGCTTCCTCACATTGATGTATTGGTGGATAACACAGCTGGATATGAAGCCCTCTCGTTCATGGATGGGTATTCCGGATATAACCAAATCCGTCTGGCTCCTGAGGATCAAGAGAAGACCTCGTTCACCATGCCCTGGGGCACATACTGCTATGTCGTTATGCCGTTTTGATTGATAAATGCAGGTGCCACTTATCAGAGGGAAATGATGGCTATCTTCCACGACATGATGCATGTCTATTTAGAAGCTTACGTGGATGATATTTTGGTAAAGTCGAGGTCTCAAGAGGAACACCCCGCCATTCTAGCCAAAGTGTTGCAAAGGGCTAGGGAGTATAAGTTGAAGATGAATCCAAAGAAATGCGTGTTTCGAGTTGCATCAGGGAAGTTACTCGGGTTTATAGTTAGTAAACGGGGGATTCAAATCGATCCGAACAAAGCAAAGGCCGTTATGGAGATGCCGCCGCCTAAGAACATCACTGAACTCCGAGGCTTGATTGGGCGTTTACAATTCATTAGGATATTCATATCTCAACACTCGCAAAGATGACGCCCATTCTATGAATTGTTAAAGGCGGGAGCAAAGTTTGAATAGAATGAACAATGCCAAAAGGCCTATGAGGAGCTTAAGGTTTATCTTTCTAATCCCCCGGTTCTGCAACCACCCGTCCCTGGGAAACCCCTGATCCTATACATTTTTGTGATTGAGGACTCCCTAGGAGCTGTCCTGGCTCAAGTAGATGATGAAGGAAAGGAAAGGGTAGTATACTACCTTTCGAGGTTGTTTAATCCTGCTGAATCCAGGTATAATGCCATCAAAGCTCAAACACTATGTGCAGCACTAGTATGGGTAGCTCAGAAGCTCAAATACTATTTTCTTGCTCACGAGGTTAGGCTGATCTCTAGAATGGACCCCATTTGTTATGTTTTAGAAAAACCTGTCCTTTCTAGCTGATTAGCTCGTTGGCAGAGCTTTCTTTCCCAATTCGACATCACCTTCATTGTCCAAAAAGTGATCAAGGGATACGCCATTACTGAGCATCTCGCTCATTCTCCCATCCCTCGCACTAATTCAATCCAGGACGAGTTCCCTGATGAACACTTGGCAGTAATCACTCATCTTCCTTTTTGGTCTCTCCATTTCGATGGTGCTCTCAATTCCCAGGGTAGTGGAATCAGCGCCGTTTTCCTTACTCCGGAAGGGGTAACCATCCCAATCACTTATCAACTCTCATTTCCTGTCACGAATAATATATCCGAGTATGAGGCTCTCCTTGCCTATCTGAAGCACGCCTACCTCTTGGGCGCATGATACCTTAACATCATAGGAGACTCTCAGTTGGTGCTGCGTCAAGTTTTGTCAACTTACCGCACCCGTGACCCTAAGCTTAAGACCTATCAAGATCTGTCTCATATTAAGCTCCTTCTGAGAGAACAGATACTTAAGACTCTTATGATCAGAAAATACCGTAAAAGTTTCTCCATAAAAGTAGTGCCTCCAAATCTTTAAAGCAAAAATCACAGCAGCTAGTTCTAGGTCATGGATAGGATAATTTTCTTAATGCTTCTTTAGCTATCTAGAAGTGTAAGCTATCACCTTACTATGCTACATAAGCACACAACCTAGGCCAATGCCTGATGCGTCAGTAAAAACCTCAAATCCTCCTTCTCCAAGAAGGCAAAGCTAAAACAGGGATAGTGGTCAAACATTCCTTCAGAGTCTGAAAGCTTCGTTCATAGTCTTCTGACCACTCAAATCGATTCTCCTTGCGGGTTAATCGTGTCAGAGGTACCACAATCTTGGAGAAATCCTTAATGAATCTCCGATAATAGCCTGCGATACCTATAAAACTTCTTACTTCGGTCACATTTGTAGGTCTATCCCAATTTTTTACTGCTTCCACTTCAGAAGGGTCTACCAAAATCCCATCTTTAGTAATAATGTGTCCTAGAAAAGACACTTCCTGCAACCAGAATTCACACTTACTAAACTTGGCATATAACTGATGATATCTCAATATCTGCAACGCCATCCTCCAATGCCCTTCATGCTCCTCCTTGCTCTTGGAGTATATTAAAATTTCATCAATAAATACTACGACCCACTGATCTAAGTAGGGTCGGAACACATTGTTCATTAGCTGCATGAAAGCTACAGGAGCATTTGTTAGTCCAAACGGCACTACTATGAATTCAAAATGTCCATACCTACTTCTGAATGCTGTCTTAAGAATATCTTCGCTCTTGATTCACAATTGGTGATACCTCGATTGAAGATCAATCTTGGAAAAGTACTATGCTCCTACTATCTGGTGGAACAACTCATCAATTCTTGGCAACAGATACTTATTCTTAACAGTAAGCTGATTCAATTGACGATAGTCAATACACAATCTGAGCGATCCGTCCTTCTTCCTTACAAACAACACTGGGGCTCCCCACGGGGATGTACTCAAACGAATGAATCCTTTCTCAAGCAAGTCCAGTAATTGCACTTTTAAATCCTTTCACTCCGCAGGAGACACACGATACGGAGCCTTAGAAATTGGGGATGCACCTGGTACTAGATCAATAGAGAAGACTACCTCCCCGTCTGGCGGAAGTCCTGGCAAGTCTTCAGGAAACACATCTGGATAATATTGGACAACGGGGATGTCCTTCAATTCCAACTCCTTCCTGTCGGTCAAAGAGATCAAAGCCAAAAATGCCTGACATCCCTTTCTTAATAACTTCTCAGCTCGAAGTGCCGAAATAAGTGGCACAGACCTAGAGTGTCTAACCCCAACAAAAGAAAGTCTGGGTTTGCCTGAGAAGGTCACGAAGCCAAATTTGCAATGGACACTAGCCTCATATTTAGCTAACCAATATGCTCCAAGAATCACATCATAATCCTTCATCTTCATACAGACTAAATCGACTGGCATATCCTGATCACCAACCAAAATCTGACTAGAGGGATAATAATGATTTATAGCAGAACCCGAACCAACAGGGGTTGATATTTCCAATTGAAAGTTCATCAAAACAGGTTTCACAGATAAAGACTTAGCAAAACTTTGAGAAATAAAAGAATGCGTTGCTCCTGTATCAAAGAGAACAAATGCTGGCCTATTGAAAATAACAAGTGTACCTTCAAACAATCCACCCTCCTCGGTGGCTTCTGTCTCGGTCTCCTGTAGGGCTTGGAGCTTGCCCTGTCGCTTCTGACCTCCTTGCAGCTTGCCTAGTGTAGCTTGATCTGACAGAAGGGGACATTCGGGAATACGGTGGTCCCTGCTTTTGTAATGCAAATAGGTGCCTAGCTTGTGCCAACATTCTTCCATCTTGTGACCTGGGCAGTTACAATACTTGCAGACTGCTTTAGATGGAGCAGCCGTTCCTGTACTTTTCTCTCCTTCCTTCGGCTTCTTGTCCTTCGAATTACTCGGCCCGCCATTGGGCCTCTTCTTGCCATTAAAGGGTTTAAAACTCTTGGAGCTAGTAGTCTGCTCCCTTTTCTTGTCTCGATTTCTTATCAGGTTTGTCATTTCCATAATCTCTTCGAGGACTTGGGCCTTCCTGACTATTTCAGCATAAGTATTGATCTCCAAATGTGCCAGCTGGTTAATATATTGTAGCTTCAAGCCGTTCAGAAATCACTTAGCCTTCATTTTCTCAGTAGATACCAAATGTGTCGCATAGCGGGACAATCTGGCGAATTGTGCCTCATACTCGGCAACAGATAAACTCCTCTACTTTAGGGCAGCGAACTCCGCCGCTTTCTTCTCTTGCACACGATCTAAAAAATACTTGTCATTAAAATGTTCTTTGAACTCTTCCCACGTTGCACGCCTATTGCCCAATGTAGCTTCCACGGCTTCCCACCAAGCACGTGCTTCACGTTCCAGCTGGAAGGTTGCTAAAAGAACTCGGTCTTGTTCTCCGCATTACATAACTATAAAAGCTCGCTCTATCTATTTCAACCAATGCTCGGCCTCGTCTGGAACCGTAGAACTGCCAAATCGAGGGGGATTCAAACCTTGGAAATTTCGATGGAGATTGCCAGCTCCTTGATGCGCCGCCCCAACTTGTGCCACTTGTTAGAGGGCCTGAGTCAAACCCTACACCGTGCGTTGCATATCTCTCCACTACACGTATTCAGTTGCCATCGAAACGAGTTCCTAGACGCAAGAAGATATGTTAGAACCAATCTAGCGGGAATCTTTTAGAGTTCATTAATTAACTTAACCCAAATCTCTACCGGATCTCACCAGGTGGGACCTTAGACTTTAACAAGTTTATGGGTTCTATGACACCACTTAGATACCTAGGACTTAGAAACCTAGGCTCTGATACCACAAAATTGTCACGCCTTGATGCGGAAAGTCGGTACACGTCAGTTATAATCATTCATGTCAATCAGAGCATTCATGCCACAAGATAACACAGGCTAAGACTTCAATAATAAATTAAGAAAAAAACTAACTTTACTTAATAATTAAGGTCAGACTTATTACAACGACTCTTGTGGACTTTACTGTCTATTACATCGACAAAAAGAAAGGAAAAATTACATCAATCCTGACTCAACATAACTAGGACATTGACTCAAACACACTAAAACGCACACTCCACAGCTACTCGCTCTGGTTCCCATCGGTGTGCACATCCTCATCCGTGCTACCTGAAAAGGATTGGAAACAAAAGGGGGGCGAGCGAAAGCTCAGTAGGAATTACACTCTATCATCAAGCAGAGTTTAAGTAATTAACCATTTTACATATTCATTGATATAAGAATTGAACTTAACTGAACAAGTAAATGAACAAAATGATTGAGAGAATGAATTGTAGAGATAACATTCAAATGATTGGCTGACAAGCACGCAAGTACAACAAGTCAAGAGTTTTCCAAGCAAGAAAGATTTGAATGAATGTCATAGACCACACATTTGACAAGCACTCCGTGCAATACCACACCTAGTCATTACAACCTCCCCGGGGCATAAGTACTTTCGGGCGCTCCTCCCAAGTCCAGACTGGGCCCTTTAATGATGCCTTGGCATTGGTTAAGTGGATCATCGATCCTGAGTAATTGTCTAGACATTCAAGTAATTCGGCCATGAAGTTCCAAGATTAAGCCCATGAAACCCATCTTCTAAGATCATGAATTTCCCAAATAAATTTGGAAGGAAGAACTAGAACAGGCTCACTGGCTCAATTTAAAAGATGATAGGTCAGGAAAATAGTCCCGGAGGACTATCGCAATCATTTACTCATCATAAGAATCACGAAGAAAAACACTAAATCAGGGACTGCTTACGGCCCAATAGGGAACCGCAAGGGGAAATAAACGGTCTAACATAGGACCGCCTCATTCCCGCCCACGCTTGCCTCAACGGGTCAAGCTAGAACGCACAAACGGTCTATCGTTGGACCGCATGTAGGCTGAAAATGGTCTCCGATGTGACAGCTAAGAAGCCACACCACCCGAGATTAAAAATCGATTTGAAATAGGTCCTTACTTGATCATAGGTATGACTGGACCAAGCCGAGGTATGGTCCTCGATCCTAGGGTCAAGTAAGAGGTCTTATATAGCTAAAAATCGTGCTTAAAAGTGACTTAAAATCGTATCAGGTCGGACCCACTAACCAGCCCAAAGACAGATCAAACGGTCATAGATATGGCCGCTTGGGTTGGCTTGCGGTCCTAGGCACGACCGCATGCTGTCCCAGACAAACAGGTCTAGCAACTTGGTCTGCCCATCACGAAATCCTTGGTACAGGCTTTAATGGTACAACCTGCCCGGCATCCTAGTGGGAATCCCAGGCTCGCGGGGACTTACAAAGGCTTTGAAACAAGAACACCTGGTCCGGCGGAAGGAGTATCCGACTGAGAGGGATTCATTGCTCAAGATTTAGGCTAACAAATCAAGCAAAAAACAAATGCAATCGGTCCATTCACTTCCACCGAAGTTATATGACCTTAAAACAAGTTCTAAAGTTTATTCATGATAGGTATAAGAATTAAACTAAACCATTGACAAGGTATTAATCCACTTCCTTCAAAAGATGTGCAAGATGGACATGAATGGAGCAATTATTAAGGAAAGAGTTTCACTTAGTTCATATATACCATATGCCCTAATTTTAGTGTGTTTAACCCAGACCAACAAGTGTACTAACTAGATATAACATGCCGATATATTTTAAAACATGCCACTGAAACATGGTAGAAAACGGTCAGAGGCCATAGGCGGTCAAGAGAAGGGCCTCTTACGCACTGGAAAACCCCTTTTTCATTTTAAAATTCGCTGGCCAGAAACGGTCTATCGTTGGGCCACTAGACCATGTCAAACGGTCTATCGTACGACCGCTAGTCGCCTGGCGGTCCCTGGAACGACCGTTTCTTCCAACCCGAGCCCAAAACATGATAAACAATACACCAGTCCAATAAAAGCATGATTAAAACATAGATATAGCATGAAAATTAGGCTATTTGCTATTAAAATGTAGGGAACTTAAAAACGTACATCATGGCATGGTCAATTTAAGGATTCCACTATGATTACTTGGCGTAAACTAAACAGCAAAGAACGTGAGTAAAAACCCTAACTGCATGCTCTATAAAAACTAGGATTACGGCCAAATTAGACATCCAAAATTGGGCAAATTGAACTCAAAAGAAAGATAGAGACGAGATCTATCTATCCATGTTATTTAATTAGATTGGGCTTGAGAGAAACCTACCTTAATTGAAGAAGAAAAGAGGAGACGCGCTCGCCGGAACCCTAAAACGCGCCGCCACCGCCAAACTCCAAAATTCTCCTAGGTTCATCCACGAAACCTCACGCCGCCGGTTGGATCATCAAATAGGGTCGTAGGGTCCCAAAAGCCCTCTATTTATAGTGGTTGAAGAGGCTTCTAGAGATCGAATTGGACTCAAGAGTGAAAAGAAATAGAAATAGCGAAAACTTCGGCCCTTGACCGATTCCACACCGCCGCCGCCCCTTAGAAAGGTCTAGAGTCTAGGGTTTCGAAGGCAAAACGGGCTACTAGGGTAAACCTATCGGTTGGGTCTGGTTTGGGCTCAAACGGTCGAGAATTAGGCTAGAATTTGATCAATCTAGATTAACCCAATAAAAGTGACGAATTTCAGCTAAAATTCCTTAATTCGGCCTAATACCATTTTTATTAGAGTCTAGCCCAGTTATTGTTATTGCTAAAAACTTCGTTCTCTTTATGAAAATAATTTTTCCATATTTTTATAAATTACCTCAAATTTGATCTAATTGGGAAATCAATAAAATAGTCATTATGCTATTTAATTAATAAAGAAAATATTCCGGGTGTTACACCTTTGGACTTTGAAAGATATTGCAATTGAGCTTAAAACTTTGAGAATAAGGTCATAATAGACTGCCCCTATTTGAGACTTCCTCTTGTCAGGGTGTGCTTAGGTTGGTTGTTTTGCCCAGTCTACCTCTATCCTCATATTTTAGCCGAGTGAAGAAGAGAAAGAGACTTCGTATCCTCGAGCATGGCCCAAGTAGCAACGATGTTTTACCAAGGGAGACAGCTAAGGATGCCGTGAAGTGTGTGTAGTGCCCAGCCAAGGGTTGCCCTTAACAAGTGGGGAGAGAACGCTGAATTCCCAATGCGGGGTTCTTATTACCAAATTAAGTGCTGCATAGCAAGTCTAATGACTCTTTTTAAAATTGACTTAAAATAAAGCAAAGACCTAGGATAAAGGTCTACAACAACCACTCTTAATCAAGTTAAGAATCACTTTATGTTGAAAACCGCGCATAAATAATGTGATGAAAATGTATAAGAATGCATACTTACGCACCAACGTTACCTTGCAAACTTGTAGAAGTAGCAGCTATCGGAGGCGATGTTGATAGACACCAGATTTGTCGTCCTCTTTGGCAGATAAAGAGAAGGAAGCAAAGTTTGAAAGTAGCTTAACAAGGAGTGGTGTATGGACCAAACTTAGACGAATAAGGAGAAAATAAAGAAAGGTGAGGGCTAGAACTCCCTTACTAAGGTGCGGAGACCCTGATCACATAAAAAGGTCTACAGAAGGAGAGGGAAGTCAAGAGATGGAGTGAGGACTAAAGCCTCGGAAATAGTGGGAAAATGGGCAGATGCCCAAAGCAGTGGATGTGGAAGAAGTCGGGTCAAACCCGGGATCAGGTGGAACTAGAAGGAGGAATTGATAAATGGAAAGAGGAGGATCCGGAGGTCCCGGTGGAGGAGGAGAATCATGATGTGGGTAGGAATCATCCGGAGGTTCCGGAGGAGGAAAATCCTGAGGGATGCGATGCCCCAGGAAAAGGTATGGAAAACGATGATTGAAGAGGAAGAAAAGAATGAAGGACGTGATGCCTTGAAAGAGTAAGAAGATAAATCGGATGAGAGTGAAGAAGGAAGGGAGATCTGGAGGTTCTGAAGGAAGAAAGTACAAAGGGACGTGATGTCTTGGGTGAGGAGATAAGTCCGGAGGTTCCGGAAGGATAGGAAGGTAACATGGGACGCGATGCCCAGGGAAAAGAGAAAACTTCGGAGATTCCAGAAATCGGGGAGAATGAGCAGGGATGTGATGCCCTTGTAAGAGAGGAAGGTCCGGAGGTTCTGAAGGGAGAACATAAGGAGGGGCGCGGTGCTTGGAAAGGATATTGGAGGCGGTGTGATGCCCTGGGAGATGAGGTAAGTCCGGAGGTTCCGGACAAATATGGGGAAAGAGGGCGTGATGCCCTATATGGAGATCCGGAGGTTTCGGAAGAAGAAAATACTGAGGGATGCGATGCCCTAGGGAAAGAGATAACTCGAAGGTTTCGGAAATTGGGGAGAATGAGTAGGGACATGATGCCCTAGTGAGAAAGAATCCAAAAATCTCAGAGAGAAAGGTGGATTAGAAATAATGCGGAGAGAATCTGGAGGCAGAAGATACCGTGGGACATGATGCCCAAGGAAAAGAGGGGAAGAACCCAGAAATTACAGGGTCAAAGGTAATTCGGAAGAAGAAGGATCCGGAGACCCAGGGAGAAGTGGAAGATATGGGTCCAGAAACCCGAGAAAGAAGGAATGCAAATGAACGTAATGCAATGAATGTAATCGGTGCGTGAAATGCTTGATATGTAAAGAATGAATGGAATGAGAGGATGAGATCCTCTTCCTCACCCTTGGAGTGGCCCATGAAGAAAAGTCAATGGCGAATGGAAATGTGGACGGAAGAGAGTAAAAAGTGAATGGGTTGGTAGAAGGCCTTTTATCAAAAGAATGCCCACCCCTCCATGGCAAGGAAAGTGCCCGGCCAAACGGCTCATGAAGTGGACTCAACGCCCGGGTGCTCTCATTGAGAGTAGAATGTGTGGCTGTGATGCAAGAAGAAAACCCCTTAGGAAGTTGTATAGTGACGAACCGAGAGGTAATGAGATCATTGAAAGAGTATCGACCAATGAGTAAGGTGGCAATGGTAAAAGGCCGATATGACATCAACTTTGAAGAATTTATCTTGGTGAGCTTCCATGGAGACTTCTCAAATGTGCCCAGTATAATGACATGGATTGACATCCGGCAAATAAACTCTTGAACCTTGAACGGCATAGCCGTGGCCAAATCCTTCTTGCCTGGCTCTTGATTATCATCTTTGGCCCAAATACTCGTAGAAATACACGCACCCCGAGGAGTGATGGAAGGCGAGATGGAAGCAGTAGTCTTAATGAGTGATGGAGGTTTAATGGAGAGTGTTAACGGAAGTGTAAGTGAAAGTGTGGGTTCGAACACGTCGGGCTTTTCCCCTTGTTCAGAAATGGATGGGGTTGGCTCGAGTGCAAAAAAGGATGGACCCTGCTCAGGATCTTCCATGGGTTTTGGTAAAGGTTTAGGCGGAGGGATAGGTAAAGTGGGGTTTAGGATAACGGAGGGCTGAGGTGGTGGCAATAGGGGGTTAATTGATTTAAAAGATGGTTTAACGAAAGGTTCGGTGGAGGCCGATGGTGTGGAGGTAAGCTCGGATGGCTTAGTGGAGGGCTCAATGGAGGCCGGTGGTGAAGTTGTTGACGGAGGCAAAATGGTTAGAAGGGAATCATTGGAGGGCCCGGAGGGCTTGGTGGAGGTTAATAATGTGGTATTTGGAGGTGTAAAAGGAGAGAGTTTGATGTGTAGGAAATGTCAGATTTTGGTGGGGCGAGAAGGATTAAAGGTAATGGAAGGATCATGGTGTGCCAGTGTGGGTGATTGAAGTATCGACCCATCATCATAACACTAATTGGTTTCATAAAAGGGGTTTGGGACGGTGGCATCGTCCTGAGCAGGGGGTTCATCGGATAATGGAGGGAGTGGGAAATGAAGGAAACTCAGAATGGGTGCCTCTTGAGGAACATCAACATCTTGTGCTGTCTCCAATTCTTCACAAAGAACTTCCAAATCATAATTATCATTAGACTCAAATGGACACCGTGGTTGAGGTGTAATAATGAGTGATAAAGGAATATAAAGTGGAGGATTTTGTGGATGGTTATGTGAAAGCGGAAGGCCATAATATTGTGAAAAAAAATTTGGCGGTGAATGCGAAGGTGAAGGCAGAGGGCCATATGGATGAATATAATGAATAGGTAATGGAGGGCAGACGGCGTCCACTTGGTCATTGAAAATTACCGGCTTGCTAACTTGAATCTATGATGCCATTATCTCTCCTCTCCTTCCAATCTTTTTCCATCTTAGTGATGTCACCTATAAAATCATGAAGAGGATTGACTTGAGGAGGAGGAGGAGGAGCGGGCCGCGGGCTCGTGACCCTCTCTAATTGTTCCTCCATAGACACGATTTATCAAGAAGGGTGCGTTGAAGGGGTGTAACTTGAACAACGGAGGGTTGGCATGATTGCCTTGGAGGAGTGGCTTGATGTAGAGGCCGTGGGGTGTGGAAGGGTTGATTCACAAAAGGACCCGAACGAGCCGGGTTACAAGAAGCATGTGGGCCTTGGGGCCCTGAAGGAGAAGGGTGATGGATCACCCGAAGAGGAATATGTGTAGAAGAAGGATGAGAAGAGGGAGGCGGGTGATGGGCCACCCGAACGGAAGTGCGAATCAAAGAAGGAGATGGGTGATGGGCCACCCGGGTATGAGATGAAGAAGGTGGGTGATGGGCCACCCATGAGGGATTGTAAGGAGGTTGAGATGGAGATGCACCCTCAACAACGGCCTTAAGGGCTTGGATCTGTTGAGGGGTAAGATGATGTAATGCTTGTAAAATTTGGGAGACCTTCTCATCGTGCAGAGGAGATGGTCCCGAGGGAATAGTGGCTCATGATGGATGTGCAGGATCATGAGATTGGACATTGCCCATGGGTCGGGCAAGACCATAAGAGTGAGGACGTGGCCCTTTAGAAAATTTTTGGTGAGAATTATATAATCGAGGCTCATATGATGTGCTAGGTTTATCACCCATGATTGATTCAACATGATTGATTCAACATGTTGGTTTTATTATCAAGATGAAACATCATGCAAACAAGTAATATTCAAACAAGGTAATGTTGCAAAGATATCAAACAAATTTAGATGCTTACGCTTGATTTCTTAAGTTAATCCTTGATGTGAATTAAGTGATTTTGACATAATTTGATATAGTTCATCTAAGGTAGGAACCTAGTTTCAATGTGGTTTTCTTCAATGCCAACTAGGTATGCTCTCTCACCACGTATTAGGCCAACTAAACCCGGGAAACTTCAAGGTACAACCAGCCTAAGTTTCCATGAGGGAATCGACATGTGCAGGGACTTACGGAGGTCTTGGTTTAGGAGATTCTAATCCAAAGAGACGGAGTGCTCAATGGAGGCCTTCCTTAACCAAGAGGGGGTTATGGTATCCTAGAAAGTGTAGGGAGAGGAGGTCACCCAAGTCAAATGCAATATGAATGCAGAACTAAGGTAAAATAATGAATACATAATATATATGAATAATATGCACAATAAATAAGAAAGGAGTGTGAATCGGTGAAAACACAGGAAATTGGCGCCCTGACAGGTGCCACAAATTCCTGAATGGGCGCCCCCTGAGTGGGCGCCAATTACATGTTTTTTTTTCAGAAAGAGGGAATTGGCGCCCCTCTCAGTGCCATTATTTTATTAATGGGCGCCCTTCTCCTGGGCACCAATTAGAATTTTTTTTTAGATGGGGCAAGGAATTGGCGCCCTACACCCTGCCACCAATTGGGGAATGGGTGCCTGGTGCGGACACCCTAGCAGTTGAGCGGCGCGATACGCCGAGCAACGGTACCGCACACGGAGCACGACTCGAGCCACCTCAGCATCTATTTGGCTCGGAGACAGCCTGGTGATGCCCCCCTGAGTCCCGGCATTTATCATATTTAGTTAGACTTTATGTGTGTGTAATTTGTGTTTATTTCATTGTATACGGTTTGCTATTTTGATTGTAAGAGGGGCTTATGTGCAATTTGGACCCCGTGGGCCCCACGGGCCCCCCATGCCCCATCCCATTGAGCCACCTCACCCATGGGCCCCATGTGGGGTCAGTCAACATGTCAAATGGAGGCTTCTAGATGGGTGGGCCAAGTGGGGGACAAGGGGCTTGGAAAGTCCACATTTGGCCACCCACCTCCACCTACCAAGTCCACCTTCTACACCTAGTCCAAGGGCCGCCCCCCTCCTTGTAGTTTTTTATTTATTTTTTGTGTGTGTGTCACACTCCATCCCAACCCTCCATTCCCATCCCCTAGATCCAATGGTTGTGGATGGATGTGAGATGTAACCTATTTAAGCTTGTATTTTCTATTTTGATGAATTAATGCCATTTTGATTCAAACAAATTCAAGAGCAAGGGCTGGTGCGCCCCCCTCCTCTCTCCTCCCTCTCCCCCTTGAAGCTGTGAAGGCTTCCATTCTGAGGTGTGATGCCTCGTGTATCGGTTCCGACGATCGCCGCCGCCGCCACGAGCCGCCACCGCACCGCCATCGCCATCAACGGAGTTCTACCCGCGCAGTACCACAGAAGTTTCCACGAATTTCATGTCTCAACCCCGAGCTCAGATAGATCTGGGGATTTTAGTGGGTGTTCCAGAGGTGTCAAGGATATCCCACAAATTTTGGTTTGCCATTCAGATCTCGTTTCATATTTTTTGATTTTCGTCCACTCTTCCATTTCGGTTCTGCCGGAGTTCTGTCTAGTTTCATCCCCGCCCTGAGTTTCATGTCTTAGGTGCACTTTTTGATTTCTGTTGGTTCGCCCAATTTTACTGGGGGTTCCATTCATCCACCCCTTCATTCACAATTTTTCTTAATTTTTCATTCACCCATCTCATATTTTCTAAAAATCGTTCTCAGTCCCAGCTACAGTTCAGTCCCCCTGTTCCCAGATCCGACCACTAGTCACCCCAAAGATCATAGTAAATCACCCCAATTTTTCATTCACCCATCTCATTCCAAAAATAGTCCCAGTTCCGTGGTTTGATACCCTACAACTCCTAAGAAGAGCTCAAGAGCTGAATCGGAGGTTTACTAGGCGGTCAACGGTGGTTCTCAGACAAGTACCCTACAGATCTGAGATTGTAGTTACTGTACAACAGGGGCTTGTAAATTCATTAAAGTTCTGATATGACCAGATCCAGTAGATCTCTCTAGGTCTAGATTGAAGCATTTGAAGAGAGCTTTCCAACGATAGCTCATGCGTCCCAATCCGACATCGGGATTGATCGCAGCGGCCTTTTTCGCCGGAGCGCGCGCCTGAAAACAGCAACTAAAAATTCGTGGGCAGCAACTTCAAAGCTTGGGAATCGGGACCGATCGACCCCCGATCGGTGTTCCCGGCCGACAGCCGTCTGTGGAGGCGCGCCACCAGGGGTCCCCATCATAGTGGGTCCCACCCCCGCAGATCCGGAGGACAGCGCCATCCGTGGGCCCCGCGGGCCCGCAGAACCCGCCATTCGGAAAGCACGAAAACGCAGAGTTCAGCACCGCCGGGCGACATCAAGATGCTGCCCGTCAACCTGAGTTGCGTGATTCCCGGGATCCACATGTGACCTTTTACCTCCCTGCGTAGAGTGGGTCAAATCTTTGTATTGCTGTGATATTGTTTAACCGGGAGTCCATAATTCGGCCGGGGTTGTCTTCGCCACGTCGAGTGCATGGAGGTAATGGTCCGAACCTCTTGGCATTCATTTGCTTAGCTAGTATACGGTCTTTTGCTGCTGCCGAGAGTGTAGGTATTAGCCCGTGTGTCCATGTCACCGCTGTGAGAGTGAGAGTGACCCGTCCCGCGACTCGATCCGAGTCCGGAAGTTGAGTCGGACTACCCTTGACCTCCGCCGGTTCCTTAACCGTGCAAGGTCCGCGCTTTCCCTCGCATGGGACGACGAGTGCGCTTCCACTTCTGTTAGCGACGTTTCGCCACTAGGGGCTCGTAGTGTCGGGCTTAGTGTCTCCCTGGTGTGTGTTGCTGGTCGTGTCTTCATCTAGAGTCCGAGGGTGGCACCATATAGTGTCGTCTCCCGTGTCCGTCCCGCATCAGTGCCCACTATATGGGTGCCAATTCCCCCTATCCCAGAAACTGCAGCAACGGCCAGAAAGCTTAGGATAGTGAAAATATCAATAGAAAAAGAGAGAGAGACACTCACAAACCCCAATCATGGATCATGGCAATCAAATATGAACCTAAAGCATGGGATGCTCATTTTTTTTATTTTTTTAAGAGATGGATAGATAAATGGAATTTAAAAAAAAATCTAACAAACTAACAATCACTTAGGAAGAGTGCTACGTGGAGCACAAAAGGAGGTGCACCGTGGGTGCAAGGGGAAACACATGTGGGTGCCCAAGGGGAAGGGTAATCAAAAGAAAAACAAAAGGTGGTCCCACCATGATCACCAATTTGTAGATCTAAGAAATCCACTTAAAAGAACAATAGTCTAACAATATAGAAAAAGTAGGGGAAAGAGATAGAAATAGGGAGCATGCGTAGGATGCTATGGTGGAGGGTGATCGCTAGAGACGCGAGGGCCTCAAAGATATAACAATGAAGAAAAGAGGGATCGCGGGAAATACCTTCAAAAAAATGAGCGGGGGATAGTGAATGTAACCTTCTCTTCCTATCAGCTAGCTGATGAAGAGAGTTCTTCTTATAGCTTGATTACCCTTGCAAAACAATGAAAACACCAATAAACAAATATGGATTAGAAACCAAGATGTGTAGTATCAAAATCCAAATAAGATATGAACATGGAAAGCATGGAATAGAACACACCTTATTGGTGTTTGGCCTTTAAACCCCTATGCAAAGGGTGAGGATGAAAGTATGATGATATGAAAGTAGAAGTGTGCATGTGTTGCATAAAAGGAGGTGTGTTAGAGTGCACAATGTGGAGATCTCAATATTGAGATGAAAAGAAATAAAAGAAAGAGATAGAAAAATGATGCATGCAATGCTAACAATAATAAAACAAAGAGGTAAGAGTAGGGGAAAGCTTATTGGTTTTCTCCAATTGAGGGTCAAGATCTTCAATAGAGGAAGAAGCTCCAAAAGGATGTAGAGGCTTCAAATCTTCAAGGGAGGAAGAAGAACTCTATGGATGAAGCTTTAAGCATGGGAGTCTCCTCCTTGAGCCTCCAATCCAGCAACACCTCCTCTTAGTTGATTGATGATGCCTTAAACACAAGGGAGAGAGGGGTCCTATTTATAGGGCTGAAATTCAGAGTTTAATCAAATGGAAATTAGGAATCAAATTTTTGTTGGATATGGAAAGAGATAAACATTATCCAAGTGTCCCTTCATCCTTGAAAAGCCATTAGGATCTTTTCCCAAGTGAAAGAGGGCTCAAAATGGAGAAAGAAGGAGGTTCTATCGGAGTTCGGAACTCTGTAAGAATTGGCGACCACACAGATGGTCGCTATTTTTCAGGGCGGCAGAAATAAGCATCGCCAATTCCAAGGTATTTCGAGATGGATTAGGACTTTCCAAATTTTGAAAAGAATTGACGACCATGAGGTGGTCGCTAATTAAGAATTAATACGAGTTTCAAACGGAGTTAAAACTCAAAATATAGCAAGGAAATTGGTGACTTTCCACACGGGTGCCCATTTATGAAATAGCAACCTTCTACGAAGGCATGAAATTAAAAAAAATCTGATTTTGGCTCAAAATATGATGAAAAGAATTGACAACCTTCTGAACGGTCGCTATTCAAAGAATAGGCGACTTCCGGAGTGTCATCAATTCATAAATCTCGAAAAAACGGCCAAACTGGAGTCTACAGGGAATGGGTGCCCCTCACCTGGGCACCAATTGGAATGGGCGCCTAGGCCAGGGGCGCCAATTCCAGAATGGGCGCCCCCTTACTGGGCGCCCATTAAAATGGCGATCGGGTCCCTGCCATTAATTAGAAAAAGGTCCCTAAAAATAGAGCAAAAGCTTAGAAAAATATGAAAACATAGGAAAACATGTGGGATAGCTAGGGAAAGTTGAATATTGAAGAAAAATGAGGAAAACCACACAAATAATTCGATTTGATGGTCAAATGGGACATCACGCTGCGATAGGAGATATGTGCAAAATGTTGTCAATTTTAGCGTGTCTACACTGGGAAGCCTCGAACTCAGGGTTAGGGACCCGTATTGAGTGACAGCTCTTCTCGGGTTCGGGTCAGAGGACCCGAGTAGAGTGCTGGGGAGCCTCACCCCCGGGGTGTGAAACCCATGCTAGGAGCAGGCTCGGCTAGGACTCGGAGTTGAGGGCCCGAGTGAGATGCTGAGGAGCCGCGAACCTAGGGCTGAAAGCCCGTATAAGGTGTTGGCTTGGCCGGGACTCTGGACTGGGGACCCGAGTGAAAAGTTGAGACGCCAAGGCCTCAGGGTGGAAGACCTGTGTGGAGGGCTGGCTCGAATAGGACTCGAGGCTTCGAACCCGAGTGAGATGCTGGAAAGCCGGGAACCCGTGGCAAGGAGCCGACATCGGGTGCCGACTTTGCGGGAACTCCAGGTTGGCGACCCGAGCAAAATACTGTAGTGGTGGCCGAGACCCGGGGCTCGAGGCCCGCATTGGAGGTCAACTGGTGCTAGACCAAGGGGCTAACGCTTGCCCGGGCAGTAGATAATCTGGGACCCCGACAGGGACCGACAGTGGAAGCCCTGAGCTTGATACTCAGATGGGCTGCCGATGCTGGAAACATGAGCGGCGCGTTGACTGCACGAACAGGCAGAGGAACTGGGATCGGCTGCAGAATAGCCACGGGGATCACGCCTAGGAAGTTGGGCGATCCGATGATGGGGGTGAGGTCGCAGAAAGCAATCGACGTCGCCAAGTAGCCCACCCGCGCATGGGTGGCGATGACAATGGGGCCATAGGTCACGGAAGCCATAGTTGCTGGAATGCTAGCTGTTGGAGAGGCGGCGGTCAGAGACAGTCGTCGGGCGCAGTCCTGCTGTCGAAACGTGAACTAGGAGCTATCGAAAAACGTGCGCGTGTTTCCCCCCTCTACCTCTCCTGCAAGGACAGGAAAAAAGGCACCATGACTTCAGGGCTGGCACAGGCTTCTATTTAACAGAAAGAAGAAAGGTGGGAGACGTCCCACCAGGCGTGCCATCCTTTGTTGCGGGTCATCCGAATGGGATCGGGCGATCGGTATCGGTGACCGGGGTGAGGGGAGGAATAAAGAGGGAAAGGAAAATATGGGAGTTTGATGTATCTCGGGTATCCTCCTTCATAGTCGTATGCCTCTCACGATGGAACCGGGCACTCGCCTTTTATGGAAGGTCGAGAAGGGGTCAAATGGCATGAGAGGTCTCTGGGGTTAAAGTAACTAGACTGGGGTGCGGGCGTGCTAGTCGATTTCTCAACAATCACCTGTGGAACTGAAGGTTGACTGGGGAAGCGTCTCCAGGATGCGACACGTGGGCTCAGGAAGTCGGGCGACACATGGAGAGAGAAGGTTCCAAGGGTGCGAGTGCATAGGTGATTGTTGGGAATCATGTACTAGACGTCTTTCCCCACCGACTACAAGCAGTCGGTGTTTATTTACATCGGATTTAATCCGAACACCTTTGTTCCGTGCTGAAGAGAAGTCAGTATATCTGAAGCCATGAATAGAGGACTGGGGTTACCCTGTAGCTATAGGGGGACCAATTACACTAGACTGGGAGGGTTAATTAACTGGAGGCAGAGGCACCGAACACACACTAGGTGGTGTGGAGTTGAGGCTGAGACTCGGGTACGGGTATGTCTATTCAACTGGTTTTATTATAATAGCTACGTTGGCTTTACAAATGGGCCGAGTTGGCCAAAGTACAATTGGCGCAAGGCACGGGACAATTTTGACACATGGGTCGGTCCCCGGGTCAATGTAGGACAAGGGGGATATCCGCATGTTTTTACAGAGACTCTCCCCAAGGATAGGGGCGTGCCCGATTCGCTGAGGGGGGGCTAGACTGGATGGCAGGGAGAGATACTGGTCGTTGCCTAGAGGAGGGCCGGACGCGGCTTGGGATGAGTAGTCGGATACGGGTCTTGAGAGGCGAGTATCTTCATGTAGGGGGCTGAGTCTGGGCCGGTCCCGAGAATGAGACTTCCGGGCCAGGGTCTGGCTAACTAAAGTCATCGGTCAGAGCGATCGGTGGCCAACTGGGGGCGAGCGATGGGTACGCTGTTCCGTGACAGAGGTAGGTGCGGCCTCCTGGCGCATGTGTGGCCGTCTTAGGTTGTCATGTACGGGGAGACCCGGGATGTGAGTGTGTTTGCCGTTGTCATAGCGCCTTACGTGTGACGTAGGTGGGCTTGTGTGTAATGGTTAGACGTTGTATGAGGGAAGTGCGAGCGACATACCCTCAGAGTGTGTATGCCGTAGAACAAGCCAACCACGTACACTTAGCTCCTTGCATCCGTCCTTGTTTTCCTTCGGGAAGTCTGAGTGGTGTGTGCCTAGATCTGTATGCATGCATGCCCCTGCCCCTTGAGCTCCTGAGGGGTTTTTATAGGGGAATATGAAAGGTCAGGGAGGGTTTATGCAGACCAAGTTGAGGGCCAAAATTGGTCTGCGTAAACCCTTGGAAAACAATTTTTTTTACGGAGTGGGAGAGGGAGGGTTTAGGCCGACCAACCCAGGGGCTGGGTTTGGTCCGCCTAAACCCCTCCCCCAGGGGGGTTTAGGCAGACCTGGCTCTGGGGGCTGGGTTTTTGTCCAAAAAAACTTTTTTTATTACAATAGGGGTTTAGGCGTACCAACTTGGGGGCCAGGTTGGTCCACCTAACCCCCCCACCTCTATAAAATTCCATTTTTTTTATTTTGACCCTACCTTGACTAAGTACGATCGTAAGAAGATAAAAAGGATATTGGAGAAGAACTGGTTGACCGGCCGTGTGTGTACGAGGAACAAGAACGTTGACGTGAGACTTTGTGCAATCTCGGGGCTTCGTTGTGGAATCCCTCCGCGAATGGGTATGCAGGTGAATCTTGCACGATATAGGGAAATACTAGGCTGGAGAATGGCCATGGGCCATTGGGTTGGGAGGAGGGCACGCCCCCCAAACGGGTTTGCCCTCCCCGGGGCGCGGCCTCCCTCGGGGCCAACTCCCCCTTGGGCATGCCGTGGCCTTGAGGGGTAACCCCCGGGGGTCTTCCTTCGTCATCTTGGGATGTCCTTTGAAGGACGGGGCGCGTGGAAAGGCTGGGACCGGCCCGTGGGGGCTTGTTGATGTTGCGTTGTCGCTGTCGCTCACAAGGTGTTCAGGGAAATTCCCGACGCACCTCGGTTTGTCCATCGGCTTGGGTGGGTGACCGGCTGGGTGATGACCCAGGGTCCGGATACCAAGTAAACCCGATACCACTTGGATCCTGCGAGGCCTCCCAAGAGCGGTAAAGCTCTGAAGGGATAAAAGGAGTGTGTGGAGTACATTGAAGTTCCAGATAAAGCAGTAAGCAGTTAATATTTCATTGACCAGGTTTGCTAAAGTAGCAGAAATAAAATTACTTTTTCAATTAACAATTTAAATTACAAAGTTCAGTCCAAAATAAAGACAAGTATAGTCCAACAGAAAGGGAAATGTACCCTCAAGTCAGGGGAAGCCCGACGCAGGCAACGTTGGCAACTACGAACTGACGCACCGTGCAACGAATCTCAAGGAAGAAGAACGATCACACCTAAAAAGCAGGGGTGAGCCTCGTGTCACTAGCTCAGTAGGGGTCCCGCAGATCCCCACTGGAAACAACGCAGTAACACGCAAGACAACAGCTCTAAACAGTAAAGCAGGAAGAGAAGTAATATTAGTATTAAACAACAACAGTAAAGTTGTAAGAGTAGGAGTAAGGATGACTAAAAGAAAGTGTAAAGCTACACCGAACGGAAACACGGCTGCCGAACGAACCTCGACTCTTTAAGCTACTCCAAGTAACAACAAAAAGGTGAATCCCGATCTCACAAAGTCGGGCGTTATCGATCCATCGTTAGATCACGAAGCCCTATCGTGAAAAGCCTACCAAAATAGGTAAAAGCCTACTAAAGACCTGCACAGTCAAAGGCACGAGCATACACGAGCTCACCATCGTGTATGCTACATAAGACTGAACCTCGAGTAAAGTCGCGCACAGGCTACTCGAAAATCGATCACGAAAACACAAGCCACAAGAGTTATGTGTCAAGTGACCGAAGCACCACCTCACTAGAAGAACAGCCAGATGCATCCACTGATGTCTTACACTACGCCTGAAGTATCTCCCACATGCCTGGAACGGCGGTAACTGAGACACTCATAGAACCAAGTACAAGGAACAATAGTAACGAGTGACTAGTCAGGGTCACGCCCATCGACACTCATCCAAACGCCCCTGATCACGTGTGCACACACAAGCTCAATGCCTTGAGCCAGGCCTCTAGCTAGTTTTCCCCCCTAGTCGAACACTACCACAAAGTAAGGTGGCCCACGGAGACTAGCCTAAAAATCGTATATCGGGAACTGCCTCTCCACCACTCCAAGGTGGACCAACACACTGGAACGTGTCATCAGGCTACGACTAGTGGAGGCTGACTAGACACAGAGATTCCAAAACATCAGTGCTGAAGTATGGATAGGCTAAACACGCACTATCACACGTACGACGAAGCACAAGCACAAGGTAGCACACCAGATGCCACCGGACTCAGGACAGACAACTAGACCTGCTAACACAATGATCCTTGAGTCACAAGATTCGGGGTCAAGATTGTCCCACAAAAGTGGTAATACACCGCCAATCAGCTTAGTCCCTAAGCCAATCACGGTAAAACACCAACAAAGGGAACGGCACAGGATCACCAATTCCATACATCCGCATAACATGAATCACGAAGACTTGAGAGATCACTAAGACCCTCAAAGCATAAAGACATGTGAATCGAGGTAAGATAGCACCTCACGGCATCCAAAACCATGTCTCGCTCCTCACCGAGATCACCGAGACATTCAGGAGGTCACATGTCAACCACTGGATCACAACCGAGTTGACCAGAACCAATCATAACTCGGAAGCAGTAGGAACACTACTCAACATAATGGCACTCCCGGCTACCCCATAACATGGTCATCACCCTTATAGGACATCCAAGACATCCACGGGACTACGGGTAAACCACAAGGTCAAGCCAAGACAGTTGGAGGCCAAACATAAAGAAAATAGAACACTGGGAAAGAAACGGTCACACGCCTGACTGCTAGGTAAACCAAGCGGTCAGCCAAAGAGCCGCTACCCTCACACAAAGAATTCAAACACTGGGCAGTCATAAAAAGAGCCGCACCAAGATGAAAACAATCTACACGTGGGCCGTCTCACGGAGTTAAGCGGCCGAGGACATGGCCGCCTCACTCAGAAGACCCAACGAATAAAATCATAAAAACATAGGGGCATGCGGTCTACCTAAGGGCCGCCAGATGACTGTAGCGGACACCTACATGGCCGCTTGACCCAGTCAACCCCCTAACCAACATAACTACTCAAACCATGAAATGGTCTACTTTTGAACCGTTACACGAAGCCAAACGGTCTAGGAAACGACCGCATGGGACACCATGCGGTCGGAGTTAGGATCGCTAGCCTGAACCGACTTATGTTGAACCAACATAACCGAACCTTAGCGGTCTAACCTTGGACCGCCACAGCCAGCCTTGCGGTCTATCGTATGACCGCTTAGCTCAACCGACATAACACACAAAGCCAAGTGGTCTCTAAGGGACCGCTGGACAAAACTTAGTGGTCTAAGAATGGACCGCAAGCCACCCTAAACGGTCTATCGCATGACCGCATAGACTTGAACCGACCTAGAACTGACATAAACCAAACGGTCACCACTGGACCACTAAAATAAGGAAAACGGTCTCTGGTAAGAACGCCAAGGCGTTACGGCGGGAAAATCGTAGGAATGGCCGAAACCCGACCTTTCCACGCCCCGTTCACCCTAAAACGAAGGGGAAACAACCCTAAACATGGTATAAACCTTCCACAGACTGGAAGGGATCCAAACCATGCCAAAACAACAAGAAACAGGCGATTCCCATGAATCGTCCCAAAATGAGTCACGGGGATAGCCGGGCTCATACCGACTCCGATTCTTGACCAAACGCAATAAAACTGTCGGGAATGAATTCCCAACATGCCAAGGGTTCGAATGAAACCAACTAGACTGAAAATCATCGCATGGAAAGGTGAGCTCGTCTCACACCCCCCCGAAGCATGCTTTCGCCCTAAAGCTGGAAAACCCGCTCGTTCTCGCACCGTTCAACTCAAAACTGTGAGGGAACGCAGAAGAGAAGCAGGGTATCCATATCCCTACCTCCACCGAAGTTCTAGCGCGCTGAAATGACTAAACCATGCCGAAATCGATCGCACGAACCAAACCATGTCGGCTTTGAATCCACCGAGGGATCGCGCCAATGCCACGCTCCATCCGTCATGCCAGCACGCTCTAGACCACCTCCACGACATCTCCACAGCATCCCCTGGCCTCCTCTGTCTGCAGCTGGAGCAGAGGGGGAAAGAGGAGAGAGAACAGAGGGGAAGAGAATGAATGTGAGAGAGGAGAGAGGAAGGAGAGAGAAGGGTTAAAAGAAAAAAAAATTAGGAATTTCCTAAGTTTTTAAAATTTTGATTTTTGGCTCGAAAATTCACTAATTCAAAAAAATACGGAAAAATAGTCTAAATGATCCTCGAAAGGAGCACAACGCAACTGTAGTGTCCTCGAGTCGATGAATTCAACAATAAACTCACCACTGGGTTCCATAACTTGTACGAGAGAAAAATCCACGTGGATCGTAAAATATAACTCAGGACCCACAAAAGCGATCTGAAAGCTCTCCGATAAGGATCCGAAAGACCCAAGATATTATAGTCCTCCGCCCCTACAGTAATTCCATCCTCGAAATTCATGGAGCTAACAAATAAACAAGTGAAGAACAAACTCAAACACTAGCTATGCTCTCCAAGCATCAGCCATGCCTCAAAACACAAAACACGATAACACGATTCTCAAAAAACACAATTCAGAGGAACACTGCCAGACCACAATCAGGCACACGCTCTGGATCTTAAGGTGCATCGATCCAAATAACAAGCATAGCACCCAAGTGAACACAAGTCCGACACCTCCGAAACAAGGTAACGTCACTCACGTCTCATAGGAAAAAGAGACACGACGCATGCCACGAAACCAGCTACCGATAAGACACGACAGACACAACAAGCATTAGCTTAACCAAGGAAACACTGTCCTCTCAGCTGACAGCTCCAACACATCATCGGCTTCTGTGCCAAGAATAACAACGAAACTGGCACACAGAATGCCAATGACAGCACTGGACCACGAGCACAATCAAGTTAGTCCTCACTCAGACTTTACATCTGATTCAAGTTGCATGCCAACTCCACCATGACAGAAGAGTACAACAAAACTAACCAACAAGACCTCGGTCCACATCATGCCAAATCAGATTCATAGCGAACTCCTCTCAAACTGATCACAACCACCAACCACTAACAACAGCAACAATGGTAGCACTTGCAGAATCCCGGCTCTGTACTCAACACAGAACCACAGGACACAACTACAAGCTGGGTCACATCAAGGCATAATTATAGCTGAACACACGACTCACACATACAAGCTACACTACGAACAGATCACCAACAAGGACCCACAACAATAATAATCTCAGAGAATGCATCTTGAGGACCATGATCACGTCCCCAGAGCACAACACCCAGGAAAATTACAGAAGAAGAAAAGGTACTCGACCAGCAGATATGCCGATAGATTCCCTAATCCTCACACATGCCAGTGCCAACAACCAGAATATCTCCGAACAATGGCACAACAACCATCAACATCAAGGCACACATAGCCAAGATGAAGATACACCGAGGAAAGCAAACTTCTCGGCCACTGGGTTATCAGCCCACATGCTTCCGCTGCACACTCCACACATCGCACACAGGCATCATAGACAACTCGGCATCCGCATCACAGCACACACTCGGTGCCATCACAATTCACAAAACTGCAACGCACCACACCTCGAGTACCGATCCTGCTAACAGTCGATCACAAGTCACTAAAGTGCAAATCAAGAAGAGCGTCAACTTTAGCACAAAGCACATAGAATCCTAATCTCAGCTTATCCTCACGTCCTGGAATGATTATTGAACCTTCACAGCACAACAGCCGCAAAACACGGCACATCGGACACGGTGCACAACGGCTCCGCAACATAAAATTTGGGTCCAAAGCCAAGCAACCGTCGAACAAAGGAAGATCAGGTTCAGAACTAACACAGTCCACACTTAAGCAGACACAGGACAAAGGCTTCACCAAGACAACACTTCCAAGGCTTACCTCGAAAAGACACCACCAACCAAGATGAAAAGAATCAAGCTCGACTAACAGTAGCTCACCAAGAAGGAAATCCTAGGTTCGCTCGAGCATTCTCTCAAATAAGGCATCTAATTGACCACCTTAACACCTCAGAGGCTGAACAAACCTCAAACTGGGATGACCAAAGCAACATAGGAATGTGCACGACCATCACACCAACGATGATAAAGTCACCAGCCACCTGCACAAACCACGGAAAAATATCGAACACCGCACCACATATTCATGCCTGTCGATGAAGTCTGCTAAGTACAGCATAACCGAGACAAATACCATGACAAAAGAGCACTCCGTCACATCCTGATGAGAGCGAAACCATCTCGCACAGTGCCAACATAGCAAGCACAAGATGACACGCAAAAATAAAGCGATAAATAATCACAAAACCTATGCCAGCTGTCGACTGTATTTGACCTTAAGGACTCTGAGTACTGCAATATCTCGAATTCCCATGTACTTTCACACAACACATCTCTGATACCAACTATGACGACCCAGGGTCTGGATACCGAGTAAACCCGATACCACTTGGATCCTGCGAGGCCTCCCAAGAGCGGTAAAGCTCTGAAGGGATAAAACGAGTGTGTGGAGTACATTGAAGTTCCAGATAAAGTAATAAGCAATTAATATTTCATTGATCAGGTTTGCTAAGTAGCAAAAAAAACTACTTTTTCAATTAACAATTTAAATTAAAGAGTCCAGTCCAAAATAAAGACAAGTATAGTCCAACAGAAAGGGAAACGTACCCTCAAGTCGGGGGAAGCCCGACGCGGGCAACACTGGCAACTACGAACTGACGCACTGTGTCATGAACCTTGAGGAAGAAGAATGACCACATCTGAAAAGTAGGGGTGAGCCTCGTGTCAATGGCTCAGTAGGGGTCCCGCAAATCCCCACTGGAAACAACGTAGTATCACGCAAGACAACAGCGGTAAATAGTAAAGCAGGAGGAGAAGTAACATCAGTACTAAACTACAACAGTAAAGCTGTAAGAGCAGGAGTAAGGATGACTAAAAGAAAGATTAAAGCCGCACCGAACGGAAACACGACTGCCGAACGAACCTCGGCTCTCTAAGCTACTCCAAGTAACAACAAAAAGGCGAATCACGATCTCACAAAGTCGGACGTTACTGATCCATCGTTGAATCACGAAGCCCTATGGTGAAAAGCCTACCAAAACAGGTAAAAGCCCACTAAAGATGTAACACCCCGGTTAAATAATAAAATATAAAAGTAAAATTTTAAAATATGTATTAGAATTAAAAGCTATTAACTTGTTATTTAATGACTTCAATGATTTTCTTAGATAAAGAATATTATTTATTTTATCAAGTGGCCAAATTATATCAATAATTATTTTTCTACAATCACCATAAAAAGACTTTCATATTCCAAGATGCAATAAAATTTTCTACGTTGAATTGAATTTAATAGGTATAAATCAAATTAATTGAATTTCACCAGTAGGTCAAAGTTCTCACTAATTTCTAAAAATATCAAAAAATTATATTCTTGTAGAGAATGAAGTGTTTAGAAATAATGTCCACTGGGCCGACCCCTAATAAAAATTTGATTATGCTAAATTAAGGAATTAATGGCTAAATTCGTTGTTTTAATGGGTCAATCTTTAACGATCAAATTAGAGCCCAATTCTTAACCTTTCGAGCCCAAACCAAGCCCAAATGATAGGCCCATCTTAGAAGCCCATTTCCCCTTCGAAAACCCTAACCTTAGACCCATAGATTGGCGGCGACGACGGCGGATTAGGTTTCATCCCGTTTTTTTTTTGCCGATTTCTCCTATTAGGACTCTTGGGTCGAATTCGATCTTTAGAAGCTTCAATAGGATCAATAAATAAGTGGCTTTAGCAGCCCTAGGCCTCTTTTTATCTTTCCAACATGTGGCACGGACTTTCGTGCCGGAGTCGAGCGAATTTAGGCGTTCTAGGGCGGCGTGAGTTAGGGTTCCAGCGAGCACGTCTCCCCCTTTTCTTCCTCGATTAAGGTAGGTTTCTCTCAGGCCCAATCTAATTAAACAACATGGATAGATAGATCTCATCCTTAGCTTTCTCTTGAACCTATTTTACCCAATTTTTGCTGTTCCTATCATGCGTATTCCTAGTTTTATGAAAGGCATGTGATTAGGGTTTATACTCTTTCCATTTTCGTTCGATTTACATAGAGTAATCGTAGTGAAATCTTTAAATTGAGCATGCCATGACGTGCGTTTTGAAGATACCTACATTTTGATAGTAAATAGCCCAATTTTCATGCTATATTCATGTCGAAATCATGCTTTCATTTGGATCGATGTTTTGCGTTTTAAGTTCTGGGTTCGGATTAATCGAAACAGTCGTTCCAGGAACCGCAGGCTTCAAGCAGTCGCACGATAGACCGTTTGCATGGTCTAGCGGCCCCACGGCTGACCATTTGCTTCATATTGGGGCTATGCTAGGCTTAACGGTCTTATGATAGACCGCTTATGTGTCTAGCAGTCGCCCAATAGACCGCATGGATCCGATTTTTGCACTGTTTCTCTAGCGGCCGTAAGTTAGACTACTAGCTAGTCTAAGCGACCTTACCCTTGACCGTTAGGGCTTCTGGCGGTCTACTCTGTGACCGTTTCCTACCCTGTGTTGTTCATTTAATTACGGTGTTATGCAATGTTAATCCATGTTATATAACTTGCTGGTAGGACTTTCATGTTAAATATCACCCTGTTAACTAGGAAAAATGGAATTTTATGATCTAAGTTAATCTTCTTCATGATTATTCCTCCATGATCATCATCATTCTTGATATCTTATGATTGAAAATGAGTAAAGAAATAAATGTTAGTTTCATTGTTCTTGCTATCTTATTAGCTCTGCTTTAAGGTCGTGCCACTCCGGTGGTGGCGACTGGACCGAATATCTAGTTTTCCGTTGATTGTGAGCTATTGAATTCTTGGGCATTGAATTACCTCTATGTCGGATATTCCTTCCACCGGACTAGGTGTTCATGTTCTGAGGCCTCCGTAAGCCTTCGCGAGCCTGGGATTTCCACTAGGACGCCGGGCGGATTGTACCCACAAGCTTGAACCTTTTTGACTACATCGAATCGTGTATTTTTGCTAAATCCTGGAATAGGGACGATTCTGTTGATGGCGGCCCTTCTGAGACTGTTTCTGTCAGTAAGCAGTCCATTCATGACCGCCAGACTGTTTGAACGGCACTCCTATGACCGTGTTTAACCGACTGTGCGTCGACCTTAGTCCTTTGGACTCTGTAACGTACATTGTTGATATTAGACCGTTTATCTCTTCAAGCGGCCTAGCCAGGACCGTCTAGTCCTGATCACGTCCCACCTTGAACCGTTTTATACTCGTTCGCTCTGGGTTGGATCTTTGACCCAGCTAGCCTTTTAGCGGTCCAGCTTAGACCGTTTATATTGTGCATACGATCCTGATTAGACTGTGTACCTATCTTAGCGGTCCTTTGCTAACCGTTTCACTTTTTAATTTTCTGAAAATTGATGTTTTCATGGTTTTGATATGTGTAAGCTACTCTAGCCGAACTAGGCTATTGTACCTTGAGTTTTGACCTATTGTTAGGTCTATTGTCAACATTTATCCATTCAAGAGTCATTTCTTTAAATGACTAATTCCTCTCGATTAATGAGCTTGTTGTTGGAATCTCAAGAAAATCAATGTTTTTAAACATTCTACCTTGATTACATGAGCTTGATCTTGGAACTCTTGGCCATTCTATTCGTGGATGTCTAGATTTCGTTGGATCTATGATCCAAACAAATCAATGCCAAGGTAATCATATTTAAGGGCCTAGTCTGGTCCTGGGAGGAGCACCCGAAATGTACTTGTGCCCCGGGGAGGTGAATGACTAGGTGTGGCATTTGGCACCGAGTACTATCTAGCGTGTTGAGTCTATGACATTCCACACGCTTGTGATACTTACTATACTTGCTTGAAAGCATGAAGTGCTTGCTTGCGTGACATGACTTGACTTTACTCGAAATGGCCATTCGTTGAAAAGTTCTTGACAATGGTGCTTGATATCTAGACTTGAAATTATCATTTCCTTTTATCTAGCGATTATCTTCTGATCTGGTTGGTTACTTAGTTTGCTTTAATGGAGTTTCTCGCGTTGTTCATACATTCCTGAAAATGTTTAATTACTTGAATTTCGCTTAATGATAGAGTGTAATTCCTACTGTGCTTTTCGCTCACCCCCCCTTACTTCCATCCTTTTCAGGCAACGTGGTAGATGGAACACTTGCAATTGGGATCGGATCAGCGTGATCGAGTGAACCTGGAGCATTGAGACCCGAGTCTTTTTATTTTCTTGAGTCTAGATAGTATTGTGGATCTTGCTATTTTCTCTTCTTTATTTCTTTTATTGAGTCCACTTTGTATTTAAATTTTCAAATATCAATAAAATTATATTTTTCTCAAAGTAATGGCCTCCATGTGTTGAATATTATTTATTTGTGTTTTCTGCTCTATTTATCATGACTGTTTCGCTGTCACGTTCCGAGCATCGCTTCCCACTGCTATCGGTTCGGGGCGTGATAGAAGTGTTATTAGAGCCTCAGTTGTTTGAGTCCTAGGTTCTTGCCCATAAGTATAGGTTACCCTAAGTAATAGGTCGTGTGATCCTTATCATCCCCTCATGTCACCTGGTGAGATTGGGTAGTGCTTCGGGTTAAGTAATAAAATATGCATAAGATTACGTAGTGCGACGTGTAAGGGTAATAAAATTTTTAACCTTATAATTATTTTTGCAGGTATCTAAGCTCCTTTTGACATGAAAGTGAGAGGATCCACGCGTAAGCAAAAATTTAGTTACGTTTAAAGGTGGCGAGTTCGTCGTAAAGAAATTCGAAGTAATAAGAAGAAAAGGAATAACCTTTCGCAAATGAAATATGTTCTCTGTCACAAATTTGGTCATCTAATCAAGGAGTGCTGGCGAAGGAGCGGAGCGTGTCTTCGTTGCGAAAATAAAGATCATGTAATGGCTAATTGCCCTAAGCTACTTCCACAAGCAAATTGGAACTGATTTCTATCAAATGAAGAATTTTATATAAGGTATCGTTCTCCCTTATCTTTAACTATAGTTAAAATTCTTTTACATTCCATTAGTTGTATGATTACCATGTTATTTTGTAAATAGCTAATGGCGATTGACGAATTTGGGGATAAAATTTATTAAAGTGGGAGAGGATGTAACACCCCGGTTAAATAATAAAATATAAAAGTAAAATTTTAAAATATGTATTGGAATTAAAAGCTATTAACTTGTTATTTAATGACTTCAATGATTTTCTTAATTTAAGAATATTATTTATTTTTGAAAGTGGCCAAATTATATCAATAATTATTTTTCTACAATCACCATAAAAAGACTTTCATATTCCAAGATGCAATCGAATTTTCTACGTTAAATTGAATTTAATAGGTATAAATCAAATTAATTAAATTTCACTCGTAGGTCAAAGTTTTGACTAATTTCTAAAAATATAGAAAAAATTTATTCTTATAGAGAATGAAGTGTTTAGCAATAATGTCAACTGGGCTGACCCCTAATAAAAATTTGATTATGCTGAATTAAGGAATTAATGACTAAATTCGTTGTTTTAATAGGTCAATCTTTAACGATCAAATTAGAGCCCAACTCTTAACCTTTCGAGCCCAAACCAAGCCCAAATGATAGGCCCATCTTAGAAGCCCATTTCCCCTTCCAAAACCCTAACCCTAGACCCATAGATTGGCGGCGGCAGCGGATTAGGCTTCATCCCATTTTTTTCGCCGATTTCTCCTATTAGGACTCTTGGGTCGAATTCGATCTCTAGAAGTTTTAATAGAGTCATTAAATAGAAGTCTTTAGTAGCCCTAGGCCTCTTTTTGTTTTTCCAATAGGTGGCGTGGACTTTCGTGGCCAGAGTCGAGCGAATTTGCGTGTTCTAGGGCGACGCGTGTTAGGGTTCCGGTGAGCGCGTCTCCCCCTTTTCTTCCTCGATTAAGGTAGGTTTCTCTCAGGCCTAATCTAATTAAACAACATGGATAGATAGATCGCGTCCTTAGCTTTCTCTTGAACCTATTTTGCCCAATTTTTGCTGTCCCTATCATGCGTATTCCTAGTTTTATGAAGGGCATGTAATTAGGGTTTATACTCTTTCTGTTTTCGTTCGATTTACATAGAGTAATCGTAGTGCAATCTTTAAATTGAGCATGCCATGACGTGTGTTTTTAAGGTAGCTACATTTTGATAGTAAATAGCCCAATTTTCATGCTATATTCATGTTGAAATCATGCTTTCATTTGGACCGGTGTTTTGCGTTTTAAGTTCTGGGTTCGGATTAACCGAAACGGTCGTTCCAAGAACCTCCAGGCTTCAAGCGGTCACACAATAGACCGTTTGCATGGTCTAGCGGCCCCGCGGTTGACCGTTTGCTTCGTATTAGGGCTACGCTAGGCTTAATGGTCTTACGATAGACTGCTTATGTGTCTAGCGGTCGCTCGATAGACCGCATGGATCCGATTTATGCACTGTTTCTCTAGCGGCCGTAAGTTTGACCGCTAGCTAGTCTAAGCGGCCTTACCCTTGATCGTTAGGGCTTCTGGCGGTCTGCTCTTTGACCGTTTCATACCTTGTGTTGTTCACTTAATTACGGTGTTATGCATTGTTAATCCATGTTATATAACTTGCTGGTAGGACTTTCATGTTAAATATCACCTTGTTAATTAGAAAAAATGGAAGTTTATGATCTAAGTTAATCTTCTTCATGATTATTCCTCCATGATCATCATCATTCTTGATATCTTATGACTGAAAATGAGTAGAGAAATAAATGTTAGTTTCATTGTTCTTGCTATCTTATTAGCTCTGCTTTAAGGTCGTGCCACTCCGGTGGTGGCGACTGGACCGAATATCTAGTTTTCCGTTGATTGTGAGCTATTGAATTCTTGGGCATTGAATTACCTCTCCGTCGGACTAGGTGGTCATGTTCTGAGGCCTCCGTAAGCCCCCACGAGCCTGGGATTCACACTAGGATGCCGGGCGGGCTGTACCCACAAGCCTGAACCTTTTTGACACGATCGAATCATGTATTTTTGCTAAATCCTTGAATAGGGACTATTCTGTTGATAGTGGCCCTCCTGATACCATTTCTATCAGTAAGCGGTCCAGTCATGACCGCCAGACTGTTTGAACGGTCCTCCTGTGACCATGTTTAATCGGCTGTGCATCGACCTTAGTCCTTTGGACTCTGTAACGTACACAGTTGATATTAGACCATTTATCTCTTCAAGCAGCCCAGCCAGGACTGTCTACTCCTGAGCACAGCCCACCTTGGACTGTTTTATACTAGTTCACTCTGGCTTTGATCTTTGACCCAGCTAGCCTTTTAGCGGTCCAGCTTAAACCGTTTCTATTATGCATACGGTCCTGATTAGACTGTGTACCTATCTTAGCGGTCCTTTGTTGACCGTTTCACTTTCCAGTTTTCCACATATTGATGTTTTCATGGTTTTGTTATGTGTAAGCTACTCTAGCCTAACTAGGCTATTGTACCTCGAGTTTTGACCTATTGTTAGGTCTATTGTCAACATTTATCCATTCAAGAGTCATTTCTTTAAATGACTAATTCCTCTCGATTAATGAGCTTGTTGTTGGAATCTCAAGAAAATCAATGTTTTTAAACATTCTACCTTGATTACATGAGCTTGATCTTGGAACTCTGAGCCATTATATTTGTGGGTGTCTAGATTTTGTGGGATCTATGATCCAAACAAATCAATGCCAAGGCAATCATATTTAAGGGCCCAGTCTGGTCCTGGGAGGAGCACTCTAAATGTACTTGTGCCCCAGGGAGGTGAATGACTAGGTGTGGCATTTGGCACCGAGTACTATCTAGCGTGTTGAGTCTACAACATTCCACACTCTCGTGATACTTGTTATACTTGCTTGAAAGCATGAAGTGCTTACTTGCGTGACATGACATGACTTGACTTGACTTGACTCGAAATGGCCATTCGTTGAAAAGTTCTTGACAATGGTGCTTGATATCTAGACTTGAAATGATCATTTTCTTTTATCTAGCGATTATCTTCTGATCTACTTGGTTACTTAGTTTGCTTTAATGGAGTTTCTCGGGTTGTTCATACATTCCTGAAAATGTTTAATTACTTAAATTCCGCCTGATGATAGAGTGTAATTCCTATTGAGCTTTTCGCTCACCCCCCTTACTTCCATCCTTTTCAGGTAACGTGGTAGATAGAACGCTTGCAATTGGGATCGAGTCAGCGCGATCGAGTGAACCTGGAGCCTTGTGACCCAAGTCTTTTTATTTTCTTGAGTCTAGGTAGTATTGTGGATCTTGCTATTTTCTCTTCTTTATTTATTTTATTGAGTCCACATTGTATTTAAATTTCCAAATATCAATAAAATTATATTTTTCTCAAAGTAATGGCCTCCATGTATTGAATATTATTTATTTGTATTTTCTGCTCTATTTATCATGACTGTTTCACAGCCACGTTCTAAGCATCGCTTCCCGCTACTATCGGTTCGGGACGTGACAAAAGACCTACACAGTCAAAGGCACGAGCATACACGAGCTCACCATCGTGTACGCTACACAAGACTGGACCTCGACTAAAGCCATGCACAGGCTACTCGGAAACCAATCACGAAAACATAAGCCACAAGAGTTATGTGTCAAGTGACAGAAGCACCTCCTCTCTACAAGAGTAGCCAGATGCGTCCACTGACGTCTTACACTGCACCTCAAGTATCTCCCACATGCCTGGAACGGCGGTAACTGAGACACTCACAGAACCAAGTACAAGGAACAATAGTAACGAGTGACTAGTCAGGGTCACGCTAGTCGGCGCTCGTCCAAACGCCCCTGACCACGTGTGCACACACAAGCTCAATGCCTTGAGCCAGGCCTCTAGCTAGTTTCCCCCCCCAGTAGGATGCTACCTCAAGGCAAGGGGGCCCACGGAGACTAGCCTAAAAACCGTATATCGGGAACTGCCTCTCCACCACTCCCAGGTGGACCAACACACTGGAACGTGTCATCAGGCTACGACTAGTGGAGGCTAAATAGACATAGAGACTCCAAAATATCAGTGCTGAAGTACGGACAGGCTGAACATGCACCATCACACGTACTACGAAGCATAAGCAAAAGGTAGCACACCAGACTGCCACCGGACTCAGGATAGATAACTAGACCTGCTAACATAATGATCCTTGAGTCACAAGACTGAGGGTCAAGATCATCGCACAAAAGCGGTAATACGGCGCCAATCAGCTTAATCCCTAAGCCAATCATGGTAAAACACCGAAAAAGGGAACGACAAAGGATCACCAGTTCCACACATCTGCATAACACAAATCACGGAGACTTGAGAGATCACTAAGACCCTCAAAGCACAAGGACACGTGAAGCAAGGTAAGACAGCACCTCACGGCATCCAAAACCATGTCTCGCAACTCACCGGGATCACCAAGATATTCAGGAGGTCACATGCCAACCACTGGATCACAACCGGGTTGACCAGAACCAATCATAACTCTGAAGCAGTACGGAACAATACTCAACATAATGGCACTCCCAGCTACCCCATAACATGGTCATCACCCGTATAAGATATCCAAGACATCCATTGGACTACAGGCAAACCACAAGGTCAAGCCACGACAGTCGGAGGCCAAACATAAAGAAAACAAAACTCTGGAAAAGAAACGGTCACACGCCTGACTGCTAGGTAAACCAAGCGGTCAATCAAAGAGCCGCTACCCTCACACAGAGAATTCAGACACTGGGCGGTCATAAAAAGAGTCGCACCAAGATGAAAATGATCTACACGTGGGCCGTCTCACGGAGTCAAGTGGTCAGAGACATGGCCGCCTCACTCGGAAGACCGAACGAATAAAATCACAAAAACATAGGGGCATGCGATCTACCTAAGGGCCGCCAGATGATTGTAGCGGTCACCTACATGGCTGCTTGACCCAGTCAACCCCCTAACCGACATAATTATTCAAACCATGAAACGGTCTACTTTTGAACCATTACACGAAGTCAAAGGGTCTAGGAAAAGACCGTCTAGGACACCATGCGGTCGGAGCTAGGACCGCTAGCCCGAACCGACTTAAAAATTATTGAACCGACCTAACCGAAGCTTAGCGGTCTAACCTTGGACCGCCATAGCCAGCCTTGGGGTCTATCGTATGACCGCTTAGCTCAACCGACATAACACACAAAGCCTAGCGGTCTCCAAGGGACCGCTGCATAAAGCTTAGCGGTCTAAGAATGGACCGCAAGCCACCCTAAACTATCTATCGAATGACCGCATAGACTTGAACCGACCTAGAACCGACATAAACCAAACGGTCGCCACTGGACCGCTGAAGGAAGGAAAATGGTCTCTGGTAAGATCGCCAAGGCATTACGGCGGGAAAATCGTAGGAATGGCTGAAACCCGACATATCCACACCCCATTCACCCTAAAATGAAGGGGAAACAACCCTAAACAGGGTATAAACCTTCCACAGACTGGGAGGGATCCAAACCATGCCAAAACAACAAGAAACGGGCCATTCCCATGAATCGACCCAAAATGAGTCAGGGGGATAGTCGGGCTCATACCGACTCCGATTCTCGACCAAACGCAATAAAACTGGAGGGAATGAATTCCTAACATGCCAGGGGTTCGAATGAAACCAACTTGACTGAAAATTGTCACCTGGAAAGGCGAGCTCATCTCACCCCCCCCCGAAGCATGCTTTCGACCTAAAGCTAGAAAACCCGCTCGTTCTCGCACCGTTTAACTCAAAACCGCGAGGGAACGCAGAAGAGAAGCAGGGTATCCATCTCCCTACCTTCACCGAAGTTCTAGCGCACCGAAACGACTAAACCACACCAAAATTGATCGCACGAACCAAACCACATGGGCTTTGAATCCACCGAGGGATCACGCCAACGCCATGCTCCATCCGTCGCGCCAGCATGCTCCAGACCACCTCCACGGCATCTCCACAGCATCCCCAAGCCTCCTCCATCTGCAGTCGGAGCAGAGGGGGAAAGAGGAGAGAGAACGGAGGGGAAGAGAATGAAGGTGAGAGAGGAGAGAGGAAGTAGAGAGAAAGGTTAAAAGAAAAAGGAAATTAGGAATTTCTTTATTTTTGGAAAATCTAATTTTTAGCCCAAAAATTCACTAATTTAGAAAATTATGAAAAAATTATCTAAACGATCCTCGGAAGGAGCACAACGCAACTGTAGCGTCCTCAAGTCGATGAATTCAACAATAAACTCACCATTGGGTTCTGTAACTTGTACAAGAGAAAAATCCGCGTGGATCGTAAAACACAACTCAGGACTCACAAAAGTGATCCAAAATCTCTCCGATAAGGATCCGAAAGATCCAAGATATTATAGGCAGGCCTTAAATTCGACCTTGGGCTGAGGGCAAGGGCTCATAGGAGCTAAGAGATAACCTTACTAGCGTGTGGGCCCGGCATTCTCGGTGCGTGCCGTGTAATACGGCGAGTTGACAGGCAGTCCCGGGTCAGCCCGGGAGCTAAAAATAAGCGGCTCGTCGCCTCATGTCTGAGGGTTGGGGGTGGCCCCGACCTGCTGGCAGGTTGTCATAGGACTTGGGTGGAGTGTTGGAGTCGCGGGTTAGCCCTCGTCTTGTTATAGAACGGATGGGATATGCACGTCTGCAAGGTGTTCGAAAAAATTCCTGACATGCGTGTACGGGCATACGGGTGCTGTGGGATTCCAAAGCCCATGGTTGACCGAGGTAGGTCTTCCTTTGACTTTAGAAAGCTAGATAGAGGCGTCTTGGGGGTAGATCCCAACCTCATTGTTGACACCCACGTGTCGTGGCCTATCGTCAGGGCGCCCCCAGGTCGGTCCTGGTGGCGGTTTTGAACGCGGGTAAACCCGCAAACTGAGTGATCGGGGTGACCCCAATCGATAGTTGATGTCGCCGTGGGTTACAGCTAACTGGTTGGGGCCCTTGGCTGGGCCCGAGGATCCATAGGAGGGGTTGGGTAGCTATCCCTTTAAAGGTGTTCAGGTTAATTCCCGAACCCTTATTTCTTAATATTTTTGCTGGGAAAATGTCTCGGTACAACAGACATGAAGAAGAACAGGTTAGACCTGTCTGGAAGCTTTCACCATGCGTGAGGACATACCTCTGCTCGATACCATGGGTCAATTCTGCATTTGAAGCATGCACATCCTTCATAAGATCCTATTCAACATACTCCCTTTGCATGATTTTCATGTCTAGCTTCCATATTCAGTGCATTCAGTAGAGGGGGAGTAAGTTTTATTCCAAGAAAAACACATTTGATCCATGTTTACTGCACATGTGTCTCTTTGCATGCTCATGCATACTTTTAAGAATCTGCTTAGAATGCATAGCACCTTCATCTAAAGGGAATAAATGTCTCATACTTTGATTTGTATTTCTCTCAAGCACAATTTGCATTTTGTCAGGGGGAGCCAATGCCATCCTGGCATCATTTGAATGCATGTCATTGATGATAGAAAATTCAAAGAGTCCATGCATCCATTTAGAGTCAATTTGAGTTGAGAAGTATTTCTGGAAAAGCTCAAGTCGACCTGAGGACTGTTCAAGTCGACTTCCCCGTAGTTTTTTGAAAACACTGCCATCTGTTTTGTGCTCAAGCCGACTTAAAGACCTTCATAAGTCGACTTCATCTGTCTGCTTTAAAATTCCGAACTGCTTTTTCTCTCTGGGTCACTCTCATCATTCCTTACTCCATGTTCTCATGGATCTGAGATTAAGTGTCATGCTTCTGTTCTTTGGACTTCAAACTCCTTGCATTTGCTGAAAAAGGGGTGCTCTCTAGAAAAATTCTTGATCACATTTCATCCTCAACCTTAACCTTGAAAATCTGCCTTCAAATCCCAGCATTCTCTGAGCGGGAGCTTCTCTAAGATCGATCTTAGCTTACACTCTCTCATGACGAGTCTCTTCCCATTGATGTCAACATTTGGTATCAGACATACTTATAAATTGGCATCCATACTATTTCTGCAAATCTTGAAACTAGTCTACCTGAACCTTCTTGAAAAATTGTCTTCCTTGATTGAATCTTATTGAAAATACATTGAAGCACATTGTGCTTAGAATAATTCCAATCTGTTCATCAATTCATTAATCTGAGCAAATCATATATAGGAATCTTCTTTTATAAGATTATATGATCACTTAGGAATAAAACTATTTGTTTAAGCCTCATGAATTCAAGAGTTTAAAAAATTGAATTCCCTTAAAAATGTTACATTCAAAACTTAATAGGTCTCAACCAATTCCCACATGTTGTTTCTCTTGCAATCTCCTAAAATCTGAAATTTTAAGGTCTTTGGTAACCTTGGTTGAAAATTTTGGATTAAGTATTGTTCTTAAACATAAAAGAATCTGAAACATCTCAAAGGGCAGCACATGATAAAAATTGTGAATCAATGCTCAGGCAGAGCAATGGCTAAAGGTTCACTGAGAAACTAGGCCCTTCATCAAAGAAATGAAGTGGACTTAGTCATGAAGTACCTCTACTATCTCTGTTCAAAGTGAAGCAGGATAGTTATTCTCATTGAGTAATTAGGGGTGCTAGCATCTGATCAATGTGCCATCTTAAGTCTAAAGGTGTGGACTATACTTGACTGCTCTTAAAAGCCAAAAAAAAATCTAAAAATATGACCAAATTCTCAAAAGAAGTGCTGTAACCCTAAGGCCCAAATTAGAAAGTACAAATATGTTTAATCTCAATACTAGTCTTGAGCTACTTCTAAGGGAGTCATTGATTTTGAATGAGTAAGATTAAAGGAAGTTAAACAAGATTTAAACATGTAGCATTGGTTTATGTCTATTAAGTCTGAGTGCAAAATACTTCAAAGAGTTTAATTGATAAACTCTAAATTTATTACACTAAAACCTAGTAGAAAATAAGGGTTGTGTTATAGAAAATCTTATAACAGAAGAATCTAAAAATTACAAGCTTGACTAATGAATAATGCTTCATATTGTAATTCTTCTGACACAATGTTTTCTTGAACTCAATGAAATAATTTTTCCAATTTATTCATTTTTGATGGCACCTCACTAATGCCATTTGGACAGTCACTGCTGATGAACTTGTCCTTACAAATTGTTGCTATCCTTCAATTCTGGCATGCTACAATGTTTTTTTTATTACTGCTTAAACCTTTCACTATTGCTGAAGCAAGTCATTGCTGTTCTCCTGAAATCATCACTTCTAATCTGACTATTGTTCTGCTGAAATCATAACTCCTTATCTGTTGCTATGCATATTGGAATTTGCTATCTTCACTTTCACATTTTGAGCAAGCTATTTGCATTCCACTACTATATCCTTGAGTCTGAGCATTTCCACTTCATGGTTGACCCTGCTGATTTTGATGTGATCCTCTTCCACTCTGAACATTTCTTGATTGAACTTGCTCCTCTCTATATTCTCAGTTGTGTATCAAACTCAATCCTTTTTGCTGATGTCAAAGGGGGAGAAGAGTTTGATGAGTCATTTGCATTCATTTGCATTGCGATATTTGAGTGCATTATATGTAAGTGTAAAGGGGAAGAGAGTTTTGTGAGGGGGAGAGAGTTTTGATGAGTCTTTGTGCCCATTGGGGGAGCTGAGTCTTACTGCATACTCATTGCATACCTTGTCTCATTGACTCTTCGACATTTGTGGTTGTTGGCACTCAAAATATACTCAATGACGATCAAGCCTCAAAGATAAATGATGCGGCCTGCCGAAGTAGAGAAGCCGAAGAAGATCAACACATTGAAGCCTTCTCAAGCTGCCAGAGCCTCAGGTCACCCATTATGAATGCCGGGGACTTTACCTAAGGAGGATCGAGAAGAATACACCACAAGCGGGCATTATCGTCAGAACTGCCCAATGAGCCAGTATCGATTCAGTCGTACCGCGTCAACAATATCCATCATCCGATCAAGGACGAGGATGTACCCATCGTCTGATCAAGGATGAGCATCCCCTCATCGTCCAACAAAGGATGAGAACATATCCGTCATCCGACCAAGGACGAGGATGTACCTGTCGTCTGACCAAGGACGAGCGTGTATCCGTTGTCCGACCAAGGACATAGGTACACTCGGTAGCACGCCGCCTGAATGGAAGATCCTCCCCAGATGAGAGAACGCCCTTGGCCCCTCAGAATAAGGGACCGAAGGCATTGTCAGTAGAAGACCCCAATTACCCGGCACGGGTATGGCTTCTCAGCATATTGGCCCCATTATTGGCCAGATGATCGCCCAGTCAAGGCGCAAACACCCCGGGCAACGTACCACTCCCCGTGAAAGTTACCAATGCAAGCCGAGTCGAGCCAGCACCACAAACCATTGTACCGAAAGTCGTGTCAGCTAAAAACCAGCATGTCCAAGCTGAAGGTGCACAAGTTCCAAAAGTAGCCGTTTAGTGGCCTGGAAGCTTCGTCGATATCTACCCCTATGGTTTGGCAAGACCATAGAGAGATGAAGAATCACGGCGACTCTCGGAGTTAGTCCATGGCCCGCTGTCGGACTCGTATCAAGTCAACATGACGGAATGGTTCGAATCCGGCTCGCCCCCTTAATCCGACGCGCCCTGCCCATCTGCTAATCCGCCGTGCAAGGAAGACCCTTAAACCGGCGTGATAAACCCACGCCAGATGAAGGATGGTCAAGGGTTTCTATATATAAAGGGCCTTGTGTTCGAATAAAAGAAGGAGGAGGAGGCAAAAAAAAGAGGGAAGAAGACATAAGAAAAAAAGAAGAGAACAGATAGAGGGAGATACAGAGAAAGAAGCTTGGATAGGAATAAGAGGAGCAGAGAGCCCGTTCGATTCTGATACCCTGTTTCTCTGCTGTGAAAATATGAGGTGGGTTGGCGGAAGGCATCCATGCTCCTTCTATTGTTTTCTTTCCCCCTTCTGCTAGAATGGCTCCGTGGAGCGATGTATCGAAAGTGGCGATGATATGAGCTCCCCCCCTTTCTTTCGTTATGATTTTCTTTCACGGTTTGGTTTTCCTTCCGTCTTCTCTTTCTCTGTAACTAGGGTTTCATCCCTGCTTCTGTAACTATTGGCCGGTTTCGAGCGATAATGCCGATCCGCAGCCGCTTGTGGTGCCCTCTGTAATGCCTCCCTTGTGGGTTGAATGAATGAATGAATGCACATCTGGGGGCTCCCATCTCCATCTGATTACAATCTATTTCACCTCCATTCTACGTATGATCTTTCGATTTTCTCTACCACCGAACAGGCCCCATTGCTTCTTGGGGCAACATCAATAATCCCCTCCCCGGGGTTCTTTCTATCGTGTAGATAGCGTCTAATGACTCAGCACGCCTAGGTGTTCTCTCCCGGCCAGAGGAATGCATATGAGTGCATTATCCTTTGCCCCCGGAGGTGACTCTTCAGTAGTTCCATGTCTGTGGTTCGGAGCTAGAAGAAGAGCCATTTCTGCAATTGGTGTGCCATATTTGTTTGTATTGCATACGCCGTTGAGCTATTCGACTGTTTGCCTCTCCCCTCTAGAACTTCGATCTTGTGACTCAGCTTTGGGTGTTCAGTCTGGCTTTTCAATTTCCATGTTAGCCTGCTTTCTTCGATGCATATGTATATAGATATGATCATCGGCTGTCCACACATCGATCGAGTGCAGTCTGTGTATCATTGCATTTGGTGATTTATTTTCTCGAAGGACCTACTGCCCGGGGAGGGGAACATTCCCCATCAGTATCTTCAACCATTGTCGAACCATAGAGTCATTTCTCTCAATGATATGAACCCTATGACTCATCAGGTGAACATCAACAGGGCCTTAGCCCCACATTAAACCCACCTTCTCTTGGGAATGGTGGTGGCTGTGGGAAGATAACCTCTCGTAGGCTAGCCCTCGGGGTCTTTTCCCTCTATCGAAGTCCGCCGGTCACCACTCGGTATTCCCGGCCTTAAGGAGCGTACCCCAATCTTGTGGGACTGTCTCCACTTCGCCCCCGCAACCCTCCAATCATGGGGAGGTGCTGCCTAAATTTTGACTAAAGACTTAGTTTACTTTGTGATGAACTTGCACTCATAAAATCCACTTTAGACTATGATTGAGTAGGAACCTCACATAAGTCTAGATTAGTGTTATTTGCAGTGCATCTGGAACTTAAATAAACCTTCTAATCTTCAAAAATAACATCAAAGTTCAAAAAATCTGGCCTGGCATTTCATTAGAATTCAAACGACCCAAAATCACCCTAATCTGGTGCACCATTTTTCGGCGCGGTACCCCCATGCCGTTTTAACCTAACACTCATAACCCAACTTAATCCCTTTAGCCTCTATTCGGCGCGCTCTGGGCGTGCCATTTTAGCCTTAGCAACACCCCGCGCCGCTTTTGGCCTCCTCTCTATGCATCACCTCATGCATATTCATGCACTGACCTTCAAATCTTGCACCGACCTCTCTTTGCATCAACCTGCGTTGCATAGACCTCAGCCCCTGCATTGCACGGACCTCAACCCAAAACCTACACCGACCCCAGTCTATGTTTGCTCTGACCTTCATCTTGCATCGACCCCAACCAATCCTCTTCATCAACTTTGCACCGAACTAGCTACTACCGTGTGCGCATTCATGCACCAACCTCATGCAGGCATTGACCTTCAAGCCCTGCACTGACCTCATCCGTTCATGCATCAACCCCATACTAGCATCGACCATGGGTAGTGCATGAAGTGCATTGACGTTAACCTCCGTTCAGGAAGGGCAATTACTGAATGCATGAAATAAAATAATGCTTTGATCAAAAATAAGAAGGATGCATTGACTTTATGTGTGTATTGTTGGCTCCTTATGGTTAATGTTAAAACCCCAACTGATTTAATTAATCTAGTCAAATAGATGAATAAAAAGAGTTTCAACATCTTCAATCATGCTGAAGCATTTATCTCGAACTCATAAGCATACACTTGCATCAGCATGCATTGTTATTTAAATAAGCATGACTGAACCTCTAATCACGTGGATAAACAAATTAATGAACTCATGGCATTTTGCATGATTGGTCAAATAAATGACCACGTTCCATAGCATCCATTGGTGCATTTAGTAAGTATTTCCTATGCCTTCGTATCATCCCTCGAGACATCCTCTCTTGGCAATTAATTAAGGGTTGTCCTCTTTCTTAGAGGATGTAATTAACGTCATCACCCTTATGGTATGATGGACTCCGGGTCTCGACACGAGCGTCACAATCGACTGACCAAGTCAGATCGAGCGCACAATAAAATTTGTCACGTACGTGACTAGCACGCCAAACAAGAGATACCCTCATCTCCTAAATGAAATCTTATCCCCCACAAGTCTGGCATGCCCGGTGGGACTCGAGTCTCCCTTCATCTCTTTGCCAAGAGGGGATGCCTTCGGGGCTTCCCCCAAGAATACTGACTGTTTGTCTATTTGCCTCAGGTGGACGATGACGTCATCGGGACTCACCGCTATTGTCTTTGGCCCCGCGATCGTCGCCGGCCACGCTGAACATAGGTACCTGGCGGTGCCCATTGTCTTCGGGTCTTTCCCACCAGCCGTAGACTTTCCCAACTTCTTGGGGTTAGCTTTTGTCGACATGCTGCACGTGGAACCCTCAGAGCCTACAGAAGAGAAGACTGCAGAGAAGGGTGAGGCCCGGGAGGCTCGACGCTATGCTGGCTCACTCACGAGCCCAATTCATGTCGCCAACTGCATGGTGCACCATATCACTCACGGGGCTCGCCCCGTCCCCGCCAAGAATTTCGGGAGGCATCGACATCGGAACCCCCGGAGGAAGGCTGCTACTGCTGCTGTCACCGGGCGTCTCTCCATGTCCGGCAAGTCTATGCTGATCGGGGGAGTTCACATCTTTCTGGATGGACGCGAATCTCGAGTGAGCCCGGATCGGGTGATCCCCGTAGTGCCTGTCTACAATTCCTTCCAGGCCCTCTATGGGAGGAAAGCTAAGAAAGAAGAAACCAGCCGCCATGGCCATGGAAGGTTGGCTCCCGAGCCAAGGAGATTCAAGCAGGTTTGGGTCCCTAAGAGGGTCCAGCCTACCTACCAAGATGCACTAGTCCAGCACCGCTCCGGATTTACTAGAGCAGAGGAGAACAAGAAGAGGGGCCCTGCCCCGAGAAAGGAAGAAACGGTCGTGGACCCTCCACGCCGTGGAAGCTTTAGGGCCTGTGTTCGACAAGCCAACATCCCCGTTGTGGGAGGAGGATTTCAACAAGTTACCGAAAGAGCCTGGCTTGCTTACATCCCTCCGATAGGAGGTCGACAACTGTCCCCGATCCTACATACGAGACGAGGGCAAGAGAAGATGACCAATATGGTCAGGAGCTATTTTAGGGGATTGGGCAACCCCTCCTTGGGCCAACAAAAACTATTGCAAGCAGCCACGGTCGAAGAAGATCATTGCTTGTCAATGGCAGTGGAAGAAGAAGAAGAAAGAAGAATGACGTCATCGGTCGATGACAACGGGTATAAAGATGGCTTGGACATTCAAGCTGATGAAGCTACTCCCCACCAGAGGAAAGGAGAAGAGTCTCTGTATTTGAAAGGCTCACCTTCCCGGAGAATGCAAAAGGAGGGTTTGAAGACAAAGAAGAAGGATGCAGATTTTCACCTGCAACATGGCTGGGGTGTCTGGCCACTATGGAAGATTGCCTGAGGAGCCTCAGGAGCTGGCCCGACTGTCCGAGAGGCCGGGGCTGAATACTTGAAGGGCGGAAGCAGCAAAAGAAAAGCTGGCAGCGACCAAGAAAAAGTAGACCTTGGTCCACCACCAACGACATGATGAAGCCGTTATTCTTACCGCAAATGTGGTAACGGCAGAAGAAGAAGAAGATGTCTTGCTCGACATCCTACCTGAGGGTGCACCCGGCGAGACGACGGAAGCTATCCCCAGCACTGCAGCTATGGATCCGGAAGTACTAATGATACTCCAAAGGTACCGCCAGGAGATAGAGCTGCTGAAGAAGCAGTTGATGGAGAAGACAGAGCAGTCTTTAGCCTCCAAGCAGCCTGAGATGCAGGGCGAATCATCACGGGGAGCCGTCAACCGGAGTGACCCCTCGTAACAATATGATGTGCCCCAACCGACAGAACCAAACATGGCGACAACTCAGCAACGCCCACCACAGCCGCCGATGCTACCGTAGGTGCACCAGACACCTCCACTACTATGTCCTCCTCCACAGGCGACCACTCTGGTCACCGCCTACCTGCAGCTGGCGCATTTCTACCCAGAATCGATTGATCCGATCGTCATGAACAAGATGATGGTGGAGAGAATGATCGAGCTGAAGCTCGCTGAGAGAAGTGAAGGTGACTATGTCGCATTCGATGAGTATAGGGTTCCATACCCGCCGCATCATGCTGCCAAGCGGCTCCCTCCTGGGATTAGCAAGCCGCCAAAATTTGACAAGTTCAACAGGAAGGGATCCCCAAAAGAACATGTCGCCTACTACATGACCGGCATGGGTGATCTGGCCACCGACGAGTCATATTTGCTGAAATTTTTTGGGTCCTCGCTCACGGGGCTCGCATTTGAATGGTACTCCAGCCTTCCGGTTAGGTCGATCAGCGACTGGTCGGACATGCATAGGAAGTTCAGAGAAATATTTCATGTCACAGAGAGGGAAGTCACAGTGGCCGAACTCTACTCAACAAGATAAAGGGTAGATGAGACAGCCCTTGATTATATCAAGAGGTGGAGGAACCTCGGAATGAGATGCAAGCGGCCCCCACACCAGGAGGACGTTGTACAAATCTGCAAGCAGAACCTCAGGAGAGAGGTACAAGAAAAGATGATTGGCATGGAAATTTGGTCGTTCGATCGCCTGAATAAAGTTGTGGCCGAGGTAGAAGCCTTCCTGCAAGACCTGCCCCGACATCAACTATTGCCGCTGCACAAAAAGGCAAGGCATCAGAGCGGCGCCAGGCGCCTAAAGAAGCGAACGCCCTTGATATCAAGGCGTTCGAACAACAAAAAGACAAAGGTAAGAAGACAGCTGCTCCTGTAAGACCCAAGAATTTATGTAAATAATTTTTGAATTATAAAATAATTTTCTAGAATTTATAAAGGCCTAAATATATTTATAAATGGATTTTGATACTAATAAGTCATTAAAGGCCCATTTGTGTTAAATAATTAACCAAATCCATTTAAATAAAGTCCAAAAGGTTTAAGGACCAAGCCCATTAAGTTTGGCCCATGTTCTAGAAGGTTATTTAGATTATTTAAGGATAAAAATAAATTATATAGATAATTATATGGATAAACGAATAAAAGAGTTTTATTAAATTGAAACTCTATACACGTCGACTGTAACGGTCCATCGGGCGACCGCCACAGCCGTGTAACGCGCCTACCCTGGACCGTTACACTCTGCGAGTTCCGTAAGTTAAAGAACTCATGAAAAGATTGAAACTTTAGATTCTTATCTACAAGAGACCTAATTAGAATGATATGTTAAGTCACTAGGGACTCTTAGAGATCAGATTTTTGTAGATTAAGGACTCTAGAATCGAGCTAATCTTTAAACCCTAGCTAGAACTCTATAAATAGGACCTAGTTCTGAATTGTGCGACCCTTACTTTTGGCTCACAAGGAATCAAGGTAAGGAGGTGTAATCTTGGGTAAGTTCTTTAGAAGTATTTGTTTAAAATATTTTAGACTAACTCCTCTCCAAATTTCACGTCCTTAGGTCAAGAGGTCGTGGAGTTAGAGCCCGAGGAAGTTGCTGAAAAATCACAGGAAGAAGGGAACTAGGGTTCGGTGTTCAGACCATAATTGGATGTTTGAAGCCTAGACAAGAGGTAGGTTATCTCATGAACGGCAAAAACAACTTGATAAGACTATAAGCCCTCTGGTTTGATTGAATTTCATGCATAGTAGAGCATCAATTTCATGTTTTACTAAGTTCTATGCATTACATGCATCTCTAAGCCTAATTGGAAATTTAAAAAGATGTATCTTGTCTATATCACAGATACCCATGCATATAGATAGCCTATACTTCGTTATCATGCCTAGAATAGACATGGTATTTGATTTACAGACATGATGTGAGTTGATACCTTAGGTTTTATATCGCTTTCTGTTAGCAGAATTTCTGACGCATGAGCGTAGGACCGTCACACTCATGTAACGGCCTTACGATAGACCGTCACACACTCTGTGTAAGGCCCGTGCCTTAATGGATCCTTCGTGGTATTTGTTCTATTAATTGTTCTGGTATTTCCGGCTATTTTCCTGGAGTTTTAGGAATTTGTCTGGCATTTTTCCGGATTTATTCGGAGCTGTTTGAGGGTTATTGAATATTAATAAGATTTTTATATATATAATGATTATATTATATATATATTAATTTTATTTTTAATTTTATATCTCTCACCCTCACTCTCTCTCCCCCGTCGATCTCTCATTTCACTCTCTCTCTCTCCTCCGTGCGGCCACCTCCTCTCCTCTCTTAGGGATCGTGGTCGAGACGGCGTCGGATTGAGACGAGGTTGGCACCGTTGGATTCCTCGCGTCGAGTAGAGCGCGTGGGTGTCCACTTCGGCGTGGATCGGTGATCGTGGGAGCGAGGTGGAGCGTGGAAGCTCCGTGGCTCTTCCTCCTTGCATGCGGGCTTTTCGCGCGTTTCGGCTTGCAAGAGGTAGGGGGATGGAATCCTTAGCTCGCTAGGAGCATTTCCTATGGCTTATCCTGTTGATTAGCACCCCGTAGCATGCATGATGTTCATGTTTCCATTTTTGGGGTTTTAGCCTAAATCTTGAGTTTGATGCATTTTAGGCCTTGCATGTGCTAGATTTAGATGTTAAATTGTTGTCTAGCATGCGTGCTTTGACAGGTTATCAGGCTTTTCGTCGATACCCGGCGTTTTCAGCCGTTCGGGAGGGCTTCGGTTTATAAACCGTACCCGCCCGTAACCCAGGTGCAGTGACGGTCCTGCCAGGAACCGTCACTTGCCTGACGGTCCATAGTGGACGCGTCACTTCCAAATAGCGGCCCATTGGGGGTGCGTTACTTGGAGAGTAACGGTGGGGCTCCCATCCGTTACTCATCAACTGTTTTCCGTGGTTTTGGTCTGGCGATGCGCCCGACGGCCAGTCGGCCGACCGCCGTTTCGGTCTGACGTGCCTAGACCGGGGCGTTACTTCGCCTGCTACCATTTAGAACGCTGATAGGTGGTTTGAGCCTCGGGTGGATGTGACGGCGGTGACCCCACGCGTTGCTTCGAAGTAACGCGCAGGGCCCCCACCGTTACATGCCCTTTTGTGCCTCTTGAGCTGGAATCCTGAAGGGAGTGACGGATGGGGACTGGGGCGTCATTCTTGAAGTAACGCGCCGACCCCCGACCGTCGTTTGCATGTGGCGCGTGGGTCTTTGACCGCCACTTCCCTGATGGCTGCAATATGTTCCCAGCTCATTGCTTATGCGTTCCGTTCTATATTCATGCCATAGTTGTATTGTTTTACTATATTGTGGCGTGTTTTATATGCCAATAGAGTAGCTTTTCTTTCCAGGCAATGGAGCCACTGTTGTTGCCCTAAGGTCTGTTGAGTACCGACCCGCTTGAGGATGGCGGAGGGGTATATTTCCCATTCACGGTTTGTAAGCTAGTTCCGTGGGCTCCCAGCCAATGGTAGCGTCCTGCCAAGGGAGAAAACTAGTTAGAGGGCCTGGCTCAGGCTAGAGTCAGTGTGTGCACACGTGGTCGGAGACTGTGGGCTGACACCGACGGGCGTCACTCCGACTGGTCACTTGGTTTGGTACTGTTTACGCGCTTAGCTTGTCGCTTCGTCGACTGCGAGTGCTTGAGACGCAGTGTAAGCCGTCAGTGGACGCATCTGGTTTCTGCTCCAGTGGTTGTCCTTCCTTGTTGTTTGGATCAGTTGCAGCTCATTCTATTTGGTAGTTTTAGCTTTAATCGCTTGCATTTAATTAGTAGTGGCATGTGTTAGCTGTTATACCTGCTTAGATAGAGTTTACAGCTTTCTTGTGTTTGGGTATTCATGCCATTGCCTGTGTATTTATTTAAATGCATACTTTAACCGCTGTCATTTATGCATGTCTGCTTGTTTAGTGCGAGGTAGGGATCCGCGTGACCCCTACTGAGTCTGGCTGTGACTCACCCTTCTCCTTTCAGGTGAGCCGCGCCCGACGTCTCCCGGTGTTTAGCGTGCTGTTTCGGGACCGTTCCTTTAGCTGCCAGCTGAGCACGAGCTACCTTTTTGAGGCTTATGTTGTACTTTTGCCGGGGTATGCCCCACGTAGTTGTACCTTGTGGACTAGTGCGTGTGACTCTGGACTAGTTATATAGATATCACTCTGGTTATTTTTAAATTGCTTCCGCACTTGTGTTTAAATCTTAAATACTTATTTGTATTACGCGCCCCAATTCGCAATTAATTATGCATACTCCTCAGCTAACCCCCACTAACCCTTCAGGGGCCTCATCAGCCTCTTGGGTGGCCTCCCCAGTTCTGGGTGTTGGTGTATCGATGTTATCGGTATATCGGTGTCCTGAACTCTGGGTCGTCACAGTTGGTATCAGAGCTTAAGTTGAGGATTTGCGTAAGGAATTGGAATTGACGCTTTGTCCAGAGCTAGTCCTGTTGTCGTTTCTTGCTGGCATAGGATGTTTTCCGCATGATTGATGTATCTTATTGTTGATTGTGTATTTGGCAGCATAATTATGCCGCCTCGTCGAGGAAGACCTCCTCGAGCTCCTCATGTTCCTCGAGATGCGCCCAAGGAAGATAGCGGTTCTGCACCTCCTCCTGTGGTTCCCGCTGTTCCTGTTGTTCCAGTTGCTCCTCCAGTGCCGATCGTTCAAGCTGAAGTGCCTGGCAGTCGAGGCAAGGCTTTGAAGGAATTTCTTATGTTCAATCCGCCTGCTTTCGATGGCCAAGCTGATCCAGAAGTCGCGAGGCAATGGTTGGATACGATAGAGCGTGTGTTTGTCTCGATGGAGTGTGCTGAAGATGAGAAAGTCATGCTCGCTGCCTTTCAACTCCAGGGTACGTCCATTGCGTGGTGGAAAGCCGAGTGGCAGATTTCCTTTCGATCCAGACCTCTTCGGCAAATCACTTGGGCAGAGTTCGTTGCTGCTTTTGAGCGTGCCTATACTCCTGCCTGCTTGCAGATGGATAAGATGTATCGATTTATGGAATTGACCCAGGGCAGTATGACCGTGCTTCAGTACAGGAATAAGTTCTTGGAATTGGGTCAGTATGCGCCCCATGTGCTGGCCAGTGAAGCTTTGAAGACCCAGCAATTCTTGCATGGGTTGAGGCCAGAGTTGAAGATGCCGTTGATAGCGAGTCGTGTTGCGGATCTCGATACTGCGTGTCAGACAGCTGTAGCTTTAGAGCTGGAGATGGCGAGATCGGGTGGATATCCCCAGGCAGGGTCAGTGCAGCCGGTAGCTCAGGTTCAGCAGGCTTACCGACAGCCCGTGCCTAGTGTTCCTTCGGTCCAGTCAGAGGTTTCCAGTGCTTCCTCTCCTTCTAAGCCCAAGTTCAAAAGGTTCAAGAAGAAGAAGAAGTTTTCTCAGCAGCCGTCCGGTACAGATTCTGTTCAGCAGCCGATAGCGCCTTCTTCTCAGACTCGGCAGAGCTCAGCTGCTAGTGAGCCATGGACGTGTCGGAGATGCGGTGGTCATCATAAGGGCCAGCCGTGTTCTCTTCCTGTTGTTTGCTTTAGGTGTGACCAGCCAGGTCATGTGGTTCGGGATTGCCCGCTGAGGCCGAATCCATTGCAAGCTCCTCAGTTTTCTCAACCTCAGCCGCAGTTTAGACCTCCTGCACCTCAAGCTCCACAGCAATTTTTCTCTCAGGCGTCGGCGTCTTCTCAGCAATCTTCAGCTGGTTCTAAGAAGTAGAAAGGCAAAGTTTCTCATTTGACAAGAGCTGATGCTGCTGCGTCCCATCTTGTGGAAGGTACGATTATGCTTTACGGTCATTCAGCTCATGTCTTGTTTGATTTTGGTGCTTCTCACTCTTTTATTTCTGAGGATTTTATGGCTTGTATTGAGGAACCGACTTCTGAGTTGTCTTGTGAGTTATTTGTGGAATTGCTTTCTGAAGATTTCATGGTTACTCCTCTGTGTTTGGACGAGTCTCCTGTGATGATTGATAATCACCAGTTGCCGGCGAGATTGTATGCGTTGCAGCTGGCAGATTATGATGTTATTCTGGGAATGGATTGGTTGGAGCATTATGGAGCTGTGGTTGACTGCAGATCGAAGAAAGTCTATTTTCAGCCCCAGGGAGAATCAGCCTTTTATTTTCAAGGTATTCGATCCCGTTCTTCTCGTATGATTATTTCTGCTATTCGAGCCTATAGGTTGCTTAGCGCAGGTTGTCAGGGATTCCTTGCTTTAGTGGTGGCTGTTGAAAAACCACGACGGGATGTTTGTGATATTCTGGTTGTCTGTGAGTTCCCTGATGTGTTTCCTGACGAGTTGCCAGGCTTGCCCCCAGAGCGAGAGATTGAGATGGTGATTGAACTGATTCCAGGTACTGGCCCCTTAGCAAAGCCGCCGTACCGTATGGCTCCAGCTGAATTGAAAGTACTGCGTGCACAGCTACTAGAGTTACTGGAGAAAGGTTATATTCGTCCCAGTTTTTCTCCGTGGAGTGCCCCAGTGCTGTTTGTGAAAAAGAAAGATGGAAACCTGAGGCTTTGTATTGATTACAGGCAGCTGAATCAGGAGACTGTCAAGAATAAGTATCCGCTCCCCAGGATTGATGATTTGTTTGACCAGTTACAGTCTGCTACCATCTTTTCACGGATTGATCTCCGGTCTGGCTATTTTCAGTTACGGATCCGGGAATCTGATGTGGAGAAGACTGCTTTCAGCACTCGATATGGTCACTTTGAATTTTTAGTCATGCCGTTTGGTTTGACTAATGTCCCAGCAGCTTTCATGGACCTAATGCAGCGTATCTTTCGTCAATTTCTGGACCATTTTGTGGTGATCTTTGTTGATGATATCTTGATATATTCTGCCTCAGTTGATGATCATGTGCAGCATTTGAGGATCATTCTGTAGACTCTAAGAGATCACGAGCTTTATGCGAAGCTCAGTAAATGTGAATTCTGGCTTCGGGAGATTCATTTTCTTGGCCACGTGATTTCTGGTGATGGAGTAGCAGTAGACCCTGCAAAGATTGATGCCGTTTTGAGTTGGCAGAGACCGAGGACCATCACTGAGATACGAAGTTTTTTAGGATTGGCTGGGTATTACCGCAGATTCATTCAGGATTTTGCGAAGATTGCAGCACCGATGACTAAATTGACACGGAAGGGTGTGCCATTTGTCTGGTCGGATCAGTGTGAGGCTAGCTTTGTTGAATTGAAAAGGCTATTGACTTCTTCTCCAGTGTTGACTTTGCCTTCCGACTCGGGTGGTTTTCTTGTTTGTACAGATGCGTCTCGAGTAGGTTTGGGTGCAGTGCTGATGCAACATGGTAAGGTTATCGCATATGCATCTCGGCAATTGAAACAGCATGAAGGAAATTATCCCACTCATGATCTAGAGCTAGCTGCAGTTATTTTTGCCTTGAAGATCTGGAGACATTATCTGTATGGTGAGAAATTTCAGATTCTTACTGATCATCAGAGTTACAGTATATTTTCTCCCAGAAAGATCTGAACCTCAGGCAGAGGCGATGGATGGAATACATGAAGGATTATGACTTTACACTCTCCTATCAGCCAGGTAAAATGAATGTTGTGGCCGATGCTCTGAGCAGGAAAGTACAGGTCAGTCATTTGTTGCTTCACGAATGGAAATTGTGGGAACAGCTTCCGAGCGAGGCATTGTGTGTAGAGATTCCTGCCGATCCGAGGATGGCAGTTTGTGCTAGCTTGGTTTTGGGTTCAGCTTTGTATCAGCAGATTTTAGAAGCCCAGCAAGCTGATTCTGATTTGGCCCGTGTTATATCAAGGTATGATGTGGAATTTGATGACGAGCTAGTCGTCAGTTTCCAGGGCAGATTGTATATTCCTGTTGATGATGATTTGAGGAATGAGATTCTGAGTGAAGCCCATGGTTCCCGTTTTGCTATTCACCCTGGTGTCACCAAGATGTATCAGAATTTGAAGAAGCGGTTCTGGTGGCCCGGCATGAAGAAGGACGTGGCTATTTTTGTTTCCAAGTGCTTGACTTGTCAGTTGGTTAAAGCCGAACATCAAAAGCCAGGTGGTCTGCTTCAGCCATTAGAGATTCCGATGTGGAAATGGGACCATGTTACTACAGATTTTGTGGTGGGTTTGCCTCGAACTTCTCAATGTTTTGATGGAATCTGGCTGCTTGTCGACAGATTGACGAAAACCGCCAGATTGTTGCCAATTAAAGTTACTTGGAGTGTGCAGAGATTGGCCGAGCTCTATGTGCAGAAGATCGTGCCGCTGCATGGAATTCCTATTTCACTTGTGTCAGATCGTGACCCGCGTTTTACCTCTGGCTTCTGGAGTAGTTTCCAGAAAGCTTTGGGCACTGAGTTAGCTTTCAGTTCAGCGTATCACCCACAGTCAGATGGACAGTCAGAGAGAACTATTCAGACTTTCGAGGACATGCTGAGATTGTGTTGCCTTGATTGGCAAGGTTCGTGGGGTCAGCATTTGCCACTTGTTGAGTTTGCTTATAATAATAGTTTTCACTCCAGTATTGGCACGGCTCCTTATGAAGCGCTGTATGGTCGTCCTTGTCGTACTCCTCTGAACTGGTTTGATGTTGGGGACAGACTGTTGACAGGACCGGACATGGTACAGCAGTGTTCTGATGTGGTTCGTCTGATCAGACAGAGATTGTTGACGGCTCAGAGTCGACAGAAAAGTTATGCAGATCGACGCAGACGTCCACTACAATTTGAGCCAGGAGATATGGTGTTTGTTAAAATATCTCCAATGAAGCGTGTTTCCAGGTTTGGGAAGCGTGGAAAGCTTAGTCCGCGGTATGTTGGCCCTTTTTCGATTGTTGAAGCTATTGGTTTAGTGGCTTATCGTTTGCAACTGCCGGCGGCCATGCAAGCTATTCATGATGTGTTCCACGTGTCTCAGTTGAGGAAATATGTGTCTGATGCTTCTCATGTTCTCGATGATTCAGTGTGGCCCGAGGTGACTGCCGATTTGTCCACGCCAGAGTTTCCTATCCGAATTGAAGACCGTCGTGAGCAGCGGTTGAGAAATAAGGTTATTCCTCTGGTAAGGGTTGCTTGGCAGCGTCACTCTGGTAACGAGTCTACTTGGGAGCGTGAAGATGAGATGCGTCAGCTTTTTCCTTTCTTGTTCCAGTGAGGTATGAGTCCTTTCTCGGTTTCCTCCTTTTCGGTTGTTGTAAATTTCGAGGGCGAAATTTCTGTAAGGAGGGAGGGACTGTAAGGCCCGTGCCTTAATTGATCCTTCGTGGTATTTGTTCTATTAATTGTTCTGGTATTTCCGGCTATTTTCCTGGATTTTTAGGAATTTGTCTGGCATTTTTCCGGATTTATTCGGAGCTGTTTGAGGGTTATTGAATATTAATAAGATTTTTATATATATAATGATTATATTATATATATATTAATTTTATTTTTAATTTTATATCTCTCACCCTCACTCTCTCTACCCCGTCGATCTCTCATTTCACTCTCTCTCTCTCTCTCCTCCGTGCGGCCACCTCCTCTCCTCTCATAGGGATCGTGGTCGAGACGGCGTCGGATTGAGACGAGGTTGGCACTGTTGGATTCCTCGCGTCGAGTAGAGCGCGTGGGTGTCCACTTCGGCGTGGATCGGTGATCGTGGGAGCGAGGTGGAGCGTGGAAGCTCCGTGGCTCTTCCTCCTTGCATGCGGGCTTTTCGCGCGTTTCGGCTTGCAAGAGGTAGGGTGATGGAATCCTTAGCTCGCTAGGAGCATTTCCTATGGCTTATCCTGTTGATTAGCACCCCGTAGCATGCATGATGTTCATGTTTCCAGTTTTGGGGTTTTAGCCTAAATCTTGAGTTTGATGCGTTTTAGGCCTTGCATGTGCTAGATTTAGATGTTAAATTGTTGTCTAGCATGCGTGCTTTGACAGGTTATCAGGCTTTTCGTTGATACCCGGCGTTTTCAGCCGTCCGGGAGGGCTTCGGTTTATAAACCGTACCCGCCCGTAACCCAGGTGCAGTGACGGTCCTGCCAGGAACCGTCACTTGCCTGACGGTCCATAGTGGACGCGTCACTTCCAAATAGCGGCCCATTGGGGGTGCGTTACTTGGAGAGTAATGGTGGGGCTCCCATCCGTTACTCATCAACTGTTTTCCGTGATTTTGGTCTGGCGATGCGCCCGACGGCCAGTCGGCCGACCGCCGTTTCGGTCCGACGCGCCTAGACCGGGGCGTTACTTCGCCTGCTACCATTTAGAACGCTGATAGGTGGTTTGAGCCTCGGGTGGATGTGACGGCGGTGACCCCACGCGTTGCTTCGAAGTAACGCGCAGGGCCCCCACCGTTACATGCCCTTTTGTGCCTCTTGAGCTGGAATCCTGAAGGGAGTGACGGATGGGGACTAGGGCGTCATTCTTGAAGTAACGCGCCGACCCCCGACCGTCGTTTGCATGTGGCGCGTGGGTCTTTGACCGCCACTTCCCTGATGGCTGCAATATGTTCCCAGCTCATTGCTTATGCGTTCCGTTCTATATTCATGCCATAGTTGTATTGTTTTACTATATTGTGGCGTGTTTTATATGCCAATAGAGTAGCTTTTCTTTCCAGGCAATGGAGCCACTGTTGTTGCCCTAAGGTCTGTTGAGTACCGACCCGCTTGAGGATGGCGGAGGGGTATATTTCCCATTCACGGTTTGTAAGCTAGTTCCGTGGGCTCCCAGCCAATGGTAGCGTCCTGCCAAGGGAGAAAACTAGTTAGAGGGCCTGGCTCAGGCTAGAGTCAGTGTGTGCACACGTGGTCGGAGACTGTGGGCTGACACCGACGGGCGTCACTCCGACTGGTCACTTGGTTTGGTACTGTTTACGCGCTTAGCTTGTCGCTTCGTCGACTGCGAGTGCTTGAGACGCAGTGTAAGCCGTCAGTGGACGCATCTGGTTTCTGCTCCAGTGGTTGTCCTTCCTTGTTGTTTGGATCAGTTGCAGCTCATTCTATTTGGTAGTTTTAGCTTTAATCGCTTGCATTTAATTAGTAGTGGCATGTGTTAGCTGTTATACCTGCTTAGATAGAGTTTACAGCTTTCTTGTGTTTGGGTATTCATGCCATTGCCTGTGTATTTATTTAAATGCATACTTTAACTGCTGTCATTTATGCATGTCTGCTTGTTTAGTGCGAGGTAGGGATCCGCGTGACCCCTACTGAGTCTGGCTGTGACTCACCCTTCTCCTTTCAGGTGAGCCGCGCCCGACGTCTCCCGGTGTTTAGCGTGCTGTTTCGGGACCGTTCCTTTAGCTGCCAGCTGAGCACGAGCTGCCTTTTTGAGGCTTGTGTTGTACTTTTGCCGGGGTATGCCCCGCGTAGTTGTACCTTGTGGACTAGTGCGTGTGACTCTGGACTAGTTATATAGATATCACTCTGGTTATTTTTAAATTGCTTCCGCACTTGTGTTTAAATCTTAAATACTTATTTGTATTGCGTGCCCCAATTGGCAATTAATTATGCATACTCCTCAGCTAACCCCCACTAACCCTTCAGGGGCCTCATCAGCCTCTTGGGTGGCCTCCCCAGTTCTGGGTGTCGGTGTATCGATGTTATCGGTATATCGGTGTCCTGAACTCTGGGTCGTCACACTCTGTTATATTTGGATTTCACCGTTATCTCTAACGCACTCGGACAGACGCGTTACATACTGTAACGGTTGTTCGACAGACCGTCACCTTCACTGTGACGCACAACTGATAGACCGTCAGAGACCGGTGTCCTGTCAACCCTAAGACAGAATAAGATTTGTCAAATTTTACTTAATATTAAGCCTAGTTACCTAAGTTTTAACATGTTATGTGACTTGAAGGTTATTTACTCATTCATGATAGGTATTGCACGGTTTGGCATCTTATTGTTACTTTAAGTTATGTTAATTTCATGAGCCCAAACTCTATAGTTTTCTAATTAGAAACAGAATTTTTGAATGATGTATTGATAGAGTTTTTATCATGATTTCACATCGTTATATGTCTGTATATATATTCTTTCTCTATCAATAGAGTCGTTTCTATAAGTACATGGCACATACTCCGGTATGTTGACCATTAGTTCACATTTTTGCACTATAGGAACATATTCTTGGACTTGAGGACCTCTCTATTGGATATTCCTTCCAATGGACTAGGAAATCTTATTTCAAGGCCTCCATAATTCTCCGCGAGCCTGGGATTCCCACTAGGACGCCGAGTTGGTTGTACCATTAAAACCCATTAACAAGAATACACTATCGTTGTTTTTAGATTCTAGTAATGTAACAGCCTTGTATTGGACCGTCAGGCACATGTAACGGCCCAATATACGACCGTCACATTCATCTGAGGTTGAATTCTTGATTCTGGATTCAGACAAATGTAACGGTCCTATATTAGACCGTCACACAATGTAACGGCCCAGTGAATGACCGTCACATGACTTGAGTATCTCAACCCAAGGTTTGACCATGGGTTGACATTTCAATGTTTCTAGATAACCCTTGATGATCTAGAACCTATCATATTGCTTAATAGACTTAATATAATGAATGAAAGTTAAGAGAATATACTGTTATGCTGCCGATTTGTTTCCATAAGCATAGCATAGTCTAAGTCATTCTTGATCTCATATATTCAAATTTAAGCATTCATTCATTGATTTTCATTATTTGGAATTGTTATATTCTTGGCCATACTTTACTGTTACATGCGTGGAAGTAGCTTAATTTATACCAGAAGATGCGATCGAGCACTGATTGTGTTCAAGGGCTCTATACTAGTCCCCTCGGTTGATTGCCTGAAACATACTATTTTATAAACTATGGGGTATGATGCTACTGGCGTCGCATTACGCTGGGAGTACTATTTCTATAAATAAGTGAAGATCCACGACACGACATGACATTCTTGCTTGATATTCCACAGAAATTCACGAAGCACTTGCTCATAAGCATAAGATGCTAAAGTGATGAATATGTGGCTTGCTAGTACATTCTCGATATATTATTGTTCATGAAAGGCCAATATCATGTTCTTGTTATATTCTTGCTAGTTCGTTCTTGTTCTCATTCCATTTTATATGATTGTCTTGTTACTTTGATTTAATCGCGTGATCATCGCATTGCAAGATTTTACCTTATTTCTTTAGAGTAAAAATATTAATCACTTTAACAGTGCCTTCATATTGATGGGAAGATACCTACTGGACAAGTGTGCTCATTACCTATTTCTAATCTTTTTTAGGAAATGAAAGTGAGTCGGGTTCGGATTCGGATTATTCAAGTAGCGGATCCGAGGGTGATTAAAGATGAGCGAAGACTTAGGAAGTCTATAATGTCTAGATTGAGTCAATGTAATTTTCCTATTTCTTGAGTCTAGTAGAATGAAAGATGATGGAAAGTGGTTGTATTTTGAATATTGATCATTTATGAAATAAAGTTGGAGTTTGATTAAATTCTGTGCAATTATATTTATGTGTGTGATTGTATTGCACTCTGGTCGTTCTTGCTTGCAAGAGGCTTACCATGCCGGCTGTTCGCGCTCCCCGAGCGTGTCTTCCGCTGTAATAAAGGCTCGGGGCGTGACAGTTAAGTTGGTATCAGAGCCTAAGTCTCAGGACTTAGGGAAAGGAATCATTTCATAGGATAAGTCCAAGGTTTAAGGACCCCTACCTATGAACTCATGAAGAAATTCCATACCCATATGAGGATTGGGTAGAGCCCGGGATAAGATAATTAATTAGCTTTAAGGATGATTCTCATGAGAAATAACAAGTTGTTATTTTTCTCTCTCAGGTACCCTATTTTACAAATGGCTCATCGCGTAGATTGGGATGATATGCAACAAACAATTGTCGGCCTCACTCAGGCATTGCAAACTATAGCACAAGGTGGTGCAGGGGCAAGGGCTGGTGACCTACATCGCAACTTCCGGAGTCTAAATCCTCCGCGATTCTATGGATCCTCAAATCCTGATGAGGCAGAAAATCGGATCGATGAGATGAATAGGATATTTGACGTTATTCAATGCACTAATCAGGAGAAGGTGCGTCTAGCAACATTTCAACTAAATAAAGATGCCCGTACATGGTGGAAGTCAGTTCCGGCACCTCCGGCCGATGCACCTCATACATGGGACGGTTTTCTTACCCTATTCCGTGCCAAGTACTTTTCCGAGCATGTAAAGGAGAGAAAGGCTATGGAATTTGCCTCCTTAAAACAAGGCGCGATGTCTGTGGAAGAATATGAATTATAATTCTCTCGACTAGCACCTTATGCTTCTCACTTGATAAGCACAGATTTATTGAAAGCCAACCGATTTATGGATGGTTTAAGACCCGGATTCATCCATCAACTTGGAACTCAGAATATCCGCATCTATACCGAGATGGTTCAAAGAGCGCATCTATGTGAAAGAACCATGGAGAAAGTGGAGAGGCTCCGAGAAGAAAGGTCAAGCCGAAAACATGATAGGCAAGAAGAGAAAGAAATAGATGAGGGTGAAAACCGTCACATTAAGAGGTCCCGAAATGGGAAGGGTAACAGAAAAAGAAATGGAAACAGGAAGGATAAGAAAGTTAAAGAAGAGAAGGATCAAGCCGTGGCACCTTGCTCATTTTGTGAAAAATTTGGGCACTCGGCAGAACAATGTTGGAAGCGTCTCGGCGCTTGTCTCAAATGTGGAAGCTGGGAACATCGCCTGCCCTTATGTCCTTTCATCAACGGATAATCTTCAAGGGATAACAACGGACGCGGTAAGCAAGGTCGATTAAATGCCATTCTAGACAAGGAAAGTAAGATGATAAAAGGTACTCTCTTAACCCAGTCGCCTAACATTAACTCTTAATACATTAAAATAAGTGCACTCTCCAAAATCCATATATTTAATTTGGGGACCAAATTCTCTTAAGTGGGGGAGGGTGTAAGACCCCTGAATTTATGTAAATAATTTTTGAATTATAAAATAATTTTCTAGAATTTATAAAGGCCTAAATATATTTATAAATAGATTTTGAGACTAATAAGTCATTAAAGGCCCATTTGTGTTAAATAATTAACCAAATCCATTTAAATAAAGTCCAAAAGGTTTAAGGTCTAAGCCCATTAAGTTTGGCCCATGTTCTAGAAGGTTATTTAGATTATTTAAGGATAAAAATAAATTATATAGATAATTATATGGATAAACGAATAAAAGAGTTTTATTAAATTGAAACTCTATACACGTCGACTGTAACGGTCCATCGGGCGACCGCCACAGCCGTGTAACGCGCCTACCCTGGACCGTTACACTCTGCGAGTTCCGTAAGTTAAAGAACTCGTGAAAAGATTGAAACTTTAGATTCTTATCTACAAGAGACCTCATTAGAACGATATGTTAAGTCACTAGGGACTCTTAGAGATCAGGTTTTTGCAGATTAAGGACTCTAGAATCGAGCTAATCCTCAAACCCTAGCTAGAACTCTATAAATAGGACCTAGTTCTGAACTGTGCGACCCTTACTTTTGGCTCGCAAGGAATCAAGGTAAGGATGTGTAATCTTGGGTAAGTTCTTTAGAAGTATTTGTTTACAATACTTTAGACTAACTCCTCTCCAAATTTCACGTCCTTAGGTCAAGAGGTCGTGGAGTTAGAGCCCAAGGAGGTAGCTAAAAAATCATAGGAAGAAGGGAACTAGGGTTCGGTGTTCAGACCATAATTGGAAGTTTGAAGCCTAGACAAGAGGTAGGTTATCTCATGAACGGCAAAAACAACTTGATAGGACTATAAGCCCCCTGGTTTGATTGAATTTCATGCATAGTAGAGCATCAATTTCATGTTTTACTAAGTTCTATGCATTACATGCATCTCTTAGCCTAATTGGAAATTTAAAAAGATGTATCTTGTCTATTTCACGGATACCCATGCATATAGATAGTCTATACTTCATTATCATGCCTAGAATAGACATGGTATTTGATTTACAAACATGATGTGAGTTGATACCTTAGGTTTTATATCGCTTTCTGTTAGCAGACTCTCTGATGCATCAGCGTAGGTCCGTCACACTCATGTAACGGCCTTACGATAGACCGTCACACCCTCTATTATATTTGGATTTCACTGTTATCTTTAACGCACTCGGACAGACGCGTTACATGCTGTAACAGCTGTTCGACAGACCGTCACCTTCACTGTGACGCACCACTGATAGACCGTCGAGACCGGTGTTCTGTCAGCCCTAAGACAGAATAAGATTTGTTAAATTTTACTTAATATTAAGCCTAGTTACCTAAGTTTTAACCTGTTATGTGACTTGAAGGTTATTTACTCATTCATGATAGGTATTGCATGGTTTGGCATCTTATTGTTACTTTAAGTTATGTTAATTTCATGAGCCCAAACTCTATAGTTTTGTAATTAGAAACATGATTTTCTGAATGATGTATTGATAGAGTTTTTATCATGATTTCACATCGTTATATGTCTATATATATTTTTTCTTCCTTATCAATAGAGTCGTTTCTATAAGTACATGGCACATACTTCGGTATGTTGACCATTAGTTCACATTTCTGCACTATAGGAACATATTCTTGGACTTGAGGACCTCTCTATTGGATATTCCTTCCAATAGACTAGGAAATCTTATTTCAAGGCCTCCATAATTCTCCGCGAGCTTGGGATTCCCACTAGGACGCCGAGTTGGTTGTACCATTAAAACCCATTAACAAGAATACACTATCGTTGTTTTTAGATTCTAGTAATGTAACAGCCTTGTATTGGACCGTCAGGCACATGTAACGGCCCAATATACGACCGTCACATTCATCTGAGGTTGAATTCTTGATTCTGGATTCAGACAAATGTAACGGTCCTATATTAGACCGTCACACAATGTAACGGCCCAGTGAATGACCGTCACATGACTTGAGTATCTCAACCCAAGGTTTGACCACGGGTTGACATTTTAATGTTTCTAGATAACCCTTGATGATCTAGAACCTATCATATTGCTTAATAGACTTAATATAATGAATGAAAGTTAAGAGAATATACTGTTATGCTGCCGATTTGTTTCCATAAGCATAGCATAGTCTAAGTCATTCTTGATCTCATATATTCAAATTTAAGCGTTCATTCATTGATTTTCATTATTTGGAATTGTTATATTCTTGGCCATACTTTACTGTTACATGCGTGGAAGTAGCTTAATTTATACCAGAAGATGCGATCGAGCACTGATTGTGTTCAAGGGCTCTATACTAGTCCCCTCGGCTGATTACCTGAAACATACTATTTTATAAACCATGGGGTATGATGCTACTGGCGTCGCATTGCGCTGGGAGTACTATTTCTATAAATAAGTGAAGATCCACGACACGACATGACATTCTTGCTTGATATTCCACAGAAATTCACGAAGCACTTGCTCATAAGCATAAGATGCTAAAGTGATGAATATGTGGCTTGCTAGTACATTCTCGATATATTCTTGTTCATGAAAGGCCAATATCATGTTCTTGTTATATTCTTGCTAGTTCGTTCTTGTTCTCATTCCATTTTATATGATTGTCTTGTTACTTTGATTTAATCGCGTGATCATCGCATTGCATGATTTTACCTTATTTCTTTAGAGCAAAAATATTAATCACTTTAATAGTGCCTTCATATTGATGCGAAGATACCTACTGGACAAGTGTGCTCATTATCTATTTCTAATCTTTTTTAGGAAATGAAAGTGAGTCGGGTTCGGATTCAGATTATTCAAGTAGCGGATCCGAGGGTGATTAAAGATGAGCGAAGACTTAGGAAGTCTATAATGTCTAGATTGAGTCAATGTAATTTTCCTATTTCTTGAGTCTAGTAGAATGAAAGATGATGGAAAGTGGTTGTATTTCGAATATTGATCATTTATGAAATAAAGTTGGAGTTTGATTAAATTCTGTGCAATTGTATTTATGTGTGTGATTGTATTGCACTCTGGTCGTTCTTGCTTGCAAGAGACTTACCATGCCGGCTGTTCGCGCTCCCGAGCGAGTCTTCCGCTGTAATAAAGGCTCGGGGCGTGACAGTTAAGTTGGTATCAGAGCCTAAGTCTCAGGACTTAGGGAAAGGAATCATGTCATAGGATAAGTCCAAGGTTTAAGGACCCCTACCTATGAACTCATGAAGAAATTCCATACCCATATGAGGATTGGGTAGAGCCCGGGATAAGATAATTAATTAGCTTTAAGGTTGATTCTCATGAGAAATAACAAGTTGTTATTTTTTTCTCTCAGGTACCCTATTTTACAAATGGCTCATCGCGTAGATTGGGATGATATGCAACAAACAGTTGCCGGCCTCACTCAGGCATTGCAAACTATAGCACAAGGTGGTGCAGGGGCAAGGGCTGGTGACCTACATCGCAACTTCCGGAGTCTAAATCCTCCGCGATTCTATGGATCCTCAAATCCTGATGAGGCAGAAAATCGGATCGATGAGATGAATAGGATATTTGACGTTATTCAATGCACTAATCAGGAGAAGGTGCGTCTAGCAACATTTCAACTAAATAAAGATGCCCGTACATGGTGGAAGTCAGTTCCGGCACCTCCGGCCGATGCACCTCATACATGGGACGGTTTTCTTACCCTATTCCGTGCCAAGTACTTTTCCGAGCATGTAAAGGAGAGAAAGGCTATGGAATTTGCCTCCTTAAAACAAGGTGCGATGTCTGTGGAAGAATATGAATTACAATTCTCTCGACTAGCACCTTATGCTTCTCACTTGATAAGCATAGATTTATTGAAAGCCAACCGATTTATGGATGGTTTAAGACCCGGATTCATCCATCAACTTGGAACTCAGAATATCCGCACCTATACCGAGATGGTTCAAAGAGCGCATCTATGTGAAAGAACCATGGAGAAAGTGGAGAGGCTCCGAGAAGAAAGGTCAAGCCGAAAACATGATAGGCAAGAAGAGAAAGAAATAGATGAGGGTGAAAACCGTCACATTAAGAGGTCCCGAAATGGGAAGGGTAACAGAAAAAGAAATGGAAATGGGAAGGATAAGAAAGTTAAAGAAGAGAAGGAGCAAGCCGTGGCACCTTGCTCATTTTGTGAAAAATTTGGGCACTCGGCAGAACAATGTTGGAAGCGTCTCGGCGCTTGTCTCAAATGTGGAAGCTGGGAACATCGCCTGCCCTTATGTCCTTTCATCAACGGATAATCTTCAAGGGATAACAACGGACGCGGTAAGCAAGGTCGATTAAATGCCATTCTAGACAAGGAAAGTAAGATGATAAAAGGTACTCTCTTAACCCAGTTGCCTAACATTAAATCTTAATACATTAAAATAAGTGCACTCTCCAAAATCCATATATTTTATTTGGGGACCAAATTCTCTTAAGTGGGGGAGGGTGTAAGACCCCAGAATTTATGTAAATAATTTTTGAATTATAAAATAATTTTCTAGAATTTATAAAGGCCTAAATATATTTATAAATAGATTTTGAGACTAATAAGTCATTAAAGGCCCATTTGTGTTAAATAATTAACCAAATCCATTTAAATAAAGTCCAAAAGGTTTAAGGACTAAGCCCATTAAGTTTGGCCCATGTTCTAGAAGGTTATTTAGTTTATTTAAGGATAAAAATAAATTATATAGATAATTATATGGATAAACGAATAAAAGAGTTTTATTAAATTGAAACTCTATACACGTCGACTGTAACGGTCCATCGGGCGACCGCCACAGCCGTGTAACGCGCCTACCCTGGACCGTTACACTATGCGAGATCCGTAAGTTAAAGAACTCGTGAAAAGATTGAAACTTTAGATTCTTATCTACAAGAGACCTCATTAGAACGATATGTTAAGTCACTAGGGACTCTTAGAGATCAGGTTTTTGCAGATTAAGGACTCTAGAATCGAGCTAATCTTCATACCCTAGCTAGAACTCTATAAATAGGACCTAGTTCTGAACTGTGCGACCCTTACTTTTGGCTCGCAAGGAATCAAGGTAAGGATGTGTAATCTTGGGTAAGTTCTTTAGAAGTATTTGTTTACAATACTTTAGACTAACTCCTCTCCAAATTTCACGTCCTTAGGTCAAGAGGTCGTGGAGTTAGAGCCCAAGAAAGTTGCTAAAAAATCATAGGAAGAAGGGAACTAGGGTTCGGTGTTCAGACCATAATTGGAAGTTTGAAGCCTAGACAAGAGGTAGGTTATCTCATGAACGGCAAAAACAACTTGATAGGACTATAAGCCCTCTGGTTTGATTGAATTTCATGTATAGTAGAGCATCAATTTCATGTTTTACTAAGTTCTATGCATTACATGCATCTCTTAGCCTAATTGGAAATTTAAAAAGATGTATCTTGTCTATTTCACGGATACCCATGCATATAGATAGCCTATACTTCATTATCATGCCTAGAATAGACATGGTATTTGATTTACAAACATGATGTGAGTTGATACCTTAGGTTTTATATCGCTTTCTATTAGCAGACTCTTTGATGCATCAACGTAGGTCCGTCACACTCATGTAACGGCCTTACGATAGACCGTCACACACTCTGTTATATTTGGATTTCACCGTTATCTCTAACGCACTCGGACAGACGCGTTACATACTGTAACGGCTGTTCGACAGACCGTCACCTTCACTGTGACGCACCACTGATAGACCGTCAGAGACCGGTGTTCTGTCAACCCTAAGATAGAATAAGATTTGTTAAATTTTACTTAATATTAAGCCTAGTTACCTAAGTTTTAACCTGTTATGTGACTTGAAGGTTATTTACTCATTCATGATAGGTATTGCATGGTTTGGCATCTTATTGTTACTTTAAGTTATGTTAATTTCATGAGCCCAAACTCTATAGTTTTGTAATTAGAAACATGATTTTCTGAATGATGTATTGATAGAGTTTTTATCATGATTTCACATCGTTATATGTCTATATATATTTTTTCTTCCTTATCAATAGAGTCGTTTCTATAAGTACATGGCACATACTTCGGTATGTTGACCATTAGTTCACATTTTTGCACTATAGGAACATATTATTGGACTTGAGGACCTCTCTATTGGATATTCCTTCCAATAGACTAGGAAATCTTATTTCAAGGCCTCCATAATTCTCCGCGAGCCTGGGATTCCCACTAGGACGCCGAGTTGGTTGTACCATTAAAACCCATTAACTAGAATACACTATCGTTATTTTCTGATTCTAGTAATGTAACGGCCTTGTATTGGACCGTCAGGCACATGTAACGGCCCAATATACGACCGTCACATTCATCTGAGGTTGAATTCTTAATTCTGGATTCAGACAAATGTAACGGTCCTATACTAGACCGTCACACAATGTAACGGCCCAGTGAATGACCGTCACATGACTTGAGTATCTCAACCCAAGGATTGACCAAGGGTTGACATTTCAATGTTTCTAGATAACCCTTGATGATCTAGAACCTATCATATTGCTTAATAGACTTAATATAATGAATGAAAGTTAAGAGAATATACTGTTATGCTGCCAATTTGTTTCCATAAGCATAGCATAGTCAAAGTCATTCTTGATCTCATATATTCAAATTGAAGCGTTCATTCATTGATTTTCATTATTTGGAATTGTTATATTCTTAGCCATACTTTACTGTTACATGCGTGGAAGTAGCTTAATTTATACCTGAAGATGCGATCGAGCACTGATTGTGTTCAAGTGCTCTATACCAGTCCCCTCGGCTGATTGTCGGAAACATACTATTTTATAAACCATGGGGTATGATGCTACTGGCGTCGCATTGCGCTGGGAGTACTATTTCTATAAATAAATGAAGATCCACGACACGACATGACATTCTTGCTTGATATTCCACAGAAATTCACGAAGCACTTGCTTATAAGCATAAGATGCTAAAGTGATGAATATGTGGCTTGCTAGTACATTCTCGATATATTCTTGTTCATGAAAGGCCAATATCATGTTCTTGTTATATTCTTGCTAGTTCGTTCTTGTTCTCATTGCATTTTATATGATTGTCTTGTTACTTTGATTTAATCGCGTGATCATCGCATTGCATGATTTTACCTTATTTCTTTAGAGCAAAAATATTAATCACTTTAATAGTGCCTTCATGTTGATGCGAAGATACCTACTGGGCAAGTGTGCTCATTACCTATTTCCAATCTTTTTTAGGAAATGAAAGTGAGTCGGGTTCAGATTCGGATTATTCAAGTAGCGGATCCAAGAGTGATTAAAGATGAGCGAAGACTTAGGAAGTCTATAATGTCTAGATTGAGTCCATGTAATTTTCCTATTTCTTGAGTCTAGTAGAATGAAAGAGGATGGAAAGTGGTTGTATTTCGAATATTGATCATTTATGAAATAAAGTTGGAGTTTGATTAAATTCTGTGCAATTGCATTTATGTGTGTGATTGTATTGCGCTCTGGTCGTTCTTGCTTGCAAGAGGCTTACCATGCCGGCTGTTCGCGCTCCCCGAGTGAGTCTTCCGCTGTAATAAAGGCTCAGAGCGTGACAACTCCTCAGCCTGCTAAAATCGAAGATGGTAAAGAAGGTCCATTACTGCGGGATAAGATGAAGAAGGCCTACTCTTTCCCGAAGGAGAAGACCAGGATCTTGTTTGACTGGGTCACCCAGTATGATAAGGTCACCCTGCCTGAGCCAAAGAGGTCGGAGGACCTGAAGAGAATAGACAGCCTGAGATTTTGCCCTTACCACCAGATGCTGGGCCATCCGATTGAAGACTGTTATGTTTTCAAGGATATTATCAAAGGCATGGTGAGAAAAGAAGAGATACAGTTGGGGGAGTACAAGGTTGACCCTCCACAGCCACATGGGGCGCCTCTGAGAAGAGCCACGGTCAACATGGTCTCTCTATATCAGGCATTGCCTGTGGAGACTGCAGAAGCCAGCACTCAACATACCTATGAAGCATGCTTTCTGGCCCCAATAAAAGAACAAGAGGGATGGCATCAAGTCCCTACAAGAACCAAAAAGAAGGGCACGTCTCACCCAACAGTGAGGGCACATATTCGTGGTATCACACCACGACCCCGTTTTCTGGCGGCAACACCTGTGTGGACCAATCCACCAGCAGCTATCAGAATACCTACCCACAATCGGAGGAGGCAGACTCCATTGCCAGTGGTCAAGGAAATTAGTCCAGAGGCCCGATGGCTACAAGACTACATAAATGGGATAGATGAATATGTAGAGCCAGAACTAGAACCTTTACTAGTATGGGATCATGTCCCATGGCAGGAACTAGAGCAGCTTTCACTAAAGTAGGAAGAGGTAGCTGACAAAGCATCAGACAAGGATGGCAGCCTGTTCTGGGGGCAGGCACCAACCGAAGAAAAGAAAAGAAGATGAAGAAAGAGAAGAAGGGCCAGCAAGGGTACAAAGAGCATAATCCTTTCTTGCAATACCCTCTCTGCTCTGTTCAATTTGTCTGGTGAGGAGGATGAAGAAGAGATATGCTTCGCACCCGCCGCCAAGGAAAGCCAGGCTGAAGCTGTAACTGCTGCACATGCAACTCGGTCATGCCAAAGATGGGGGCGTCAGCTACCCACCAACCACAACATTATCTTCAGGGGGGAACAACCCTATAAGATACCCCCTCCAGAGGTCAGGGGAGCCAAAATCCCTCCTCCGTCAAGCCTGTACAATCAAAGTGGGGGCAGCACTATCGCCCCTTCCTTCCTAGAATTTCTGAAGATGTCAAATGGGAAGCAGCCGTGCCAGGATGCTAAACCAACAACTGGGGGCACTCGCCCGCAGCTCCAGCAACCTTCCGGATTGCCGGATGAAGAAGAAGCTTGCCCGGAGGCGGCTGATGAGGGACAGCAAAGAGATGAACCCAAGCAGAAGGGTACAGCCTCAAAGCCCGATGAAGCAGGCCCATCATGGGCCACAGTCCAAGACTCTCCCAAGCCCAAATGGGCAGAAGAAATGAAACTATCCAATGTTCGAGCAGGAAGTCGGGTAGTCAAATTATTAAAGAAGCTCTCGATGAGATTCATTATCTGGGAAATCCTCTCTCTAAGTGAAGAGACCCAGCAGGTGATCATTACTGCTCTGCAGACGCCTGCTCAATATGAAACCTGCCTGGCTGAAGCACTGCCAAAGGCCAGCATGACCTTCACTCAGGAGGACATGTTGCTCCCCACTACCAGCCACAACAGACCGCTGTATATGTGGGGGCATCTGAATGGCCGGGAGTTGAACAGAATCATGGTGGATCCCGGGGCGGCTGTCAACATCCTTCCCTACAGGATATATGAGAGGCACTACTTCAACGTGCGCCTCCAAAAAGTCAGAGATATGCATATCATCGGCTTCAACCAAAAGTGTGAGGTGTCGCTAGGAGTAGCGGAATTCACACTCACTCTAGCAGACTTTGTCACGAGAGTGTAGTTTCATGTCATCGATTCCCGCACCTCGTACAAGGCGCTGCTCGGCCGCCCTTGGCTACATGAGAACATGGTGGTGCCTTCCACGCTCCACCAGTGCATCAAATATAGCCTGGATGGGAAGGAGGAAAGGGTATTTGCTGATCTCCACCCATTCGAAGTTTTTGAGTGTCACTTGGCGGATGCCCCTCTATATGTAGAACGGTCGTAGAAGACCCTTGAAGTCAAGACCCCTTCCAGCACATCAAAAGGCACCTCCGGTGCCGAATGGTTCCCCCCACCGCCGCGTGGGTATGTTAATCCTAAGACGGTCTCACACATCACCGCCACCGAGAACGTGGGCAGGGTAGCGCCTCCCGCTATCTACCCCGAAGATAATGAAGCCAAGGTCGACTAGCAACACGGCCACATCGGGATCCCGGAAGGACTTACCAAGCCAATTCTCGGTCTTGATAATATCACTATCGAACCTTTCAAGGCTTGGGAGGTGGCACAGATAGATGGCCCCGACAGCTTGTTTTACACAGTAGAGGAGAATCCTACACAAGAGGATATTGATTGTCATCTGCTTGAAGATATAGAAAACCCATCAGTTCCTGTACAGGGGTTGACATTTGTAACAAGTCGAATGGCCAAGATGTTCCAGAAGCAGCACATCCCCTCTGGCCAGCCTCGCAAGAAGAAAGAAGCATTGCATAAGCTGTGGTATCCCCCAAACCTAGATAAAGAAATGAGACGTGTCTCTCAACACCCAGGGTTGGGCTTTAACCTCGAGGAATACTATTATAGCGGACGTTATGAAGTGGATACGATTTCCACTTTCTACCCAACCGAGGATAACTCACCGGGGGCAACTTTCGATGAACACCCAGCAGAAGCTGAATACACTGAACCAGCTCAACCAAGAGGTCTGGAATCAGAAGCCATATTCCCCTGCCGGTGCTGGGAACATGTCTATCCTGAAGAAGCGGCTCTTCAAGCCAAATTCGACACGGCTAGTAGTAGCGAAGCTGAAGATACCGAGGAAGCAGAGTTGCCTCCCTCCAATGACCCTCCTAGGATGATGATGTCAGCACTTCTCGAACCAATCAGGGAAGCTTCTTCCAAACATGATGAAGAGATGAATGCTCCTAGAAAAGAAAATGTCACCTCCACTGAAGATATGGTGATCGAGGAGGGCGGGACCTTCTCACCTTGTACCACGGAGTTGCAGAGCTGCTCTACCTCAATGGAAAACAATCACCAGTCTTTAACGAATGCAAGCCCGTCAGTAGGGGATGAGGGAATCGACTCACCCCTCGGATATACAGTTGAGGTAGATTTGCTGGCAAAGCAATTCACGCAGCCCATACCGGTCGAACTAGAGGTTCCTGATCAAGCTCAGATGAGGCAGAATGAAGAAATCGAGGTCCTCGACCTCGAAGATGATATACCTGACTTTGTCGACCTCCAGCCGGCACCCCCGGAGATAGAAGATGGGGGCCAAGCCACGATCAATGAACTGATAGAAATTAACCTGGGAGACGAGGATGACCCCATGCCGACCTTCCTCAGTGCCCAGTTATCTACTAAAGAATAGAGGCTGTACACCCAGCTACTGTAAGAATATCGGGATTGCTTCGCCTGGACCTACAAAGAAATGCCAGGACTGAGCCCTGCAGTCTCACAGCATGAGCTAGCAATAAGCCCTGAAGCCGAACCGGTGAAACAACCGCCGTGGCGCATGAGGCCAGAGCTCATTACTCAAATCTGCAAAGAAGTTGACAAGCTCATTGATGTGGGCTTCGTCAAAGAAAATCAATATACCTCGTGGCTAGCTAACATTGTGCCTGTGAAGAAGAAGAATGGACAGATCCAGATATGTGTTGACTTCCGAGATCTGAATAAAGCCTGCCCCAAAGATGACTTTCTGGTGCCAATAACGGAGGTCATGATAGATGCAACAACCGGCCATGTGGCCCTATCATTCATTGATGGGTCATCCGGCTACAACCAAATATGGATCGCGGAGCATGACCGGGTCCACACTACCTTCCGAACCCCCAAAGGCATTTATCATTACAAGATGATGCCGTTCGGATTGAAGAATGCCGGCGCAACTTATCAGCTGGCGATGACGAGAATATTTGATGAGCTACTCTACCATAAGGTCGAGTGCTACATAGATGACATGGTAGTCAAGACCAGGAAGAAAGAAGACCATCTGCAGGACCTCCGAGTTATCTTCCAGAGGCTAAGGCAGTACGAATTAAAGATGAACCCCATGAAGTGTGCGTTCGGAGTATCGAGCGAAAAGTTCTTGGGTTTCATTGTCAGATATCGGGGGATTGAGATAGACCCCGCAAAGATCAAGGCGATCCAGGAGCTACCTTCACCAAGGAACCTCTCCGAGCTGAGATCTCTTCAAGGCCGCTTGGCATATATCCGGTGGTTCATATCCAACTTGTCAGGGCGATGCCAGCCCTTTCACAAGCTAATGATGAAGGATGTGCCCTTTTAGTAGGACAAGGAATGCCAGACAGTCTTTGGCAAGCTGAAGGATTATCTGAAGACTCCTCCAGTGCTGGGCGCACCGGTGAAAAGACGGCTACTGGTTCAATACATAGAAGCCACGTAAAACTCTTTGGGGGCAATGCTAGCCCTGAACAATGAAGAAGGGAAAGAGCAAGCCCTCTACTACCTGAGCCGAAGAATGGTCAGAACTGAGGAGAGGTACACCTATATCGAAAAGATCTGCCTAGCACTAGTCTTCGCAGTCAAGAAGCTTTGGCACTATATGCTATCACACGAAGTTAAGCTGATTTCCAAGGAGGATCCGCTTAAATACATCATGTCTCAACCGGCACTCAAGGGCCGCCTAGGCAAATGGGCGGTGATTCTTATGGAGTATGATATCTCTTATGTGCTGCAAAGGGCCGTTAAAGGTAAAGCCATCGCAGACTTCTTTGCTGAGCACCCATTTCCAGATGATTGTCCGCTTGAGCCAGAGCTTCCTAAAGATGAGACCCTGGAAGCCAGCCAAGTGCAGCCCTCCTTGTGGCAGCTATACTTTGACGGCGCATCCAAAATTGACACCCCAACGACTGGATCAACCAGAGTCAGGGCATGGGCAGGCATAGTCCTGAAGTCTCCAAAAGGAGAAGTCATATATACATCCTGTTCAATAAGCAAGCCTTGCACAAATAATGAAGCAGAATATGAAGCCCTCATAATCGGGTCATAGATTGCTCTATCCATGGAGATCCAGATGTTGGAAGCATTCGGAGATTCCATGCTAGTTATAAAATAGCTGGAAGGAGAGTTCGACGTGCAGAAGCAAGAACTCCTTCCTTATTATCATCTGGCACTCCGTCTGATGACAAGATTCTATTTCATTAGCATCAAGCACATCAACCGAGGATAGAATGCTCAGGCGGATGCCCTCGTAAAGTTGGCCAGTTCTTTGGCAGTCCCGCCAGATATAAGCCTGAATATAACAGTAATCAACCGGTGGCAGGTCCTCAGTGTGACAGAAACCTTAGCCGATGAACAAGCAAAATAGTTGGCAGTTGTAGAAGGAATCCATCAGTCCCATTGGTGGGAGCACCTCCTACGTTGGTTCCAACACCAACAACTCCCAAAAGAAAAAGAACAAAGAATGAAGCTTCTAAGAGTCAAAGACTCTTATGAAATGAGGAATGAAACGTTATTCCGAATAATGGCAGATGCCCGAAAGAAGATTTTACTTCACTGCTTATCTCTAGGGAAAGCCGGGCAAGTAATGCAAGAAGTTCATGCTGGGCCAGTCGGGGCACACCAGGCCGGTCTAAAAATGAAAATTGAAATAAAGAAATTGGGCTACTACTGGCCCTCTATGTTTGACGATTGCTGCAAGTTCACCAAAGCCTGTCAGAGGTGTCAAGAACATGCCACTGTGTCAAGAAGGCCACCTGTGCCACTACATCCTACCATCCCAAGTTGGCCGTTTGCTCAATGGGGTACGGACGTGGTAGGGCCACTGCCAGCATCTTCATCGGGATGCAAATATATCTTAGCCGCTACAGATTACTTCTCCAGATGGGCGGAGGCAATAGCACTAAGAGAAGTGACATGAGAATTGGCCACCAGATTCTTCCGGCAGAATATAATATTCCTGCTTGGAGTCCCCAGCCGAATCATCTCTGACATTAGTAATCACTTCAAGAATTAGAAGGTGTACTGACTGGCCGACAAGTACAAGATTGATTGGAGAGCATCCTCCCCCTACTACCCTCAAGCCAATGGACTTGCAGAAGCCTTCAATAAAACGCTATGCACCCTGCTGGTGAAGACTGTCAAGGCTAACAAAAGAGACTAGGAAGAAAGAATGTATGAAGCACTTTGGGCTTACCGCACAGTCTACAAATCCCCGACTGGCTGCTCACCGTACTCCCTCGTGTACGGGTCGGAGGCTGTAGTGCCAATTGAATTAGAGGTCCCCTCACTGTGAGTCACCATCCAACATGGGTTGGTTAGCAGCGATCAGACAAACATGGAAAGAAGATTGGAGGAGCTCGCCGAGCTCGAAGGAAAGCGCCTCCGTGCGCAACAAAATATCCAACTCTACCAAGCTCGCATGGCCCGTGCTTTCGATAAGCTGGTCAAGGGTCGAGAATTCAAGAGGGTGACCTAGTAATGGTCAAAAGAAGAGAGGTGATGGCCTCCAACCCCAAAAGGAAGTTGGTTGAAAATTGGGTTGGACCATACGTCGTCCGCCGAGTATATGAAGGGGGTGCGTATGTCCTTGTAGACCACAAAGGAGTCGTCCGGTTCTCTCCCCTTAATGGAAAGCATATGAAGTTATATCACACAGCTCAACTGGCATTCCAGGAATGACCGAGACCTACCTTGGCCTAGTGGCACTCCGCCCTGGCCGAGCTCTCAAAAAATATATATAAATGATAATATATGATACAAATATTGCCATTACGGGTCTTACACCCAAATTGGCATGAAATCTATCCTTTACGTTAGCATTTCCTTCTTGCTAATAAACAAACTCCTTTTCCGATGCACGACTTCGTGTCCTAGCTGACTCTTCTACAATATTGCCATTACGGGCCTTACGCCCGAATCAGCACAAAATCTATCCTTTGCGTTAGCATTTCCTTCTTGCTAACGAGTAAACCCCTTCTCCAACGCAAGACTTCGTGTCCAAGCTGACTCTTCTACAACATCGCCATTGTGGGCCTTACGCCCAAATCGGCATAAAATATATCCTTTGCGTTAATATCACCTTCTTACTAACAAATAAACCCCTTTCCCGGCGGAAGACTTCGTGTCCTAGCCGACTCTTCTACAACATCGCCATTGCGGGCCTTACGTCTGAATCGGCATAAAATCTATCCTTTATGTTGGCATTACCTTCTTGCCAGCGAATAAACCCTCGTTGTCGGCAAAAGACTCCGCGTCTTAGTTGACCCTCACATAATATCACCAATACGGGCCTTACGCCCGGATTGGTTAAAGCTCCTCCTTTGCGCTAGCATTGTTCCTCTGCCAACGAATAAACTACTTTTACTGGCATAAGACCCTGTGTCTCAGTCAATAGCTGTCCGCCATCACCGAGGGTCTAACATCACATGTTGACCTATCTGCAATTCCTGTCAGATGAACCAAAAAAGAGAGAAAAGAAAAGAATGGGGCTTAAAATAGTGGTGCACCGTCGGCCTTGCTCCTACGTCAGGACAAGGGCAAAAATGGCTATAACCCAGCTGTGGCGAAAACCCGAAAGGGCACCGCAGGCAAAATTGAGTACCCCGCCACGTGAAAACCCGAAAGGGGGCGTGGGCAAAAGCAAGAGGGGGCTGGCTTCGGCGAAAACTCGAGAGGGCTCTTAAGCCAGTAATGTGGTAATTTAAAGTTCCTCTTCACCCTCATCTCAATGAAACTCCGGAAGGGATGATCACCATAAGTCCCGCTAGAGACCCTTTTTCCTCAACACCCTTCGACCCTTGTCATCATCGGCAAGATCGGTCCCCATCCTTGCGACCCTTTCTATCATCGATAAGATCGGTCGACATTTTCCTTTAACCTGGACCTTCCGTCCTCGTTAATGAATAAACCTATGTCTTGCTTCGGCATTTAACCTATGTCGATGAATAAACTTGTGTTCGACCCTTTGCCATCATCGGCAAGACTGGTCAACATTTTCCCTTAACTTGGACCTTACGTCCTCATTAATAAACCCATCCTTTGCTATGGCATTCGCCCAATGTCAATGAATAAGCCACTCTCGACCCTTACCATCATCGGCAAGACCGGTCGATATTCCCTTAACTTGGACCCTCCGTCCTTGTTAATGAATCTGTTCTTGCTTCGGCATTCAACCAGTGTCGACGCACAAACCTGTGCTCGGCCCTTTCCATCACCAGCAAGGCCACTCAGCATCTCAATAGCCCGGATCCCTCATCCGTTGATAACAAACGAGTCCGCGTTCATCCCGAATTCGTTCCGTTCATCAAAAAAAATTGAAATGAGGCTTAAAATAGAGGTACCTTGTCGGACTTGTTCCTATATCAGGACAAGGGCAAAAATGGCTATAACCCGACTGTAGCGAAAACCCAAAAGGGCGTCGCAAGCAAAATCGGGTACCCCGCCACGTGAAAAACCGAAAGGGCGTGTGGGCAAAAGCAAGAGGGGGCTGGCTTCGGTGAAAACCCGAAAGGGCGCTTAAGTCAGTAAAGTGATAATTTAAAGTTCCCAACCTACTTCTGACCCCTGTCATCATCGGTAGGATCGGTCAACCTCCTTCCGACCCTTCTCATCATCGGAAAGATCAGTCAACCTTCCTTTTGACCCTTGTCATCATCGGCAAGCTCGGTCAATCTCCTTGCGACCCTTGTCATCATCGGCAAGATCGGTCGACCTACATTTAACCCTTGTCATCATCAACAAGACCGGTCAACCTCCTTGCGACCCTTGTCATCATCGGCAAGATCTGTCAACCTTCCTTGCGACCCTTGTCATCATCGGCAAGATCAGTCAACCTTCCTTGCGACCCTTGTGATCATCGGTAAGATCGATCAATTTCCTTGCGACCCTTGTCATCATCGGCAAGATCGGTCAATCTCCTTGCGACCCTTGTCATCATCGGCAAGACCAGTCAACCTCCTTGCGACCCTTGTCATCATCGGCAAGATCAGTCAAACTTCCTTGCGACCCTTGTCATCATCGGCAAGATCGGTCGACCTACATTTGACCCTTGTCATCATCGGCAAGATCGGTCAATCTCCTTGCGACCCTTGCCATCATCGACAAGATCGGTCGACCTTCCTAGTGACCCTTTGTAATGCCCTGGATCTTGATGGATCTTCGTTGGATCTTTCGGGTCTATTTTCGGATTGGTTTCGTTGAGTTTCGGTTCGCTTTTGTGGCTTCCGAGTTGAGTTTGACGACCCGTGTGGGTTTCTCTAACGTACTAGTTACGGAACCCTATGGTGAGTTTGTTTGTCAATTCTCGAGCTCGTGGATGCTGCAGCGACGATGTACTCGTCGAGCCGGTCATTTCGACTATTTTTGCGTATTTTTCTGAATTTGTGCATTTTCGGCGCATTTTCAGAATTTCTGGAAATTAGGAAAATTTCCTAATTTCTTTCTTTTTCTTTTCCTCTTCCTCTCTCTTCCCTCATTTGGCCGCGACCGTCTCTCTCTCCCGTTTTCTCTCGTTCTCCCTCCTTCTCGCTTCCGGCTGCAGACGGAGCGGTGCAGGAGCTGGGCGACGATGCCGTGGAGTTGGATTGGTGCACGATGAGGCGAGGATCAGATCGATTCTGGCGCGATCCCGTACGGTGGATTCAAAGCCGGTGAAATCGGTTCGCGAGTGGTTTTCGGCGTGGTTTAGTCCTTTCGGGGCACGGTTTCTTCGGTGGAGGTAGGGTGACGGATCCTTACTTCGTCCTCTTCATTTTCCCTGCCATTGCACGGCGTTCGGCTAGGAAACGAGCGTGTTTGGGCTTGTTTTGCCTAAACCGTGATTTTCGTGGTTTTTAGGGTCGGTCGGTAAACGGTGACCATTTGCGGCGTAGTTAGTTTCTAAATGACCGCAGGGATGTTAGAATCCCATCCACGTTGATTTCGTGCGATTTGGTGTTCATTCGAGGCCGGTAGAAGCCCGGGAACCTCGGTGACCCACGTTGGGTTGATTTGTCTAAATCGCCCGGATCTTGTGTTTTTCATGTTGCATGTGGGGTTTGAAGTTCCCTGGTGTTGTCTTTTGTCGTTGCGGTGTGTTTCCCCTGCGTTTCGGCGTGAATGGGGTGTGGAACGGGCCGATCCGGCCATTCCTATGTTTTCCCGCCGTAACCGAAGTGGCGGTCATGCCAGCGACCGTTACTTGATTTAGCGGCCCTACGACTGACCGTTGTTTGGTCTGTGTTGTTTTTAGCTCTTTTGCTTCTGGGTAAGCGACGGCCCCAGGATGGAGCATTATTTCCATGTAACGCCCCAGTGCCTGGCCGTTACTTTCCTTCTTGTCATTTTGTGTTGAGGTTAAGTCGGTTGATCTAACGCACTGGACCCAGTGCGTTAGATGGAAGCGGCGCGCCTTGCCCAGGCCGTTGCTTGCCAGTTGACTGACGTTGACTCGTTGAGGCGGTGCCTTCAACGGTCGGAGCCTCATCCGTTGTTTGAGAGTAACGGTGGAGCCCCTGGCCGTTACTTTCTGCTTTGGCAGAGCTGGGTTTGCTGCACCGTTGGATGTGACGGTGGGGACCCTGTGCGTCGTTAGTGAGTAACGCGCATGCCTCTGTCCGTCGTTTACTGTTTGTGCTGGGTTGAGGGTGGCCATGCCGTTGAAGTAACGGATGGGCCCCTGCGCGTCGTTTGGAATGCGACGGCCCTCTCCTGCCGCGTCGTTTTGCTGTAACGCGCCTGGCGTTGTGCGTTACATCGCTTTGGTTTGGGTGGCTGTGCACGTTGTGAGTAACGCGCCATCCCCCGTGCGTCATTTGCTTGTAACGCGCCTAGAGCCGTGCGTTACTTGGCTTTTGTGTGCTTTGTAGGTTGTTAGGGTGGTGTGAGTGACGGCCTGGTGTCCGTCCGTCGTTTGGGAAATAACGGCCCTGACCTGGACCGTCACTTGCTAGTAGCGGTCTAGGGCTGGTGCGTTATTTGCCTTGTGCCTTGGTTTTCCGCCCGATGATTCTGTGTGTCATGGCTTGTCCTTGTGGTCTGTCCGTTGTCCCGTGGATGTCTCTTGATGTCCTATGAGGGTTAAGACTACGTTGTAAGGTGGCCAAGAGTCTTCTTACTTGTGGTAGGACTCTTGATCCTACTCTTGTATGCTGTTGTTGTTTGGTTTCGGTCAACCCGGTTTGACCCAGTGGTTGACGTGTGACCTTGTTTGTGCGTGTCTTGGCGGTTCTGTCCTGTCCGAGACACTGCTTCTGGATGCTTTGAGGTGTTGTTCTACCTCGGTTTGCATGTCCAGCTGTGCTGAGGGTTCTTGGTGTTTCCCTCAGGTCTCCGTGTGTTGTTTTCTGCGGAGCGTGGTTTTTCTGGCCTAGGATTAGACCGATTGGCGGCTTGTTCCGCTGTTTGTGACGATCTTGCCTTTGAGTCGTTCGACTCAGGATCGTTACATAGGAGGTCTAGTTACTCGTCCTGAGTTGTCGGCAGTGGCGATGCTGCCATTTGGTGCTTCGAAGTACGTGTTGATGGGCGTGGTCGCCTGTTTGTACTTCGGCACTTGTGTTTGAGCTTCTGTGTCGTGTGAAGCCTCCACTTGTTGTTGCTCTAAGGTCTGTTGAGTGCCGTCCTGCTTGCGGAAAGCAGAGGAGTGTTTCCCATTGAGCGGTTGTAGCTGGTTCCGCGGGCTCCTGGCCAAACGGTAGCGTCCTACCGAGGGAGAATACTAGCTAGAGGACCTAGCTTTGGGCTAGAGTCAGTGTGTGCACACGTGGTCAGGGACTAAGGACTTACGTCGACGGGCGTGACCCTGACTAGTTACTTGTTTTGTTGTTCCTGTTTGGTTCAGCTTGTGCCTATGTCTCTGCTGTTGTTGTAGCAGTACTGTAGGCGAGACACTTGAGGTGCGGCATAAGACGTCAGTGGACGCAGCTGGCTTTCTAAGGGGGTGCTTCCGTCACGTGACGCGTAGCTCTTCGCGTTTTCTCGCGCGTTGTGACCTTTGTGAGTTGCCCGTTCGTGGCTGCACTCGGGGTCAGTGTGTTGTTGTCCGCACGATGTTCTGTTCGTGCGTGGGGCTGTGTGCACGATGTTTCCGGTCGTGTACATGTTTGTTTGGCGTCTGTCTAGGTCTTGTCTAGACCTAGATTGTTTGGGGCTGGTTAACAGACTGGTGTACCCTTCTGTGAGAGTTCAGGGTCAACCATCTGTTGCCTTTTGTTTGGAGTAGTTTGGGGTGCCGAGGTTAGTTCGGTAGCCGCTTGTTTGGTGCGGGTTCTCACCCTCTCCTGCGTGTTCCCTACTCCTACTTCCCGTCTGTTCCTTTACAGCTTTGTAGTGTAGCTTTCCTGCGTTTGTTGCTGCTTCCGTTGCCTTCGCTTTGTGCGCTGTCCAGTGGGGATCCGCGTGACCCCTACTGAGTTTCTGTTGAGACTCACCCCTGCTGCTTTTCAGGTGGGTTTCGCCGTCTGCCTCTGCTGTTCTTGGTGGAGCGCTCTCTTGCTGTTGTAGCTGCCAGCCGTACCTGCGTCGGGTTTCTCCCGACTTCTGCGTACGTTTCTTTCTGTCTGACTGTACTGTGCTAGACTTGTTGTCTTTCCTTTGGGCTGGACTCTGTGTATAATTGTAATTGTTGAAATTATTAATGAAAATGTAATTTTATTTCTGCTACTTTAGCAATCCAATCTAATGAAATTGCTTACTGTTATATCTCTGTGGCTTCAATGTACTCTACACATGCCTTTTATCCCTTCGGCGCTTTCCCGCACTTGGGAGGCCTCGCGGGTCCCTCATGGTATCACGTGTATTCGGTATTTATACCGGGTGCACCGGGTATCCGGATCCGGGTCGCCACAGGTGGTATCGGAGCAGTGTTCTGAGATGTTCGGAATTCTTTTCTGAGCTATCAGAGCGTTGTTGTGTGAAGTACATGGAAATCCGAGATATACAGTTTCCAGAGTCCTTAGGCCCAGTACAGTCTCTTGCTGGCGTAGCTGTTGCGATGTTTATCGCGGTGCTTCTTGCGTGTGGTCTTGTATGTGCTTGGTTGGCACTGTACGAGATGGTTTTTGCTCTCGTCTGGATATGACGATGTGCTTCGTTCGTTTTGAAGTTGGTCTCGATCGTGTTGCGCTTGGCAGTGTTTGTCGGTTGGCATGAACCTGCTGTGCATTGTTCGAGCTGTTTTCTGTATTTTGCTCAGGTAGCTTATGACTTTTAGCGTTGGTGTGATGGCCATGCACGTTCTTACGTTGCTTTGGTTGTCCCAGCTTGAGTTTGTGTAGCTTCTGATGCATTGTTGTTTTGGTTATTTCGTTGTCGTGTTGCCTCGATTGAGAAGTTGCTCGAGTGAACCTAGGATTTTCCCTTCCTGGTGAGCTGCTGTTGTTGAGCTTGTTGCTTCTCGTCCTTCGTGGTGATGCTTTTCCGAAGTTGGCCTTGGATTTGCTGTCTTAGTGTTGCCTTTGTCCTGTGTCTGCTTAAGTGTAGACATCTTTATTTTGAGTCTGATCTGCTCCTTGTTGTACGGTTGCTTGGCTTTGGACTCCGTAATGGTGTTAAGAGCTGTTGTGTACCGTAGTTGTCGTGCTGTGTCTAACGGCCGATGTGTTGTGAAGGCTCATTTATTGTGTCGGGACGTGAAGGTAAGCTGAGATTGATGCTTTCCTTGTGCTTTGCGCTGAAGCTGGTGCTCTTCTCTTGTTGCACTTAGGCTCCTTGTGTTCGGTTATTCGCTGGATTGGTGCTCGTGGCGTTTGAATTGCGATCTTGTTGATTGCGATGGCGCTGGTGTGTGCTGAGATGCGATTTCCGATGTTGTTCTGTTGCATGTGCGTGTTGTTGAGAGTACCGGTGTTGTGTGTGGGTTGGCTACCCACTTGTCGAGAGGTTCTTTCTTTCTCGATGTGACTTCATCTTGGCTTCTCGTGCCTTGATGTCGTCAGTTGCCGTGCCTTTGTTCGTGGTTTTCTTGTGTTGGCATTGGCATGTGCGAGTGTTGGGGAATTTGTCGGCGTTCCTTGCTGATTGAGTACCTTATGCTCTGTGTTTTCCTTCTTGGGTGTTGTGCTCTTGAGGCGTGTTGCTAGTCCTTGAGTTGCGTTCCCCGAGATTGTTGTCGTTTCTTGTTGTTGTGGGTCTTCTCTTGGTGAGCAGTCTGATGCGTAACCCGTTCTTGTGTGGTTGTGTGCTCAGCTGTTCTTGTGCCTTGTTGTGACCCTGCTTGCAGATGTGTTTCTTGGCACTGCGTGTTGTGCGGAGCCGGAATTCTGCAGGTGCTGCCGTTGTGTTGTTTGAGTGCTGTTTCCTTATGATTTTGTGTTCTTGTCTTGGACCATGGTCTTGTCAGTTGGCTTTGCTGTGCTCCCTTTTCCTTAGTGGAGTTAGCTTGCGACTTGATCAGATGTGCTATCTGGGTGAGTGCTAACTTGATTGTGCTTGTGGTCCAGTGGTGTTGTTGTCGTTGGTGTTCTGTGCGCAAGTGTCCCCTGTTGACTTTGGCACTGGAGCCGACGATGTGGTCGAGCTGTCAGCTGTGAGGACTGTGTCTCCTTGTGTAAGTTACTACTTGCCGTGTTGCTGTTGTGTTTTTCGGTTGTCTGTTGTTGTGGCTGTCGTGTCTCCTGCCCTGTGAGACGTAAACGACGTCGCCCTTGCTTCGGAGGTGTCAGATGTGTTCACTTTGGTGCCGTACTCGTGCTGTGGACTTGCTGTCTTGGAAGCTAGAGTGTGTACCTGTAATTGTGGTCTGACGCTGTTCCTCTGAGCCGTGTTTTCTGAGATTTGTGTCGTTGGGTTGTTCTTCCCTGCTTCTCCTTTATTAGTCCTTAATTTCGAGGGTGAAATTTCTTAAAGGAGGGGAGGATGTAATGCCCTGGATCTTGATGGATCTTCGTTGGATCTTTCGGGTCTGTTTTCGGATTGGTTTCGTTGATTTTCGGTTCGCTTTTGTGGCTTCCGAGTTGAGTTTGACGAGCCGTGTGGGTTTTTCTCACATACTAGTTACGGAACCCTACGGTGAGTTTGTTTGTCAATTCTCGAGCTCGTGGATGCTGCAGCGACGATGTACTCGTCGAGCCGGTCGTTTTGACTATTTTTGCGTATTTTTCTGAATTTGTGCATTTTCGGCGCATTTTCGGAATTTCCAGAAATTAGGAAAATTTCCTAATTTCTTTCTTTTTCTTTTCCTCTTCCTCTCTCTTCCCTCGTTCGGCCGCGACCGTCTCTCTCTCCCGTTTTCTCTCGTTCTCCCTCCTTCTCGCTTCCGGCTACAGACGGAGCGGTGCAGGAGCTGGGCGACGATGCCGTGGAGTTGGATTGGTGCGCGATGAGGCGAGGATCGGATCGATTCTGGCGCGATCTCGTACGGTGGATTCAAAGCCGGTGAAATCGGTTCGCGAGTGGTTTTCGGCGTGGTTTAGTCCTTTCGGGGCACGGTTTCTTCGGTGGAGGTAGGGTGACGGATCCTTACTTCGTCCCCTTCGTTTTCCCTGCCATTGCACGGCGTTCGACTAGGAAACGAGCGTGTTTGGGATTGTTTTGCCTAAACCGTGATTTTCGTGGTTTTTAGGGTCGGCCGGTAAACGGTGACCATTTGCGGCGTAGTTAGTTTCTAAATGACCACAGGGATGTTAGAATCCCATCCACGTTGATTTCGTGCGATTTGGTGTTCATTCGAGGCCGGTAGAAGCCCGGGAACCTCGGTGACCCACGTTGGGTTGATTTGTCTAAATCGCCCGGATCTTGTGTTTTTCATGTTGCATCTGGGGTTTGAAGTTCCCTGGTGTTGTCTTTTGTCGTTGTGGTGTGTTTCCCCTGCGTTTCGGCGTGAATGGGGCGTGGAACGGGCCGATCCGGCCATTCCTGTGTTTTCTCGCCGTAACTGAAGTGGCGGTCATGCCAACGACCGTTACTTGATTTAGCGGCCCTATGACTGACCGTCGTTTGGTCTGTGTTGTTTTTAGCTCTTTTGCTTCTGGGTAAGCGACGGCCCCAGGATGGAGCGTTATTTCCATGTAACGCCCCAGTGCATGGCCGTTACTTTCCTTCTTGTCATTTTGTGTTGAGGTTAAGTCGGTTGATCTAACGCACTGGACCCAGTGCGTTAGATGGAAGCGGCGCGCCTTGCCCAGGCCGTTGCTTGCCAGTTGACTGACGTTGACTCGTTGAGGCGGTGCCTTCAACGGTCGGAGCCTCATCCGTTGTTTGAGAGTAACGGTGGAGCCCCTGGCCGTTACTTTCTGCTTTGGCAGAGCTGGGTTTGCTGCACCGTTGGATGTGACGGTGGGGACCCTGTGCGTCGTTAGTGAGTAACGCGCATGCCTCTGTTCGTCGTTTGCTGTTTGTGCTGGGTTGAGGGTGGCCATGCCGTTGAAGTAACGGATGGGTGCTTTGTAGGTTGTTAGGGTGGTGTGAGTGACGGCCTGGTGTCCGTCCGTCGTTTGGGAAATAACGGCCCTGACCTGGACCGTCACTTGCTAGTAGCGGTCTAGGGCTGGTGCGTTATTTGCCTTGTGCCTTGGTTTTCCGCCCGATGATTCTGTGTGTCTTGGCTTGTCCTTGTGGTCTGCCCGTTGTCCCGTGGATGTCTCTTGATGTCCTATGAGGGTTAAGACTACGTTGTAAGGTGGCCAGGAGTCTTCTTACTTGTGGTAGGACTCTTGATCCTACTCTTGTATGCTGTTGTTGTTTGGTTTCGGTCAACCCGGTTTGACCCAGTGGTTGACCTGTGACCTTGTTTGTGCGTGTCTTGGCGGTTCTGTCCTATCCGAGACACTGCTTCTGGATGCTTCGAGGTGTTGTTCTACCTCGGTTTGCGTGTCCAGCTGTGCTGAGGGTTCTTGGTGTTTCCCTCAGGTCTCCGTGTGTTATTTTCTGCGGAGCGTGGTTTTTCTGGCCTAGGATTAGACCGATTGGCGGCTTGTTCCGCTGTTTGTGACGATCTTGCCTTTGAGTCGTTCGACTCAGGATCGTTACATAGGAGGTCTAGTTACTCATCCTGAGTTGTCGGCAGTGGCGATGCTGCCATTTGGTGCTTCGAAGTACGTGTTGATGGGTGTGGTCGCCTGTTTGTACTTCGGCACTTGTGTTTGAGCTTCTGTGTCGTGTGAAGCCTCCACTTGTTGTTGCTCTAAGGTCTATTGAGTGCCGTCCTGCTTGCGGAAAGCAGAGGAGTGTTTCCCATTGAGCGGTTGTAGCTGGTTCCGCGGGCTCCTGGCCAAACGGTAGCGTCCTACCGAGGGAGAATACTAGCTAGAGGACCTGGCTTTAGGCTAGAGTCAGTGTGTGCACACGTGGTCAGGGACTAAGGACTTACGTCGACGGGCGTGACCCTGACTAGTTACTTGTTTTGTTGTTCCTGTTTGGTTTAGCTTGTGCCTATGTCTCTGCTGTTGTTGTAGCAGTACTGTAGGCGAGACACTTGAGGTGCGGCATAAGACGTCAGTGGACGCAGCTGGCTTTCTAAGGGGGTGCTTCTGTCACGTGACGCGTAGCTCTTCGCGTTTTCTCGCGCGTTGTGACCTTTGCGAGTTGCTCGTTCGTGGCTGCACTCGGGGTCAGTGTGTTGTTCTCCGCACGGTGTTCTGTTCATGTGTGGGGCTGTGTGCACGATGTTTCCGGTCGTGTACATGTTTGTTTGGCGTCTTTCTAGGTCTTGTCTAGACCTGGATTGTTTGGGGCTGGTTAACAGACTGGTGTACCCTTCTGTGAGAGTTCAGGGTCAACCATCTGTTGCCTTTTGTTTGGAGTAGTTTGGGGTGCCGAGGTTAGTTCGGTAGCCGCTTGTTTGGTGCGGGTTCTCACCCTCTCCTGCGTGTTCCCTACTCCTACTTCCCGTCTGTTCCTTTACAGCTTTGTAGTGTAGCTTTCCTGCGTTTGTTGCTGCTTCCGTTGCCTTCGCTTTGTGCGCTGTCCAGTGGGGATCCGCGTGACCCCTACTGAGTTTCTGTTGAGACTCACCCCTGCTGCTTTTCAGGTGGGTTTCGCCGTCTGCCTCTGCTGTTCTTGGTGGAGCGCTCTCTTGCTGTTGTAGCTGCCAGCCGTACCTGCGTCGGATTTCTCCCGACTTCTGCGTACGTTTCATTCTGTCTGACTGTACTGTGCTAGACTTGTTGTCTTTCCTTTGGGCTGGACTCTGTGTATAATTGTAATTGTTGAAATTATTAATGAAAATGTAATTTTATTTCTGCTACTTTAGCAATCCAATCTAATGAAAGTGCTTACTGTTATATCTCTGTGGCTTCAATGTACTCTACACATGCCTTTTATCCCTTCGGCGCTTTCCCGCGCTTGGGAGGCCTCGCGGGTCCCTCATGGTATCACGTGTATTCGGTATTTATACCGGGTGCACCGGGTATCCGGAATCCGGGTCGCCACACCCTTGTCATCATTGGCAAGATCGGTCAATCTCCTTGCTGACCCTTGTCATCATCGATAAGATCTATCAACCTACTTCTGACCCGCGTCACCATCGACAAGACCGGTCAGTGTTTCCCTTAGTCCGGACCTTACGTCCGTGTTTATGGGCAAACCTCCCTTTACTATCAACCTTTGCCACTTTCGGCAAAGTCTACAAATAAATCCCTAGTTCTTCCCTCCGGCCCTTGGCGGTCCGTAAACCTCTCTCCTTCTTCCCCGGCGCTCGGCCTAGGCGGATCAATGGTCCCGTGGAGAAGTTGTGTTGTGGTGGAGCGAACCCCTCACCCCTTCCCTGAATGTGTGAGCGCTCTCCTGCTTTAGCAACTGACATACCCCGGACTAAATAAATTGATTTAGCAAGCATATATGCAAAATAAGGGAGCAAGAGTTTCCATTCAAGCATAAAAGGGAAATACATGTTATCCGAGGCATACACCCCCGGGAATATGTGGAAATTCACAAAAAGGGGAGAAGAGAAAATGATGGAACTATTGCAACGAGCGGCGGAAGATGTCCTTGAACTCCAGTAGCCCTAAGGACGGGTAGCGAGCCATCTCCTGCAGATGGGTTTCCTCGTCCTATAGTCGCACCAATTTCTGCTCAAGCGATGCGGCCTGCCCTTCGGCCAGCTCAGACGCCTCTGTGTGCTGAACCCACAATTGGTCGGACAGTGCTAGTTTTGCTTCAGCCCGGTTAAGTTCGGCACGGAGTTCAGCTATTCGGGTCTTCAAAGAAGCCCGGCGTTGGCCGAAATCGTCAGCGGCATCCCGCATCTGCTGGGCAGTTCCTCTCAATGAATGAAGGGTAGTCTGACACTCTGTCCTTTCAAGTTTTATGGCTGCCATTTGATCTATCAAGCCGTGGCCGATGAACTCTCTCCTGTTCACATGCTTCAGGAGTAGAACTACCCGCTGCACCCAGTCCTCCATGGGACAACCGAAAGCCAACAAGGAGCGGGAGAGGTGTTCTACCAGGCCCTTCAACTGCATATAAGTTAAGTCTGGGCGAACTGTCACAGTCTCCCGCAATGTCTCCAGATACTGCCATACCAGATCACTTAAGGATTGCAAACCAAGTGACGGCGTATCCGGGAGTTGAAATTCTACACGGCTATCAACTGCAGCCCAAATATCGTTGCCCGACGCAGAAGACGAGGATGGCATATCTTGCAAGGCGCCCACACCAAGGCTAGTCCCCATGGACAATGCGACAGCGGGACTATCAATGATAGCTACTCCTCTCCAAACCTCGGGTGAGAGCGCTACATCTTGACCTTCGATAGCAGGCAGCAGTTGGTCGCCATTTCCAACCCCTCCAGCCGCCATCAATGATGACTCGATGGCAGGGGTTAAGGTCGGCGAGCTCCCGATCACCTCTTCTACAATTTCACCTTCCTCTGCCCCCAGGGAGGCCCTCTTCACTCTGAAGTGGCTCATCGGCAATGACAAGCTACTGCTGCTCCAAAGCCACAGCTGGCAGCTCACACCCGATGACCATCTCTAGTGCCTCCGAGCCCGCTACTATCATATAATCCTTCGGATACCGATGGGCTATGGGCCTCAAGACCGGCGGGAACAAAGGCGGATCTGCGCCAAGAGGCGGCAGGGGTATCTTCACGGTTATCACCGGTAAGGTGACCTCGGCCTGACTAGCAGAAGCCTGCAAGAAAAAAAAGAGCATAAGAATATCGAAAGACCAGCATAATGGCCAGATGAGAATAAGCACAAGACTAGACAGTGTAGCTCTTACCTCGGCCGGCACTAAGCTTAAATCCGTAGCAGCGGGAGCTACTATCTCCATCCCTTCTGGCCATTCTCCCACTGAAGGACCTGGTGGTCCAAAGCTACTCAGTGTCAGCCGTGGAGGACTGAAGGTTGTAAAGTCGCTTTCATAGGCAGAAGATGCCGTAGCATCCTCAGCCTATGTCCCCGTCAAAGGGAAATCCTCATCGCTCGAGCCGCTGTCATAGTCCACCTGCTCCGACGAGGATGAACTTTGAATCAACAACGGTTCTTTCTCTCTCAAAGCTGGTGGCCCTTCACCCAAAAGACCTCCCGCCGAAGCTTCTTGCTCAATCGGGGCCTGCTCAGCCGACTCTGTGATAGGGATAACAGGCGAGCAAGATTCGGGAGTGGATCGACTTCCTGGAATTATCCCTGGCTCCGCAGAGGTTCCCTCAATTGATTCCACAATAGGGGGAGAAGGCTGTCGAATCTCGACTGAAGATGAAGAAAAGGAAGCACCCATGTGAGCACAAGGTACAATAAACTATAGAAGCCTGTAGTCGGATGGGCCGTCAATTACCTTCTATCTCATGATTGGGCGTGGGAGAGGACAAATCTGTCTATGCCACATCCTCTCGCTCTCTGAATCCCACAGAGGTGGCAGTCGCTTGCGCGGCCATTGCAGATGAATCAGCTGCGTTTGCAAGAATAAAAAATTTTGACATGTGTTCTCCAAGGCGACGACTAAACACAAGATGAGAGGCATACCTCTGGTCACGCGAGCTGAGGGGCGAGAAGTCTCGAACTCTTCAAATGAGACCACTCTCGGAAGGATGACTGCAGGTGCTGGGTCCACAGCCTTCTTCCGACGGGCCCGCTTCGCTCGAGTAACGACCTCCCGGACTTGGGACCTCGTCTGTTTCTGTGAATCGCCTGGAGGAAGTGGCATCATGGTTGCGGCAACTTCTGGAATTTCAAAATATGCTGGTTTCTGGTGCGGACACTAGAGCACACGAACGGCACGGGACGACGAGCCACCGGTATCGTACGCGGAGCACGACTCGAGCCACTTCAGCGTCCATCTGGCTCAGAGATAGCCTGGAGACTCCCCCTTGAGTCCCGACATTTATCATATTTGTTTAGACTTTATTTGTGTGCAATGTGTGTTTGTTTCATTTTATTCGGTTTGTAATTTCGATTGTAAGAGGGGTTTATTTGAAAAATGGGACCCACGGGTCCCACGGGCACCCCAGACCCCCTCCCACTGATCCACCTCAGCCTAGGGCCCCATGTGGGGTCAGTCAACATGTCAAATGGAGGCATCTAGAAGGTTGAATGGTAAAAGGCACATGGAAGATAAGTGGACTTCAAAGTCCATGGTGGCTAACTACCATGTCCCCCCCTTGCCTCTCTAGTCAATAGGCCCCCCCCCCCTTAATATTTTATTGTATTTTTTGTGTGTGTGTCACACTCAATCCAGGCCACCCATTCCCATCCCCTAGATCCAACGGTGGACAATGGATTTGAGATGTAACACATAAATACTTATATTTTCCCATTTTGGAGAATTAATGCATTTGAATCAAAGAAAATTCTTGAGCAAGGGCTGGTGTGCCCCCCTCCTCTCTCCTCCCTCTCTCCCTTGCAGCTGAGACGGTTGCTCTTCTGAGGTGTGACGCCTCCCTTATCGTTCCGTTGATCGCCGCCGCCGCCATCGTGCCGTCATCGCACCGCCACGGTCTTCATCGGTATTCTGTCCGCGCAATGCAGCAGCAGCTTGTCCGAAGTTTTCAGCCCTCCCTCGTGATCTTCTGGGCACCAAATTTAGAGGGGATTTTCTAGGGATGTCCGCCACACCACACAAAAATCGGTTGGCCTTCTAGTTCACGTTTTCCAATTTTCCATTTTTGTCCACTTTCAATTGCAGTTCTGCCAGTTTTCAGATCTGATTTCCACCTTTCCTGAGTTTCCAGTCTTTGACCACCCTTTTGATTTTTTCTGGACCTCCCAATTTTTCTGGAAGTTTTGCCCATCAATCCCTCCACCCACGATTTTTCTTCATTTTTGATCAGCCTTTCATCCATTTTTGAAAAATCATTTTCAGAGTCATCTACAGTGCTATCAACCAGTTCCCAGATCCGACCACCCTCCAGTGTTAAAATCATAACAATTCGTAACCTCATCCAATACTTCCACAAAAAATATTTCCATTTTCCTTGTTCAATTTCCTACAACTTTGATGAAGCGTCAAGAAGCTGAATCGGACGTCTTTCTGGCGGTCAACGGCAGTTCTTAGACAACTCACCTGCAGATCTAAGAGTTCGGGTACTGTTCAGAAGAAGCTTCAAAATTCAAAAATGTCTAGATCCACGCAAATCCAGGTCCTCTCTCTAGGCCTAGATTGAAGGATTTCAAGATACCTTTCCAACGATAGCTCATGTGCCCCGATCTGACATCGGGATTGATCGCAGCGGCTGTTCTCGCCGGAGCGCGCGTCGGAAAAGAGAACCTGAAATCCGTGGGCAGCTAGTTCAAGAATTGGAGATCGGGGCCGATCGACCACCAATCGGCGTTTCCGGCTGACCGCCGTCTGAGGAGGAGCGCCACCAGGGGTCTCCATCACATTGGGCCCCACCTCAGCAGGCCGGGAGGACAGCGTCATCCGTGGGCCCCACGGACCCGTAGAATCCGCCGTCCCGACAGCACGAAAATGCGGAGTTCGGCACCGCCGGGCGACATCAAGATGCTGCCCATCAACCCAATTTGCGTGATTTCCGGGCCCCGCATGTGACCTTTTACCTCCCTGTGTGGAGTGGGTCAAATTATTGTACACTGCTGTGATAATTGTTAACCGGGAGTCCGCAATTGGCCGGGGTCGTCTTCCCCACGCCGGGTGCGTAGAGGTAACGGTCTCACCCTCTTGGCATTTACTTGCTTAGCTAGTATACGGTCATATGCCGCTGCGAGAGTGTAGGTTCCTAGCCCGTGTGTCCATGTCACCGCTGTGAGTGCGAGAGTGACCCGTCCCGCGACTCGATCCGAGTCTAGAAGTTGAGTCAGACTACCTTAAACTATGCCGGTTCCTTAACCGCGCACGATCCACGCTTTCCCTCGCATGGGACGACGAGTGAGTTTACACTTTTGTTAGCGACGTGCAGCCCGTAGGAGCTCTTAGTGTTGAGCCGAGGTCGCTCTAGTAGTCGTGTCATTGCTGGTCGAGTCGTGTCCGCCTCATATAGCGTCGTCTCCTCAGTCCGTCCCGCATCAGTTTCTGAGCCTTTATCAGCAGCTCCCTGAAATTCTTAGTCTCCTCCAAAGAAAGCCGAACTACACACAAGCGAAGGCAAAAGAAGGAGAGATGACATACATAACAGCAAATAGGAAATCCCAAAGCTGAAGGTAAGAGAAAGAAATGTACCTGGTGGTCCTGCATAAAAGGGAGAAAGCGGCCAGTAGAACAGTGAAGGCTCCTTGCCCCTGGAGGCAGCCTCGCGAACCATCCAGCATATGTCCCCTATCACTTCACATTGTTCGGCCAGCAACGCAAGGTCCTCATGGCTGCGTGAAGATCGATAGTAATACATGTCGAGGTGGTCTAACCCCCATCCATTGGCATATTTGAAAGATAAAAGAATGGGTTGGCCCAATATGCTCTCGCTAGGGCCACCCACTGAAATCCCATGAGAGCGCAGCAACGCAAACAGCCAGGGGGTGCCCTCATAAAGCTCCGGCCGTCGGTATTCTCCCCTGATGAAAGTCCTGTAGGGATAAAGCCTATCGTTCTCAGGACGCCAAGAAGCTGTAGAAGGTGTTGGCTCCTCCACTGGTAGAGGAATTTGCTGAAGGACCAGTCGCTCGCCACTCACGTGGCACAGGCCCTGAAGCGTCTTCAAGAAACCGTCCTTGCTGATCTCTGGCCATTTTGGTTCAACCTTGGGTGAACGTTGCTTGGCAGCTTTCTGCGCTTCCAGATAGTTTGCCACTACAGTGTTCGTCTGAGATTTCAACCTCTTCAGATATGTTGGGTCGATATCCAGAGCGGGCACTGGCTGGGAGTCCAAAAATTTACACTTTGCAATAGCCTAGCACTCTCTCCTCGAGTTTCTATAAAAATCCGTGTGCGCATTCCACCATTTGATGTACTCTGGGGTCACACGAGGGAAGCGTGCAGGGACCGAAACTCTTAATGAAACCGCCTCTCGATGATGAAAATGATCCCACCATATGCGAGCCTTGTCATTTGACACCTGGCCGGCCCGGGCCCTATTCCGCAGCGCAAATTGGGTGGAAGTAGCTGGAATATGCTGGTCATAGCCAAAATTCTGACTGAACCGAAAAGGATAATACGGCTCCAGCCACAAGATGCCACTCTTGCGAAAAACTAGGACGCTCGGCCTTATGGACAACACCCAATCTATCAACTCTGACTCCAAGATCGATCTCGTACACTTGGCAGCAGAGATGGGATGAACATATTCCTCTACCTCACCCAGACGGCACTCCCTCATCCTGTTCACCAAGGGACTAGAGTGGGCCGCCAGACTCCAAAAGTACAGGACCCTTGGGAAATCCAGTGGATCTTTTGTAGGCTTTCCACGAGTAGCAAAGAGATGGTCCGCCACTCGGGTCGGCTCAACACTGGAAACCTCTATCATCCTGGGTACCAGCCGTTCCAATTGGAGTGATCGAGGAGCAGCCTCTGGGAAGAGAGTGCAGACCCAGGTGTTTAAGAAATGCAACAGGCCAACCCTCTGAAGACTACTGGGAATACGCGAGTAGTGCAGGTCTCCCAACAGTTTGTATATCAAACATAGTGTAACAGGGCAAAGCGAGAGCTTCATGCCCCAAGCCATCAGGCAAGCAGGATAAATAGCCTCTGCCTTAATCACGCTCTCGTCACCTTGTAGGAGAGCAAAGGAGCAAATCTAATAAGTCAAAAATGCAGCACAATGAGTGACTACATCCATGCCCCTAGGGTTGGGCCCTCCTGGTTGTCCTCCCTCTGAAGTCGAGGGGAAAGCAGCCTATCGTCGAACTCTTTTCTTCCGCTGAACAGGAGCCGGCACTATCGAGGGGAAATCTTTGTATTTTTGCTCCCCTCCGAAGAAACACTGAAGCCATGTGCCCATCCGTACACGCCTTTTCTCTCTAGGCTTCCGTGCCCCCTTGGTGTCATGTGAAGAGCAGTAGAGGCTGCAGTACACCTTCATCAGATAGCGGTAGGTGAAGCCAGTCACGTATCACCCTTCACCATCTGTCTGGTCTTTCAGCCAGTCTGGCCAACAGACTCCCTCATACGGCTCACCATCAATCGGAAGGCCGCTTAGCTTCGAGGGACTCCAAAGGTCCAATGATATCCTCCTTCTGAAGTATAGAAGGTGTTGTACTCCGGGCAGAACACCTTGATCATACCGCAGTAAAGACCCTTTGAGATGGTATAGCGGTACCTTGATGCATACACACTGTGATAGACACCTGCTCTAGTCAAGATAGGTGTATAGTGATGCAAAACAAAATCTGTGAATTCAACTGCTTATGGCCTGAAAGCGTGGGCGTCGGTGGCCTTCAAGTCGGTGAACCACCCCACAGAAATCTGGTGCTTGAATCGAACTGCCAGACAATCCAACAAGAATGGCTCGTCTTGATACCCCCACTTCAGCGGAGCCAATAATAAACCAAAAGACGGCTTCTCCCGGTCTACACGACCCGCAGTCTCATTCCATTTGGCAGGAATGAATTCAGGGGCTCTAGTCAGCAGCCCATCTTGCGGAGACAACTCCTGAAGCCCAAGTACGGCACCCCACTTCCTGGGTTCACCTGGCAAATAGATGGGTCTTCCCCTTATGATGCAGTCGGTGAGGCTGTCCCGTCCCTCAAGCAGTACTAGCTCAGCCTTCCGGACGAGGAACAGATCCCACTTCCCCTGAAGATTGAACCGCTTTAGAAATGACATCAGATGCTTGTCCTTGGGATGATCCACCCTGGAGCCGTCAGGGCGTTCATATTTGAAAGAATCACTGCCAATGATTAGCAGGCGGTCCGTGTCCACCGTCTCGGTCTCTGAATTAGAAGATTCTGCTACTATGGCCAGCTTGCCATGGCCTCTGTCCAAAGAATAAACATCCCTCCATGTCACCATAGCACGGGAGGAGGAAGAGGATCTAGATGCCATTATATCTGCACCCAAGACAAATACAAAAAAGCAAACAAAGTCAGGAGGCGGCTATTGAGCATAAAGTCTTTTCTGAGAAAAATACGGCAGAGTCTCCCCAGCCCCGGGAGTTTGCCAGGGTGAAGCGGGAACTCGTCCACTAAGTGACGATCTCTGAAAAAGGCCGTGGGCATCACGCCAGGGCCGAATAGGACACCCAGGGGTGCAGCTCCGAGGACAAGCCTACAAGGAGCCTCCCGGGGCCTAGAAAGCAAGGGGTTAGAGCCCGAAATCTCCACTCACCAATCCACTCTCGCCGCCACGCTCTGGAGGAGAAGTGAAGAAAGAGAAAGAGAGGATGCAAATGAGGTTGAAGTGAAGAAAAATAGAAGGAAGAAGGAGTTATAGGGAAGGCTTCGACGGGCCTAATTCGACGTGCTAAAAGGTGCACCGGATTAACATTCCCCCCTTAAATGGATTTTTCAAAATTTGAAAGAGGCAGACTCAGGCTAATCCGGCGGCTAAATAGCATGCCGTTTTAGGTCTCCTTTCCAATGAAATGAGCACGCCATTTTAAGCTCCCTCTTCCAACATAAGGGCGCGCCGTATTAAGCCTTCGAAATGTAGGGGCGCCCCATTTTAACCAAAGACCCGAGGCCGCGCCGTTTTAACCACCGCACCAGATTCGAGGGCTACTCCAAGACCATGCCAAGCCAGATAGGAAATCTGCCCAAACAGAGCTCATCCACTGGCCCCGCTTTGCTCGTTCCTTGCTCGCAGCACCTGTGGCTGGGGGGAATTTGTTGGCACTCAAAATATACTCAATGGTGATCAAGCCTGAAAGACAAATGATGCGGCCTGCCGAAGCAAAGAAGCCAAAGAAGATCAACACATTGAAGCCTTCTCAAGCTGCCAGAGCCTCAGGTCACCCATTATGAATGCTGGGACTTCACCTAACGAGGATCAAGAAGAATACACCATAAGTGGGGATTATCGTCAGGACTGCCCAATGAGCCGATATCGATTCAGTCGTACCGTGTGGACATTATCCATCGTCCGATCAAGGATAGGATGTACCCGTCGTCCGATCAAGGACGAGCATCCCCTCATCGTCCGACCAAGGACAAGAACATATCCGTCGTCCGACCAAGGACGAGGATGTACCTATCTTTCGACCAAGGACGAGCGTGTATCCATTGTCCGACCAAGGACATAGGTACACTCGGCAGCATGCCGCCTGAATGGAAGATCCTCCCCAGGTGAGAGAACGCCCTTGGCCCCTTAGAATAAGGGATCGAAGGCTCTATCAGTAGAAGACCCCGATTACCCGGCATGGGTACAGCTTCTCAGTATATTGGGCCCATTAGTGGCCAGATGATCGCCCAGTCGAGGTGCAAACACCTCGGGCAGCGTACCACTCCCCGTGAAAGCTACCAATGCAAGCCGAGCCGAGCCAGCAGCATGAACCATTGTGCCGAAAGCCGTGTCAGTGGAAAACCCGCTTGTCCAAGCTGAAGGTGCACAAGTTCCAAAAGTATCCGTTTAGTGGCCCTGAAGCTTCGTCGATATCTCCCCCTATGGTTTGGCAAGACCACGGAGAGATGAACAATCACAGCGACTCTCGGAGTTAGTCTAGGGCCCGCTATCGGACACGTATCAAGTCGACGTGATGGAATGGTTCGAATCCGGCGCGCCCCCTTAATCCGGCGCGCCCTGCCCAGCTGCTAATCCAGTGTGCAAGGAAGACCCTTAAACTGGCACACTAAACCCGTACCGGATGAAGGATGGTCGAGGGTTTCTATATATAAAGGGACTTGTGTTCGAATAAAAGAGGAGGAGGAGGGAAAAAAGGGAAGAAGACAAAAGAAAAAAAGAAGAGAACAGATAGAGGGAGATACAGAGAAAGAAGCTTAGAGAGGAAGAAGAGGAGTAGAGAGCCCGTTCGATTCTGATACCCTGTTTCTCTGTTGCGAAGATCTGAGGTGGGTTGGCGGAAGGCGTCTGTGCTCCTTCTGTTGTTTTCCTTCCCCCTTCTGCTAGAATGGCTCTGTGGAGTGATGTATCGAAAGAGGCGATGATATAAGCTCCCCCCCTTTCTTCCGTTATGATTTTCTTTCACAGTTTCATTTTCCTTCCGTCTTCTCTTTCTCTGTAACCAGGGTTTCGTCCCTGCTTCTGTAACTATTGGCCGGTTTCGAGCGACAACGCCGAGCCACATCCGCTTGTGGTGCCCTCTGTAATGCCTCCCTTGTGGGTTGAATGAATGAATGAATGCACGTCTGAGGGCTCCCTTCCCCATATGATTACAATCTATTTCACCTTTATTCTACGTATGATCTTTTGATTTTCTCTACCGCCGAACACGCCCCATTGCTTCTCGGGGCAACATCAATAATCTCCTCCCCGGGGTTCTTTCTATCGTGTAGATAGCGTCTAATGACTCAACACGCTCAGGTGTTCTCTCCCGGCCGGAGGAATGCATATGAGTAAATTATCCTTCGCCCCCGGAGGTGACTCTTCAGTACTTCCCTGTCTGTGGTTCAGGGCTAGAAGAAGAGCCATCTCTGCAATCGGTGTGCCGTATTTGTTCGTATTGCATACGCCGTTGAGATATTCAATTGTTTGCCTCTCACCTCTAGAACTTCGATCCTGTGACTCAGCTTCGGGTCTTCAGTCTGGCTTGTCAATTTCCATGTTATCCTGCTTTCTTCGATGCATATGTATATACATATGATCATCGGCTGTCCACTCATCGATCGAGTGCAGTCTGTGTATCATTGCATTTGGCGATTTGTTTTCTCGAAGGACCTACTGCCCGGGGAGGGGAACATTCCCCATCAGTATCTTCAACCACTATCGAACCATATAGTCATATCTCTCAATGATATGAACCCTATGACTCATCAAGTGAACATCAACAGGGCCTTAGCCTGACATTAAACCCACCTTCTCCTAGGAATGGTGGTGGCTGTGAGAAGGTAACCTCTCGTAGGCTAGCCCTCGAGGTACCTTCTCACCTCAGCCGTCCCTTAATGATTTTGACTTGTAGAGATTGATGCCCCTAGCAGGTTAGCCCTCGGGGTCTTTTCCCTCTATCGAAGTTCGCCAGTCACCGCTCGGTATTCCCGGCCATAAGGAGCGTATCCCAATCTTGTGGAACTGTCTCCACTTCACCCCCGCAACCCTCCAATCATGGGGAGGTGCTGCCCAAATTTTAACTAAAGACTTAGTTTAATTTGTGATGAACTTGCACTCAAAAAATCCACTTTAGACTATGCTTGAGTAGGAACCTTGCATAAGTCTAGATTCGTGTTATTTGCAGTGCATCTGGAACTTAAATAAACCTTCTAATCTTCAAAGATAACATCAAAGTTCAAAAAAACTGGCCTGGCATTTCATTAGAATTCAAACGGCCCAAAATCACCCTAATCCGGCGCGGCCCTAATCTGGCGTGTCATTTTTCAGCGCGGTACCCCCCCCCCACACCATTTTAACCTCACACTCATAACCCAAATTAATCCCTTTGGCCTCCATCCGACGCGCTCTAGGCATGCCATTTTAGCCTTAGCAACACCCCGTGCCGCTTTTGGCCTTCTCTCTATGCGTCACCCAGTGCATATTCATGCACTGACCTTCAAATCTTGCACCGGCCTCATCTTTGCATCAACCTCCGTTGCATAGACCTCAGCCCCTGCATTACACGGACCTCAGCCCAAAACCTACACCAACCCCAGTCTATGTTTGCACCGACCTTCATCTTGCATCGACCCCAACCAATCTTCTTCATCAACTTTGCACCGACCTAGCTACTACCGTGTGCACATTCATGCACCAACCTCATGCTTGCATTGACCTTCAAGCCCTGCACCGACCTCATCCATTCGTGCATCAACCCCATACTAGCATCGACCCTGCGTAGTGCATGAAGTGCACTGACGTTAACCCCCGTTCAGGAAGGGCAGTGACTGAATGCATGAAATAAAATAATGCTTTGATCAAAAATAAGAAGGATGCATTGACTTTATGTGTGTATTGTTGGCTCCTAATGGTTAATGTTAAAACCCCAACTGATTTAATAAATCTAGTAAAATAGATGAATAAAAAGAGTTTCAACATCTTCAATCATGCTGAAGCATTTATCTCGAACTCATAAGCATACACTTGCATCAGCATGCATTGTTATTTAAATAAGCATGACTGAACCTCTAATCACGTGGATAAACCAATTAATGAACTCATGGCATTTTGCATGATTGGTCAAATAAATGACCTCGTTCCATAGAGTCCATTGGTGCATTTAGTCAGTATTTCTTATGGCTTCGTATCATCCCTCGAGGCATCCTCTCTTGGCAATTAATCAAGGGTTGTCCTCTTTCTTAGAGGATGTAATTAGCGTCATCACCTTTATAGTATGATGGACTCCAGGTCCCGACACAAGCTTCACAATCGACTGACCAAGTCAGATCGAGCGCACAATAAAATTTGTCACGTACGTGACTGGCACGCCAAACAAGAGATACCCTCATCTCCTGAACGAAATTTGGTCCCCCATAGTGGTTAAATGATTATAATGACTCATAGGGTTGCCATCATCGAAAAGGCGGAGAATATTGTGTCCCTGTGGTTTTGATGATGGCATACGCTATGACTCATTAAACTGTGGTTTTGATGATGGCATACATGTTAGGTGCTCTGATATCAATTGTTGTGTGCTCTGAATCTTGGATAGTGTATGGAAGGCTGATCTAGAGGGGGGTGAATAGATCTGCCCCCTCTTTTCGATGAACACATTGGAATAAAATAATTCTTCACACAATAGAGAAACTTGCACACGAGATGCAATAGTAGATATGGAGAACATTCTTAAGCAAACATCTAGCGATAAAGCAATCACACAGGCATGCCACATTGTATAGTAGATTTTTTAGGTGGTTCGGTCTGCTACCCACAGACCTACGTCCACCCCTCACTCAACCCGAGTGAGGCTTCCCTTGCACAAAAAAAGAATGCAGACTCAGTCTACAACAAACGTTGATACACAGCTTAACCCAGAGGAACACACTCCTCCCTTCTTCTAAAAGACCCAGAAAGAAAACTTGAACTACTTCCAGCTGCTCATAACCCAGAGGAACGAATCCTTTCTTCTTCTGCTACACAGAAGGAAGCTGGAGAAACACTTCTCCCTTCCTCTGAAACCACAGAGGGAACCCAGAGAAACACATCTCCCTTCCTCTGAAACCACAGAGGGAACCCGACCCCTGAACAGGATGTCGGAATTACAATGATGAAAATGAAAAGAAAAAGACAACAAACGCTGAATTGAAACAGCGCAAAGAAAGCCCTCAATGTGAAACCTAACACGCTGAATTGAAACAATCGGAACAACTTTGACTGTAATGAGGGACTTGGCTTGGCATCTCTTCCACTTCCTCCTAACACTCTTTCTCTTTCTCTCTAAACGGCAACATCTCTCTCTCCCTCAGATTCGTCTCTCCTTTCTCTTCCTCTCTTCTCTTCTCTTTTCTTCTAGACGTGACTGAGCTCCTCTATCCTCTGGAGGCTGCTGCTCTACTGATCGAATGTTCTCTCTTATATCACCTTTCTCTTCTCCTTCTACAAATTGGGCTTCATCTCTGCCTATCTGTTCTCTGCGCCATTTTCCGTGCTATCTTCTTTGAACCTCTTATCTCATATGCTTGTCTGTCGTCCGTCAGAGCATGTCCCCTAAGCATTGCTTTTGGCTCCAACATCTTTTTTTTTTGCATGCATGGTACGAGCTTTGTAGACTGCTGAGGACACCCGAGCTAGAGATCGGCGCAATGCGGCAGAGCGACACTACAGGACGCGCAGCGCTATTTAGGACTTGCAGACTTCATTATGGCTTGGAGATGGTCTGGAGAGCTAGTCAGGAGCTTGGATCTTTTTATTTCTTTCCTTCTTGACTTTTGTAGGCCATTTGTGGGCCATATGAGTCATATGTGGGTCATTAGTCTTAATGGAGTCTAGATCTATGGCAATTGGGCCTTTGGCTCGCATGGAGCCCACTTGGGCCACTAATTTTGCTCGCCACCCTCCTCCCTTTGGAGGGCCCAGGAGGAGGGCGCACCCCTCCCTCCTAGTCCACCTAGGAATGGGCCGCCCCCTTATCCCCTTATCCCCTTATCCCCCTCTCTAGGACTCTAGGTAGGATAATAATTGTTTTAAGTAGGAGTCTTATTGTTAGGGTTAAGGTTTTATTTCCTTCTCTTTAAATACTCGCTTGTAAACATATTGTAGAATTTTAATGAATGAATGAAAATATTTGAGAGAAACCAAAAGGCTGCACCATTTTCTCCCTTCTTGGGACTTTGCTTGACATGAGCATCCCCTTGGTGAGATGGCTAGGGTTTTGGGGTGAGACGCCCTAGGGTTTGGTGTGAGGCCAGCCCCTTATCATCTTCTTCTCCACTCTGCTGCATCTCCTGCTCTGATCTCCAACTTGAAAAATTTCTTCACACCTGCCTACTGCAAATTTGGGTGTGATATTTGGTGGAGACGTGCTTTATCTAGTCCCCTTTGCAACGAGCCTGGTCTTGCCCTCATCCGCCATAGGATCAGGCCAGGGGGATTATTCTTCCCCGACTGTGCAGATCTACTTCCCCAGAGAGCCAGAGATGAGATAGCCAGGTTGGTTCGCCCCCTTTCCCATCTCTATTCGCCCTCAAATTTTGTCAATTGTCTCTCTCACGTTTCCCCTCCCTCCAGTTCATTTTTCACGCCCAAAATTTCCCTGTAGCCACACTCCTCTTCATAGCCTATTTACCCCGCGTAGACTGCACCTGTGCAGATCTGCTGGGACAGAGTGCGACCACATACGCCATCTCGCCCAAAAACCTTGTCCGATTGACCTGAAAATTGGTACACACCTTCCCCACACCATAACCCATCCACCATAGAAATTTCACACAGTTCTGAGTCCCTTTGCCTCACGTGCCACCTTCCCCCTTCTCTGGTTTGCAGTCTATCTGCACAGATCTGCAGAGCTGAGCATCACCGTCCACCACTCCCAACGACCTATATTTCCACTACACGTGGCCCCACCATCCATCCTCCATCCTCCCATGACCTTCCTCTATCCTCCAGTGAAATCCCAGGCCTAGAAACAGCCCGGAAGCCCCTTTGCCACATCATTCTTCCTCTATCTATCTTGCTGCCTGCAGACATGCCAGACCACACATGCGCACTCTTCCTAAGCCACCCCGGCTCCACGGTGCTCTGCTGCGACCCATATTCCACGAGAATCATACGGACATTCCCACCAGCCTCCATGCCAAGTTTTGTGTTTAGAGAACGCCCAGTGGTCAGCCTCCCAGGCCTCCCTTTGCGCTGGTTGCCTGCACCTGCGCAGGCCGGCAAGTTTCCGCCAGCTGGTTCGTGGTCACGTCGAGAGCATTGGCTGGCTCCTCTGGCTGTCGTCATCGTCCAGAGCATTTGTCATCTACTGAAGCATGCCATCAAGGACCTTTTCTTTAGCCTTGGCATCCGTGACACACCTTCCTCGCTGCTGGACACAGACCGATCTGTGGTGCAGTCCAGTCCACACCGATTCACAGCAGCTCGTGGTTGTCGTGCTTCACTGACTTGTGGCCCGTCAACCCAGTCACACCTACCCGGATTTGCTTGTTGTAGCCTTTTACCTCCCCACGAGGAGTGGGCCGTGTTTGGATCTGTACTTATTTAGTTCTTGTATCGGGGAAAGTGTGATTTGGCCGGGAGTCTTCCCCACACCCTGAGCGTGGAGGTACGCGTTCGCTCCCTTCTTGGTTTAGCTTGCTTGTCACGTATATGCTCTTGAGCCATTGCTTGTGTGCTATTTAGGTTCCTAGCCCATTTTATATATATATCATTTCCGTGATGAGAGAGTGTGACCGTCTCGTGACTCGACCCGAGCACGAGTGTGAGTTGCCTACCCTATACTCTGTCGGTTCTTCAATTGTGCGGATCGACGCGCTTCCCTCGCTTGGGGATGTTTGCAAGCTTGTGTTGCTTATTATTGGTGTAGTTTCTCTCTTGGGATTCTTAGGTGTCGAGCCGACGTTGCTTGAGTGGTTGTGTCGTTGCTGGTCATAGTTGCCCATTCAGCCGCGTCATCGCATAGCGTCCTAGTTCGCATAGCGTCCCGCATCAAATTTGGTATCGAAGCATTAGGTTTGTCTAGGGTGCATTCGAGTCTACATTCCATCTTTTGCATTGCCATTTGAGTCGTGTCTAGTCCTATCCCTTAGTTGTCCTATATGTCCATTTCGTAGGTTCCCCCTCCGAGTCTTCCCATGGATTTTCGGTCCCCGTGACGATATGACTGTCTGCCTAGTAGGGAGGAGAGATACACCCATGGGCTTGGGAACCACCCCCTCTCGTTCCTTAGGCCCAAAGCCCCTACCTTTGACGGTTCCAAGGTCCCGAGTGACTACCTATTTTGGGAAGCTGCCATGGATAGATATTTTGGGTGTTACCCCATGTCCAAGGCCATGCAATTCTCTTTTGCCAAGGAGAGGCTTTTGCATGAAGCCAAGGATAAGTGGAGATGCGTTGAGAGCTTGAGAGACATTAGGCGGCAAAGGCCCATCGAGACCTGGTACGACATGAAAAATGAGCTTAAAAGGACCTACCTTCCCCACCTGTCACCTCCAACCGAGAAGATCAAAGTCGGAGGTGAAAGGTTCCGCCTGTGTATGAGTCTAGGTCCAAGACTAAGACGCATGATTATGGGCAAGTCTCCCAGGACGTCTATATCTCGAGGGATCCCACCCTTGCCGAGCTCCTGCAAACTTTTATTGAGAGACTAGAAAGGATGCACACTCCTATTGGACTGTTGACTTCTCCTAGCCTACCCCCGAGCCAGGACAAAGTCGTGCCAGAACCTACGGAGGTCAGGGTTGACACTCTTGGCCCAATACCCTCGATGGAGAACTATGGTTTTCCCCACTTCATAGAGGACTCCCTTTTCCCACCCGAGGGAGATGCTTCACCCTTCGACCCTCATTTAGAGCCATTCTTGCCTCCCGAGGGTGGACTTGTCATTGGAGAGTCTTTAGCTAGCTGGTCAAGGAAGGGTCTAATTCTAGATGTTTCGATCCCTTACTACCCAACCTTGGAACCAGCACTCCCAATAGTACCCCTTAACTCCTTTCACACCACTTTCCAATCCTTCTACTTTGTAGAAAATGTGGAGGACCTTATTAGGAGCTTAGATTGTCAAAGGGAGTTGACATGTATGTTGGCCTTAGGGTCTGACCAACCTTGTAGTCATAGCTTCACGCACCCTGCTTTGGGGTCCATTACCTCAGTGTGCACCATAGGTCATATCACCTCCGAGGTCCTTTTGTTTCTTCCCATACTTGATGAGCTTGACTCTATCCCCTCTTATGGTATTACTATGCTGAGGGAGGAACCTTTCCTTCCTCATGAGCCCCTTGCCCCATCTATCATAATGTCGGAAGGTGACCATCCGCATCTTGATGACCGTCAAACATGGGCAAGTATAGTGAAGGGGCCTGTCAGGAGGAGTCATCATTTCTTTGACCCTTTCGATCCCCTCTCTAGTGAGCCTCTCGACCCATATTCTCCCCTTCACTTTGTCGAGGAGGTCCATCATCACACCCCCTCCACACATGCCAGTAAACATTCACCCTGCATGCATCCACGCTCAAAAGCTTGGAACAGAAAAAACTCTCCCCTTGGATAGAGTTACATGCATCATCATTTCCAACATCATATAGGGGATATGGAGTGAGTGAATTAGGATGTCTAGGTCCTCCCAAAGTTTTCCCGACGAGCAGGCATCATGCACATGCTAGGCCCATGTTTGGATGTCCAGGACCACCCCTGCACTCACTCAGGTATGAGTCTACACAGCTTATTCGGAGTCTGCATCATCACCATATAGAGTCTAGCAACGCACGATATAAAGAGTTGGTTGACGCTCATAGATACAACCCCGAGTTCCAACAGGGTGATTACGTCGGGATTCGGCCTGAACAGTTTCCCTCTGGAGCCATGAAGAAACTACAAGCTCATGGTGCTGGCCCATTTCGAGTGTTGAGGTGAGTTGGATCTAATGCATATGTTGTAGACTTGCTAGAGGACTATGGTATCAGTTCCACATTCAATGTCTCGGACTTAGTCGCATATAGGAACCCGATAGTGATTCCTAGTAAGTTATTTTGGCCTTCTCCACCCTTTATAAGCGACCCCTCCCTTGAGAGCCCACTTCCAGCCCCGTCACCTCAGCAGCGTGAGCGGATAGAGTGTATACTGGATGAGCACGTCACGACCACTAGGAGTGGCGTGTACCAGTGCTACTTGGTGTGATGGTGAGGATGGCACACGTCCGATGATACATGGATTACCCGGGCAGAGCCGGAGAGGATAGATATGGACTTGCTGGAGCAATATCTGAGCGACAAGTACCCTTACTCGACGGGGTCGAGTTCCTCCCACCCAGGGAGAATTGGTGAGGACACCCGAGGTAGAGATTGGCGCGATGCGACAGAGCGACACTACAGGACACGTAGTGCTATTCAGGACTTGCAGACTTCATTATGGCTTGGAGATGGCATGGAGAGCTAGTCAGGAGCTTGGATCTTTTTATTTCTTTCCTTCTGGACTTTTGTAGGCCATTTGTGGGCCATGTGAGTCATATGTGGGTCATTAGTCTTAATGGAGTCCAGATCTAGGGCAATTGGGCCTTTGGCTAGCATGGATCCCACTTGGGCCACTAATTGGGCTCGCCACCCTCCTCCCTTTGGAGGGCCCAAGAAGAGGGCGCACCCCTCTCTCCTAGTCCACCTAAGAATGGACCGCCCCCTTATCCCCTTATCCCCCTCTCTAGGACTCTAGGTAGGATAATAATTGTTTTAAGTAGAAGTCTTATTGTATGTTAGGGTTAGGGTTTTATTTCCTTCTCTTTAAATACTCTCTTGTAAACATATAGTGGAATTTTAATGAATGAATGAAAAATTTTGTGAGAAACCAAAAAGTTACGCCCTTTTCTCCATTCTTGGGACTTTGCTTGAGATGAGCATCCCCTTGGTGAGACGCCTAGGGTTTTGGGGTGAGACGCCCTTGGGATTGGTGAGAGGCCAGCCCCTTATCATCTTCTTCTCCACTCTGCTGCATCTCCTGCTCTGACTTACAACTTGTGAAATTTCTCCATGTTTGTATACTCCGAATTTGGGTCTGATATTTTATGGAGACGTGCTTCATTTAGTCCCCTTCGTAACAAGCCTGGTCTTGCCCTCATCCGCCACCAGATCAGGCCAGGGCGATTGTTCTTCCCCGACTGCGTAGATCTGCTTCCCCAAAGAGCCAGAGATGAGATAGCCTGGTTTGTTCGCCCCCTTTCCCATCTCTGTTCGCCCTAAACTTTTGTCTGTTGTCTCCCTCACATTTCCCCTTTCTCCATTACAATTGTCACGCCCAAACTCTCCCTGTAGCCGCACTCCTCTTCATAGCATATTTACCATGCGCAGACTGCACCTATGCAGATCTGCTGGGACAGAGTGCAACCACAGACCCCATCTCACCCCCAAACCTTGTCTGATCGACCTGCAAACTGCTACACACCTTCCCCACACCATAACCCATCCACCATAGAAATTTCACATAGTTCTAAGTCCCTTTGCCCCACGTGCCATCGTCCCCCTTCTCTGGTTAGCAGTCTGTCTGCACAGATCTGTAGAGCAGAGCATCACCGTCCACTCACGCCCTAAATATCCACTACACATGGCCCCGCTCTCCATACTCCATCCTCCCATGACCTTCCCCTATCCTCCAGTGAAATCCCATGCCTAGAAACTGCCCGGAAGCCTCGTTGCCACGTCATTCTTCCTCTGTCTATCTTGCTACCTACAGACAGGCTAGCCCGCACAGACGCACTCTTCCTGAGCCACCCCGACTCTCACAGTGCTCTGCTATGACCCATCTTCCATGAGCATCGTAGGGACATTCCCACTGGCGTCCACACCAAGTTTTGTGTTCAGAGGACGTCCAGAGGTCAGCCTCCTAGGCCTCCCTTTGCGCTTGTTGCCTGCACCTGTGTAGGCCTGCCAGTTTCAGCCTACTAGTTCGTGGTCACGTCTAGAGCATTGGCCGGCTTGTCCGGCTGCCATCATCGTCCAGAGCGTTCGTCATCCACTAAAGCATGCCGTCAGGGACCTTTGGAATAGCCTCGGCATTCATGACGTGCCTTCCTCGCGACTGGACATAGACCGATCCTTGGTGTAGTCCAGTCTGCACCGATTCGCAACAGCTCGTGGTTGTCATGCTTCACTGACTTGCAGCTCATTGTTGACACCCGTTTTTAGTCCACAAGTTGCGTCATTTCTCTTATTCATCATTTTTGATGCCCCGAATTACCTATTGTTTTAGAGCCTTCCTTGGATGTATTTCGAGCCCATTTTCATTTTTTCATTCCCTTTGAGCCCTAGAGATCATGATTTCCTAGAGCCCTAGAGCTTATTTTATCAACTTCTAGCTTCTAAGTCGACTTTCGGCCCATTTAGGCCGGCTTCCCCCAAGTAATCGGCTCTCTCCCACTGTGCAGTCCTGAAAGTGATCCTTTTTCATCTCCTTATTTCCCTCTATTCAAAATGTTTTCTTCACCAAAGTTGTTCCTCTTCCAACGATCTACAATTTCTTCTTCTACGCCGTTAGCCAGTTCTGCCCCGTTTGTGAGCTATTTGCATTTTTCGGGCATGCTGTGCTGTTCGGAATTCTTTTTCTCTCTTCTAGCACCATTTTCTCCCTCTTCTGATCTTTTTCTCATCTTTCTTTCTTCATAAAAGTTGTTCCTCTCTCAGCAATCTACAATTTCTTTTTCTACTACTTTCGCTAGTTCTGCCCCGTTTGAGAGATACATTTCAATTTCCAAAGTCGCACGTAGTCTGCCCAGAATTTTCCTACATCGATGTAGCGGTCTATCGTAAGACCGTCAGAGCATATGTGACGGTCTAGTATAGGTGCGTCACACCCAAACTCGTCCGAAATCACCCCGTTCGACCCCTAGAGCGTTATGGTCCTACCCTAGACCGTCAAAGAACATGTGGCGGTCCTACGATAGACCGTTACACATAACTGAGAGTCCAATTTATGCTGGACTCTCTCCCGAAAACTGCGCGATGAGCCTATCTTGCAGAGCCCATAACTTCTTCAATTCTTATCCAAATTGATCCTCATTTTTTCTTACTTCTAGCCCTTTGTATTATCTTGAATTTGGTTCATAGAAATCAAATTTTCATTGGCTATATCTCTCGAAATCCGGGTCATAAGATCAGGATTTAAGCATCCTGGTACAACTAAAACTCTGTTTTCTAGTGCAACGGGGCTACCTTCCAAGAGCCATATCTTTTAGAATCCTCCTCCGAATTGATCCCCGTTTGTTCCTATCTCTTGTCCTTAGTATTATATCGTGTTTGATCCAGAGAACTTGATTTATCTTGGACAATATCTCCGGGAATCGTGATAAGAAGATGGGGCTTTCTTGCAACCTCTATATAAACTGCCCAGTTCGCACTTGCTAAGGGGGTCTCTTTCTTGGTTTGGGGCGAAGCCATGCTGCAACTCCAACTCACAACTTTGACCCCATCTTGAAGAGGAAAGTATTAACTTTCAATTCCATCCTTCTGGACTTGATTTCTCTGTCTATACTTTTAGTTCTAGTCTCCTCTTAAAATCACAAATCATCACAAAACACTACACTTTCTGCTACACATGTGTTTTCCCCCGTTTTGCATTATTATTTTCTCTCTATTCTCTCAACCAAATTTTGTGATTTCAACTCTCATACATGCACAATACACACACCTATTATTTCCACCCTTTCATAGGGGTTAAAAACCTCCCCCCAGTGCGTTCTCCCTTAATTTCTACCCCTATTTTATCACTCCGGGATTGATACTACACATGCATTTTCTAATGGGTTTTTTGTCCTTGTTCTGGCTTTGTTTTGCAGGAGAGCATGAATACAACGTGAGGCCTTCTTCATCTAGCCGGCTGGAAGGAGAAGAGGTTTGAGTCCACAAGTTCCCCGCGTCCCGTTCCTAAGCGCGATCAATTCATCATATTTTCAAGGTACACGGCGCCCTTTCCTTTATCTCTTCATCCCTTTGGCGTTATTAACCATTGGTGGCGATCACGGTCAGTTCTTCTATCTCTCATCGCTCTTTATTCATCATCTTCCATGCCTTTCATGCTATTATGTTCTTAGCATAGTTAGGGGCGGGGTAAAGGAAAGAAAGATAAAATTATCAACAACCTTATTTTTTGGCGATCACGGTGGGACCCCAATGCCCATCACGCTTGTTTTCATGCTCTTTTGTAGGTTGAGTGGGTGAATGTTCATGTTTAGTTGATATTACCTCCATTCTCCTAATATTTTTTGTGTTTTACGGGCTCTGGTTGTGTGATGGTCTTATGGTAGACCATCATGGTTATGTAACGGTCATTTGGTAGACCGTTACAGATTCTGGCAGTCCTGCGCGCATGCTCACAGGGCCATGTTCGTTGAGGCATAACTTTTGCTCCCGAGGTCGGATTGCACTTATTCTTGTTCCGTTGGATATCCCTTTGTATTGTCTTTCCATCCATATATCATTTGCATCATTTAGTTAACATTTGAATATTCTAATATTGTCTAACTTTTTGAGTTTTCTGCATAAGTTCTGCAGGCAGGCTCAGGGATAGTTTCACAGGTACATCTTTACTCAGGGATTTGACTACCTTCCCGACATCCGATTGCATTGATTTTTGTTCCATTGGATAGTCCTTTGTATTGTCTTTCCATCTATAGCTTATTTGCATCATTTGGGTCTCATTTGCTTAGCTGAAAATTGTCATCATTTTAGCATTTTGTCTATAAAATCTGCATGTGGTCTGCGCACAGGTTCACGGGGGCAACATTGCTTAGTGATTTGATTGACCTCCCGGGGTCAGATTGATCTGTTCTTTGGCCCGTTGTGTAGACCTTTGTATTGTCTTTCCATCCATACACTATTTATCTTATTTGGATCATGTTTGTATAGTTTAATCTAGTCTTGATTTTCTAGTTTTAAGCTAGAATTTGCATGCACTCCGGTGTACATAGGGCCATACATTACATATCATAGTTTCATTTTCTACCTTGGTAAGTGATCCTCTCGCCTCCATATTCCTTGGGGTCGACTAGGTGATCTTATCATGGACCTCCGTAAGTCTCCGCGAGCCATGGATTCCCACACGGACGCCGGGACGGTTGTACCTTTTCCACCATTTAGGCTTGCATTTGCATCCGTGTGAGAGAGTTAACCTTAGTCAACAAAAAGTTTGGACCATATTCCCATAGGATTCCTATATTGAGGTAATTATTCTTAATTTAAAATCATTAAAAGATCCATTAAAACTTCTAAAGTATTTACCATCATTTCAACTTGTTTGACTTAGGTGAAAACTCTCACATTGCATTGTTTGTATTTTTGGGCTTGTTCAAGCCCATTAGTGGTGTTTTGTGTTGCATCAACATATTTTGCTGTTATTAGGCTCATTTAGCTTAGCCCATTTTGTGTGTCAATTGTCTAGTAGTCCATTATCCCGTGGTCCGTTGTCCATTCGTTTTTGTGTTAGTGGGTCAGTTCCTTCTTGTCCTCAAGCCCAGTAAGCCCATTACTTCACTCCTTGTATTAAGTCTCCACTTGCCCTCATGGAGCATCGTTCCAACCCCGTGTGTCATCCTTCTTCCTATCCGTCTTCATATTCCAGTGTGGAATCTTCTTCCCACGTAGGCCCATCTTCCCATGGTTCTTCTGACTCATCTAAAGAATAGGCTAATCGCCCATCTTTCAAGCCTTGTTCGCCAAATGGACCCGACCCAAGCCCATCATCTTATTGTAAATCATCTTAATGGGCCTTCTTCTCGTCTTCATGGGCCTCCTTCTTCTTCCCATGCGGCTAGCCCGATTCCTAATACTCATTCATCTAATGGGCCTCATTTCTTTAATGGGCCACCTTCCTTCAATGGGTCCCATTCTCTTAATGGGCCACGTTCCCTTCATGGTCCTTCTATTCCTAGTGGGGCCCCATCCTTCAATGGGATGTCATCTTCCTCCAATGGGCCCTCTTCTACTCTTAATGGACCCCCTTCCTTTAACGTGCCTTCTTATTATCTTAGTGGACCTACTCTTCTTAATGGGCCTCCATCTCCTACCCATGCTGCTACTAGCCCGAGTAGTCCTCATATTCATGATCCTTCTAGGTCCATATATCCTTCTACTCCCGGAATGGGCCCTTCTTCTTCTCAGCCCGGATCCTCTCATTCGGCCCAATATCATCCTGGTCCAAATTCAGTGGCTCAAGTTGGCCCATATTCTTCTCGATCTCTCCCTACCCAGGAGATGATTGCTCAAGCCCAGCGCTAGCTTGATGAACTTCAACGCCAAATTGATCTCAAATCCTCCTTAAGTATTCCATTCGCATTTCAAGGTCTTTGGCTTCCACCATCTTCACAAATTCCCGCATATCACCGTTATGGTGGAGTCGGTGACCCCTATGTGCACTTGAAGGAGTTTATTTATGAGTCGGTCCAGTTTCGACATGATCAATGCTTGATGGCCTATGTATTTGATCTATCATTGGAAGGCCCGACTCGGGATTGGTTCTTTTCATTGCCGCAAGTGCAAGTTGTGAATTTTCAAGCCGGGCAAGAGAAGTTTATTCAACAGTATCAAGACCAGGTTGGGCCCAAGTACTCTATGGTGGATCTGGCCCATGAGATGATGAAGCCCGAAGAGGATTTTTGCACCTTTGCCGACCGTTGGCGTCGCCTTGCCATGCAGGTCTCGGGGCACATTCCAGAGGGAGAGCAAATCAAGAGGCTGATATCCAATGCCACGCCCGAGTATCGGTTTATCTTAGCCCTCAACGACATCACCTCCTGGCAACAACTTTACAACCGAGCCCACTTCATCCGCCAACAACTCCAAGATTCCCTTGACCCCAAGTCCTCTCCACCTTCTACATCTCCACACACTCCACCATCTGTATCTCCCTCCATATATCAACCTTCACCTTCTGCATATCAACCCTCGACGAGTCAGCCATACACCCCCACATATCAACCACCCGCATATCCCTCCATGAGTCAGCCCTTCGCCTTTACATACCCACATGTATCTCCACTTGTGTCTCCACCCCCGGTCAAGGAAACACGACATCCCGAGCAGGTGGATGCCATCTACATACCTCCCCACTCCGTTCTACATATGCCTTCACAAAATCCATCCTCCGCCGGCCAAGCACTATTGCCTACGCAACATTCACTTCCATCTCCACAACCTTCTCCACCACCTCATACCCCTCAGCATCCGCCTTGTCTGAAGCGGGCTCCTCGTCCTTCATTGCCGGAGTGTTTCACCGACATCTTTAGGGCTTTGATGGCCACTCACGCATTGTCGCTCCCTCCAGTTGTGCCTTTCCGACCCATGGTCGGAGATATGCTCCAGTTCTGTTATTTTCACAACCAGCAGGGGCATTTGGTTGAGGATTGCCCCGAGTTCCGAGAGTTTGTTTACGGCTTGGAAGATTAGAAAAGGATTGATTGGGCCGCTATTCACAAAGGCATTCTACATCTTCACAGCAAGCAGCAGCAACAAGAAGTGCCACCCAGGCAGCTGTCTCCGTTACTTCAAGACCAGGGGCACCCCTGTGATTCCTCATCTAGTGCTGCACTCGCTCCGTCAACCACCCCATTACCTTCACTATCCTCTATCCAATCTCCGCAACCTCCACAAACCCAAGCCTCTGCTCAGGCCAGTGCCACCTCTCCTTCTTCCTCCATTCCCATTACCACTACTTCTACCCCCAACGCCGCCCAACCCATTATGTCGATGTGTCGACGGTGGGCAACACGACCCTCCTCTCCATCCCCTTTATCACTGTCTCCATTACCTCCACCGCCATCCTCACCTCCCTCTTTATCACCTACACTATCTCCACTACCCTCACCATTGCCTAAACCTCCATCATCCCCGCCATCACCTTTGCCCGAGCCTGAGCAAGTTTTGCCTCTATCGCCCTCACCCGAGCAAGCCACACCTCCACCCTTACCTTTGCCTCCACCTAAACACACTATCCCCGTTGAAACCTCCGCGTCTTCCGAACCTATTCCTATCCCCATTCCTCCACCTATTTCCACCCCACGGAGCAGGTGTGCGTTACCCATGGTGCCCCTTGGGTCTAATCCCTAGGAAGATAATAAGCCAAGTCAGGATGATTCAGTGCCGGCCGTGCATTTCAAGATTCAGGATTTTATCTGTCGGATGTCGGTTCACGTCCTAGTCCCCGATCATCTTTGGGATAATGAGTCTAAATTTCCTCTGGAGATGGTTGCTAAAAAGAGTTCTCTTGCATTAGTGCGAGTTTCTTCACAAGCGAGGCCGGTGGCAATTTCATTGCTTACCGAAGGATTCGCTATTGATGATGTTATTACCTCTTGCTCGATTGCGGTTCAGTTCACTGGCCAAGATGGGTTCTCTACTCAGATTGTGCTAACCCATACGGCTGCCAAAAGCCTGATGGATTCTCTATTCAAGGGCAAATCGGCCGTATCTTCTACATTTTCCAAGGATATTCTGCACATTCTATGCAATCTCCCTTGGTTCATTAGCAAGTCGGCCATGTCAACGCCGCGCATTACTCTCCCTCAGTTTTGTCCTGCTCTTCTGGTAAGGGAGTTATGCTTCGTGCCCAGTTGTCGAGTGGAGATGCCGAATCTCATGTTGCTGGTGCCAAGTGACAAAGCTCTGTGGTTTTCTGATATTCATCATTCTAAGGAGTCACTTGCTCAAGAATATTTGCCTATGGTTAGCATTGGGTGTCTTGGGGCAACTGCCCTGATGAAGTTGCATGTTCACAGCTAGGCCAGGCCGTCTGCCAGGTGGGCCCGTTATTTGAGAAGGTATTACAGAGTAAGAAGCCCGAAGGTCCAAGCCCGCACCAGGCGGGTCCATTTTCAAGAGATTTCTACCAAGAAGAGGCAGCGACACTAATTCAAGGACAGTCGATTCTGCATTCAGGGGTCCACTTCTTCTTCTTCTCCTTTCTTCTCATCATTTTTTCTTCTCAGTGGGTGGTGTATCTTCCGTCTTCAGATCCAGCTTCTATGATCTTCTCCTCTCTTCTTGGGTCCGCAAGCCCCTATTCTTCCTCTTCTCTTCTTCATCCGGAGTCTCCAGATTATCCCTCCTCTCATAATTCTAGGCCTCGGCCTATGTCTTTTCATCCCGATCTCGGGGCATCTCCCAGTTCTTCTCTAGTATCTCCGGGTTCCGTCTCTAGTTCTCCTTCCCCGACCTTGTCGGGTGTCTCTCATTCTCCTTCTCGACCCTGTCGGATGATTCTCGTCCCTCTTCTCCGACCACGTCGGATGATTCTTCTTCTCATCTTTCTAATCATTCTTCCTCATCATTTCAGGGTTCTTACCCTTTTTCTTGCTGTTTTCGAGACTTTAGCCCGCCTTGATCTCAGCTAATCTGGTTCTTCTGTATTTGGTTCCTTGTTATCAAGGTCTTTGCACCTTAACGAGGGAGTTCTAGCCCTCGTCTCTCTTCTTTTTTATCCGCCTTCGTCCAGTTTGGTGTCTATCGCTCCTCCGTGTCAAGGAATCTTTCAATCCCTTTGCTATCCTCTCCCTTTTGTCCTGTCAAGCAAGGAAAATAAAGCCCACACTCCTCAAAGCTCGATGGTCAAGATCACTCCACGGATTTGCAAAGGTATCGTTATTTTGTGCAAGAAAATGTTATCATCACTGTTATCTCTATTACTCCTACACATGCTTATAATGTTGTTTCCTTAAAATATGGTTGAGTGGCCTTGGGCTTAGTTAAGCTTAATCAAATGAGTCACTTCTGTAGCATCCTTAGGCTGGTGATAGCTCCACGCTGGGAGTCTAATTCCTTTCCCCGATCGTTGAGGGTGACCATTGAGCATGGGTTTTCACACACCACACGGCGAGCCATAGCCGATCTCTTTGAGGCACACCGTTGGTGCTTTGGCCATACTTTGGGTATGCACGAAGGCCTTTTCTCTTCTCTGCTCGGTCAAGTGCAGGGGCAAGAGATGGATGGATAAGATGACTAACCTAGGCGCTCCTTAATATGAGAGGGGTCTCAAATAGGGGCAGTCTTGACCCTCAAAAGTAAGCTTTCATGCTATATCTGGCCAATAAGGGCTACCAAAATGAGAAAATGAATCAATGCAAAATTATGAATCAAAGGCATGGCAAGAGTGGCAGTACAGTTCCCCGTGGGACGTCATGAGCCCGGTCGCATGCGTGCCTGATAAATATGGGTCTAAAAATCAAAGACACAAAGTCCCAGCGCAACAGACCTATCTCTTTGAGGGGTAGTGCCCTGGAAGGAATTCAAGTCCTGATGTCTCCCATCCTGCATAAACCTTGTCTCTAATTTTTCTTCTGCTTCTCCCTCTTAGGCTGGGTTGTATCCCGGGTATGGCCTTAGTAGGGGCGCCGTTCTTTAGAAGCGGTTGGTCGTAGTAAGCCACCCTCACATGCACGCCCTGCTCAAGGGAAGTCTTTAATGAGAGGGGAGGGACGGCGATCCCTGGCCAGTAGTTCGAGCCTATCTTTGGGTGTTGCGGATTACTATTTCAAAATTCAAACAAAATCAAATATTTCAAAAATCCAAACAAAAATGATGACATTGTTAAAAATCAAAAAAAATGAGATATTGTCAAAAATCTAAAAAAATTGATGAGATATTGTCAAAAATCCAAAAAAAAAATCAAATATTACAAAATCCAAAAAAAAATCAAATATTTCAAAATCTAAAGAAATCAAGAAAATTGAAAAATCTAAAAATATTTATCTTTTATATTTTATTTTGAGAATAGATACGTAATCTGTTTGCTAAGTGTGCAGGTTGCAGGTACTCAAGCTTTCCTTGCTCCATATTTTATTCTATCTGTCTCCTGTCCATATCTTATGATCTGTTCTCTTCTTCAATCATATCTCTCGATCTATTCTGAAATGTGTGTCCTTCTCAACTTTTGTTTGCCATGATTATATCTATATGTGAGGGCTTTCCCTCACGATTATGAACCTGACGGTTCTGCTTCATTTTGATCTTGGGTTTTGATTGAAGGGCGTATTTGTTTATGTCCTTTGTCCCGCCGTGTCCTTGTCTCACCGTGTCTATGTCCCACCGTGTTGTCCCACACATGTTATTTTGTTCTTCACCACGTGTTGTTAGTTGTCTTGCATATGTTGTTAGTCGTCCTTCTATATCTCGTGTGTTGTCCCAACCGTGTGGTCATCCCTCATGTTCTTGTCCCAACCGTGTGTTGTCTCACTGCATTGTTGTCTTATCCCAACATGTTCATCGTGCATACATGTGGTTTGTTCATGCCATTGCATATGTGCTTGTTCATCTTGTTGTGTTATTTTCCATTCGTTTGATCGTTATATTATGTTGTGTTGTCTGTCGTTCAGTTAATGGTTATGTTATCTTCGTTATGTTTATACTTGTTTATTTGTCATGTCTGTCTTATTGGAAAATTCATAAAAATTAGAAAAAATCTAGAAAATCCAAAAAGATGCCATTTCACTTGGCAGATAAGTCAGGTATGGCTCTCTATCCCTTCTCATTGTTGTATTACTATATGGTATCCATGTTATTATAGCCTCTCAAGGATCGGCTGGTTGCCCGTGTGTTCTAGGATCTTATGTTCCCCTTTAACAAAAACGATGATGATCTATGAGCATACGGTTAATAGTTGGATAGGCCGCTCGGTTGAGTCGGGTGGGGGACGATGGACTCTGTCTCGCACGCCGTGGTTGCAAGAAGACTCTTGACCCCCTCTTGGCTCAGTCTAACAATATTATCCTTGAGTACTTTTTATTTTATCTTTCTTTGCATTTATTTTAATAATTTCTTTATTTTAGCCCAGCATGCATCATGTCATTTTGAGCATTCATGCCTCGTGATCCGTTCAAAGATTTCTCCTCAGCAATGGTTGATTGCACTTAAGCTCTCCTGGATAAGAGATTCTTCATTCCACTCTAAATTTGAACGATTTCTCTGATCTTGCCGCTTGGTCTGGTTGGCCAGCATGATTCCTGTCTGGATTTTATCTCAGTCTTATTGTCCTTTCCAACCCTTACGCTGTGTTCTTTCCGATCCCCTCATTATCCGTGGATTGTGTCCCCGATGAGGTTGGTCGTGTTTCCTTTCCTCCCTTAGTTAGTTCTCCAGACATGTCTCATCCTTGTCAATCATTCCTTGTGATTAGTTCGGCATTTTCGGGAGAATTCCTGTCGCTTGTTGGTTGTGACGGGTGTCTTTTTACCTTGATGCCCACTTTTCAGTTCTCTCTGCTTCATCTCCGCTTCATCTCCATTTCACGTCGCTGTCACTTTCGCTTCATTTCCTTTCCATTTCACCTCCGTGTCGCTTTCGCTCGTTCCCTTGCAAATCGGACATCAAGAAGGGGCATCTGTTGACACCCGTTTTTAGTCCACAAGTTGCGTCATTTCTCTTATTCATCATTTTTGATGTCCCGAATTATCCATTATTTTGGAGCCTTACTTGGATAGATTTCGAGCCCATTTTCATTGTTCCATTCCCTTTGAGCCCTAGAGATCATGATTTCCTAGAGCTCTGGAGCTTATTTTATCAACTTCTGGCTTCTAAGTCGACTTTCGGCCCATTTAGGCCGACTTTCCTTAAGTAATCGGCTCTCTCCCACCTTCCAAGAGCCATATCTTCTAGAATCCTCCTCCGAATTGATCCCCGTTTGTTCCTATCTCTTATCCTTAGTATTATCTCAAGTTTGATCCAAAGAACATGATTTATCTTGGACTATATCTTCAGGAATCGTGATAAGAAGATGGGGCTTTCTTGCAACCTCTATATAAACTGCCCAGTTCGCAGTTGCTAAGGGGGGCTCTTTCTTGGTTCGGGGCGAAGCCATGCTACAACTTCGACCCCATCTTGAAGAGGGAAGTATTAGCTTTCAATTCCATCCTTCTGGGCTTGATTTCTTTGTCTATACTTTTAGTTCTAGTCGCCTCTTAAAATCACAAATCATCACAAAACACGGCACTTTCTGCTGCACATGCGTTTTCCCCTGTTTTGCATCATTGTTTTCTCTCTATTCTCTCAACCAAATTCCGTGATTTTAACTCTCATGCATGCACAATACACACACCTATTATTTCCATCCTTCCACAGGGGTTAAAAACCTCCCCCTGGTCCGTTCTCCCTTAATTTCTACCCCTATTTTATCACTCTGGGATTGATACTACACATGCATGTTCTAATGGATTTTTTGTCCTTGTTTTGGCTTTGTTTTGCAGGAGAGCATGAATACAACGTGAGGCCTTCTTCATCTAGACGGCTAGAAGGAGAAGAGGTTTGAGTCCACAAGTTCCCCGTGTCCCGTTCTTAAGTGCGATCAATTCTTCATATTTTCAAGGTACACGGCACCCTTTCCTTTATCTCTTCATCCCTTTGGCGTTGTTAACCCTTGGTGGCGATCACGGTCAGTTCTTCTATCTCTCATCACTCTTTATTCATCATCTTCCATGCCTTTCATGCTATTATGTTATTAGCATAGTTAGGGGCGGGGTAAAGGAAAGAGAGATAAAATTATCAACACTCGTCAACCTAGTGACACCTACCCGAATTTGCTTGCTGTAGCCTTTTACCTCCCTGCGAGGAGTGAGCCATGTTTGGATCTATACTTTTTTTTTGAACCAAGTCATCTAATGGGACGAAGGGAGAGTGCACCCCCATTCTAGAGGAAGGGAATGTTCTCACTCCACCTACAAGCCATTAGATGCTATTTTATTGCTTTGACAAAAGATTACAGGTTCACAGGAGGCCAAGCCTCTGTAATAAAATGAGAGTATGAAAGAAAACCACTATACACGCCGCCTGTGAATATTGGGTATGCCGTGAGCATCAGCTATGGCATACCCTTTAGCTTTAGTGGCAGCTCTCTAGTTGAGGTAAATTCAAAATTGTATCCCATGAAAACAACATGATTAGCCAGAGCATCTGCTAGCTGATTTGCTTCTCTATATGTATGAATAATAGGGTAGTGAAAAGATGAGAAGTGTTGCTATAAAGAATTCCACCAAGGAAGGAATGACCACGGAGGATCTCTTTTGTTGTTCAGCAAATCAATCAATGCCAAAGAATCAGTAAATATAACCGATAGCGGGATAGCATGCAGCTGGGCCAGTCGAAGACCATCTAGGAGTGCCCGTCCTTCAGCCACCATATTGGAGCCATGTCCATAATAGTAAGAAAAACCCAGCACTAGTTGCCCATGAAAGTCTCTAAAACAGCCACCGCCCCTGGAGGGACCGGGATTACCTTTACTAGCACCATCCACATTTAGGGAGAAATCAATTGCAGGGGTTATCCAGCGGACGGTGATACATGCTAAGCAGCTGCTCTTAATTGTGATGCCAAAATCCTGCATAATATTCAAATATTCAGAACTGGCCCCTTGGTTAAATCTGAACTGATTCACAATTTGACTAATCTCTGCTAGGATTAGATCCGAAATCCTTGAAAAACTTGTTCGATGACCTTCATACCTTGCACGACATCTATATTTCCAGATCTCCCAAACAATCATAATTGTCACCAACAATGAAATAAAACCTTTGGGTTTATGGATAGCTGCCCCATTAATAGATGATGTCAGCCTACTGATAATAGTGGCAGCTTCCAAGCATGTATTGCATAGCAAAGGAGCAAGTCTGCTCCATAAGAACTTAGCCAAATCACTGTTAACAAATAAATGGTCTTCGTCTTCAATATTATGAGAAGCAAGGTAGCAAACACAACAAGAAGCCAAATAAACACCACTGATTTGAATTTGGCTGTCAACTGGAACATCATGTTTGAAAATTTTCCATCAGAATAGAGAAGCCCACAGGGGGAATCTCTGATTCCATAATTTGCTACCCGTTGAGCCAGCCACCTGCCCTTTGATGAAACTATAGGTAGATTTAATACTGAGTTTACCTGAATTAGTAAAGGACCAAATAGGGATATTATTCCCATTATGAGTAACAAAACTCTGAATTTCATCCCACAGCTGCTGATCTTCCAATCTCTGCCAGACCGGATGTTGATGATTAGCCATAGTAGCATGAACTGAGCAGTCTTCAATCAAAGGGTAGTTCTGGATAGAGAGATAATCAACCAAAGCCTTATCCTTGTACCAAATGTCTTTTAGAAAATTAGTAGTAGCACCATCTTGTACAATCATACGAAATCATGCCATGAGGATAGACCGAGCTTTCTCAAAATCATGGATTTTTATGCCAGCTGGAAATGGGATTTTACAATCTAATATATGATGTCCATGATAGTATTTACTTCTAACAAAACTAGCCCAAAGGGAATTGCTATGTATAGAATGCCATAACTATTTGACATAGAAGCAAATCTGAGTATCTAAGAGGCTGCGGATGCCTAGTCCACCTTCAGAGACAAGACAACAAATTTTATCCCAGGAAACCCAATGCTTTCTATGGGCTGTTTCAAACACCTGCCAGAAGAAATTGGCACAAATCTTCTCAATTTGCTTGAGGATAGTATAAGGAATGGAGGCAGCACTAGTAGTGTATATAGGGATGGAAGCTAAAATCGACCGGATTAAAACAAGTCTTCCTGCCTGAGAAAGTAACTTGCTTTGCCAACCAGCTAGCTTAGCATTAACTTTGTCCAACAGATACTTAAAATGAGGAGTTTTGATTCTTCCTTTAAAAAGAGGAATGCCCAAATACTTGATGCTACCTGTCTTGTGCTGATAACCAGATAATTGACATATGCGATCCATAGAGCAATGAGGCATCCATTTAGCCACCACAAAACAACTTTTATGAGCATTGATCCGCTGGCCAGAGGATAGTTCATATCTTCCCAAGAAAAGAAGCAGCTGTTTAATCGAAGATACTCCACCATTCATGAAAATAATAGAGTCATCCGCATAGAGTATGTGTGAAATAGGCTGAACACCACGAGGAAGATGATACTGTTTGTACAGTCCAGAAGAGAAAAGATGACTGAGACCCCTGATCAGAACTTCCTCGACAAGAATGAACAAAGTAGGGGCTAAGGGGTCCCCCTGTCGAACCCCTCTTGAGGACTTGAAGGAGCCATTGATATGCCCATTTAGAGATATAGAAAACCAGCATTTAACCAACATTTGAGCAATTAGTGACACAAACCTATTAGAAAATCCAAATCTTTTTAGAACCATAAAAAGGAAGTCCCACTCTATACGATCATATGCTTTAGCCATGTCAAGCTTGAGTAGCATATTATGCCCTCTTACTGGTCTGTCAATTTCCCTAAACAGTTCCTTGGCCAGCAAAAAATTATCTATGATTTGTCTGCCACTTATAAATCCGCTTTGCTCATTAGAGATAATCAAAGGCAGAATAGGACGCATCCGATCACAAATAACTTTGGAAACAATCTTATATGTAAAATTGCATAGACTAATGGGTCTGAAATCTGCATAAGAGATTGGGTTTTCTACCTTCGGAATCAGACAAAGAATAGTGGTGGTGACACCCTGAGGTAAGCCCCATCCTTAAAAAAAAGCTCTGAACAGCACTGATGACATCCACTCCAATAATGTCCCAGCAGTGAGTGAAGAAGCCCCCAGTGAAACCATCTGACCCAGGTGAGCTGTTACCAGATAAAGAGAAGACCAAAGTTTTGATTTCATCTGCTGAAAGAATAGAACACAATGTTCTATTCTGGTCTTCATTGATCAACCGAGGAATGACTGAAAGGAGACTTTCATCAATAATGTGATCTTCAGAAGTTAAAAGGGTTTTGAAAAAATCAACATCACCATCTGATAGTAAGTCCTGATCTTCCACCCAATGATCATTAATTTTCAGTTTATGGACATAGTTCCTCTGCCTTTTGACCTTGGTGTAATGGTGAAAAAACTGAGTATTCTGATCACCACAATAAATCCATTGCACCTGGGATTTTTGATACCAAAAAATCTCTTCACGAAATAGAGTGAGACGCATATCCGCATTATCTTTGTGAAGATTCATACGGTTTTCCACCGTTGGGTTAGCATCATAACAAATTTGAGCCTGCTCAACCTGAGCTTCATCTTTTTCTTTGGCCTCATGAATGTTGCCAAAAATCTCTTTATTCCAATTTCTTAAGGTAGCCTTCAGATATTTGAGCTTTCTCTGAAGAGCATGGAAGGGGTGGCTGTCCATCTAGTTACATTTGCTCCACTGCACTTTCATAAAATCCAGAAAACCCACATGAGTATGCCACATGTATTGATATAAAAATCTTCCCGGGGAAGGGTGAGTGGGGTTCATAGACAATAGTAATGGGCCATGATCTGAAGGGCCTCTAATTAAGTGCTTGATAGACAGATTATAAGTAGATTGTAACCAATGACAGATTATAAGTAGATTGTAACCATGAAAATCAGTCATAGGAGCCATTGAAGAAAAAGATCCACCTATCTTTTATTCTGGAGAAACAATACAATTAAAGTCTCCTCCAATGATCCAAGGAATGGTCACACCTTGACTAAACTCCATTAGAGAATCAAACATTTCCCTGCGATTGCTCACAGTACAAGAAGCATATATGGCAGTGAAGTACAAAATAATAGAATTATGTTCCTTAAGAGCTACAGTCAGATATTGTGGATGAAGCTCTATAGTATCAAGACAAATGGTAGCTTATGAAATAACCAAATTTTGTAAGAGTCACCATTATTGCAAATAAAAGAATGCAGGTTAATACGCCGAGCCACACCCTGAGCACGATTAAAATCTATACGAGGTTCTGAAATAGCGGCAATGCAAATGCCATGAGCTTTTATATGGTCAGCAAGACTTCTAACAGTGGCTTTATTACCAGTACCTCTAACATTCCATATCAGAGCTGAATTAAACATGATCAAAGGAGAAATATGAATGAGCAGCTAGAACCTTAGCTTTGGCCCTAGTCAGGCGAACATCACTAAAAATAACTCCAGGTAGGACAGAGACCTCGTTCGATTTCAAATCTTGAGGATGATTTATTTTACTTTCATTTGCTTGGCATAACATCCTGGAATTCTTAGAGGCTGACAACTTTGAGACTGCATCCAGGTTAGTAATTTCAATGACATTCAAATCTGAACATTGGAAATTTAGTGATTGGGCAGAATTCTTGATCTATGATGCATCATTATTGTGATGGATTGAAGGAAGCTCTTCTAATTCTGAAGTCTCCTCTATTCAAGATAGAGCTGGGGAGGTCATCTTTTTAGAATCATTTATACAAACAGATGATTTGGGGCCATAGCTTTCTTTGATCTTCGAGGGTCCTGATGTAAGGGCTTGGCAACACCTTGAATCTTCAAAAGGATCATTAACCCCAGAGACTAGCTTATCATGCACAGTCTCTTCCGTAGAATCTAAGTCATCAGATAACTGGATCAGGGGTGAGAACCTATTTGCGTCATTAGCTGTCATCTTGGGACCGAAATTTTTGGGCATCCGAGGCCTATACTCCTGACGGATAACTTTTTGAACTCCAAGAGGAGCAACATTACCTAAAGGTTGATTACACACAATATTCTACGTCTGTTTCTTCTTACACTCATCTTCCATGTGCCCAATCTTATGACAATGAGAACATAAATTCGGCACTATGTGGTAGCTAATCGGCTACCAGAAACCACCACCTTCCATTCCAATCCATAACCGATCTTTTCTCTGCACAACAAGATCTAGCGCAACACACACCAGAGCCTCTGATGTTTCAGTCATCGTAGATGTTGCATCATGAATCCTCAATACAGAGCCAACATTCCCTGCTATAGAACGAAGCATATCCTCATGGTAAAAAGTGACATGTAACGAAGGAAACCCAATCCAGACAGGGATAGCCGAGGGATCAGAATCAAAATCAAAGTCATGCGTCCATCTAAAAAAATTGAATAGAAATCCCTTGACATATAAGCTCTTTTGAAGAAGAACTTTGAGAAAATCAGCTTCACATCCCAACCGAATCAAAATATGTCTAGCATTCATCCGGCTAATAATAAATTCAGAGCTTAGTTGTAGACGCTGCGAAAGACAAACTTTGATTTCTGAAATTGATGGACGACCGTAGGAACATTTAGCTATAATGGCATTCTGAAGGTGTAAAGAAGAAGCCTGGATTTCTTCTTGAGAGAAAAAAATAGCAGGCTCTCCTTGATCCGTAAACGCAGGGGGCTTCACCTGGAAGGGAAGGCGCAGTCGATGTTGTGAGTCCATGAGGGTTTATGCATAGGTTTTCCGAGGAGCCACCGCAGCAACGTCTGAACTGCCTACTTCATTGCCCTCCGGAAGGATCAGGACCTCCCCCGCCACACCAGCCATGGCCGGTAAGGAGGGGGGCTTGCAGAAGAAGACAGAGAAAACGATGGCAGGAATGATGCGAAACTAGAGTTTCTCACACTAAAAAATCTAGAGAGAGAGTCTGCTTTCATTCCCAGATGAATTTACCCATTTGGATCTGTACTTATTTAGTTCTTGTACTAGGGAAAGTGTGATTTGGCAGGGAGTCTTCCCCACGCCCTAAGCATGGAGGTACGTGTTCGCTCCCTTCTTGGTTTAGCTTGCTTGTCACGTATATGCTCTCCAGCCGCTTCTTGTGTGCTATTTAGGTTCCTAGCCCATTTCATATATATATCATTTCTACGGTGAGAGAGTGTGACTGTCCCGTGACTCGACTCGAGTGCGAGTGTGAGTTGCCTACCCTAGACTCTGTCGGTTCCTCAACCGTGCGGATCGACATGCTTCCCTCGCTTGGGGACGTTTGCGAGCTTGTGTTGCTTGTTATTGGTGTAGTTTCTCTCTTGGGATTCTTAGGTGTCGAGTCGACGTTGCTTGAGTGGTTGTGTCGTTGCTGGTCGTACTTTCCCATTTAGTCGCGTCATCGCATAGCGTCCTAGTTCGCATAGCGTCCCGCATCATAGACTCTGAATTGGTAGGAAGGAATCTGGGCCGTCCAGATCTACAGAATGCTTCCAGATCCTGGGAAGAGTGGCCACTGATTGGCTCAAAGGTGATAAGGTATGGTGGCTTCTCATTGGCTTGCCAATCCCCTTCATGTAGTACACAACAGATTCAGAGTTCTTGTTCCACAAGGCAAAACCTGTTTCTGGATGAAACCCTCTCCAGGAGTTCTGCATTTAGTCCAGCTGGAAAGTGGGAATATTTTCTGCCAGAAGATCTTCTAGAACCTTGAACCAATGAAGCGTGTGTTGTATCCCTATGGTTTTGATGATGTCAAACACCATAAGTCATAAGTCAAACACCTTAAGTCAAACATAATAAGTCAGAAGCCTTCATGAGTCTGTGCATTGGAGTTTGTGCATTTGAGTCATTGGAGTCAATGTGCCTGCATGAAGTCATGGTTTGTTGCTTTCAAGTCTACCTACATTACTGTTACAAGTCTATGCATATTTCTCATCTTGCATGAAAGGTCAGTGCACATTACTGTTGATGCACATAGGCCGGTGCACATCATTGCTCTTGCATATATAAGTCAGTGCACATCAATGCTCTTGCACATGTAGGTTGGTGCATATGCATACGCCTTGCATATACATGTCGATGCTAATTTGGGCTGTTATGAAACTAAGGTCGATGCATGTTCTGCTTTAAGCTAACTAAGGTCGATGCATGTTTCATCTGCACATAACTAAGGTCGATGCATGTTTTTTCTTTAGGGAAACTAAGGTCGATGCATGTTTCATCTGCACATAACTAAGGTCAAAGCATGTTTGCTTTAGGGAAACTAAGGTCGATGCACGTTCTGCTTTAGGCAAACTGAGGTCGATGCATGTTTTGCTTTAGGCTAACTGCGGTCGAAGCATGTCTTGCTTTAGGCAAACTGAGGTCGATGCATGTTTTGCTTTAGGCTAACTGAGGTCGAAGCATGTCTTGCTTTAGGCAAACTAAGGTCGATGCATGGTTTGCTTTAAGTTAGCTAAGGCCGATGTTCATTTTAGTCTTATGCATATAAGGTCTTTGCACATTGTTCAACATGCTAGAGAAGGTCCATGCTCATTCAGCTAGCAGAGCACATAAGGTCTATGCACATTTAGCTAGACAACATTAAGGTCTGTGCACACTTTCCCACATGCCACATCACAGTCTGTGCATGTTTTGCATATACACTCATAGGTCTGTGCACATGTTCATATAAGCAGTATAATGTCTATGCATCCTTCTTGTCAGGCCAATCTGTGCATCACTAAGCTCAATGCATCGTGTTTTAACATTATTGTCTAAACTTATGAAGATCAGAAATTTCATTCTTCAAATAATTATCTTCATAAGCCCTATGTTGATCCCTCTACTAATAATCTCTAATGTTAATCTGACATGTTAAACCAACTCATCAAGGATTAAGTGACATATGCTCAAACACCTGGATGATATAGAGGTTGACTGCACGTGGAATTTATGTGAAGCCGATAAGTGGCATTTGAATCCAAGGCGGACTGTCCCAGAAAGGATAAGGCACGTGGATCATTTTTTAACTAGATTCTGACATGTGGCTGAATTATTCCAGAATCCTCTTGGCGGTAGTGTTCCCTTCACATGCCTCAAGGACCCCAAAGGCTAAAGCTCTATAAAAGGACCGTCTTCGATCCAGAGTGAAAAGGGGCAGGGAGAAAAAGTATAGAAGAGAAGAGAGAATATCTGAAGTCACTGCCAGTGCTAAAAATCCCCATTCGAGACAAGAGAAATGTCCAGGAGAAAAATTAGAGAGAGAGAACCAGTTTAGAGAGAGAAGAGCCTGATTGATCGCCAGTCTTTGAGTCTGAAAGTCTACTTCTACAGAAGCTACATTGTTATTGTTTCTGGGCTATTTTTTCTTCTTCATTTATTTTCACATTCGAGTTTTTTGCCTTTAATCCTATTTTGTTACCCTCTAAATTCGCTTGGAGGAAGGGAGAGTTACTTCGATTTCCCTCCATCATGTTTGGAAGAAGAGAGGAACGATCCTCTGGTTCGTGAGTTGCTGGGAGCAATTCACGGGGTTCCCTTTGCTGAGTGCAAAGGAAGGGAGGTTGGACCTCCAGTGATTCTTCTGGTCTTCAGAAGAGCGAGGAGAGTGTTCCTCGGGGCAAGCTGTCAGGCAGCGGGTGTTAACTGACTGAGTCTGTGGTTTTTGATTACTAAGTGCAAGGAAGCCTTACTCCGGAAGAGTAAGGGGTGGACGTAGATTGCAGATCGAAATCGAACAACCTTAAAAAGCTCTCTGTCTCATCTGTGTGGATTGGTTGACTGATCTCACAAATTGGCTTTAGCACGTCAGCTGTTCGATCATTGTTTCATCATAACTCTCTTTCTCGATAAGCTTCTGTCTATTTGTCTATTCTGTGGTCAGTCTAGAAGGGTTTCTTTATTGCATTTCAGATTACATAATTTGTTTCTTCATATTACTCTGAATTGGGAGTGATCTATTCATCCCCTCCTTCTAGCACACTTTCTGGGTGAAGTATCAATTGGTACCAGAGCAGGTTACCCAACATGTGGTCCAACGACCAGGGTAAATCCGGATCTAGCACCCCTCACAGTTTCATGGCTGAGGGACAGTCTATTAGACACCCTCCTTTTTTCATGGTAATAATTACTTTTACTGGAAAAATAGGATGGAAGTATTCCTGAGAGCGCAGAGCCACGAACTCTGGAGAGTGATCACCACAAGACCATACGAGCTCCCACAAAATGAAGATGCGTGGACAAAGGATCACGTCAGGCTTTCAATAGTTAACTGGTCGGCTCTAAACATAATTCAATGCGCAGTACATCAAGGAAGCCTTACTCCGGAGGAGTAAGGGGTGGACGTAGATTGCGGATTGCAATCGAACCACCTTAAAAAGCTCTCTGTCCCATCTGTGTGGATTGCTTGTCTGGTCTCTCAAATTTGCTTTAGCACGTCAGCTGTTCGATCATTGTTTCATCATTACTCTCTTTCTCGATAAGCTTCTGTCTATTTGTCTTCTCCGTGGCCACACTAGAAAAGTTTCATTACTGCATTTCATATTACATAATTTGTTTTTCAAATTACTCTGAATTGGGAGAGATCTATTAACCCCCCCTTCTAGCTCACATCCTGTGTGATTTATCAATTGGTATCAGAGCAGGTTACCCAACATGTGGTCCAACGACCAGGGTAAATCTGGATCTAGCACCCCTCGCAATTTCATGGCTGCGGGACAATCTATTAGACACCCTCCTTTTTTTCATGGTAATAATTACTTTTACTGGAAAAATAGGATAAAAGTATTCCTGAGAGCGTAGAGCCACGAACTCTGGAGAGTGATCACCACAAGACCATATGAGCTCCCACAAAATGAAGATGCGTGGACAAAGGATCACATCAGGCTTTCAACAGTTAACTGGTCGGCTATAAACATAATTCAATGCGCAGTACATCCAGAAGAGTACGCCAGGATCTCAGCCTGCCAGACAGCAAAGAAAATGTAGGATGAACTAGAGCTCATCTATGAAGGTACATCCCATGTCAAGGCCACCAAGGTAAATATACTCACCTCTAAATGTGAATTGTTTAAAATGAAATTTGAGGAGACCATTACAGAAATGTATGCTAGGCTGTCGCTGATCACTAAAAATCTTAAGGGGCTTGGGAAACAGGTTTCAGAAGGGGATCTTGTCAGGAAAATTCTCAGGTCATTAACCCCCACATGGTACACTAAGGCCATTGTGATAGAGGAGTCTAGGGATCTGTCAAAAATGACAGTCACTGAACTGATAGGATCCCTAATGACTTATGAAATAAATTTTAAAATAAATGTTGAAGGAACTGAGAAGAAGGGCAAGAACATTGCTCTCAAACTATCCCATAGTAGCAGTGGCAGTAGCAATAGTAGTAGTTGTGGGGAATCTGATGGTTTCTCATATCTTGATCAAGAGGAGCAAGCTATGCTGACTCGACAATTTCAGAAGTTCTTAAGAACTAAGGGAAAAACATTTAGAAGAAAAAGATTGCATACTTCTGGTAAGCATTTCGATTCTAACATTGATAAAAATAAGAATGCTAAGAAGATCACATGCTTTCATTGCAGGAGGATTGGACACATGAAGGGGGATTGCCCCGATCTCCAGAAGAGAAGCTCTAAGGTGCAAAAGAAGAAACCTCAGGCTATGGTCTGCACGTGGAGTGACGAGCAGGAAGACCCTTAGGCCAAATTTTCATAAGAAGAAGACCAAGGAATATGCCTTATGGCCAACAGTGACGAAGAGCTAACCAACATTTTTGAGAATTTCCCAATTGATGACTAGGAAGATGCCTATGCTGAACTTAAGTTTAATACTTTGAGTAAAGAGCGTAGGGTGTTAAAGAGAAAACTGAATGCTGCTACTGAAGAACAAATTCAAACTAACAAAGAGAATCAGAAGGTCAAGGAAGAATTAGAAGAGGTGAATTCTCTCAGAAAGGAAAACGAAGACCTTAAGTCTGAAAACAAAGAAGTTCAAAAATAACTTGATGAATTTAAGTTAAAACTTCAAGAAAGCCAAAATGAAAATAGAGTAATCACTGAAAAGAATGAAGTTGTTAGGAAGGTGAATTCTGAACTTCAGGAAAATTGTGAAAAATTGCAAAAAGAATTGGAAGACAAACAAAGCACTCTAGAAAAAATTGTTCAAGGAAAAATGAACTTGGATACCTTGCTAGGTGCTAGGGTTAATTTCAACAAAGAGGGTTCAGGCTATAACCCAACACACAAGAAACCCTTTGAATTCACAATGGTGACATTCTATCCAGAAAAAGGGAAGGAAAAACTAGACACATCATCCAGCTCCAACAATGATCAGAATGTCCAGTAACCAAGGAATAATTCATCAAACCATTCTGGACAACAATCTAAAACTGGAAAGAACTCAACTAGGCAAGCTCCTATGCCCATTACCCAGAACAAGAAAGTTCACAGGTCAAGGCATATGACCCAGAACGAAAATTCATCTTTATATAAAAACATGGGTCAACACAAGAAAAACTAGGGAAATCCTGTTCTTCCACAGAAATTCTTTAATGAATATGTCCATCCTAGATAGAATGGGTACAAAAGATACCTGGGGAATGAACAGTCCACCAACAGGAACAGATTCCACATCACTAGGCGAGGTGGACAAAATTATAGTCATAATTTCAACAAAACTGGCAACAATATGCAAAAGAAAAATACTTTGAAACAGTTTTGGATTCCAAAATTTCTGCTTAGAGATTTGAACAATGTCTTTGGACCCAATCTATCTTGGGTTCCAAACTATTTTGCTTGATATGCCCTTCTGCAGGTTAGCCTAGCAGCCGAGCACAACAGGTGGTATCAAGATAGCGGCTGCTCTAGGCACATGACAGGCGATCGATCCAATTTCAGTAAACTGGAAATGAAAGTAGGGGGTCTGGTCAAATTTGGAGGAAAGAACAGAGGTAAGATTGTTGGAATTGGAACAGTTGGTAAGTCTCCTACAAACTCTTTTGAGAAAGTTCTGCTTGTAGAGGGTCTTCAACACAACTTGCTTAGTATTAGTCAGTTATGTGACAAGGGTCACAAAGTTGTGTTCGATAATAATGCATGCAAAATTCTTGAAATAAATTCTGACAAGGTCAAGTTTTAAGCACATAGAGTCAATAATGTATACATTGTAGATTTAAATAAAAATTCAGAATCAAATATTTGCTTGTCTGCTGATCTTGAAAATAATGCATTTAATTGGCATAGACGTTTAGGACATGCTAGCTTCTCTACATTGAATAAATTGGTCAACCATGATTTAGTTAGAGGCATGCCCAATATTAAATTCAATTTCATTTCAAGAATTTGTGACGCTTGTGCTCTAGGCAAACAAACCCGTAAATCATTTAAACTCGGATCTTAGTCTTTATCCTCCAAACCAATGGAACTCTTGCATATGGATTTCTTTGGCCCAACCAGGACTCAAAGTCTAAATGGGAAGAGATTTAGGTTTGTGATTGTAGATGATTTTACCAGATTTTCATGGTTATTTTTCTTAGCAAATAAAAGTGATGCTTTTTAGAAGTTTGAACATTTTTTAATAAAGTTAAACAAGAAAGAATTCACAGAATTTCCATAATCCAATCTTACCATGGAGGAGAGTTTGAAAACTCCATATTTTCTGAATTTTGTAACAATGAAGGATTAACTCACAGATTTTCTTCTCCAATGACTCCAGAGCAGAATGGCATTATGGAGAGAAGAAGCCGTACAATCATTGAAATGGCCAGAACTATGCTGGTGGAGAGTCAACTACCCAGAAGATTTTGGGCAGAGGCAGCTAACACTGCATGCTGCACCATCAACAGAGCCTTGGTAAGACCCGTCCATCAGAAAACCTGTGGACGCGGATTTTTATCTTTTTAATTATTTATTTTGTTTATTATTTGATTTATTGGCGTGCCAGTCACCGAAGTGACGATTTCATTGTGCGCTCGATCTGACTTGGTCAGTCGATTATGAGTGATCGCGTCTGGACCAGAAGTCCGTCATACCATAAAGGTTATGACATTAATTACGCCTTTCCTAAGAAGGACAACCCTTCATTAAACGCCAAAAATAGGAGGCCTCGAGAGGCAAACATATATTCGTGTGCGCAAATGGAACTTCATACCGAAGCCAGGAAGGCGGGCAAGATAATAACATAAACCATAGAAACAGATGATATCGTTAAGTCAGTGGTTAAAAGACCGGGCTTAGGGGGGAAGGGAAAATTTCAGTCACAGGCAGACTGGGCCGTGGCCATGATGGAGGTTTAAAGCATCGATCAGTATTTTGACAGCATTTCCCCTTTACCTGGATTATGCCCAGGGGGAAATAGGCTATCACCCACGGAGTGCCGGGATGAAAACCAGGAGAAAGAGAGAGGTCAAACCTCCCTACCCATATATATATATATGCCATGGGGCAATGTTTGATATTCCCTATAGAAGCCGGCGGAACTCATGCGATGGCAGAGCCCTCCCGAGCTAAAGGGGTTACTCATAAATTCGATGCGGGACGACGGAATGTAAATGGATGCTCAATGTTGCGCCCTCGCACGCGGATCGACTTGCGCGGTCAGGTCGCGGGGATCGACCTGCCCGGTCAAGTCTCGGGGGTCAAGGGGGCAGCGCCCCTTGCGGGGGTTTCCTGGGGCGGAGCCCCCGGAACAAAATTTGGATTGAAGACTCAGTAATACAACTTGAGTAGGTTATCGGTGTAGTTCGACCGTGCATAGGTTCCCGGCGCAAAGGCAAGATGGCCAGGGGATTCCCGGCGCCGAAGGGAAGAGGCCAAGAAGAGGCTCTCGGCGCACAAGGGGGAAGGTCAAGGAGAGGCTCCCGGCGTAAGGGAGAAGGCCACGGAGGGGCTCCCGGTGCCAAGGAGAAAAGGCCAAGAAGAGGCTCTCGGCGCGCAAGGGGGAAGGTCAAGGAGAGGCTCCCGGCGCGCAAGGGAGAAGGCCACGGAGGGGCTCCCGGCGCCAAGGAGAAAAGGCCAAGGAAAGGTTCCCAGCGCGCTCAATGAGGGCAGAGGGGCTAGGGTTCTCGGCGCAGGGGCCAAACGGCTAGGGGTTCCCGGCGCACCCGAGAGATTGGTTCTCGGCGCGCCCAGGAGATGGGATTCTCGGCGCAAGAAAGATTGCACCGAGAGCTATTCACAGTGGCACCGAGATGTGCAAGGGACGGCACCGAGATGGTTTTGAATGGTTGCTTGGAACCCTGCTTTTTGGGTTTTTGATAATTCAGGACAAGCTTTGACGATTCAGGCCAAGATAGATAGGTCCTGGAGGGTCAAAGTGAGTCAATTCATCAGGTTTCAGCTGGATTTGGCTTGGATTACAAAAGAAGGCCAAGATCAGAGAGGAAACGGGGCAGATCAGGGTCTAGAGAATCCCCGTTGCCGGTGTACAAAGTCTCGGGGACAGCTTAATGTCGGCTTTCATCATCCTGGGAGAATTTTGGCAGCACCTCCCCTGGACCGAGCATTTGCCAGAGAGTGGTATAGGCTGTCATCCACGGAGTGCCGGGATGAAAGCCGGAAAATGAGTGAGCACTAAGGCTCGAAGAGACTATCCACGTCTCTGGCATCGGTCACTATTCCCCTTCTCGGAGACTGACGAAACTCATGTAGAGATAGGGTTCGTCAGACCCACGGGGTTGCATGTGAATCCAGTTAGGGACCTCAGAATGTAGGGGAGGTCAATCCCCAGTTAATTTATCTCCTGGGGTACATATGACGACTCACGAACGTCCCAGGATAAGTGGACGAAGAGGCCAAAGGGGTGGACAAAGGAGGGGCTCTCAGCATGGTTTTCATTGGCAAAAAGATGGCTCTCGGCGTGGGATTATAGGTTGGCCAAGGGGTTCTCGGCATGGGTTTACAGGTTGGCCAAGGGGGGCTCTCGGCATGGGTTGAGTTGGCATGAAGAAGCTCTCGGCGTGGGACTTCCCGGCGCGCCTATTACCGCACCGGGAAGGTGGCGCCGGGAAGCTAAGGGCTGGGGGGTTCACGTGGAAGTGGCTTGTTGCCCAAAAAAAGGGGGATCTCGGCGTGGAGCTTCCCGGCGCGCTCCTCGCCGCGCCGGGAGCCTGTGGGCTGGGAGGTTTGGATGGAAAGGGGTTTAGATGGTTTTTTTTTGTCAGTTTGCTGTAGAGGGAGGCCTCTCGGCAGCGTAGTTCTCGGCGGGGAATTTTGTACGCCGAGAAGGTGGAATTGCTACAGGGTTTCAGAGCTCGATAACGATGCTCTGTTCGGGGATTTTATGAGATTTCTGGCTCGGATTAAGGCTGGATTTAGAGTGTAGACGAGAGATTTCATGGGGGCTTCTGTTAGAAGGATGCCAAGGGAATTAGAAGGTGGAATCAACAGGGGGAATTGAGACTATCGTCCAGATCCTGTGGAGAGCTTTATCTATTTGATGCAGGCCGTCTGGGGGGATCAAGAGATGACTATCTCTGATCCCTCGGACGAGTCCTAATGGCATCTAAAATCGGCGATGGAGGAACCCTCAGCATCGAGACTCCAGACCCTAATCATTCAATGGTTAGAATGGAGGGTCGAGAGATCGAGATCCGTTCGCTAGAACCTCACGGGATGGCGTCAACCTGCAGAGCAGACACATCTTTGTATAGCCAGCAGTCCAGGGAACCAAGAGATTGATGTCTCGGGTTCCTAAACAACACGAAGGGCTCGAGGGAAAACTTGGACTATACGCAGAGGATCTGCCATTGAGACAGAAGGGGATAAGGAAATAGAGCCCAATCACCCATTAGATAGGGATGGGGGCCCTATCTTCAAGCCTCTTCGGAGAACCAACGAGGATTCTGAAACCGGTACTATATAAACTATTAGACATTTCGAATAGAAGACATATCCACGGGATACAAAGGGGAAGAGCTTCGATTGCCCAATATTCATCACTACAGCTGCAGCATTCCATTTCATTGCATCGTCTCATACTTACATCAACCATAAAGGGAAAATAAGAAGCAGAGATACAAAGCAGAATCGAGATTGTCCGGCTACATTTGATAAATCGAGAAAAAGAACTCGCTAGATTACATCAAAGAAAAGGAAAGAAAGCATGGGGGAGGGCGGAGCATTGACTCCTCTCCCTCCCCGGAGCAACCCACCTGCAGCTTCTTCTTCCTCCTTCTCTTTGAGCTCTCGTTTTCTCTTTTTTGGTTTCTGGCTATCCTCTCAATATCTGCCTCTTCCTTTTTTTTCTCTTTCCGCCCTCAGTCGTCCCCCTTTTCCTGTGGGCAAAGTAATGGGTTTTATAGGACCCTGTTCACATCAATGGCACTCGGCGTGCCTGCATCACCGGTTCCCGACGCGCCCATTCGAGGGGCTTCCCGGCGCGCCTCCTTTGGAGGGGCTTCCCGGCGCACTCCCTTGGAGGGGCTTCCCGGCGCGCCTGCTGCCATGGAGAGGTTCTCGGCGCGAGGGGTATCAAGCCTATCCTTAATAGCACATTAACAGGCCCATTCAACAGGCCCATTCTTTTCTTTGGCCTTGTTAATTCCTTTGATTGCATCAGCACTGACGAGGGCTCCTTCTTTAACGGTATATGCATCATCATCTGAATAATCCAGAAGTTTCTCATCAGCCAACAGACCGGAGTTTCATCGGTATCGCCGTTTGGATGACGACAATACTGGACATCGGCTCAGCCTGAGAGTGTCCTAGCTGGGCAAGTAGTTGGTAGTGAGGGCCCTCCCTCAATCCTGACTTTGCAAGCATCTTTCAGTCTTCGTTGCTGGTCTGGTCTCATCTTTATCTTTGTTCATATTTTAGCTTTCAACAAATGCCCCCCACCTACAGACGGCGTAAGTGCAGAATAAGCGGCACGGTGTCCGCAGGTGCATCTTTAGCTCAATGCTATTGACTCATTCTTTCAGTTATAGCTTGGCAGTATCCCCATATTGGGATTTCATCCTGGCACGATCTTCTTGGCTTGAGCCTCGATCAGTTGAATATCTATTGGCTTGGACCGTGATCAACTGGCACATCTGACATCTGTCGGTTTCAGGCCCCGATCAACAGCACATTTGACTTTTATCGGCTTCAAACCCTGCCTGGATGACCATCTGGCATCTGTTGGCTTGAAGCCCCGCCCGGCTGAACATCTTGTATCTGTCGGCTTGAAGCCCCGATCGGCTGTACATCTTGTATCTGTCGGCTTGAAGCCCCGATCGGCTGTACATCTTGTATCTGTCAGATCGAAGCCCCGATCGGCTGTACATCTTGCATCTATCGGTCTTAAGCTCCAATCGGCTGTACATCTTGTATCTATCGGTTTTGAACCCCGATCGGCTGTATATCTTGCATCTGTCAGTTTTAAGCCCTGATTGGCTATATATCTTGCATCTGTCAGTTTTAAGCCCTGATTGGCTGTATATCTTGCATCTGTCAGTTTTAAGCCCTGATTGGCTGTATATCTTGCATCTGTCGATTTTGAGCCCCGATTGGCTATACATTTGGCATCTGTCAGTTTTAAGCCCTGATTGGCTGTATATCTTGCATCTGTCATTTTTAAGCCCTGATTGGCTGTATATCTTGCATCTGTCAGTTTTAAGCCCTGATTGGCTGTATATCTTGCATCTGTCAGTTTTAAGCCCTGATTGGCTGTATATCTTGCATCTGTCAGTTTTAATCCCTGATTGGCTGTATATCTTGCATCTGTCAGTTTTAAGCCCTGATTGGCTGTATATCTTGCATCTGTCAGTTTTAAGCCCTGATTGGCTGTATATCTTGCATCTGTCGGTTTTAAGCCCTGATTGGCTATATATCTTGCATCTGTCAGTTTTAAGCCCTGATTGGCCGTATATCTTGCATCTGTCAGTTTTAAGCCCTGATTGGCTGTACATCTGCTTCATGTGTTGTTATTTCCTTCGTATGGAAGAGTAGTGGTCTCAGCAGCCTTTATGCGGATGACCCGTGTTCAGCAGGAGAGCGTCCACCCCTTCAGAGAAAGGATGGGGAACTCGCTCCACCACGTGACGGCATCCGAGGAGGTGCTTGAACCGAATTTTTGTTGGTGGCAGCAAACGTCCTATTGGCCATGTGTGCCGTAAGGGAGACGATTTGCTGGAATGCAAATGAGGAGGTCTCGTCAGAGTAGACGTATGGTCTAGACTGGGTAGAGACTGTTGCAGGTGGGACATTGAAAAGGATATGTGGTTCTCATCAGAACGGACATAAAGTACGAACTGGACAGATTTTATCATTGGCCGGGCGATGTACCGATCAGCCAACGGTTGACTTCATCATCGATATTGAGCTTATATCGATGCAAGGGGGATTTTAGAATAGACGTAAGGTCTAAACTGGGTAGGGTTTGATCATTGATCGGGCAAGGTGCCGGTCGATCAATAGCGGGTTTCATCATCGATATTGGGTTTATATCGACGCAAAGGGATTTCATATGTTTCATCAGAATAGACGTAAGGTCTAAACTGGATAGGGTTTCATCATTGATCAGGCAGGGTGCCAATCGATTAACAGTTAGTTTCATCATCGATATTGGGTTTATATCGATGCAAAGGGATTTATAAGTTTCATCAGAATAGACGAAAGGTCTAAACTGGGTAGGGTTTCATCATTGATCGGGCAGGGTGCCAATCGATCAACAGTTGGTTTCATCATCGATATTGGGTTTATATCGATGCAAAGGGATTTATAAGTTTCATCAGAATAGACGAAAGGTCTAAACTGGACAGGGTTTCATCATTGATCGGGTAGGGTGCCAATCGATCAACAGTTGGTTTCATCATCGATATTGGGTTTATATCGATGCAAAGGGATTTATAAGTTTCATCAGAATAGACGAAAGGTCTAAACTAGATAAGGTTTCATCATTGAGCAGGTAGGGTGCCAATCGATCAACAGTTGGTTTCATCATCGATATTGGGTTTATATCGATGCAAAGGGATTTATAAGTTTCATCAGAATAGACGAAAGGTCTAAACTGGACAAGGTTTCATCATTAATCGGGCAGGATACCAATCGATCAACGGTTGGTTTCATCATCGATATTGAGTTTATATCGATGCAAAGGGATTTATAAGTTTCATCAGAATAGACGAAAGGTCTAAACTGGATAGGGTTTCATCATTGATCGGGCAGGGTGCCAATCGATCAACAGTTGGTTTCATCATCGATATTAGGTTTATATCGATGCAAAGAGATTTATAAGTTTCATCAGAATAAACGAAAGGTCTAAACTGGACAAGGTTTCATCATTGATCGGGCAGGATGCCAATCGATCAACGGTGGGACGTATGTGAAGGTGTTGGTATCGTCAGGACAGACGTAAGGTCTATTCCAACAGGTTTTATCGCATGTGGGGCTTGCCAAGAAATGCGTAGGCTTCATCAGGACAGACGTGAGGTCTGAGCTGGATAGGCTTCGTCAGGATGGTGATGGGTTTCATTGTCGGTGGGACAGTCGAAAGAGAGTATGTAGATTTCATCTGGGTAAACGTAAGGTCTACCCCGGGGAGGCTTTATCATCGGTGGGGCATAGAGCCAGATGACCGAAGGAAAGCTTCATCAGTGAAGGGGAGGTAAAGGCAGCGTGCCGGTTGGCATGGAACTTTTGAATTACCACATTACTGACCCAAATGCCCTTTCGGGTTTTCACCGGAGCCAGCCCCCTCTTGCTTTTACCCACGCGCCCTTTCGGGTTTTCACGTGGCGGGGTACCCGATTTTGCCTGCAGTGCCCTTTCGGGTTTTCACCACAGCTGGGTTTTGGCCATTTTTGCCCTTGTTCAGAGTATCTGAACAAGACTGGCGGGGTATCTCTATTTTTAACCCCATTTTGTCTCTTCTTTTCTTTTTTATTGAGACTTTAGCTTCGTAAATTGTTAAGCCATGTGCTCAACTTGTGTATGTATCATCATTGATGTGGGTGCTGACACCAATGCAAGGGACATAAGGTTTTCATCGCCTGCCTAGGCGGAAGAACTGGGTCGACTTGAGTGTGTTTTGTGGCTTAGGCGTAAAGCCGTTCGCCGGGAGCATGGCTGTATCGTTGATGTGGGGATTGCCATCAACACAAGGGAATGGGATTTCATCATCCATCCAGACAGAAGGTCCGAATCGGTTCAAGGATGTGTGTAGCAGCTTAAGCACGAAACCATTCGCTAGAAATATAGGTTTCATCGTTAATGTGGGGTTTAACATTAACGCAGAGGGATGAGGTTTTATCATCTATCCGGACGGAAGGTCCAGGTTGATTTGAGAATGGGTGTAGCATTTTTATCAGAGCAGACGGAGATCTACCCCGGACGGGCTTCAGCATTGCTCAGGCGGCGGGCCACCCCATTAGTAGCTGCTTTTATCATTGGTATTGGGTCTATACCAACGCAAGGATTTTATAGGTTTCATCAGGATAGACATAAGGTCTAAACTTGATAGGTTTCATCGCTGATCGGGCAGTGTGCCAATCAATCAACAGCAGGTTTCATCATCGGTATTGGGTTTATACCAATGCAAGGATTTCGTAGGTTTCATCAGGATAGACGTAGGGTCTAAACTGGATAAGTTTCATCGCTGATCGGGCAGTGCGCCAATCGATCAACAACAGGTTTCATCATCGGTATTGGGTTTATACCAATGCAAGGATTTCATGTGCTTCATCGGAATAGACGTAAGGTCTAAACCGGACAGGTTTCATTGCTAATCAGCAGTAAGTTTTATCACGGCGGGACGTTGAAAGACATGCAAGTTTAATAGGACGGGTTTCTTTCTCGATCGGGCAGGGTGCCCATCGATCACAGGTGGGTTTCATCATCGGTATTGGGTTTATACCAGTGCAAGGATCTCATGAATCTCATCAGAATAGACGTAAGGTCTACACTGGGCTGGTTTTATCGTTGATCGGGCAGTGTGCCAATCGACCAACAGCAGGTTTCATCATCGGTATTAGGTTTATACCAATGCAAGGATTTCATATGTTTCATCAGGATAGACGTAGGGTCTAAACTGGATAGGTTTTATCATTGATCGGGCAAGGTGCCAATCGATCAACAGTTGGTTTCATCATCGGTATTGGGTTTATACCAATGCAAGGAAGTTTCGTAGGTTTCATCAGAATAGACGTAAGGTCTAGACTGAATAGGTTTCATCATTGGTCAGCAAGGCGCCGGTCGGCCGACGGAAGGTTCTATCAGTGGTGGGGAAAGGGAATTTTGAATAACCACATTACTGACCCAAGTGCCCTTTCGGGTTTTCACCGGAGCCAGCCCCCTCTTGCTTTTGCCCACGCGCCCTTTTGGGTTTTCACGTGGCGGGGTACCCGATTTTGCCTGCAGTGCCCTTTCGGGTTTTCACCACAGCTGGGTTTTTGGCTATTTTTTGCCCTTGTCCCTATTATAGGAGCAAGTCTGGCGGGGTATCTCTATTTTCAACCCCATTTCTATTCTCTTCTTTTTTTTTTTAGAGGGTGACAGGTCGGAATGCCATCGGATTAAGATAAGGGGTAGCTTGGTAAGGGCGGCGTGCCACTAGACCAAGAAGAGGGTAGCTCGGTTAGGGCAGAGTGCTGCTAGACCAAGAAAGGGTAGCTCGGCTAGGGCGGAGCGCCGCTAGGCCAAGAAAAGGGTAGCTCGGCTAGGACGGAGTGCCGCTAGACCAAGAGAAGGGTAGCTCGGCTAGGGCGGAGTGCCGCTAGACCAAGAAAAGGGTAGCTCGGCTAGGGCGGAGTGCCGCTAGATCAAGAGAAGGGTAGCTCGGCTAGGGCGGAGTGCCGCTAGACCAAGAAAAGGGTAGCCGCTAGACCAAGAAAAGGGTAGCTCGGCTAGGGCGGAGTGCTGCTAGACCAAGAAAGGGTAGCTCGGCTAGGGCGGAGCGCCGCTAGGCCAAGAAAAGGGTAGCTCGGCTAGGACGGAGTGCCGCTAGACCAAGAGAAGGGTAGCTCGGCTAGGGCGGAGTGCCGATAGACCAAGAAAAGGGTAGCTCGGCTAGGGCGGAGTGCCGCTAGATCAAGAGAAGGGTAGCTCGGCTAGGGCGGAGTGCCGCTAGACCAAGAAAAGGGTAGCTTGGCTAGGACGGAGTGCCGCTAGGCCAAGGAAAGGGTAGCTCGGCTAGGGCAGAGTGCCGCTAGACCAAGAAAGGGTAGCTCGGCTAGGGCGGAGTGCCACCAGGCCAAGGTGGGTAGAGCTTATCGAGGGCGGAAAGCCACTCATTGATGTGGGGTAAACATCAATGCAAAGGAGAGTAGGGCTTCATCATGCAATTCAGACGGAAGGTCTGAACTGAAGTTCGTGGATGGAGGGCTTGGGTATGAAGCTGTTTGTCGGGAATGTATGTTTCATCATTAATGTTGGGGTTTTTAGCATTAATGCAAAGGAATAGGGTTTCATAATCTACCCAGACGAAAGGTCTAAATTGATTTATGGGATATGGATAGCAGCTCGAGCACGGAGCCGTTCACTGGAAATGTAGGTTTTATCGTTAATGTGGGGTTTGACATTAACGCAAAGGAATAGGGTTTCATGATCTGTCTAGACGAAAGGTCTGAATTGACCTAGAGGGTATGGATAGCAGCTCGGGCACGGAACCGCTCACTGGAAATGTGGGTTTTATCGTTAATGTGGGATTTGCCATTAACGCAAAGGAATAGGGTTTCATGATCTATCCAGACGAAAGGTCTGAATTGATTCAAAGAAGGCGTATAGCAGCTCGGGCATAAAGCCATTCGCTGGAGATGTGGGTTTCATCGTTAATATGGTCTCATCTCTTCTTTTCCTTTCTCTTTTCTTTTTTTTTTTTGCATACATCTGCCCCCGGAACGGGGTATCATTCGCATCCCTCATTTTCTTCTTCTTCTTTCTTTTTTTTTATTCATTTTTTTTTGTGTACATCTGCCCCTGGAAAGGGGTATCACTGGCATCTTTCACCATCATTCTTTTTGGCATACACCTACCCCAGAACGGGGTATCATTCGTATTGAAAATGCCCTTTAGAGCAAATCGCTCTTTGGCGGGTGTGGTGCGGCCATATCGGCTGCCTTCTTGAAATTGAGCATTCGATGGGGACGCGGTGGGTCCACTTTATATTCCCCTATCTGTAGCTCACCTTTCTGTATCAAGCTTTCTATAACATCTTTGAAGACGTAGCAGTCCTCAATAGGGTGTCCGAGCATCTGATGGTACGGACAGAAGCGAGGCTCGTCTTTCCTTGCGGCATCACCGGGCTTCTTTGGGGCCGGGAGTATGATCTTGCCGTGGTGGGTGACCCATTCGAATAGGACCCGAGTCTTTTCCTTTGGAAAGGAGTAGGGTTTAGTCATTTTGCTTCTTAGGGAATGGCCTAGCTCGCCAGTCTTTGCTGGCCAAGAGCTAGCTGCCTCCTTCGCCTTTTTCTTCTCGAGAGCTTGGAAGTCGGCAATGTAAATATCTTTATGCATTGGCTGTTCACCAGCAGGCTTGCTCTTTTGTCTTAGGGCGGTAGCGGCCGGGTAATATTTCGCCAAAAAGGCCTCAATATCAGCCACAATCTCATTCAAGAGATCGAAGGACTTGACTTCGATGCCAACCAACCTTGTTAAGACTTCTGTCTTCAGGTTGCGCTTGCATATCTGGACAGCCTCCTCCTGGTTTGGTGGGTGCCGACATCTGGCATAAAGGTCCTTCCATCGGTAGATATAATCCAGAGCAGATTCATCGGCCCTTTGTTTGGTCTCATACAATTCTGCCTTAGTAACTTCTCCCTTGGCAGAGTTGATTTTCATTATTTGTTTCATATCGGGTTTACCCATCACTGCCGGAGCTGGTGAGTTTAAGTGCAAACCAGGCAGATGCAAACCCATTTCATTCAGCTTGCTCTGTAACACTTTGACTTCTTGTAGTTTTTTAGATAGCTCTGTCATCATGGCAAGGTCAAGAATGTTGCCCCCGGCCCTAATCCTAGGAGGGACTGGCAGTACCCTATTACAGGCGCCGGACGCGTCCAAGCTTTCAGAAATTAACATCTTGGCCCTCGTCCCCACATATGGAGGAGGAGTGTGGTAGCATGCTTCTTCTTCTGGTAGCGGGAGGTGCCCAGGCTTCTTGCTGGTTTTATCATCAGGACAGGAGGCTGAAGCTTTGGCTTGCTCTGACCTTATCGGCATGAAGCATATCTCTTCATCATCCCCTTCGGAAGTCTGGCCATTGCCGGGTAAAACTGACAGCATGTTACAGGAGAAGACTTTGTCCCTCCTTGTGTTTGTTTGCATCTGCTCTTCCTTCCTTTCAGCGGTCGACATCTGCACCCATAACGGGTCATCTAGCACATCTGGCATTTTTTGATTTATTTTTCATCTTATTCATCAGGCCTGGGGATTTGACGCGCTCCCACAGGATGGGCTTATCGGTGTCTGATTCTTTTAACATTTCTTTGGTCGACTGTCGGTATAGAGATACCATATTGACTGCTCTTTTTAACTCAGGCAACTCATGCAGGCATGGAGGGTCCACTCTATACTCACCCAGTTCGAGCTCCCCTTTTTTAATCATTCTTTCAATAATATCTTTAAATACATAGCAATCTTCAATGGGATGACCCAATGCTTGATGATATGGGCAGAAGCGGGGGTCATCTTTTCTTTTGGTATCATCAGGTCTCTTTGGGTCTGGAAGGACAATCTTGTCAAATTGGGCCCCCCATTCAAACAGGAGCCGAGTCTTTTCCTTAGGAAAGGAATAAGGCTTGCTCATCCTGGCTCGCAGAGCGGGGCCCTCCTTCTGATCAGCCGGCCTAGCGGGAGGAGGGTGAGCAACGCCTTTTTCTTTATCTTTTTGTTGCTCGAACATATTGAAGTCTACTGTACTGACTTCTGCAGGCATGGGACGTTTATCAGCCGACCTAGCTTTATGGTACACAGCAGTAGCAACTGAAGGACTACTGGAGAGGAAGGCCTCGACCTCCGCCGCGGCATTGTTTAGTCGGTCGAATGACCCTATCTCCATCCCGATCATCTTTTCGAGAGTCTCCCGCCGAAGATTCTGCTTGCAAATCTGGACGGCGTACTCGTGATGAGGAGGCCGCCTGCATCTCATGGCGAGATTTCTCCATCTTTTTATATAATCCAGAGCGGTCTCGTCTTGCTTCTGCCTTGTTGCATATAGCTCGGCTATTGTGATTTCTCTCTCCGTGACATGAAATCTGTCGCGGAACTTTCTTTGCATATCAGGCCAATCAACCACTGATCCAGCCGGCAGGCTTGAATACCATTCAAAGGCTAACCCAGTGAGGGATGAGCCAAAGAATTTGAGCAGATAAGCTTCGTCGGCTGCCAAATCGCCCATAATTATGGTTTAGTAAGCTATGTGCTCCCTGGGGGAGCCTTGGCCATTGAACTTCTCAAATTTCGACGGCTTACTGACGCCTGGAGGTAGTCTTTTAGCAGCATATTGGGGAGGATACGGCACCTTGTACACATCATAGGTGCTAACATCGTTACCAGTCTTCTCAGACAGCTTCATCTCCACAATTCTTTCAATCATCAGCTTGTGGGCTATGGCTGGATCTATCTCTTCTGGGAAGAAGTGAGCTTGTTGCTGGCTGTGAGGAGTTGTCATCACAGTGGCGCGCAAGATGGGCGCGGTAGGCTGTGTCTGAGACACAGAGGGCTGAGCTACTGTTTGCTGTGGAACGGGTTGGCTCGGTGTCTTGCCCTTATCAGCTAGGAGAGGGTTAGCTGGGATAGCCGTCTCTGCTGAGCTGGATGTCTGCCCCGCAGGTTCAGCTTGCTTTGAGACTGATGTAGCTTCATGTCTCTCATTGAGCTGCCTTCGGAGAGCACTGATCTCCTGCTGGTATCTTCTGAACATCATCTGGATCATAGGATCCAAGGCTGATGGGATTTGAATATCTTCAGAAGTCCCTTCAGCATCATCAATAAGGGGATTGTCTTCATCCTCTGCCGTCACCACATTGACTGTCATGGTGGTGATCTTGCGGGCTTCATCATATTTCTTCATCTTATCTTTTGCGGCCTGGCCTCTTCTTGTGACAGGACCAGGTCTAGTAGCCAACCTGAGCAGTTCATCTGGCTGAGTTGGTAGTATATCTTGCCCCCTGCCAAGTCCAGCCATGTTGCAGGCGAAGATTTGCATTTTTCCCTTCCGCCTGTAGACCTTTCTTTTCACCTAGTCAGGATATTTGAGCCGGTCAAAGATCGATATTCTTTCTTTGGCTTCTTCCCGGTACAGGTCTTCTTTGTCATATCCGGCCCTGAGACCTTCTTCATAGTGATTTGAATCGGAGGAAGAGGCTCCGATCATCGTTTCTTGAAGTGTTTCTTCTTTTTCTTCACCTCTGGTGCCCAAGGCACGGGATAGTCTTTGTTGACCGAGGGCGGAGCTCCCCAGGTATCGGAAGTAGTCCTGGACCACTTGCTTCATCTCCTCTGGATTGTGCCTTTGTGGCTCGGGTTGGAGTATCAATCTGTCCTGGCTCTTTTGCTGATAAGCCAGTCTTGCCACCTGAGCATTCAAGTGCTCGGTTCTGGAGTATCTGAAGATATCAGCCTGTCTGGCACAGGCTCTTGGTCTTCTTGCAGTAACCACAGTGACTGGTTCACTCCTTCTCACATCGCCAACTTGGCAGCGGTTGGCAGCAGTATCATAGATCTTCCTTTCCCATCTTCTGCCCCCGGCCCTGGAACGGGCGGCGGTAAAGTCCTCCATCTTCTCATATCTTCTGCCCCTCATCACGGGGCGAGTAGCGATCAGATTTCTTCCTTGACCCTCAGTCTCATCTCTCCTACCCCGAGCCCTGGGGTAAACAGCAGTAGCATCTCTTCTGTATTTTCCTTCTTCCCTTCTGCCCCCTGCTCTGAAGCGGGCAACAGTGACATCAGCAGGGTTTTCTTCATCTTGAGATGGGGCCCAGCTCTGAATCTTCTTTGGCCGCCATATCTGCTTATATCTTGCTGGCTTGGGCGCCAGTGGCTTCCTCCCATCAGCTTCCCAGTTGGCCTTCCTGGTGGCCAGAACTTGGAACTTGTTGTCAATCTGGATGGTCGGGACAATCCTGTCCGGCCAGACTTCTCGGGGGCGACCGTCGAGGTTCACCCTAACATCACCCATCATCATTGTCTTCCCAGAATTTGAAAGACGACGGTCAGCAGCAGCATACCGGCTCCTCCGGTTGGCTCTTTTTCCCTTCTGGGCAGCAGTGGAGACCATGTCCCTCCTTTGAACAAGGTGCACATAGCAGGCGACGGCTGTCGAGGCCGTCTTCTCCGGTAAGCTGGCCTTCTCATCAGCAGCCCTTATCGGGGCACTTGCAGCGGTGCCTTGCTTGTTGTTGTCGACCTGCAGACGGTCGGTGAAGACGAGGCCCAGACAGTTGGGCAGCCCGACGGCAGGGGCAACGATCCGAATGACAGTGGTACAGCCAGGTAACCCTCTCGCACATGCATCTCGACGGGTTGCCGGTCAAAGCATACGGACATGGTCCTGGTCGTCATCGTAGCTTCCTGAAAATAGAGAAAGCACACGACATCAGAAATTGGAGGGGGGCCCTCTGGGGCTCCTATCTTGGCGTAGAGATGAAGGGAGACTCAGTCCCACCGGGCGTGCCAGACTTGTGGACGCGGATTTTTATCTTTTTAATTATTTATTTTGTTTATTATTTGATTTATTGGCGTGCCAGTCACCGAAGTGACGATTTCATTGTGCGCTCGATCTGACTTGGTCAGTCGATTATGAGTGATCGCGTCTGGACCAGAAGTCCGTCATACCATAAAGGTTATGACGTTAATTATGCCCTTCCTAAGAAGGATAACCCTTGATTAAACGCCAAAAATAGGAGGCCTCGAGAGGCAAACATATATTCGTGTGCGTAAATGGAACTTCATATCGAAGCCAGGAAGGCGGGCAAGATAATAACATAAACCATAGAAACAGATGATATCGTTAAGTCAGTGGTTAAAAGACCGGGCTTAGGGGGGAAGGGAAAATTTCAGTCACAGGCAGACTCGGCCGTGACCATGATGGAGGTTTAAAGCATCGATCAGTATTTTGACAGCATTTCCCCTTTACCTGGATTATGCCCAGGGGGAAATAGGCTATCACCCACGGAGTGCCGGGATGAAAACCAGGAGAAAGAGAGAGGCCAAACCTCCCTACCCATATATATATATATATATATATATATATATATATATATATATATATATATATATGCCATGGGGCAATGTTTGATATTCCCTATAGAAGCCGGCGGAACTCATGCGATGGCAGAGCCCTCCCGAGCTAAAGGGGTTACTCATAAATCCGATGCGGGACGACGGAATGTAAATGGATGCTCAATGTTGCGCCCTCACACGCGGATCGACCTGTGCGGTCAGGTCGCGGGGATCGACCTGCCCGGTCAGGTCGCGGGGGTCAAGGGGGCAGCGCCCCTTGCGGGGGTTTCCTGGGGCGGAGCCCCCGGAACAAAATTTGGATTGAAGACTCAGTAATACAACTTGAGTAGGTTATCGGTGCAGTTCGACCGTGCATAGGTTCCCGGCGCAAAGGCAAGATGGCCAGGGGATTCCCGGCGCCGAAGGGAAGAGGCCAAGAAGAGGCTCTCGGCGCGCAAGGGGGAAGGTCAAGGAGAGGCTCCCGGCGCGCAAGGGAGAAGGCCACGGAGGGGCTCCCGGCGCGCAAGGGAGAAGGCCACGGAGGGGCTCCCGGCACCAAGGAGAAAAGGCCAAGAAGAGGCTCTCGGCGCGCAAGGGGGAAGGTCAAGGAGAGGCTCCCGGCGCGCAAGGGAGAAGGCCACGGAGGGGCTCCCGGCGCCAAGGAGAAAAGGCCAAGGAAAGGTTCCCGGCGCGCTCAATGAGGGCAGAGGGGCTAGGGTTCTCGGCGCAGGGGCCAAACGGCTAGGGGTTCCCGGCGCGCCCGAGAGATTGGTTCTCGGCGCACCCAGGAGATGGGATTCTCGGCGCAAGAAAGATTGCGCCGAGAGCTATTCACAGTGGCACCGGGATGTGCAAGGGACGGCGCGGAGATGGTTTTGAATGGTTGCTTGGAACCCTGCTTTTTGGGTTTTTGATAATTCAGGACAAGCTTTGACGATTCAGGCCAAGGTAGATAGGTCCTGGAGGGTCAAAGTGAGTCAATTCATCAGGTTTCAACTGGATTTGGCTTGGATTGCAAAAGAAGGCCAAGATCAGAGAGGAAACGGGGCAGATCAGGGTCTAGAGAATCCCCGTCGCCGGTGTACAAAGTCTCGGGGACAGCTTAATGTCGGCTTTCATCATCCTGGGAGAATTTTGGCAGCACCTCCCCTGGACCGAGCATTTGCAAGAGAGTGGTATAGGCTGACATCCACGGAGTGCCAGGATGAAAGCCGGAAAATGAGTGAGCACTAAGGCTCGAAGAGACTATCCACGTCTCTGGCATCGGTCACTATTCCCCTTCTCGGAGACTGACGAAACTCATGTAGAGACAGGGTTCGTCAGACCCACGGGGTTGCATGTGAATCCAGTTAGGGACCTCAAAATGTAGGGGAGGTCAATCCCCAGTTAAATTATCTCCTGGGGTACATATGACGACTCACGAACGCCCCAGGATAAGTGGACGAAGAGGCCAAAGGGGTGGACAAAGGAGGGGCTCTCAGCATGGTTCTCATTGGCAAAAAGATGGCTCTCGGCGTGGGATTATAGGTTGGCCAAGGGGTTCTCGGCATGGGTTTACAGGTTGGCCAAGGGGGGCTCTCGGCATGGGTTGAGTTGGCCTGAAGAAGCTCTCGGCGTGGGACTTCCCGGCGCGCCTATTACCGCGCCGGGAAGGTGGCACCGGGAAGCTAAGGGCTGGGGGGTTCATGTGGAAGTGGCTTCTTGGCCAAAAAAAGGGGGATCTCGGCGTGGAGCTTCCTGGCGCACTCCTCGCCGCGCCGGGAGCCTGGCGCCGGGAGCCTGTGGGCTGGGAGGTTTGCATGGAAAGGGGTTTAGATGGTTTTTTTTTGTCGGTTTGCTGAAGAGGGAGGCCTCTCGGCAGCGTAGTTCTCGGCGGGGAATTTTGTACGCCGAGAAGGTGGAATTGCTACAGGGTTTCAGAGCACGATAACGATGCTCTGTTCGGGGATTTTATGAGAATTCTGGCTCGGATTGAGGCTGGATTTAGAGTGTAGACGAGAGATTTCATGGGGGCTTCTGTTATAAGGATGCCAAGGGAATTAGAAGGTGGAATCAACAGGGGGAATTGAGACCATCGTCCAGATCCTGTGGAGAGCTTTATCTATTTGATGCAGGCCGTCTGGGGGGATCAAGAGATGACTGTCTCTGATCCCCCGGACGAGTCCTAATGGCATCTAAAACCGGCGATGGAGGAACCCTCAGCATCGAGACTCCAGACCCTAATCATTCAAGGGTTAGAATGGAGGGTCGAGAGATCGAGATCCGTTTGCTAGAACCTCACGGGATGGCGTCAACCTGCAGAGCAGACACATCTTTGTACAGCCAACAGTCCAGGGAACCAAGAGATTGATGTCTCGGGTTCCTGAACAACACGAAGGGCTCGAGGGAAAACTCGGACTATACGCGGAGGATCTGCCATTGAGACAGAAGGGGATAAGGAAATAGAGCCCAATCACCCATTAGATAGGGATGGGGGCCCTATCTTCAAGCCTCTTCGGAGAACCAATGAGGATTTTGAAACCGGTACTATATAAACTATTAGACATTTCAAATAGAAGATATATCCACGGGATACAAAGGGGAAGAGCTTCGATTGCCCAATATTCATCACTGCAGCTGCAGCATTCCATTTCATTGCATCGTCTCATACTTACATCAACCATAAAGGGAAAATAAGAAGCAGAGATACATAGCAGAACCGGGATTGTCCGGCTACATTTGATAAATCGAGAAAAAGAACTCGCTAGATTACATCAAAGAAAAGGAAAGAAAGCATGGGGGAGGGCAGAGCATTGACTCCTCTCCCTCCCCGGAGCAACCCACCTACAGCTTCTTCTTCCTCCTTCTCTTTGAGCTTTCGTTTTCTCTTTTTGGTTTCTGGCTATCCTCTCAATATCTGCCTCTTCCTTTTTTTTCTCTTGCCGCCCTCAGTCGTCCCCTTTTCCTGTGGGCAAAGTAATGGGTTTTATAGGACCTTGTTCACATCAATGGCACTCGGCGTGCCTGCATCACCGGTTCCCTGCGCGCCCATTCGAGGGGCTTCCCGGTGCGCCTCCTTTGGAGGGGCTTCCCGGCGCACTCCCTTGGAGGGGCTTCCCAGCGCGCCTGCTGCCATGGAGAGGTTCTCGGCGCGAGGGGTATCAAGCCCATCCTTAATAGCACATTGACAGGCCCATTCTTTTCTTTGGCCTTGTTAATTCCTTTGATTGCATCAGCACTGACGAGGGCTCCTTCTTTAACGGTATATGCATCATCATCTGAATAATCCAGAAGTTTCTCATCAGCCAACAGACCGGAGTTTCATCGATATCGCCGTTTGGATGACGACAATACTGGACATCGGCTCAGCCTGAGAGTGTCCTAGCTGGGCAAGTAGTTGGTAGTGAGGGCCCTCCCTCAATCCTGACTTTGCAAGCATCTTTCAGTCTTCGTTGCTGGTCTGGTCTCATCTTTATCTTTGTTCATATTTTAGCTGTCAACAAAACCCGCTATGAATTTTTGAAAGGTAAGAAGCCAAATGTTTCATACTTTAAGATTTTTGGATTAAAGTGCTTCATTCATAACAATAATAAAAAGGACCTAGATAAATTTGATGCAAGGAGTACCCTAGGAATTTTTCTAGGATACTCTGAAACAACTAGGGCATATAGGGGTTTCAATGTTTCAGACCAAACAGTAGAAGAATCTCTGCATGTTATATTCAATGAAACAAACACTGTTACTAACTTGGATGATGATGATAGGAGTTCAAGGAATGATGGAAACTTTCTAGAGGATCTGGTGGAGGAAGAATCTGAAACACCTGAAGCATCAAATGTTCCAAATCAAGTAAGGTCAGCTAAAACAGGTGAGTCCTCAACTAATGTTAGAATCTTGAAAGATCACCCTGTGAATAACATCATAGGCAACTTAGGAGATCCCCCTAGGACAAGGTCTTATCTCAAAAATGTAAATAATCAAGACCTAGTTGCTTTAGTGTCACAGATTGAACCCAAATCTGTTGATGAGGCTTTGAATGATGAATCATGGGTTAATGCAATGAGTGAGGAGCTAGGTCAATTTGAAAGAAATAATGTATGGGAATTAGTTCCGAGACCTAAAAATACAAATGTTATAGGAACTTGATGGGTTTTCAAAAATAAAATGAATGAGGATGGAATAATTTCAAGAAATAAAGCCAGACTAGTAGCCAATGGTTACTGTCATGAATTTGGGGTTGATTTTAATGAATCCTATGCACCTGTTGCTAGGATGAAAGCAATAAGAATTTTATTGGCTTTTGCAAGTTTTAAAAACATAAAACTTCATAAAATGGATGTCAAAAGTGCATTTTTAAACTGTTTTATTAAAGAAGAAGTCTTTGTAGAACAATCCCCGGGATTTCAATTGTCTTCACATCCTAACAAAGTTTTCCGATTAAATAAAGATCTGTACAGTTTAAAGCATGCCCCTCGGGCCTGGTATGAGAGGCTGATAGAATTTCTGATCAGCAAGGGCTACAACAGAGGTAAAGTAGATCAAACCTTATTTACCAAAATTTTGGGTAAGGATCTAATCATAGTTCAGGAATATGTAGATGACATAGTCTTTGGCTCAACATGCATTGAACTATGCAATGAATTTGCTCAATTGATGTCTGCTGAGTTAGAAATGAGTTTGGTCGGTGAATTAAAATACTTTCTTAGCTTGTAGGTACAGCAGCTGGAGGATGGATGCTTCATTAACCAGACCAAGTACACCTTGGACATCCTTAAGAGGTTTGGCATGAATAATTTGAAGTACATCACAACTCCAATGGGTACCAATACATCATTAGATGCAGACGAATCAGGTAAATAAGTTGATGCAATGTTATACCAAGGTATGATTGGATCCCAACTCTATTTGACTACCTCGAGACCTGATATACAATTCAGTGTAGGTGTGTGTGCTAGGTACCAATCTAGACCTACTGAATTGCATCTATCTATTTTGAAAAGAATTTTCAGATACATATCTCGTCACGCCCCGAACCGATAGCAGCGGAAAGCGATGCTCGGAACGTGGCAAGAGACAAGTCACGATAACAAGAGTGGAAGATAAATAATCACAATAAAATACAAAGAGGCCAGACACACATTTGAGAAAATACGAACTCCTATTAATTTAAAAAGATATATTTTGACACCACTTACAATAAAAGATTCAAAATAAATAACAAAAAGAAATAACTAGACTAGCTAGACTCAAGAAAATGAAAGAGCAGACTCCAACTCTAGGTTCCAGGTTCCACTCGATCACACTGATCCATTTCCCAATGCACGTACCGATACTCGCATAACCTGAAAAGGGTTGGAAGTAGGGGTGAGCAAAAAGCTCAGTAGGAATTATACTCTATCATCAGGCATAGTTTAAGTGATTAACAAGTAAATTACAGTTTCATATGCCATGCTAATAAGAGAAATAAATGACGATATAAAGAAACAACGATAATAAAACAGATCTTGCAAGGTCAAGAAATATAAAGGAACAGAATGGTAATACTTAAGAGGAATAACAAAGACAAGAATTTACTACAGGAGATTACGATAAAGAGTTGGCCATATCAAGACGATTCAAGTCATGTCAAGCACGTATGTAATTTCATTTCCACGTCCAAGTAACAGCAAGTAAAGTAACAACAAGTAGAGTATAGAACAGTGAAGAGTGGAAAGTGCAACGTAGTAAAGAGTAGTGGAGAGTAGTGAAGAGTAGTGGACAGTCCTAGATTTAACTCATGTCATAGTACTGGTGCCAAATGTCACACCTAGTCAATCACCTCCCCGGGGGTACACGTAGTGTTCGGGCGCTCCTCCCAGGACTAGACCGAGCCCTTAATTGTTTGCCAGGCATTGATTTCTTTGGATCAAAGATCCCACGAATCTAGACTTCCACAATTTATGGCCAGAATTCCAAGGTTTGAACTATGTAGCAATAACAATTTCAAGTAGGAAGGAGATTCATTTCTGAATTTCAAGGTAAGCACAATCATCAAGAAGATTGAAAACCAAGTCACAATAAGAGTTAATCGTGTTGCGCTACTGTAGTACAGCAGTTAAACAGCAAGCTAATGAGCATATTAATCCTAATTACAAGCCAAATTAACAAGAATTAAGTTTTACGTTAAGCCAAGATGCCAAAAAGAATGATTCAAGATGATAAGCTAATGAACAAGATCGCGTAAGTCGCGTAGGCACAAATAACAAGCAATTAACAAGAATTTAGTTGCATAATTAGACATTTATTAAGTGGGTTTCTATTTCACTAATTACCATTAATGACATGAAAAAGAATGCATTAGAACCAGTATTAAGTCACGCTCTGAGGGGATAAACGGTTCGGATTGGACCTTATATCCCCTGGGCTTAAACAGGGCTGAACGGGGGTCAAAGGCTGAAGCAGGGAGTTGGGCAGTTCCTGTTGGGCCGCCCAAGTGCTTGGGCGGTTCTGTCTGGGCCACCCAAAAGGTTGGGCGGTCAGGTATGGGCCGCCCATCCCTGGCCCTGCCAGTTGTGTGGTCCTCTGGGGACCTTTTATCCTGCCAAGGGGATATGTGGTTACTTATGGACCATTTATCTAGATATGTGGTCAGTTTGGAACCGTTCATCCTGGGATGTGTGGTTCTTCATGAACCGTCCATCCAGGATGTCTGGTCTATCGTAAAATCGTCCAAGTTATGTGGTTGCTCCGGGACCTTATATCTAGATATGTGGTTAGTTTGGAACCGTTCATCCTAGGATGTGTGGTTCGTGAAAGACCGTTTATCTCAGGCCATGCCAAGGTCAAAAGTGGTCAACAGAGATGTGCGGTCTATCCTAAGACCGTCCATCCCTGGGTCGATTCCGGTCATCCCTGTCGCGTCCGGTGAACGCCTTGAAGTGAGGGTTTACTAGGGTTACACTAAAACGCTAATAACTAATGGTAATGGACTCCAAATGAGGGGATTTTGGTACCGTTGGAAAGCTAACAGAGAATACTATCTAACAGTAAGGCCAATTTTAAATTATCTTACCGAAATCAAGGTTTATTAAGGCAAGAACACGGGAACCCTAATTCTGACATGCTGTGACTAAAACGTAAAATTCTGTCAACATACAGAACGAAAACTGGGGCTTCTTATGGCAAAAGAAAGCCACTCCGATGCTGAATCCAACCATATAAGATATGGTACATGTGGATTAGGATTAACACTTCGAAATCAGTCGAAATCAGAAATCAACTCGGAGGAACACATCAAAACTAGGTCTAAACATGTTGTTACTACGAACAGAATTTCTCTAAACATGCTGGATGGAATTTAGGGCTTTTATAATCAATGGAAAGAGCACGAAAAACTATACAAGATGGATGGATCAATTTCATATTTACGTCCTGAAATCAGAACTAAATCGAAGAAGGAACAATGTTAACCCTAATCTAACATGCTTCTAACATGCTTCTACTAAACCTCGAAATACTCGCAGGATACTACATGATATTTGGGGATTTATATATCAAAAGAAAGAGGACTTCATGCTGAACATTTTGATATATGATTTGTTGTTTGAGCCCGAGAGAACCTACCTCAATTTGATGAAGAACAAGGAAGAACAAAGGAGGAAGAAAGAAAGAAGGAAGCCGACACCCACGCACTCAACGCGAGATATCTCCCAGATCTGAAAACTTCAGCGACTGTCGCGGCTACCAAATGAGAATAGACTGGAAGGGCTTAATTTTGATAGTTTATACACGTTCTGGGATGGTCTGTGGTGAGAGGAATCGACGCCACAAGAGGCGTTTTGGACAAGGCGCCGCCAAGCAAGACCAAGTCAAAACTCGACCAGCCGCCTCAATTAGGGTTAGGGTTTCGAGCAATTTTTAGAGGGTTATTGAAGTTAAGATCATGGCCTTTAATTTGACACAAATTTCAGATCAAATGGTTGAGTATTAAGGTCGGATTTTGTGTTTGAAGTCAAGGTTAGGTAAAGGTTGAAAGTGTGGATTTTTCACTTAATTCTTTAAATAGATCTTGCTACGGATTGTTACTGGGTTAATCCCAGAAGACAAATTTGTTACATACACTTCCAGAAACCTAATTACCATTTTTATGGGTTTTTATCACGTAGAAGAATTTTCGATGGTACTATTCTAAGGAATAAAATATTATTTAATGGAACTCACTTAAACGATAAATAGATTTAATTACAGATTTTTACTGATAAAACTCAAGAAGGCAAAGTTGTTTCATAAATCATTCTCTATCAATTTACTATTTTTCTAGATTTTTTGAGAAAGTCAAAATTACGCTAGCACTATTCACTGAGGAATATAATATTAATTTTCAAAATTCATTTATCTAAATTAAAAATTCACTATTTCAATTAAATTTCAGATTTTTAAAAATCGGGGTGTTACACCCTCCCCCACTTAAAGGAATTTGGTCCCCAAATTCACCGACTATTATCAGTTATGTGAATGTTCGAACTAAGATGATCTTACTCATTAAAATAATGTTAACTATACAATTGATGACGAAAGGAATTAGCTAACTAAGATGATCTTATTCATTAAAAATAGCATGTTAACTATACAATTAAAAGAATTAACTATAGCTAGGGGTAAAAGAGAACGATGCCATATACTAATACTACGCTTCTTCTTCTTATTACGTCGGGTTTCCTTACGACGGACTCGCGAGCCTTTCGCGGAACCGAAACTTAGCTTACCGGAACCACTCGGTTTCATTTTAAGAATTGGCTTAAAAACTTGCAAGATAGTTATATGGTTAACCTTTCATTACCCTTACGCGTAACGCAACACAATCTTGCATATATTTTATTACTTACCCCACGATACTACCCAATCTCACCAGGTCGGGTTCTAAGACTTTAACAAGGTTAGGGGTACTATGCACCTAGACATGACCAAAACTCGGTACCTGGCAGAGATAATCGATCCGAAGTCCACTCGCGCAAGTATGCGATCTTCCCGAGAGGCGTAGCCTAACGTCCGGACAACATCTTTTGATATACCGGGTCATTGGGATGCAAGGCAAAACTTAGGAAGCCTAGAACTTAGGAAAACCTATATTCTTGGACAAATTCCAAGGGACTCAGGCAAGGAGACAACACTTGGACAAAATCCAAGCGACTCGGGCAAGGAGGCTCTGATACCAAAACTGTCACGTCTCGAACCGATAGCAGCGGAAAGCGATGCTCGGAACGTGGCAAGAGACAAGTCACGATAACAAGAGCCGAAGATAAATAATCACAATAAAATACAAAGAGGCCAGATACACATTTGAGAAAATACGAACTCTTATTAATTTAAAAAGATATATTTTGACACCACTTACAATAAAAGATTCAAAATAAATAACAAAAAGAAATAACTAGACTAGCTAGACTCAAGAAAATGAAAGAGCAGACTCCAACTCTAGGTTCTAGGTTCCACTCGATCACACTGATCCATTTCCCAATGCACGTACCGATACCCGCATAACCTGAAAAGGGTTGGAAGTAGGGGTGAGCAAAAAGCTCAGTAGGAATTATACTCTATCATCAGGCATAGTTTAAGTGATTAACAAGTAAATTACAGTTTCATATGCCATGCTAATAAGAGAAATAAATGACGATATAAAGAAACAACGATAATAAAACAGATCTTGCAAGGTCAAGAAATATAAAGGAACAGAATGGTAATACTTAAGAGGAATAACAAAGATAAGAATTTACTACAGGAGATTACGATAAAGAGTTGGCCATATCAAGACGATTCAAGTCATGTCAAGCACGTATGTAATTACATTTCCACGTCCAAGTAACAACAAGTAGAGTATAGAACAGTGAAGAGTGGAAAGTGCAACGTAGTAGAGAGTAGTGGAGAGTAGTGAAGAGTAGTGGACAGTCCTAGATTTAACTGATGTCATAGTACTGGTGCCAAATGACACACCTAGTCAATCACCTCCCCGGGGGTACACGTAGTGTTCGGGCGCTCCTCCCATGACTAGACCGAGCCCTTAATTGTTTGCCAGACATTGATTTCTTTGGATCAAAGATCCCACGAATCTAGACTTCCACAATTTATGGCCAGAATTCCAAGGTTTGAACTATGTAGCAATAACAATTTCAAGTAGGAAGGAGATTCATTTCTGAATTTCAAGGTAAGCACAATCATCAAGAAGATTGAAAACCAAGTCACAATAAGAGTTAATCGTGTTGCGCTACTGTAGTACAGCAGTTAAACAGTAAGCTAATGAGCATATTAATCCTAATTACAAGCCAAATTAACAAGAATTAAGTTTTACGTTAAGCCAAGATGCCAAAAAGAATGATTCAAGATGATAAGCTAATGAACAAGATCACGTAAGTCGCGTAGGCACGAATAACAAGCAATTAATAAGAATTTAGTTGCATAATTAGACATTTATTAAGTGGGTTTCTATTTCACTAATTACCATTAATGACATGACAAAGAATGCATTAGAACCAGTATTAAGTCACTCTCTGTGGGGATAAACGGTTCGGATTGGACCTTATATCCCCTGGGCTTAAACAGGGCTGAACGGGGGTCAAAGGCTGAAGCAGGGAGTTGGGCGGCTCCTGTTGGGCCGCCCAAGTGCTTGGGCGGTTCTGTCTGGGCCGCCCAAAGGGTTGGGCGGTCAGGTATGGGCCGCTCATCCCTGGCCCTGCCGGTTGTGTGGTCCTCTGGGGACCTTTTATCCTGCCAGGGGGATATGTGGTTACTTATGGACCATTTATCTAGATATGTGGTCAGTTTGGAACCGTTCATCCTGGGATGTGTGGTTCTTCATGAACCGTCCATCCAGGATGTGTGGTCTATCGTAAGACCGTCCAAGTTATGTGGTTGCTCCGGGACCTTATATCTAGGTATGTGGTTAGTTTGGAACCGTTCATCCTAGGATGTGTGGTTCGTGAAAGACTGTTTATCTCAGGCCATGCCAAGGTCAAAAGTGGTCAACAGAGATGTGCGGTCTATCGTAAGACCGTCCATCCCTGGGTCGATTCCGGTCATCCCTGTCGCGTCCGGTGAACGCCGGGAAGTGAGGGTTTGCTAGGGTAACACTAAAACGCTAATAACTAATGGTAATGGACTCCAAATGAGGGGATTTTGGTACCGTTGGAAAGCTAACAGAGAATACTATCTAACAGTAAGGCCAATTTCAAATTATCTTGCCGAAATCAAGGTTTATTAAGGAAAGAACACGGGAACCCTAATTCTGACATGCTGTGACTAAAACGTAAAATTCTCTTAACATACAGAACGAAAACTGGGGCTTCTTATGCCAAAAGAAAGCCACTCCGATGCTGAATCCAACCATATAAGGTATGGTACATGTGGATCAGGATTAACACTTCGAAATCAGTCGAAATCAGAAATCAACTCGGAAGAACACATCAAAACTAGGTCTAAACATGCTGTTACTACGAACAGAAATTCTCTAAACATGCTGGATGGAATTTAGGGCTTTTATAATCAATGGAAAGAGCACGAAAAACTATACAAGATGCATGGATCAATTTCATATTTACGTCCTGAAATCAGAACTAAATCAAAGAAGGAACAATGTTAACCCTAATCTAACATGCTTCTACTAAACCTCGAAATACTCGCAGGATACTACATGATACTTGAGGCTTTATATATCAAAAGAAAGAGGACTTCATGCTGAACATTTTGATATATGATTTGATGTTTGAGCCCGAGAGAACCTACCTCAATTTTATGAAGAACAAGGAAGAACAAAGGAGGAAGAAAGAAAGAAGGAAGCCGACACCCACGCACTCAACGCGAGATATCTCCCAGATCTGAAAACTTCAGCGAATGCCGCGGCTACCAAATGAGAATAGACTGGAAGGGCTTCATTTTGATAGTTTATACACGTTCTGGGATAGTCTGTGGTGAGAGGAATCGACGCCACAAGAGGCGTGTTGGACAAGGCGCCGCCAAGCAAGACCAAGTCAAAACTCGACCAGCCGCCTCAATTAGGGTTAGGGTTTCGAGAAATTTTTAGAGGGTTATTGAAGTTAAGATCATGGCCTTTAATTTGACATAAATTTCAGATCAAATGGTTGAGTATTAAGGTCGGATTTTGTGTTTGAAGTCAAGGTTAGGTAAAGGTTGAAAGTGTGGATTTTTCACTTAATTCTTTAAATAGATCTTGCTACGGATTGTTACTGGGTTAATCCCAGAAGACAAATTTGTTACATACACTTCCAGAAACCTAATTACCATTTTTATGGATTTTTATCACGTAGAAGAATTTTCGATGGTACTATTCCAAGGACTAAAATATTATTTAATGGAACTCACTTAAACGATAAATAGATTTAATTACAGATTTTTACTGAGAAAACTCAAGAAGGCAAAGTTGTTTCATAAATCATTCTCTATCAATTTACTATTTTTCTAGATTTTTTGAGAAAGTCGAAATTACGCTAGCACTATTCACTGAGGAATATAATATTAATTTTCGAAATTCATTTATCTAAATTAAAAATTCACTATTTCAATTAAATTTCAGATTTTTAAAAACCGGGGTGTTACACCCTCCCCCACTTAAAGGAATTTGGTCCCCAAATTCACCGACTATTATCAGTTATGTGAATGTTCGAACTAAGATGATCTTACTCATTAAAATAATGTTAACTATACAATTGATGACGAAAGGAATTAGCTAACTAAGATGATCTTATTCATTAAAAATAGCATGTTAACTATACAATTAAAAGAATTAACTATAGCTAGGGGTAAAAGAGAACGATACCATATACTAATACTACGCTTCTTCTTCTTATTACGTCGGGTTTCCTTACGACGGACTCGCGAGCCTTTCGCGAAACCGAAACTTAACTTACCGGAACCACTCGGTTTCATTTTAAGAATTGGCTTAAAAACTTGCAAGATAGTTATATGGTTAACCTTTCATTACCCTTATGTGTAACGCAACACAATCTTGCATATATTCTATTACTTACCCCACGATACTACCCAATCTCACCAGGTCGGGTTCTAAGACTTTAACAAGGTTAGGGGTACTATGCACCTAGACATGACCAAAACTCGGTACCTGGCGGAGATAATCGATCCGAAGACCACTCGCGCAAGTATGCGATCTTCCCGAGAGACGTAGCCTAACGTCCGGATAACATCTTTTGATATACCGGGTCATTGGGATGCAAGGCAAAACTTAGGAAGCCTAGAACTTAGGAAAACCTATACTCTTGGACAAAATCCAAGGGACTCAGGCAAGGAGGCTCTGATACCAAAACTGTCACGCCCCGAACCGATAGCAGCGGAAAGCGATGCTCGGAACGTGGCAAGAGACAAGTCACGATAACAAGAGCCGAAGATAAATAATCACAATAAAATACAAAGAGGCTAGACACACATTTGAGAAAATACGAACTCTTATTAATTTAAAAAGATATATTTTGACACCACTTACAATAAAAGATTCAAAATAAATAACAAAAAGAAATAACTAGACTAGCTAGACTCAAGAAAATGAAAGAGCAGACTCCAACTCTAGGTTCCAGGTTCCACTCGATCACACTGATCCATTTCCCAATGCACGTACCGATACTCGCATAACCTGAAAAGGGTTGGAAGTAGGGGTGAGCAAAAAGCTCAGTAGGAATTATACTCTATCATCAGGCATAGTTTAAGTGATTAACAACTAAATTACAGTTTCATATGTCATGCTAATAAGAGAAATAAATGACGATATAAAGAAACAACGATAATAAAATAGATCTTGCAAGGTCAAGAAATATAAAGGAACAGAATGGTAATACTTAAGAGGAATAACAAAGATAAGAATTTACTACAGGAGATTACGATAAAGAGTTGGCCATATCAAGACGATTCAAGTCATGTCAAGCACGTATGTAATTTCATTTCCACGTCCAAGTAACAGCAAGTAAAGTAACAACAAGTAGAGTATAGAACAGTGAAGAGTGGAAAGTGCAACGTAGTAGAGAGTAGTGGAGAGTAGTGAAGAGTAGTGGACATTCCTAGATTTAACTCATGTCATAGTACAGGTGCCAAATGCCACACCTAGTCAATCACCTCCCCGGGGGTACACGTAGTGTTCGGGCGCTCCTCCCAGGACTAGACCGAGCCCTTAATTGTTTGCCAGGCATTGATTTTTTTGGATCAAAGATCCCACGAATCTAGACTTCCACAATTTATGGCCAGAATTCCAATGTTTGAACTATGTAGCAATAACAATTTCAAGTAGGAAGGAGATTCATTTCTGAATTTCAAGGTAAGCACAATCATCAAGAAGATTGAAAACCAAGTCACAATAAGAGTTAATCGTGTTGCGCTATTGTAGTACAGCAGTTAAACAGCAAGCTAATGAGCATATTAATCCTAATTACAAGCCAAATTAACAAGAATTAAGTTTTACGTTAAGTCAAGATGCCACAAAGAATGATTCAAGATGATAAGGTAATGAACAAGATCGCGTAAGTCGCGTAGGCACAAATAACAAGCAATTAACAAGAATTTAGTTGCATAATTAGACATTTATTAAGTGGGTTTATATTTCACTAATTACCATTAATGACATGAAAAAGAATGCATTAGAACCAGTATTAAGTCACTCTCTGAGGGGATAAACGGTTCGGACTGGACCTTATATCCCTTGGGCTTAAACAGGGCTGAACGGGCGTCAAAGGCTGAAGCAGGGAGTTGGGTGGTTCCTATTGGGCCGCCCAAGTGCTTGGGTGGTTCTGTCTGGGCCGCCCAAAGGGTTGGGCGGTCAGGTATGGGCCGCCCATCCCAGGCCCTACCAGTTGTGTGGTCCTCTGGGGACCTTTTATCCTACCAGGGGGATATGTGGTTACTTATGGACCGTTTATCTAGATATGTGGTCAGTTTGGAACCGTTCATCCTGGGATGTGTGGTTCTTCATGAACCGTCCATCCAGGATGTGTGGTCTATCGTAAGACCGTCCAAGTTATGTGGTTGCTCCGGGACCTTATATCTAGATATGTGGTTAGTTTGGAACCGTTCGTCTTGGGATGTGTGGTTCGTGAAAGACCGTTTATCTCAGGCCATGCCAAGGTCAAAAGTGGTCAACAGAGATGTGCGGTCTATCGTAAGACCGTCCATCCCTGGGTCGATTCCGGTCATCCCTGTCGCGTCCGGTGAACGCCGGGAAGTGAGGGTTTGCTAGGGTTACACTAAAATGCTAATAACTAATGGTAATGGACTCCAAATGAGGGGATTTTGGTACCGTTGGAAAGATAACAGAGAATACTATCTAACAGTAAGGCCAATTTCAAATTATCTTGCCGAAATCAAGGTTTATTAAGGCAAGAACATGGGAACCCTAATTCTAACATGCTGTGACTAAAACGTAAACTTCTCTCAACATACAGAACGAAAACTGGGGCTTCTTATGCCAAAAGAAAGCCACTCCGATGCTGAATCCAACCATTAAAGATATGGTACATGTGGATCAGGATTAACACTTAGAAATCAGTTGAAATCAGAAATCAACTCGAAAGAACACATCAAAACTAGGTCTAAACATGCTGTTACTACGAACAGAAATTCTCTAAACATGCTGGATGGAATTTAGGGCTTTTATAATCAATGGAAAGAGCACGAAAAACTATACAAGATGCATGGATCAATTTCATATTTACGTCCTGAAATCAGAACTAAATCGAAGAAGGAACAATGTTAACCCTAATCTAACATGCTTCTAACATGCTTCTACTAAACCTCGAAATACTCGCAGGATACTACATGATATTTGGGACTTTATATATCAAAAGAAAAAGGACTTCATGCTGAACATTTTGATATATGATTTGCTATTTAAGCCCGAGAGAACCTACCTCAATTTTATGAAGAACAAGGAAGAACAAAGGAGGAAGAAAGAAAGAAGCCGACACCCACGCACTCAACGCGAGATATCTCCCAGATCTGAAAACTTCAGCGACTGCCGCGGCTACCAAATGAGAATAGACTGGAAGGGCTTCATTTTGATAGTTTATACACGTTCTGGGATGGTCTGTGGTGAGAGGAATCGACGCCACAAGAGGCGTGTTGGACAAGGCGCCGCCAAGCAAGACCAAGTCAAAACTCGACCAGCCGCCTCAATTAGGGTTAGGGTTTCGAGCAATTTTTAGAGGGTTATTGAAGTTAAGATCATGGCCTTTAATTTGACACCAATTTCAGATCAAATGGTTGAGTATTAAGGTCGGATTTTGTGTTTGAAGTCAAGGTTAGGTAAAGGTTGAAAGTGTGGATTTTTCACTTAATTCTTTAAATAGATCTTGCTACGGATTGTTACTGGGTTAATCCCAGAAGACAAATTTGTTACATACACTTCCAGAAACCTAATTACCATTTTTATGGATTTTTATCACGTAGAAGAATTTTCGATGGTACTATTCCAAGGAATAAAATATTATTTAATGGAACTCACTTAAACGATAAATAGATTTAATTACAGATTTTTACTGATAAAACTCAAGAAGACAAAGTTGTTTCATAAATCATTCTCTATCAATTTACTATTTTTCTAGATTTTTTGAGAAAGTTGAAATTACGCTAGCACTATTCACTGAGGAATATAATATTAATTTCTGAAATTCATTTATCTAAATTAAAAATTCACTATTTCAATTAAACTTCAGATTTTTAAAAACCGGGGTGTTACATATTTGCTACACACACCCTAGGATTATGGTTTCCTACATCACACACCATAGATCTGATTGCATATACGGATGCAGACTATGTCGGGTGTAAGCTAGACATGAAGAGCACTAGTGAACACTGTCAATTTTTAGGTGGGTGTTTAGTTTCTTGGGCTTCCAAGAAACAACACTTTGTGGCCCTCTCCACTGCAGAAGCTGAGTATGTAGCTGCAGGGAGCTGTGGTACACAGGTGATCTGGATTAAACACCAGCTTCAGGACTACCAAGTAGACCTGGGCTGCACACCCATATACTGTGATAATACTAGTGCCATAAATCTTGAAAAAAACCATGTCTTACATTCTCACACCAAACATATTGAAATCAGACATCATTTTATCAAAGATGAGGTTTCTAAAAACACTTTTGAATTGATCCATGTAGGCACTGCACATCAGATAGCTGACATCTTTACTAAGCCTCTAGACAATGAAAAATTCACCACCTTGAGGAGAGAATTGGGGATTTTTAAAACCCCTTGAATTCTAAATTTTTGGAATAAAATGCATCCATGCTTCTGTGTCCATGTTGAGCTTCATACAGTCCTCATTTGCATGAATTTTCATCCGGTGTTTGTCATATTTTAGTAAATAAGATTGGCATGCATAACCTGTTGGTATATCAAATGATAAGCTGGGAGAAGGTCAGATTTCTTCTGGCTGGAAACCAATATCTTGTGTGAGGTGGTCTTCTGACCTACTCTCTCCACCTGGTACCACAAGCTCATTTACATATAGATCAGGTTCAATGTCCATACATTTTCTTTTCTGCATTTCAATACATTTTGCATTCCAGCTGTCTGCATACCTGATTCATATGGGGGGTGTTCTCGATATGTCTTAGTGTAAGAGGCATTTGCATGTGTTAAGCTGATCGGTTTGAGCTCATCAGTCAGTCAAATTGACAGGGGGAGTTTCTTATCTGTTAGTTTGTGGTCTTAGGAGACTGATTCAAAGGATTTTGAGAGATCTTGTCACTGCACAAAGCTCACTGAGAACCTTATGCAGTTTTTTTCACAAAAGCTAAAAACTCTCAACACTCTTAAATTTCTAAATTTAATTAACTAAAATTTAGCTAAAAAGCTTCTTTCTAATAATCCTGCAAAGACCTAGATAAAGAACCTGAAGACTATCTTCCTACATCATTAATGAACATGGATCACTGTTGACATTTTTATGTCATGAAATCTCCTAAATGTTTGAAACTTAAATTTCTGGAAGCAAACTCCTTGAGGATCAGTACATATGGTATTGTCTTCAAACATCACATACCAAATAAAATAAATTTGTTTAGGGGAGTATCAACATTTTAGAGCAATATTCTGGTTACCGAGAAACTAGACACTTCATCAAAGAAATGAAACACACTCTATGTCATGAAGTGTCAGAATATCTCTTTTTAAAAAGTTTCTAAAAATTTAAAATTCATGGCAGAGCAATAGCATTAAAGTGTTGAGTAACTGGGGATTCCGGCCTCTGATCAAGGTGTCTCCTAACGTCAAAAGATACTTCTATTACAAACTTTGTTCTCTAAAGAGAAGTAATACAGTTATCACACTGAGGAACTGGAAATTCCAGTCTCTGATCAAGGTGTCTTCTCATATATCAATGTGTGATTTACCAAAATTACTCAATGGCAATTTTGCTGCTCAGCATAGAAAAATCTTCCACCCCTCTGAAATAATTTGTAGACTGTTTGTCCTCAATACCTTTGGACCATTCAACAGTAGATGAGCCTCCAGTTACTTGATTAGTACAGCATTTAGACAGCTTTCTCTTGGCATAACTATTTCACCTTGGTCCTCATTCTTATTTCTGTACGATGATAATCTTCACTCTTATTCTTTGTCTTTTCTGCTTATTAGCCATGAGGTCTTTCAGCTCAATCCAGTTATCTTACTAGACTCTTTAAGGGATGCATATGAGATTTTTCTACCACGTGAATTCATTGTCTCTGGTCTCACCATCTTAGCAGTACCATATTTCTCCCTACACTCCTTTTGATGATGTCAAAGGGGGTGAATGGAATTGAGAATGAATTTGAGCATGACGTATGTTCTTGTTGGAAGTCAGTGTGTCAGGGGGAGCTAGTGTGTCATAAGTTAAGTCAGTGTGTCAGGGGGAGTTAGTGTGTGACATTGCATGCATGTCTGATCATCCTCATTTTTATTGACCGCATTAATTTTGATTGGCTCATAGAGTTGTCATCATAAAAAAGGGGGAGACTGTTGTATCCCTGTGGTTTTGATGATGTCAAACACCATAAGTCATAAGTCAAACACCATAAGTCATAAGTCAAACACCTTAAGTCAAACATAATAAGTCAGAAGCCTTCATGAGTCTGTGCATTGGAGGTTGTGCATTTGAGTCATTGGAGTCAGTGTGCCTGCATGAAGTCATGGTTTGTTGCTTTCAAGTCTACCTACATTACTGTTACAAGTCTGTGCATATTTCTCATCTTGCATGAAAGGTCAGTGCACATTACTATTGATGCACATAGGTCGGTGCACATCATTGCTCTTGCATATATAAGTCAGTGCACATCAATGCTCTTGCACATGTAGGTCGGTGCATATGCATACGCCTTGCATATACATGTCGATGCTAATTTTGGCTGTTATAAAACTAAGGTCGATGCATGTTCTGCTTTAAGCTAACTAAGGTCGATGCATGTTTCATCTGCACATAACTAAGGTCAATGCATGTTTTTACTTTAGGGAAACTAAGGTCGATGCATGTTCTGCATTAGGCTTACTAAGGTCGATGCATGTTTCATCTCCACATAACTGGGGTCGATGCATGTTTTGCTATAGGGAAACTAAGGTCGATGCACGTTCTACTTTAGGCAAACTGAGGTCGATGCATGTTTTGCTTTAGGCTAACTGAGGTCGAAGCATGTCTTGCTTTAGGCAAACTAAGGTCGATGCATGTTTTACTTTAGGCTAACTGAGGTCGAAGCATGTCTTGCTTTAGGCAAACTAAGGTCGATGCATTGTTTTCTTTAAGTTAGCTAAGGTCGATGTTCATTTTAGTCATATGCATATAAGGTCTATGTGTTGTATCCCTGTGGTTTTGATGATGACAAACACCATAATGCAAATGTCAAACACCATAAGTCAAAAGTCAAACACCTTAAGTCAAACAAATCATGTCTGAAGCCTTTATGAATCTGTGCATAGGAGTCGGTGCATATTGTCATCTTGCATGACTAAGGTCGGTGCAAGTGTGTCTTGCGCATGACTAAGGTCGGTGCATATTTCGCATCCTGCTTAACAGAGGTCGGTGCAGTTTTTAGCCATATGCATACAAAGTCAGTGCATATTCTGCCTTACGAATGTAGATGGTCAGTGCATTATTTGTTCCATAGAATATCAAGTCCGTGCACATCTGCAATAAGCTTAAAGAGGGTCGGTGCAGCTTTCACCTTGTACATACAAGGTCCGTGCACATCTGCTTTAAGCATAAAGAAGGTCGGTGCAACTTTGGCCTTGCACTAAACTAGGTCCATGCACACTTTCTTTGTGTGATACAAGGTCGGTGCACGTTTGTCCTTGTGCCATACAAGGTCGGTGCATTCTTTGTTAATATGCATATCAGGTCGGTGCACCTTCTGCTGGTCCGCAAACGAAGTCGGCGCATGCGGTGTTAGTCTTCATGCAAGGTCAGTGCATATTTTTGTATCATGCAAGTCTGTGCATTTTTTTGCCATACGCATACAAGGGTCAGTGTACATTTTAGGTCCATGCATATAAGGTCCGTGCACTCCACTGCTTAGAGTCTATGCGAGGTAAGGCCAGTGCATATCATCATACAAGCTAACCCTCATGACTGTTTCTTTGCCAGGTGAGCCATATGATCGAGCATCTACTGAGCAACCTGCGAACTTACCTTATGTGGAATTTAAAGTACCATATTAATGGCACGTGATCCAAGGCAAGGAGCAAACCGGATGATTCTGCCACGTTGATTGGTCTGGTACCACGATTCTGACATGTGGGACCTCGAAGGATTAGATCTGCATGGAAGTTTGGGCGGGAAACGTGGTATCCACGCACCCATCGTCTGCTGCCTATAAGAGAGGATCGAAAGGCTGGAGAAACAAGGAGGACAAAAGAGAGAGAAGAGAATATCTGAAGCCTTTGCCAGTGCCGAAACTCCCCATTCGAGACGAGAGAAAAATCCAAGAGAAAAATCAAAAAGAGAGAGAACCAGATCAGAAAGAGAAGACCCTGAGTGATCGCCAGTCTTGAGTCTGGAAGTCTGCTTCTACAGAAGCTTCATTGTTGTTATTTCTGGGTGATTTTTCTCTTTGTTTATTTTCATCTTCGAGTTTTTCGCCTTTTCAATTCCACTTTGTTACCCTCTAAGTTCACTTGGAAGAAGGGAGAGGTACTCTGGTTTCCCTCCATCGTGTTTGGAGGAAGAGAGGAACGATCCTCTGGTTCGTGAGTTGCTCGGAGCAATTCACAGGGTTCCCTTTGTTGAGTGCAAAGGAAGGGTGGTTGGACCTCCAGTGATTCTTCTGGTCTTCAGAAGAGCGAGGAGAGTGTTCCTCGGGGCAAGCTGTCAGGCTGCGGGTGTTAGCAAACTGAGTCTGTGATTTCTGATGCTTAGTGTAAGGAAGCCTTACTCCGGAGGAGTAAGGGGTGGACTTAGATTGCAGATCACAATTGAACCACCTTAAAAAGCTCTCTGTCTCATCTGTGTGGATTGGTTGACTGATATCTCAAATTAGCTTTAGCACGTCACCTGTTCGATCATTGTTTCATCATAACTCTCTTTCTCGATAAGCTTTTATCTATCTATCTGTTCCGTGCTCAATCTGGAAGGGTTTCTTTATTGCATTTCAGATTACATAATTTGTTTCTTCAAATTACTCTGAATTGGGAGTGATCTATCCATCCCATCCTTCTAGCTCACTTTCTGTGTGAAGTATCAATTGGTATCAGAGCAGGTTACCCAACATGTGGTCCAACAACCAGGGTAAATCTGAATCTAGCACCCCTCGCAATTTCATGGCTGAGGGACATTCTATTAGCCGCCCTCCTTTCTTTGATGGTAATAATTACTTTTACTAGAAAAACAGGATGGAAGTATTCCTGAGAGCACAGAGCCACGAACTCTGGAGAGTGATCACGACAGGACCATACGACCTCCCACAAAATGAAGATGCGTGGACAAATAATCACATCAGGCTTTCAATGGTCAACTGGTCGGCTCTAAACATAATTTAATGCGCAGTACATCCAGAAGAGTACGCTAGGATCTCAGCCTGCTAGACAGCCAAGAAAATGAGGGATGAACTAGAGCTCATCTACGAAGGTACATCCCAAGTCAAGGCCACCAAGGTGAATATGCTCACCTCTGAGTATGAATTGTTTAAAATGAAATTCGATGAGACTATTACAGAAATGTATGCTAGGCTGTCGCTGATCACTAACACTCTTAAGGGGCTTGGGAAATAGGTTTCAGAAGGGGATCTTGTCAAGAAAACTCTTAGGTCATTAACCTCGCATGGCACACTAAGGCCATTGTGATAGAGGAATCTAGAGATCTGTCAAAAATGACAGTCACTGAGCCGATAGGATCCCTAATGACTTATTGAATGAATTTTAAAAAAAATGGTGAAGGAAGTGACAAGAAGGGCAAGAACATTGCTCTCAAGGTGTCCAGTAATAGTAGTGGGAGTAGAAATAGCAGTAGTAGTGGGGAATCTGACAGGTTCTCAGATCTCGATCAAGAGGAGCAAGCTATGCTGACTCGACAATTTCGGATGTTCCTAAGAACTAAGGGAAAAATGTTTAGAAGAAAAAGATCACATGCTACTGGTAAGCCTTTCGATTCTAACATTGATAAAAATAAAAATGCTAAGAAGATCACATGCTTTCATTGCAGGAGGACTGGACACATGAAGGGGGATTGCCCCGATCTCCAGAAGAAAAGCTATAAGGTGCAAAAGAAGAAACCTCAGGCTATGGTCTGCACGTGGAGTGACGAGGAGGAAGACCCTGAGGCCAATTCTTCAGAAGAAGATGACCAAGGAATATGTCTTATGGCCAACAGTGACGAAGAGGTAACCAACATTTTTGAGAATTTCTCAATTGATGACTACGAAGATGCCTATGCTGAACTGTTACATAAGTTTAATGCTTTGAGTAAAGACCATAGGGTGTTAAAGAGAAATCTAAATGCTGCTATTGAAGAACAAATTCAAACTGACAAAGAAAATCAGAAGGTCGAGGAAGAATTAGAAGAGATGAATTCTCTCAAAAAGGAAAATGAAAACCTTAAGTCTGAAAACAAAGAAGCCCAAAAACAACTTGATGAATTCAAGTTAAAATTTCAAGAAAGTCTTCGTGAAAATAGATTAACCATTGAAAAGAATGAAGCTATTTGGAAGGTGAATTCTGAACTTCAGAAAAACTATGAAACATTGCAGAAAGCATTGGAAGACAAACAAAGAACTCTAGAAAAAATTGTTCAAGGAAAAATAAATTTGGATACCATACTAGGTGCTAGGGTTAATTTCAACAAAGAAGGTTTAGGCTATAACCCAACACACAAGAAATCCTTTGAATTCACAACAGTAACATTTTGTCCAGAAAAAGGGAAGGAAAAACTAGACACACCATCCAGCTCCAATAGTGCTCAGAATGTCCAACAACCAAGGAATGATTCGTCAAACCATGATGGACAACAGTTTAAAACTGGAAAGAACTAAACTAAGCAAGCTCCTATATGTATTCCCCAGAACAAGAATGTTCATAGGTCAAGGCATATGACCCAGAACAGAAATTCATCCTTCTATAAAGACCTGGGTCAATACAAGAAAAACTGGGGAAATTCCGTTCCTCCATAAAAACTCTTTAATAAATATGGCTATCCTAGACGGAATGGGTATAAAAGATACCTGGGGAATGAACTGTCCAACAACAGAACAGATTCCACTTCATTAGGCCAGGTGGATAGAATACTAGTCATCATTTCAACAAAACTGTCAACAATTTGCAAAAGAAAAATACTCTGAAATAGTTTTGGATTCCGAAGTTTCAGCTTAAAGATTTAAACAATGTCTTTGGACCCAATCTATCTTAGGTTCCAAACTACTCTGCTTGATATGTCCCTCTGCAGGTTAGCCTAGCAGCCGAGCACAACAGGTGGTACCTAGATAGCGGCTGCTCTAGGCACACGACAAGCGACCGATCCAAATTCAGTAAACTAAAAATGAAGGTAGGGGGTCTGGTCAAATTTGGAGGAAAGAACAGAGGTAAGATTGTTGGGATTGGAACAGTTGGTAAGTCTTCCACAAACTCTGTTGAGAATGTTCGGCTTATAGAGGGTCTTCAACACAACTTGCTTAGTATTAGTCAGTTATGTGACAAGGGTCACAGAGTTGTGTTCGATAATAATGCATGCAAAATTCTTGAAATAAATTTTGACAAGGTCAAGTTTGAAGCACATAGAGTCAATAATGTATACATTGTAGATTTAAATGAAAAACCAGAATCAAATCTTTGTTTGGCTGCTGATCTTGAAAATAATGCATCTAATTGGCATAGACGTTTAGGACATGCTAGCTTCTCTACATTGAATAAATTGGTCAACCATGATTTAGTTAGAGGCATGCCCAAGCTTAAATTCAATTTCATTTCAATTGGTCCTCCAAACCAATGGAACTCTTGCATATGGATCTCTTTGGCCCAAGCAGGACTCAGAGCCTAAATGGGAAGAGATTTGGGTTTGTGATTGTAGATGATTTTACCAGATTTTCATGGTTATTTTTCTTAGCAAATAAAAGTGATGCTTTTCAGAAGTTTGAACATTTTTTTAATAAAGTTAAACAAGAAGGAATTCACAGAATTTCCATAATCCAATCTTACCATGGAGGAGAGTTTGGAAACTCCATATTTTCTGAATTTTGTAACAATGAAGGATTAACTAACAGATTTTCTTCTCCCAGGACTCCAGAGCAGAATGGCATTGTGGAGAGAAGAAATCGTACAATCATTGAAATGGCCAGAACTATGCTGGTGGAGAGTCAACTACCCAGAAGTTTTTGGGCAGAGACAGCTAACACCGCTTGCTACACCGTCAACAGAGCCTTGGTAAGACTCATCCATAAGAAAACCCCCTATGAACTCTTGAAAGGTAAGAAATCAAATGTTTCATACTTTAGGGTTTTTGGTTCAAAATGCTTCATTCACAACAATAATAAAAAGGACCTAGATAAATTTGATGCAAGGACTATCCTAGGAATTTTTCTAAGAAACTCTGAAACAACTCGGGCATATAGGGTTTTAAATGTTTCAGACCAAACAGTGGAAGAATCTCATCATGTTATATTCGATGAAACAAACATTGTTACTAACTTGGATGGTGATGACAGGAGTTCAAGGCATGATGGGAACTTTCTAGATGATATGGTGGAGGAAGAATCTGAAGCACCTGAAGCATCAAATGTTCCAAATCAAGTAAGGTCAGACGAAAAAGGTTAGTCCTCAACTGATGTTAGAATCCTGAAAGATCACCGTGTGAATAACATCATAGGCAACTTAGGAGATCCCCCTAGGACTAGGTCTTATCTAAAAAATGTAAATAATCAAGACATAGTTGCTTTAGTGTCACAGAATGAGCCCAAATCTGTTAACGATGCTTTGAATGATGAATAATGGGTTAATGCAATGAGTGAGGAGCTAGGTCAATTTGAAAGAAATAATGTCTGGGAATTAGTTCTGAGACCTGAAAATACAAATGTTATAGGAAATAAATTGATTTTCAAAAATAAAATGAATGAGGATGGAATAATTTCAAGAAATAAAGTCAGACTAGTAGCCAAGGGTTACTGTCAAGAATTTGGGGTTGATTTTGATGAGTCCTATGCACCTGTTGCTAGGATGGAAGCAATAAGAATCTTATTCGCCTTTGCATGTTGTAAAAACATAAAACTTCATCAAATGGATGTCAATAGTGCATTTTTAAACAATTTTTTTAAAGAAGAAGTCTTTGTAGAATAACCCCCTGGATTTCAATTGTCTTCACATCCTAACAATGTTTTCAGGTTGAATAAAGCTCTATACGGTCTAAAGCAGGCTCCTCGGGCCTGGTATGAAAGGCTGATAGAATTTTTGATCAGTAAGGGCTACAACAGAGGTAAAGTGGATCAAACCCTGTTTACCAAAAGTTTGAATAAGCATCTCATCATAGTTCAGGTATATGTAGATGACATAGTCTTTTGCTCAACATGCACTGAACTATGCAATGAATTTGCTCAATTAATGTCTGTTGAGTTTGAAATGAGTTTGGTCGGTGAATTAAAATACTTCCTTGGTTTGCAGGTACAGCAGCTAGAGGATGGATGCTTCATCAACCAGGCCAAGTACACCTTGGACATCCTCAAGCGTTTTGGCATGAATAATTTGAAGCACATCACAACTCCAATGGGTACCAATACATCATTAGATGCAGACGAATCAGGTAAAGAAGTTGATGCAAAGTTATATCGAGGTATGATTAGATCTCTACTCTATTTGACTGCCTCGAGACCTGATATACAATTCAGTATAGGAATGTGTGCTAGGTACCAATCTAGGCCTACTGAATTGCATCTAGCTATAGTGAAAAGAATTTTCAGATACATATCTGCTACACACTCTCTAGGATTATGGTTTCCTACATCACACACCTTAGATTTAATTGCATATACGGATGCAGACTATGCCGAGTGTAAGATAGATAGGAAAAGCACTAGTGGACACTGTCAATTTTTAGGTGGGTGTTTAGTTTCTTGGGCTTCCAAGAAACAACACTCTGTGGCCCTCTCCACTACAGAAGTTGAGTATGTAGCTGCAGGGAGCTGTGGTACACAGCTGATCTGGATTAAACACCAGCTTCAGGACTACCAAGTAGACCTGGGTTGCACACCCATTTACTGTGATAATACTAGTGCCATAAATCTTGCAAAAAATCATGTCTTACATTCTCGCACAAACATATTGAAATCAGACATCATTTTATCTGAGATGAGGTTTCTAAAAACACTTTTGAATTGATCCATGTAGACACTGCATATCAGATTGCTGATATCTTTACTAAGCCTCTGGACAATGACAAATTCACCACCTTGAGGAGAGAACTAGGAATTTTTAAAACCCCCTAAATTTGTGAATCTTGGAATAAAAAGCATACATGCTTCTGTGTCCTTGTTGAGCTGCATACAATCCTCATTTGCATAAATTTTCTTCTGGCATGCATAACCTGTTAGTATATCAAATGATAAGCTGGGTGAAGGTCAGATTTCTTCTGACTGGAAACCCACATCTTGTGTGAGGAGGTCTTCTGACCTACGTTCTCCACGTGGTACCACTGGCTCATTTACATATAAGTTAGGTTCAATATCGATAAATTTTCTTTTCACTATTTCATTACATTTTGCATTCCAGCTGTCTGCTTTTCTGACTCATATTGTGAGGGGGAGGTATTCTCGGTATGTCTTAGTGTGGAAGGCACTTGCATTGGTTAAGCTGATAGGGTAGAGTTTCTCAGTCAGTCAAGGTGGCAGGGGGAGTTGCTTGTCAAGCAGTTTGTGACCTTAGGAGACAGATTCAAAAGGATTTTGAGAGATCTTGGCACTGCACAAAACTCATTAAGAACCTTATGCAGTTTTTTGTTTCACAAAAGCTAGAACCTCTCAACTCTCTTAAATTTCCAAATTTAATTAACTAAAATTTAGCTAAAAAGCTTCATTCTAATAATCCTGCGAAGACCTAGACAGAGAACCTGAAGACTGTCTTCCTGCATCATTAATGAACATGGATCACTGTTGACATTTTTATGTCATGAAATCTCCTAAATGTTTGAAACTTAAATTTCTGGAAGCAATCTCTCTGAGGATCAGTATATCTGGTATTGTCTTCAAACATCATATATCAAACAAAATAAATTTCATTAGGGGAATTTCATCATTTCAGAGCAATGTTCTGGTTATCGAGAAACTAGACAATTCATCAAAGAAATGAAACATACTCTATGTCATGAAGTGCCAGAATATCTCTGTTTAAAAAGTTTTCTAAAAATTTAAAAATTCATGGCAGAGCAATAGCATTAAAGTGTTGAGTAACTGGGGATTCAGACCTCTGATCAAGGTGTCTCCTCACGTCAAAAGACGCTTATATTGCCAACTTTGTTCTCTAAAGAGAAGTAATACGGTGATCACACTGAGGAACTGGGAATTCTGGGCTCTGATCAAGGCGTCTTCTCATATATCAATGTGTGACTTACCAAAATTACTCAATGGCTATTTCGCTGAGGAAAAATCTTTCACCCCTCCAAAAATTTGTAGACTATTTATTCTCAATACCTTTGGACCATCCAACAGTAGATGAGCCTCCATTTACTTGATTAGTATAGCATTTAGACAGCTTTCTCTTGGCAGAACTATTTCAGCTTGGTCCTTATTCATACTTCTGTACGATGATAATCTTCACTCTTATTCTTTGTCTTTCCTACTTATTAGCTATGAAGTGTTTCAACTCAATTCAGATACCCTACTTGGATCTTTAAGGGTTGCATATGAGATGTTTTCTACCACGTGAATTAATTGTCTCTGGTCTCACCAGCTTAGCAGTACCTTGTTTCTCCCTACACTCCTTTTGATGATGTCAAAGGGGGAGAATGGTTTTTGAGGGTTTAGGGGGAGAATGGTTTTTGAGAGGGTTTTTGAGAATGAATTTGATCATGTCTTATGTTCTGGTTGGAAGTCATAGTGTCAGGGGGAGCAAGTGTGTCTTGAGTAAAGACAGTGTGTCAGGGGGAGTTAGTGTGTGACATTGTATGCATGTCTGATCATCCTCATTTTTTACTGGTAGCATTAATTTTGTTTGGCTCATAGTGTTGTCATCATCAAAAAGGGGGAGACTGTTGTATCCCTCTGGTTTTGATGATGACAAACACCATAAGTCAAATGTCAAACACCATAAGTCAAAAGTCAAACACCTTAAGTCAAACAGATCATGTCTGAAGCCTTTATGAATCTGTGCATAGGAGTCGATGCATATTGTCATTCTGCATGACTAAGGTCGGTGCATATTTCGCATCTTGCTTAAACGAGGTCGGTGCAGTTTTTAGCCATATGCATACAAAGTCTGTGTATATTCTACCTTACGAATGTAGATGGTCAGTGCATTCTTTGTTCCATAGCATATCAAGTCCGTGCACATCTGCATTAAGCTTAAAGAGGGTCGGTGCAGCTTTCGCCTTGTACATACAAGGTCCGTGCACATCTGCATTAAGCATAAAGAAGGTCGGTGCAACTTTCACCTTGCACTAAACCAGGTCCGTGCACACTTTCCTTGTGTAATACAAGGTCGGTGCACGTTTGTCCTTGTGCCATACAAGGTCGGTGCATTCTTTGCTAATATGCATATCGGGTCGGTGCACCTTCTGCTGGTCCGCATACGAAGTCGGTGCATGTTGTGTTACTCTTCATGCAAGGATAGTCCATATTTCTGTATCATGCAAGGTTAGTGCATATTTCTGTATCATTCAAGTCTATGCATTTTTTTGCCATACGCATATAAGGGTCAGTGTACATTTTAGGTCCATGCATATAAGGTTCGTGCACTCCACTTCTTAGAGTCTATGCGAGGTAAGGTCAGTGCATATCATCATACATGCTAACCCTCATGATTGTTTCTTTGCCATGTAAGCCATATGATCTAGCATCTACTGAGCAACCTGCGAACTTACCTCACGTGGAATTTAAAGTACCAAGTTAATGGCAAGTGATCCAAGGAAAGGGGCAAACCAGATGATTCTACCACGTTGATTGGTCCGGTACCACGATTCTGACACGTGGGCCTTCGAAGATCAGATCTGTGTGGAAGTTTGGGCCGGAAACGTGGTATCCACGCGCCCATCATCTGCTGCCTATAAGAGAGGATCGAAAGGCCGGAGAAACAAGGAGGATAGAAGAGAGAGAATAGAATATCAGAAGCCTTTGGCAGTGCTGAAACTCCCCATTCGAGACGAGAGAAAAATTTAGGAAAAAAATCAAAAAGAGAGAGAACCAGTTCAGAAAGAGAAGATCTTGAGTGATCGCCAGTCTTGAGTCTGGAAGTCTACTTCTACGGAAGCTACATTGTTGTTGTTTCTAGGTGATTTTTCTCTTTTTTTATTTTCATCTTCGAGTTTTTCACCTTTTCAATTCCACTTTGTTACCCTCTAAGTTCACTTGGAGGAAGGGAGAGGTACTCCGGTTTCCCTCCACCGTGTTTAGAGGAAGAGAGGAACGATCCTCTGGTTCGTGACTTGCTGGGAGCAATTCACGGGGTTCCCTTTGCTGAGTGCAAAGGAAGGGAGGTTGGACCTCTAGTGATTCTTCTGGTCTTCATAAGAGCGAGGAGAGTGTTCCTCGGGGCAAGCTGTCAGGCAGTGAGTGTTAGCAGACTGAGTCTATGATTTTTGATTGCTTAGTGCAAGGAAGCCTTACTCCGGAGGAGTAATGATGGGAGTCAACATCGAGCATGTACATTTTCTTTTTGTATTTAAGTCCTTTTATTTATTTTTATATCCTTGGGAAAGTATATGTGCAATTGTAAGGCTTTATAAGCCAATGTGTCATTCCCTAAGATTATGTGGGTTTTTATGCAAATGTGTAGTAGGTCCTGCTAGGGGGCCCTCCCTCCTTTCCCATTGGTCCACCTAAGCTATGTGGGGCTGGTCAACCATCCTAGGTGGCCATCTAGAAGGTTTGAATGTCAAAAGAGCACATGGGAGACAAATGGACTAAAAAGTCCATATTCTCCCACCTACCTTCCCCCTTGGTCAAGGGGGCGCCCCCCCCCTTTAGAATTATTTAGGATTTTCTTTTTTTTATTTTGTTTGAATCAAATGTGATGTCCCTTATTTGCCCCTACAAATTCTAGATATGAGGGCATTCTTGGTCTTTTTCCATTTATTATATAAGCCTTGTATTTCTCGTATTTGGAAATTAATGAGAAGAAAAAAAGTTGAATGCCCAAGGAGCAACCTGTGCCCCCTTCCTCTCTCTTCTGGTTCCCTCCTCCTCCATCCACAATTCTAGAGTGTTCATCCCTTCTATCCCTTCCCCTCTATCTCTGATCTTCATCTCTTGTGCCACCGCCGCCGTTCGTGCCGCCATCGAGCCGCCGCGAAGCCATCTCCGAGGTGCTGTCCAAGGTTCTATCCTACTGGATAGAGATCAACTACAAGAATTTCAGCTCTCAACTCCGACCTCTTCTGGAGATGAAATTTTCAGAGTTGCTTCTTATCTTGATTCCCCATCTCCACACAAAAATTCACGTCCAAAATATTTCTTTTGTTATTTTTACATTTTCGGTCTTCAAGTCCTCCCAGATCTATCAGCTTTCTGTTCACTGTGACAGCAAGCCTGAGTTCATCAACTTCGACCCTCTGAATGATTTTTACTTGAATCACCAAATTTACTAGAGGTTTTGTACACCATCCCCTCCATCCACAAATTTTCTTGGAATTTCTAAAGACCTCCACATATTTTCTAAAAATATCCTTCAGATCCCAAATAGTTCTATCTTCATCAGTCCTGATCCGAACACAGTCCAGTATAAAATCTGCAGAAAATTCACTTCTCCACAAAACCCTTCATAAAAATTAATCCTGTCTTCCTTGCTTATTTCTCCACAACTTTCATGAAGAGCACGAGGTATGAATGTGAGATCTACCCCGCGGTGAAAGGCAATTCTCAGGAAACTTCCCTGCTACCCTGAGATTTCAGGCACTATCCAACAGCAACTTCAAAAATCGACTAAGGCCAGATCCATGCAGATCCACTTAATCTCTCTGGCCCTAGATCGAAGTACTTCGAAAGAGCTTTCCAACGATACCTTCTGTACTTTGATCCGACGTCAGGATTGATCGCAGCAGCCGATCTTGCCGGATCATGCGCCTGAAAATAGAAGCAGCAGATCCGTGGGCACTCTTTCTGACCGGTGCCGATCGGAGCCGCCCGGCCTCCGCCCGGCGAACCAGCGCGCCGCCAGCCCAAGAAGCACTTCCCCAGGCGTCCCCACCATAGTCCTGCCACCCCGGTCCCACACGGCCCCACCGACCAGGGCGTGGGCCCCACAACCAGCAGCTTATGCCGTCCGAACTGTGCCGACGGGGTGATCAAGTGCAGCCCGCCAACCCGAGATCGGTTCTCCCGGGCCCACTTGTGTAGCCCTTTACCTCGCTGCGTGGAGTGGGTGATATTTCATTGATGTAATCTAACTCATTGTTGTTATCGGGAGTTACTGAATTCGGCCGGGTTCGTCTTCCTCACGCCGAGAGCGTGGAGGTATCGTATTCACTCCTTGCTTGGCACTTTGCTTTATTTCATATATACTTGTTTATGCCGCTGCTAGAGAGCATGTTAGGTTAATCTAGCTCGCTATATATATATTGATATTCACCGCTGCTGCGAGAGAGAGCGAGACCGTCCTGTGACCCGATCCGGGAATGAAATTATGCGTTGACCACCCTAGCTCTAGTCGGTTTCTCAACCGCACACGTCTGACGCTTCCCTCGATAAGGGACGATCGCGAGTTTGCATGGAGTCCAAGGATGGCATTCCAATTGGAGTCGTGTCCGTGGTCCGTCCCGCATCAATTTGGTATCAGAGCAGGTTGAGTCCAGGGTGTCTAAATTCAAAAAAAAAAGGGTGTCATTTACGTCTAGTCATTGTCTGAGTTAGTCTAGGTTGCATTTGCATCCCTTTACTCAGTATATCAAAAGGTGTTTTCCGAACGTTAGGCTACGCCTATCGAGAAGGCCGCACACTTGCGCAAGTGATCTTCGGATCGATTAACTCCGTCACGTGCTGAGTTTTGCTTAAGTCTAGGTGCATCATCTTGTAGTGTGCATTTGCATTAGTCGGCGTCTCCTAGTCCGTGTGTTTGCATGCCCACTCGTAGAGGTACACAGTACTCACCCCCACCACCACCTATGGCGGATCCCCGAGCCACTAGTCTCGACGCGTCAGCTGTGGCTGAAATGTTCCAAAACCTTATGGGACAAATGCAAGGATTGCATACACGTATCGATGGGTTAGGTACACAAATGGGTGAGTTGAGTACCCGAATGGATAGGATGGAAGGGTTGAGTACACGAGTGAATGGCCTAGGCACCCGCCTAGAAGAGAGGATAAAGACATTAGAGGATAGGGCCGATGGGTCGAACCAGTCCGTTCAGGGATTGGTCGGGAGAGTTGCCACACTAGAGAGAGACCCAGCCGAGGCACACCCGAGTGCCCCAGTCCAGGCACCCCTCCCACCTACACATGGTCAACCGGAGCCGGTTCATCAACCCGTAATTCCAAGGGTTCAAGGGGTAGATGTTAGGAGGTGTGAAGTCCCCGAGATGCATGACTACGAGTCCGATAATGAGCATAGGGGATATGGTCGTGATCGTCACCCTACACGGCGTACCCATGACCAAGATATGGATGAACGGGCCCTTAGGACCGTTCGGGCAGACCCTCCCACCTTTGACGGGTCCTTAGACCCAAAGGTCTATCTTGATTGGGAGGCTGGCATGGACCGTTATTTTGAGTGGTTCGAGATGTCGGATCAACGGAAGGTCAAGTTTGCCAGGATGAAACTCTTAGGCCAAGCATAAACCTATTGGAGGAACATGGAGAACCTATTGTTTCATCGTCATGAGCCTCCGATCGATACTTGGACCGAGATGAGGGAAAAGCTTCGGAAGAAGTACCTCCCTACCTCCTACCGCCAGCGTCTCATAGAAAGGTGGTAAAGTCTCACCTAAAGAGATCGGTCCGTCTCTGATTACATCGCCAAGTTCGATGAATACTATTTGCGATGTGATGCCACGGAAGAAGACTCCCTTACCGTCTCCCGATTTCGACGTGGTCTACGGCCGCACCTATGGTATGAGCTTCTCCGCCACAAGGTGGATAAGTTGGAGGATGCATACCAAGTTGCTCTCGAGATGGAGCAATTCGAGGGAGAGTTCAAGTCTATTCCATGGTGGAGCTCCGCTCCTCCCCGTAGTGCTGATTCACGTGGCTCCTTAGGCTCATACTCGAGGGGACCCATGTCCCGTCCTCATGAGCCCGCCCGTCAGGAGCACTTCGCTCCTAGACCTCGACCTCCCCCACCACGGGATCTACCTCCACCCCAACCACCAGCACCCATAGCCCGTCCTCTGGCACCGGCACCCCCACCACTGTTGCCTACGGCACCTCCACCTCCACCCTTGTTGCCCACACCCCCTACCCGTCGAGAGGATAAGGGTAAGGCCCCTCTTATTGGAGAAAGCAGTAGGTCACGGCTGCAGTGTTTCCACGGTCATGGGTTCGGCCACATCACCAGCCAATGTCCCACCCGTACCACACTAGCCCTAGGGGTTGGAGAAGCCTTGCCTTCTGGGCTCAAGCTTGTCACCTATGAGGCCGATCCGGCACTAGCCGATGAGTACTATGAAGTGGAAGGTCTAGAGGAGTCTGCCGCAGCCCAAGATGCAGCCACTTTGTGGGGTTGATGTTACCGCCTTAAGTCTAGGGTCATGCATGAGTCAGTCTTTTTTGTGTGGTTTGTTTTGTGTGGTGTGTTTTTGAGTGGTTTATTTGTGTGGCTTGTGGTTTGTTAGGAGTCCGCATGTGTCTTGTGCAAGCTCGTCAATGTCAGTCCCTTATGAGTGAGAAGTGAGTCGACTCGCCCGAGGAGCATGGGAATTGGCTCTACATCTATACCCGGATCAAGTCACCTACAGGGCCCCGTGGTGATTCCTAGTGAGTATTCGAGCCGCCTCCTCCCCACCCCAGAGTGTTCCACAACTAGCCTCGTTCCCCATAGCAGCATACGCATATCGAGTATATACGGAATGAGCAGGTGACGATCACTTGAAATGGAGCGTGCCAGCGCTACTTGGTACAGCGATGGATCCGCCGGAGTACTCGAGCCATCGCACCCCTTACTCGACGGGGTCGAGTTCTTCTCACCCGGGGAGAATTGATGGGAATCAACAACGAGCATGTACATTTTCTTTTTGTATTTGTGTCTTTTTATTTATTTTTATATCCTCGGGAAAGTATATGCGCAATTGTAAGACTTTATAAGCCGATGTGTCATTCCCTAGGATTGTGTGGGTTTTGTGCAAATGTGTAGTAGGTCCAGCTAGGGGGCCCTCCCTCCTTTCCCATTGGTCCACCTAAGCTATGTGGGGCTGGTCAACCATCCTAGGTGGCCATCTTGAAGGTTTGAATGTCAAAAGAGCACATGGGAGACAAATGGACTAAAAAATCCATATTCTCCCACCTACCTTTCCCCTTGGTCAAGGGGGCACCCCCCCTTTAGAATTAATTAGGATTTTCTTTTTTTTATTTTGTTTAAATCAAATGTGATGTCCCTTATTTGCCCCTCTAAATTCTAGATCTGAGGGCATTCTTGGTCGTTTTCCATTTATTATATAAGCCTTGTATTTCTCTTATTTGGAAATTAATGAGAAGAAAAAAAGTTGAATGCCCAAGGAGCAACCTGCGCCCCCTTCCCCTCTCTTCTGGTTCTCTCCTCCTCCAGCCCCAATTCTAGAGTGTTTATCCCTTCTATCCCTTCCCCTCTATCTCTGATCTTCATCTCTGGTGCTGCCGCCGCCGTTCGTGCCGCCATCGAGCCGCCGCGAAGCCATCTCCGAGGTGTTGTCCAAGGTTCTGTCCTGCTGGACAGAGATCCACTACGAGAATTTCAGATCTCAATTCCGACCTCTTCTGGAGCTGACATTTTCAAAGTTTATTCTTATCTTGATTTCTCATCTCCACACAAAAATTCACGTCCAAAAGCTTTCTTTTGCTATTTTTGCATTTTCGGTCTTCAAGTCCTCCCAGATCTGTCAGCTTTCTGTTCACTGTGACAGCAAGCCTGAGTTCATCAACTTCGACCCTCTAAATGATTTTTACATGAATCACAAAATTTACTAGAGGTTCTTTCCACCATCCCCTCCATCCACAAATTTTCATAGAATTTTTGAAGACCTCCACTTTTTTTCTAAAAATCCCCTTCGGATCCCAAGTAGTTCTGTCTTCATCAGTCCTGATCCGACCACAGTCTAGTATAAAATCTCCAGAAAATTCACTTCTCCACAAACCCCTTCATAAAAATTACTCCCTCCTTCCTTGCTTATTTCTCCACAACTTTCATGAAGAGTATGAGGTCTAAATATGATATCTACCCCACGGTCGAAGGCAGTTCTCAGGAAACTTCCCTGCTGCCCTGAGATTTTGGGCACTGTCCAATAGCAATTTCAAAAATCGACTAAGGCCAGATCCGTGCAGATCCAATTAATCTCTTTGGCCGTAGATCAAAGTACTTCAAAAGAGCTTTCTAACAATACCTTCTGTGCTTTGATCTGACGTCAGGATTGATCGCAGCAGACGATCTTGGCGGATCGCGCGCCTGAAAATAGAAGCAGCAGATTCGTGGGCACTCTTTCCGACCGGTGCCGATCGGAGCCACCCGGCCTCCGGCCGGCGAACCAGCGCGCTGCCAGCCCAAGAAGTGCTTCCCCAAGTGTCCCCACCATAGTGGTGCCACCCCGGTCCCACACGGCCCCACCGACCAACGCGTGGGCCCCACAACCAGCAGCTTACGCGGTCCGAACCGTGCTGACGGGGTGATCAAGTGCAGCCCGCCATCCCAAGATCGGTCCTCCCGGGCCCACTTGTATAGCCCTTTACCTCACTGCATGGAGTGGACGATATTTCATTGCTGTAATCTAACTCATTGTTGTTACCGGGAGTTACTGAATTCGGCCGGGATCGTCTTCCCCACGCCGAGAGCGTGGAGGTATCGTATTCGCTCCTTGCTTGGTACTTTGCTTTATTTCATATATACTTGTTTATGCCGCTGCTAGAGAGCATGTTAGGTTAATCTAGCTCGCTATATATATTGATATTCACCGCTGCTGCGAGAGAGAGAGCGAGACCGTCCCGTGACCCGATTCGGGCACAAAATTGCGAGTTGACCACCCTAGCTCTAGCCGATTTCTCAACCGCGCACGTCCGACGCTTCCCTCGATAAGGAACGATCGCGAGTTTGCATAGAGCCCAAGGATCGCATTCCAATTGGAGTCGTGTCCGTGGTCTGTCCCGCATCAAGTAAGGGGTGGACGTAGATTGTAGATCGCAATCGAACCACCTTAAAAAGCTCTCTGTCTCATCTGTGTGGATTGGTTGACTGATCTCTCAAATTGGCTTTGGCATGTCAGCTGTTCGATCACTGTTTCATCATAACTCGCTTACGCGATAAGCTTTTGTCTATCTGTCTGTTCCGTGGTCAGTCTAGAATGGTTTATTTATTGCATTTCAGATTACATAATTTGTTTCTTCAAATTACCCTGAATTGGGAGTGATCTATTCATCCTCCCCCCTTCTAGCTCACTTTCTGTGTGAAGTATCACTATGCACATTGTTCAACATGCTAGACAAGGTCTGTGCTCATTCAGCTAGCAGAGCACATAAGGTCTATGCACATTTAGCTAGATAACATTAAGGTCTGTGCACACTTTCCCACATGCCACGTGTAACGACCCGAGATCCGAACACCGGGAAGGCCCGATAACCCGAATCTCGAACCGCCACCCACGAGCCCGTATACTCGGAAGGGTTAAAAGGGATGGTGTGGAAATACACAAGAATCTAAAATAATTACATAACTACACAGTTAATATGAATAAGCAGGAACTAAATAATGACATTAATTAAATTACATGGTCCACAAAATAACAGCAGTCAAAAATATAATAGTTCCACAACAAGTACAGTCCAACGAGAAAAGAACAACTACACGGGGTATACCTCAGAAATGGCAACTAACCCTGGGCACCTGAACCACGTGGAGCCTCTGAAGCGCTCCCCTGAAGTCGCGTCTCACCTGAAACATGAAAAACATGCAGGGAATGAGCCTCAAAATAGAAGGCTCAGCAGGGATCATCCGGTCCCCACCTCGTAAATCGAGAAACTATGCGGAAAGTAACTGCAAGCTATCACTACGGCTAGTACCGAACGCACAGCATGAAAATTGAGACAACTGTCAAAATGCAAGAGAAACCCAAGAATCGCTACTAGACGAAGACAAGAGTACCAACCCACTAGAAGCAAGGCCGGATGCGTCCACTGACGACTTAAACCGAGCCTCGGGTGTCTCCCTCTGTCCCAGCGGGAACTGAGACACCGTACAAGTAACCACAGAACAAGTTACTAGCTGGGGTCGCGCTCGTCAGCGCGGGTCCAACCGCCCCCAACTATGTGTGCACACACAGACCATGCGTCCCAGGTGTGGCCCTCTGACTGGTTTTCCCCTCAGCCAGACTCTAGCTGCAAGACGTGGGGCCCGACGAAAACCAGTGTAAAAATCGTCTCTCAGGGTAGCCTCACCACCACTCCCTGGTGGGACCACTCACGTGTCAGAAGGCTACGACTAGTTGAGGGTCACTGAAAGGGCAGACTCTCTAGTCAACGAAAAATAACGTCTAAATCGGACAAAATACAAGGGCCGCCCCTCGTATGGACACCGATTCACGGTGACACAAGCCGAGAACACCACCTCCCGGGATCCCACGGCACCCTAATGTGTGGCCCCCACATGATGCCCAGCATCAATCAAGCCACGGGTCAACACGTGGATCGAGGTCCACTCACCCGGGACTCGAATCGGCAAAACATAACTCTGGTTGGACATGAACCGCTGGCGGTGCACCTTTGGGCCGCCACAGGAGCTAGCGGTTCAACATTGGGCCGCCATAGTGACTGTAGCGGTTCAACTTTAGGCCGCCACACCCTGGGCATGAAAGAACAAGCGGTCCTATCTAGGGCCTCCAAAAGGCATGAGGCAGGCGTATCCTCAGCCGCCAGACCCAAAAAAGCCTCCAACGGTCAAAATGCCTCGAAGGCCACGCCGGCCAACTAGGCTTAGCGGTCGGACCTTTGGCCACCACCTGGTCTCTGGCGGCTCATCGTGAGGCCGCCATGCCCAACCCACGCACGGAAAGATTGAAACGGTCAAATGAGGACCGCCAGAAGGAAGTGGCGGTCACTGGAAGGACCGCTACACTTCCAAAAAATTGAGAACGGCGGGAAAACCCCAAATTCACCATTCCATGCCCCATTCACCCCCGGGTGAAGGGGAAACAAAAGGGAAACGTGTTCCCAAGCCCCCAATGCATCTTTTGATGCCCACAAACCACAAAAACATGCATTGAAATGCTAGATCGGCCACTCACACCCCAAAACATGATTTTCCCTTCCCGGCTCAAAATAGCCCACACTCGACCTCGCCTTGGCCTAGGAATCACAGGGAAGATAACTACCAAGCTAAGGACCGTCACCCTACCTCGGATTCATCCGAAACACGGCGGATCACCGCCGATCTTCAAAAACCTGCTTAAACCTTCACGAGCTCCCACGATCTCACCGAGCACCGAACGCCGCCAGGATTGTCACACCGTCACCCTTGCCGCCATGCCATCACCCACCACTGTCTGCCGTCGGAGGGGAGCACGCCGTCGCGTCCATGGGAGAGGGGGGCCGGTCACGGCCGTGTGTGCTCACGGGAGAGAAAGGGAGGAAGAAGAAGAAGAAAGAGAAAGGAGAAAAGAAAAAGAAAAAGAAATGGGGTTACATAGAAAATCTAGAATTTCTGAAAAATATAGAAAAATAGAATAATATACTGCCGCGATCGTTGTAACACACTGATCACTGTGGTACCATCCCTGAGTAGGTGAACGACCCGGTTCACCCGCTACGGGGTTCCGTAGGTCTTGTCAGGGAAAAATACAGGAAACCGCGGAACACGTTCCGAGACCTCCAAAACTGATTTGAAACGCACGGATCCGAACCCGAAAAATGTCCAAAAGATAATTCCTAGCAAAATGAGACCCAATTCTCCGAGAAAATAAATCTAGGACCCAAGAAGAAGGATCCGAAGGGTCCGAGATATTACAGCCCTCCCCCCTTAAATAAATTTTGTCCTCAAAATTTAAAATAAAGTACAGGGGAAGAAAAGAAATGGGAAACTCACTCGAACAGGTAAGGGAACTATTAATGCATCTCATCCTCATGCTCCCAAGAAACCTCACCATCAGAGTGTCGCTGCCACACCACCTTTACCAGAGGGATAACCTTATTCCGCAGGTGCTGCTCTCGCCGATCCTCAATACGGATAGGGAACTCCAGTAGATACAGGTCGAGAGTCACCTCGGGCCAAACAGAATCCTCCAACACATGAGAAACATCGGACATATACTTCCTCAACATCGAGACATAGAACACGTCATGCACAGACGATAGCTCCTGAGGAAGCTACAACCAATAAGCAACCTCACCAATGCGCTCCATTATGGGAAATGGACCAACATAGCGGGGACTCAGCTTCCCACGCTGTCCAAATCGCATCACTCCCTTCATGGGAGAAACCCTCAAAAATACTCTGTCGCCGACCACGAAACTAAGTGGCTGCCTTCTCCGATCGGCATACCTCTTCTGCCGACTCTACGCCGCCAACATGTTCTGACGGACCAGATGTACCACATCAATGCACTACTACACTAGCTCCGATCCCGTCACAACACGCTCACCAACCTCCGACCAATCGAGTGGAGTCTGACACAGCCGCACGAACAATGCCTCATAAGGAGCCATCCCAATGCTCGAATGATAGCCATTTTTGTAGGCAAACTCCACCAATGGTAGATAGTGAATCCAACTCCCTTGCCAATCCAGGCAACAGGATCTCAACATATCCTCTAACAACTGAATGGTCCTCTCCGACCGACCGTCAGACTGAGGATGATATGCTGAGCTAAACGCTAACTCCGTGACAAGAGCTCGCTGGAAACTCCTCCAGAATCCAAAATTGAAACGCGGATCTCGATCTGTCATAATGAAAATGGGAACCCCATGCACAGGCACGATCCGCTCCACATAGAGATGAGCCAACTTTGGCACACTCCAGCTGACTTTAATCGGTAGCAATCGAGCCACTTTCGTCAGCCTATCCACCAGCAACCAAATACTATCTTGTCCACTCGGAGTCCTCGACAATCCCACCATAAAATCCGTGGTCACGTGGTCCCATTTCCACGCGGGAACCTCCAAAGGTTGAAGAGTAGCTCCTGGTCGTTGATGCTCCGCATTCACCTGCTGACAGGTCAAGCATCTGACCACATACTCGGCAATATCTCTCTTCAATCCAGGCCACCAGAACTGTCTCTTCAAGTTCCGATACATCTTCGTCACACCCGGGTGCACAGTGTACCGACTCCCATGAGCCTCTAGTAACACCGCGCGTCTCACCTGCGCCTCGGCCGGGACATATAGCCTACCACGGAATCTCACAGCTCCGTCCTCGCCGAAATCCACATCAGCCAAAGTTAAAATCCGGGGCAACTCAGAGTCTGTACGCTGAGCATCTGTCACCTGATGACGAATAGCTGGCATGACAGTCAAGCTCGCGAGAACAGCTGAACCTGGCTCTAGGGGAACCTTGAGCCTAAATGACACAGACGACACTTGTTCCCAGAGCCTCCATTTCCTCATCATCATGGCGTTGACCATGACCTTCCTACTCAAGGCATCGGCAACGACATTCATCCTGCCTGATTGATAAGACAGGGTGAAGTCATAATCCTTCATATACTCCATCCATCGCCTCTGCCTGAGGTTGAGGTCCTTCTGAGTGAACACATACCTCAAACTCTGATGGTCTGTGAACACCTCGAACTTCTCGCCGTACAGATAATGCCTCTAAATCTTTAGCGCAAAGATCATAGCCACTAACTCAAGGTCATGGGTAGGGTAGTTCTCCTCATGTGGCTTCAGTTGTCGAGATGCATAAGCCACAACTCCACCTTGCTGCATCAGCACAGCACCCAACTCGACCCCGGAAGCATCTATACACACCATAAAATCTCCCGATCCAGAAGGCAAAACCAACACCGGTGCCGAGGTGAGCAACCTCCTAAGCTCCATAAAGCTCTGCTCACACTCACCAGTCGAGACAAATGGCACATCCTTCCGTGTAAGACTGGTCATCGGGGCTACAAGACGAGCAAAATCTTAAATGAATCTCCTGTAATAGCCTGCAAGCCCCAAGAAACTCTGAATTTCCGTCACGGACGTTGGCCTCGGCCACTGCATCACTACCTCGACCTTGGCTGGATCCACGGAAATACCATCACCAGAAATCACGTACCCCAAAAAGTGCACCTCATGAAGCCAAAACTCACACTTGCTGAGTTTAACATACAAATGGTGATCTCGCAAAGTCTGCAACACAACCCTAAAATGACACACATGCCCATCTGCAGACTACGAATAAACAAGGATGTCGTCCACATATACGACCATGAACTGGTCCAGGTAGGGACGGAACACCCTTTGCATCAAATCCATAAATGCTGCGGGGGCATTGGTGAGCCCAAATGTCACGCCCCGAGCGGGGAAGATACTCGGATATGCGCGACGAGTTTATATCAATCATGTCAATCAGAGTAGTAGTGTATTCGACACTAAAACAGAGATGCGCAAAATAGAAAGATAACCCAATCCTTTATTTCATAATGGATAGACTATTACAAATCTAATACTATATTCAATTAAAACGGAAAAGTACATAGTTGACTCAAGAAAATAGGAAAAAGACTAGATGACACTTGGAAAAGCTCTAGCTCTTTCACTCTTGACCATTCCCATCCGATTGACTTCCCTCGTCGTCGGAATTACCTGAAAAGTAAGGGACAAACACGGAGTGAGCGAACGCTCAGTAGGAAATTATATCTCAGGAACTAGCAAGGGTTTAAGTAGTTACATCTTTCATGAATGCACTATAGCTATTCATGCTCGCATAAAACGACAAGATAGAAAGAGAATTTATCAAGCAAGACAGTAAGATGAACTAGTCATAAGTTTTCAAGAAAAGATAACAAGATATTCAAGCAAGTACTCTTTACCAAGTCATGTCAAGAACTTTGGCTATCATGTATCAAGCAAGCAAGTAATTACCCTTTTTCGGGTCACGCAAGTCATGTCAAGTCAAGTACGAGTCAAGTACAAGATTGGTGTGGAATGTCCAATCAAACTAGTCATGCACTCGGTATAATGCCAGATACCTTATCATTCAACTCCCATGGGCACAAGTACTTTCGGGTGCTCCTCCTAGGACCAGATCGGGCCCTATATGCGCAGGCATTTATCATGTATATTTGACATCCACTCTTGTATATATATATATAGCCAATAGGGAATTTCAACAATTTAAGCTTGTAGACACGTAGGATAACTTTGAGGGAATGGGGTCCAAAAATACGACATTGGACATAGATAGGCGATAACAACGGTACAATCACGATGAACGATGAAACTAGGTGGAATTAGGTTCCCTTAACTCGGGTACCATGACAAACAAGTATGGACATTCTTTATATAGAATTGAGGTCCACATGAACAGTACATCAAAGGCAAGATACCCTCATTCTTATTATAGAATTGAGATCCACAAGAATATCAACAAATGGCATGATATCGTCATCCCATTTAGAATTCTCATGATATACTCTTTGCATATCATAAGGGCCGGTATACCATGTTTCTTTTATAGTGACATGGCATTCAATAGTGTAATGGGTTTTTAGGGTACAACCAGCTCAGTCGACCTTGAGGGAATCCAAGGTACGAGGAGTCTTACGGAGGTCTCTATGACTAACTCGCTAGTCCAAAGGAACGGAATGTCCAATGGAGAGCTTGTATGTCAATGAGAGTTTAAGGGTGATCGATAAAACATCATGAAACGTGGGACTATACTCACGGAGTGGAGTAATAGTGCCTACATATATATATATATATATATATATATATATATATATACATATAGTGAAACCCTCGGATAACAGCAATCGGGATAAATCAGTAATGCAGAAAGTAGAGACTCTGGTAAAGTCATTTTTCGTAAAATTAAAGCATTAATCAGTTGCGTTTATATTAATTTTGACGACATATAAAGAGGTCGTCCTTTCCAATATTGCTATTTTACAGGATATTAAAAATCTGTAATTTTGTTGAAAACGCGCCTTGGGTAGGGGCGTTATCAGGAAAAAGGCGCCCTAGTCTGGGACGTTAGTTAAACAAGAGACGACCTGGTCAAGGTCGTGAATTCATAATTTTACAAATTTCGAGGTAATGAATATTTCAGGAACATGGTATATAGTCAGGACCAGAAAAAAAATAGCAGGATTACAAGAAATTGACCATGCATTAATTTATAACCATGTTTGCATTGATAATTACTTTTTAAACATGCTATTTATTAATTAACAGGAATTAACGTCCATGTGCAGGGCGTCAAATCTGGAATTGACGACCTGGGCACGGTCGTGTCTTTTAAATTAACGCCCTTGTTAGGGCCGTTTCTTTCAAGCATTTCGTAGAAAATAACCAGAACGCATGAAAACTATATGCATAAACTACCGATGATAATTATCTATAGTTATATGGTAGTTTGGGCTACGTTCCATGAGAAAATCCTACCTAGATGATGATAAACTAACAGATGAACAGATTTCTGAATGATACTCTATTTTATAAACAGAGTCTTTTTGAAGCTTTCGATCCTAACAGCAGCAGTAAGGGTAGTAATAGTTTGTGGATGAAGAACCCTCAATTCTTCAATCGATCGGTTTCACTTCTACAGGCAACCTGTAGAGGCAGAATAAAACGAAGGTATTACTCTTCGTAAGAACTAACAGAAGGTAAAGAAGGAAGGAGAAGAACTTACCCGTTCTTCAGATGACAGAAGCTTTCAACCTGTAATCAGAAAATAGATGAAGAATCTTCAGTATTCTTCACAAATTCGATAGACAGAGTAAAGAAAAGAACATGTTGTTCTTTACGTACCTTAGTATACTCCGAACGCCAAATAGCGTTCTCGGTTCAAGCAGTAGGTTATTTATAGGATTTCTAGAATCCTAATAGAGTTAGTGTTTGATTGGAAGTAATTCTTCCATATTAGAGTTATTACTACATTCGAACTCTTTCTCATAGTTATCACCTTACCCTGGATAGACTCCTGGGTCGAACGAAACTCAAACTGAATTAGCGACCTAGGTCAGGGCGTCGAATTTAAATTGACGCCTTGTCAAGCGTCGTTACTTGTTGAAACGCGTCCATGAAAGGGACGTTACGCTATCTTGCCCTTTTTATTTATTTTGGTCGTTTGAAATTTGACGCCTTGACGTGTGGGCGTCCTTTCTCAAAACACGCCTTAGGTAAGGGCATTTTCTTGTAAAGTAGCGCCTTTATCTGAGGCGTTATTTCCATCAGGGTTTTAATTATTTTTATTCCAAGCTCTTTCGTTTATTTATTAAATCTTTTAATCTATTTTGATTTATTTATTCGTTTTAAATTTATCAGGGTTGCTACACCCTCCCCCACTTAAAAAGAATTTGGTCCCCAAATTCCATATCATATATTTACATTTGGAGAGTGTAGAGTATGTACCTTCTAAAATTAAATCTAGAAATTGTTTCCTCATAGATTCCTCGGTCTCCCATGTAGCTTCATGTTCTGAATTCTTATTCCATTGTACTTTTAGCATGGGAATAGCCTTATTCCATAGGGTTCGTACTTCTCGATCTAGTATTCGTATGGGCTTTTGCTCAATAATATGTGATAGATCATGCACATACTTCTTCAACATAGATATGTGGAATACATCATGTACTTCGGACAGTTGAGGTGGCAATGCGATGCGATAAGCAACCTCGCCAACTCTTTCTAGTATCTCAAAAGGTCCGATAAATCTTGGTGTAAGCTTGCCTTTAACACCAAATCTTCGTATTCCACGTCCAGGCGATATCTTGAGAAATACATGATCTCCAATTTGGAATTCGAGATCTCTTCTTCTTGTGTCGGCATAAGCCTTTTACCTTGTCTGAGCTACTTGCAATCTTTCCCTGATTACTCGTATCTTCTCAGTTGTATCCCTTACCATGTCTGGACCTAACAGTTGTTTCTCTCCAACTTCATTCCAGCACAAGGGTGATCGGCAACTCCTTCCGTATAAAGCTTCGAAAGGTGCCCTTTGTATACTAGCTTGGTAGCTATTATTGTATGCAAATTCGACCAGAGGCAAGTGATCATGCCAGTTTCCATCAAAATCAGTGATGCATGCTCTAAACATATCTTCAACTACTTGATTTGTTTTCTCAGTCTGACCATCCATTTGAGGATGAAAGGCTGTACTAAAATTAAGTCTCGTCCCCAACGAATGTTGTAGTCCTTTCCAAAAATGAGAAGTAAAACGGGGATCTCTGTCAGACACGATTGAAACAGGAATACCATGTAATCTGACTATTTCCTTGATGTATAGTGTAGCTAAGACATCAACTGACCATCGACTCTTGATTGGCAAGAAATGCGCGGATTTGGTCAATCGGTCAATGATAACCCATATTCCATCATGTCCTCTTTTTGATTTAGATAAACCCATGATGAAATCCATACCAATATCCTCCCACTTCCATTTAGGGATATCTAGAGGATGAAGCTTTCCAGCAGGCTTTTGGTGTTCCGCCTTGACTTGTTGGCATGTGAGACAGCGTGATACATAGTCCGCTATTTCTCTTTTCATGTTGGGCCACCAAAAATTTCTTTTCACATCTTGGTACATCTTGGTAGATCCAGGATGAATCATATACCTTGATCTGTGAGCTTCATCTAAGATCTTCTTTTTCAATTTTGGGCAGTCCGGTATACCAGTTCTATTCTTGAACATTAATCTTCCATCAGAAGCTAGTTGGAAGTCCGATTGTCCTTTTAATCTGCCCTTGATTTCTACTAATGTAGGATCATCATCCTGAAGTGCTTGTATCTCAGATAATAAATCTGACTATATGCTTACATGAGATAATGTGACATATCTAGGGTCCGTGTCCATGCTTATATTGAGTTCAGAGAATTGTTCTAGCAATTTTCATTCTTGAATCAATTAGCTAACAGTGCTCTCGGCTTTCGACTAAGGGCATCTGCTACATGATTACCCTTTCCGGGATGATATTGTATATTGAAGTCGAAGTCCTTGAGATATTCCAGCCATCGTCTTTGCCTCATATTTAGTTCCTTCTGTGAGAAAAGATATTTGAGACTCTTGTGATCGGAGTATACAGTAAACTGTACTCCATAAAGATAATGTCTCCATATTTTGAGTGCAAATACTACCGCGGCCAATTCTAAGTCATGGACGGGATAGTTCTCTTCATGCTTCTTTAATTGACTAGAAGAGTAGGCTATAACCTTCCCTTGTTGCATTAGAACACACCCGAGGCCAATGCCAGAAGCATCAGTGTATACCTCGAACTTTTCTCCTTCAATTGGCAATGCTAAGATAGGAGCTGTAGTAAGATGATCCTTGAGAGTTTGGAAGCTTCTCTCACATTCCTCATCCCATTCATAACGGATCTCCTTGCGAGTTAACCTTGTAAGTGGCATGGCGATTTTAGAGAAATCCTTGATGAATCGCCTGTAATAGCCGGCAAGACCTAAGAAACTTCGGATCTCGCTAGCATTAGTTGGTCTTTCCCAGTTCCTTACAGCTTCAACCTTTGATGGGTCTACAGACAAGCCATCCTTTGATATAACATGTCCGAGAAAAGTCACTTCTTCAAGCTAGAATTCACACTTGCTAAGTTTTGCATATAATTGATTTGTCCTCAATATTTGTAATGCAATCCTCAAATGTTCCTCATGCTCTTCCTTGGTCTTGGAATAAATTAGTATATCATCAATAAAGACCACCACGAATTGATCCAAATAAGGCCTGAATATACTATTCATTAACTGCATAAAGGCAGCAGGGGCATTCGTTAGTCCGAAAGGCATAACAACAAATTCATAATGGCCATACCTGCTTCTGAATGCGGTTTTATGAATATCCTTGTCCTTGATTCTTAGTTGGTGATATCCGGACCTAAGATCAATTTTGGAAAATTACATGGATCCTGAAATTTGATCAAACAATTCATCGATTCTCGGCAGTGGATACTTGTTCTTGATAGTGAGATGATTCAATTATCGATAGTCGACGCATAACCTCATGGATCCGTCTTTCTTCTTTACAAATAATACAGGCGCTCCCCACGGGGAAGTACTTGGTCTAATGAATCCTTTCTTAATGAGTTCCATCAATTGCTCCTTTAATTCCTTGAGTTCAGCAGGTGACATCCTATAAGGTGCCTTTGAAATCGGACCAGCACCAAGGACTAAGTCGATGGTGAAGGCCACTTCTCTTTGCGGGGGTAATCCAGGCAAATCTTCCGGAAACACGTCTGGAAATTCTTGCACTACTGGAATGTCTTCTAGATTAGCTTCCTTTGCTTCTTTAACTGTGACAAAGGCAAGGAAAGATGTACATCCTTTCCGGATGAGCTTGCTAGCTCGGAGAGCTGAAATAAGAGGGGATTTGCTCCGACTCTTGGGGCTAGTAAATATTAGTTCTGGAAATTCCTTGAATGTAACCTTACTATTGCGGCAATCAACCGTTGCCTGATACTTAGATAACCAATCAGCCCCTAGTATAACATCATACTCTTTCAGATCTAAACATATGAGATCAATAGGGAGATTTTGACCATGAATCAATACCTCGCAGTTTTGGTAATGATGTGTAATATCAGTCTCATCATCCAAAGGAGTAGACAAAACTAACTTTATCCATTCTGGTTCTAGGGGTAATGGGTCAGCAAACTTTTTAGAAACAATCGAATGTGATGCACCAGTATCAATTAAGACATATGCATTCCTGGAACAAACTTTCAATGTACCTTCCACTAAGCCGCCTCCTTCTACTTGCTCGGTCTCCTTGATTGCATGAAGACGAGCATTCTTGGTTACTGGGCGCTTCCCGTCAACGGCTTGGTTATTTAGTAGTGGGCAATCGGGAATCCGATGCTCGCGACTCCCACAACGGAGACATGCTTTTAGTTTCCTCCAGCATTCCTCTGCTCTATGACCCGCTTTATCACAATGTTTGCACACTGTATTTGGAGAGGTGGTGGTGATAGAGAAGGGCTTGGTCTTCTTGAACTTTTGGTCTTGTGAGGATGCTCCTCCATTGCTAGGCCTTTTCTTGAAGTTGGGTTTAAAGGAACCCGAACCTGTAACTTGTTCCTTCTTATCCTTACCACGAATCCTATCAAACAGTTCCGTGGCATCTTCTAATAGTTGAGCTCGGCGTACTATCTCTGAGTAGCCTTGAATGTCCATCGGCGCCAGTTGAGTAATAGCTTGGGGCCTAAGCCCATTAAGGAACCTCCTAGCCTTCATTTTCTCGGTGCTAACTAGATGCTTAGCGTATCGAGACAATCTAGAGAATTGGGCCTCATACTCAGTCACTGACAAAGATCGTTGCTTTAATGCAGCAAATTCTACAGCCTTCTTTTCCTGAACTCGGTCCGAGAAATATTTCACGTTGAAGTGTTCAACAAATTCTTCCCACGAAACCTGATCTTGATTTATAGTAGCCTCTATTGATTCCCACCAGCATCTAGCATCCCTTTATAACTGAAAAGTAGCTAATAAAACTTTATCCTGATCCGTGCATTGCATAACACGGAATATACGTTCTATCTCCCTAATCCAGTGTTCAGCGTCATCTGGATCAGTAGAACCCGTGAACTTGGGTGGGTTCATGTTCTTGAAAGTCTGGTGGAGACTTCCTGCTCGTTGTCCACCTCCTTGTGCTACTTGTTGCAGCACTTGAGTCATGCCTTGAAGGGTACGCTGCATGTTACGCCATTGAGCACGTTCGGCAGCCATTATCCTACAATTACAATAACTAGATTAATACGTGAAGGTAATTAAAGACTCATATACTATGTTAACTTTAACCCTTGGTTCTACCCAATCTCACTGGTTTAATGGTTAAAACTTATCCTTGGACTTGGGTTTTCCTAGGAATTGAATACCCTAGGCTATGATACCACAAAAACTGTCACGCCCCGAGCGTGGAAGATACTCGGATATGCGCGACGAGTTTATATCAATCATGTCAATCAGAGTAGTAGCGTATTCGACACTAAAATAGAGATGCGCAAAATAGAAAGATAACCCAATCCTTTATTTCATAATGGATAGACTATTACAAATCCAATACTCTATTCAATTAAAACGGAAAAGTACATAGTTGACTCAAGAAAATAGGAAAAAGACTAGATGACACTTGGAAAAGCTCTAGCTCTTTCACTCTTGACCATTCCCATCCGATTGACTTCCCTCGTCGTCGGAATTACCTGAAAAGTAAGGGACAAATATGGAGTGAGCGAACGCTCAGTAGGAAATTATATCTCAGGAACTAGCAAGGGTTTAAGTAGTTACATCTTTCATGAATGCACTATAGCTATGCATGCTCGCATAAAACGACAAGATAGAAAGAGAATTTATCAAGCAAGACAGCAAGATGAACTAGTCATGAGTTTTCAAGAAAAGATAATAAGATATTCAAGCAAGTACTCTTTAGCAAGTCATGTCAAGAACTTTGGCTATAATGTATCAAGCAAGCAAGTAATTACCCTTTTTCGGGTCACGCAAGTCATGTCAAGTCAAGTACGAGTCAAGTACAACATTGGTGTGGAATGTCCAATCAAGCTAGTCATGCACTCGGTATAATGCCAGATACCTTATCATTCAACTCCCATGGGCACAAGTACTTTCGGGTGCTCCTCCCAGGACCAGATCGGGCCCTATATGCGCAGGCATTTATCATGTATATTTGACATCCACTCTTGTATATATATATATATAGCCAATAGGGAATTTCAACAATTTAAGCTTGTAGACACGTAGGATAACTTTGAGGGAATGGGGTCCAAAAATACGACATTGGACATAGATAGGCGATAACAACGGTACAATCACGATGAACGATGAAACTAGGTGGAATTAGGTTCCCTTAACTCGGGTACCATGACAAACAAGTATGGACATTCTTTATATAGAATTGAGGTCCACATGAACAGTACATCAAAGGCAAGATACCCTCATTCTTATTATAGAATTGAGGTCCACAAGAACATCAACAAATGGCATGATATCATCATCCCATTTAGAATTCTCATGATATACTCTTTGCATATCATAAGGGCCGGTATACCATGTTTCTTTTATAGTGACATGGCATTCAATAGTGTAATGGGTTTTTAGGGTACAACCAGCTCAGTCGACCTTAAGGGAATCCAAGGTACGATGAGTCGTACGGAGGTCTCTATGACTAACTCGCTAGTCCAAAGGAACGGAATGTCCAATGGAGAGCTTGTATGTCAATGAGAGTTTAAGGGTGATCGATAAAACATCATGAAATGTGGGACTATACTCACGGAGTGGAGTAATAGTGCCTACATATATATATATATATACATATAGTGAAACCCTCGGATAACAGCAATCGGGATAAATCAGTAATGCAGAAAGTAGCGACTCTGGTAAAGTCGTTTTTCGTAAAATTAATGCCTTAATCAGGGGCGTTTATATTAATTTTGACGACATATAAAGAGGTCGTCCTTTCCAATATTGCTATTTTACAGGATATTAAAAATCTGTAATTTTGTTGAAAACGTGCCTTGGGTAGGGGCGTTACCAGGAAAAAGGCGCCCTAGTCTGGGGCGTTAGTTAAACAAGAGACGACCTGGTCAAGGTCGTGAATTCATAATTTTACAAATTTCGAGGTAATGAATATTTCAGGAACATGGTATATAGTCAGGACCAGGAAAAAAATAGCAGGATTACAAGAAATTGACCATGCATTAATTTATAACCATGTTTGCATTGATAATTACTTTTTAAACATGCTATTTATTAATTAACAGGAATTAACGTCCATGTGCAGGGCGTCAAATCTGGAATTGACGACCTGGGCACGGTCGTGTCTTTTAAATTAACGCCCTTGTTAGGGCCGTTTCTTTCAAGCATTTCGTAGAAAATAACCAGAACGCATGAAAACTATATGCATAAACTACCGATGATAATTATCTATAGTTATATGGTAGTTTGGGCTACGTTCCATGAGAAAATCCTACCTTGATGATGATAAACTGACGGATGAACAGATTTCTGAACGATACTCTGTTTTATAAACAGAGTCTTTTTGAAGCTTTCGATCCTAACAGCAGCAGTAAGGGTAGTAATAGTTTGTGGATGAAGAACCCTCAATTCTTCAATCGATCGGTTTCACTTCTACAGGCAACCTGTAGAGGCAGAATAAAACGAAGGTATTACTCTTCGTAAGAACTAACAGAAGGTAAAGAAGGAAGGAGAAGAACTTACCCGTTCTTCAGATGACAGAAGCTTTCAACCTGTAATCAGAAAATAGATGAAGAATCTTCAGTATTCTTCACAAATTCGATAGACAGAGTAAAGAAAAGAACATGTTGTTCTTTACGTACCCTAGTATACTCCGAACGCCAAATAGCGTTCTCGGTTCAAGCAGTAGGTTATTTATAGGATTTCTAGAATCCTAATAGAGTTAGTGTTTGATTGGAAGTAATACTTCCATATTAGAGTTATTACTACATTCGAACTCTTTCTCATAGTTATCACCTTACCCTGGATAGACTCCTAGGTCGAACGAAACTCAAACTGAATTAGCGACCTAGGTCAGGGCGTCGAATTTAAATTGACGCCTTGTCAAGCGTCGTTACTTGTTGAAACGCGTCCATGAAAGGGACGTTACGCTATCTTGCCCTTTTTATTTATTTTGGTCTTTTGAAATTTGACGCCTTGACGTGTGGGCATCCTTTCTCAAAACACGCCTTAGGTAAGGGCGTTTTCTTGTAAAGTAGCGCCTTTATCTGAGGCGTTATTTCCATCAGGGTTTTAATTATTTTTATTCCAAGCTCTTTCGTTTATTTATTAAATCTTTTAATCTATTTTGATTTATTTATTCCTTTTAAATTTATCAGGGTTGCTACACCAAATGGCATCACCAAAAACTCATAATGCCCATATCTCGAGCTGAATGTAGTCTTCTGCACATCGGACTCTCGAATCCGCAACTGATAATAATCAGACCGTAAATCAATCCACGAGAACACTCGCGCAGACTGAAGCTGGTCGAGCAAGTCATCAATCCGTGGCAATGGATACTTGTTCTTAACGGTAACCTCATCCAACTGCTGGTAGTCAATGCACAACCTTAGACTACCATCCTTCTTCTTCACGAACAACACTGGCAAACCCAAAGGGGAAAAGCTAGGATGAATATACCCCTTGGTCAGCAACTCCTGCAACTGCGCCCTCAACTCTCTCTGTTGAGCCCCTTAGGCACAAGCATGTGCTATGTTGATTTGATGATAGTAACGCTGTTTTGTTTTGATGATTGCAACACAGTGAGTGCATTATGATATTATGTTTTTTTATGATGATGGCATGTTGATTTGAATGCATATCACTCATTATGTTCTGTGGAGAATGCATGAGATGTTTATAACTGGTATACTCAGTGGTGTTTGCATATAACTGATATATTCCGTGGAGATTGCTTGAGTGTGCTTGATTTATGGAGAATGCTTGAGTATGTTCTATCTGATCTGTTCTGTGCATGAGTATGCTGGTTATGTGGGTTGAACCTCGTCAGATTGCTTTGCTTCATGCATTAGTCTATACACTGTCCATCTGAGTGTCTCATGCAGAGTCAATTCATATAGTCTATACAGTGGTTTAGGCTAAGTCAGTACAACGTCCAGTGTCCAGTGGTTAGGCTAAGTATGTACATCAGACTGTTTCATCATCAAGTCTGTACATTGGCACTGTAGCATGCATTCATGAAGTCCATACATTCACTGAAGCTTGCTTAGCTGAACTGTGTACATTGCATTGCATGACTTGAAGTCTGTACATCGCATGTGTGCTTCATGCTAAGTCTATACAGGCTAAGTCTGTCGGTCTTGTGACTCATGCATTCATTGTTAAAGTCTATACAGACTTCAGTGCATTCTCTATGTCTCACATGTCAAAGTCTGTACAGTCTGCATCGCATGCACTTTAAATATGTCAAGTCTGTACAATGGTCTTGGCATATGCATTCATCAAGTCTATATGCTGGAAGACGAAGTCTATACAGCGTCTCACGTTGCATCCAGCAAGTTTGTACAGTGAGCTTTTCATTGGTGAAGTCTGTACACTCACCAGTTGAACTTCAAAGTCCATACATTGGACTTTAGCTTGCATGAAGCTAAGTCCATACATCGCTCAAGTCTGTACAGAGTCCAGCGTCTCGTTCATGCATTGTTCACAAAGTCTGCACATTCTATTGTTCATGAAGTCTGTACACTGGACTGTGTCCTTGTGCATCACATTAAGTCTATACATTACTGTTCTTCACTGCAAGTATATACACTGCTTTATATTGTGTTCTTTGAAGTCTGCACATTGCATCACTATTCTGCAAGTCTATACACTGGCTGCTGCACTCTCATGATGTCTTCACCTGTTCTAGTGTAAGTCTATACAACGCCCAGTGTTATGCTTGCAAAGTATGTACAACGGTTGCCTTCTCACATAAAGGTTATACATTTGCACTGTAGATGCACGCACTGTTCATAAGTCTAGACATTGGAAAGTCTGTACATCATGCATCTTTAAGTTGAAGTCTGTACAAAGTCAGCGTCCAGTTGACCGTCTCAGGCAATGTCTCTTTGTGCGTCTCTTGCAAGTCCATACAACGCTTCAGACTAAAGCCTGTACATCGGACAGTGTTTAGGCGAAGTCTATACATCCGTCTGTACAGTGTCTTGGCCACCGTCTCACGACCACCAAGTCTATACTTTGGTCGGTGGCAAGTCTGCACATTGGACTCTTGATCAAGTCTACACATTCAACAGTGTTCTTCCAAGTCTGTACATTGGAAGCTTCACCTATGTTTCCCTTCAAGTCTATACATCGGTAGTTTTACCGTCGTTTCCCTTGAAGTCTATACAATGTTGACTTTATCGTCGTTCCACCTTGAAGTCTATACACTTGACTGCCTTTGCCTTGATCAAGTCTGTATAGAGCTCCCGTGTTCAAGTCTATATAGCCTTTTCATCTTCAAAGTCTATACATCGGGAAGTCTTCACATTGGCTGTTGAATGATGAGAAAGTCTGTATAGTGGACCGTCTCAGTTACGGTCTTATGCATTGAGCAAAGTCTATACAGACTCCACCGTCTCATTCTGCGTCTTAGACTGCTCAAGTCCATACATTGGCTGCATCATTTCATTATCAAGTCTATACACTGCTTTTGGGTCTCCAAGTCTATACAGCCTTTTGCTTCGCCAAAGTCTGTACATTGGCCTGCATTGCCCTTGGACATCAAAGTCTGTACATCCTTGTCTTTGGCAAGTCTGCATAGTGAAGTCCATACACTGCACTCGAGTTTACAATGTCTTCATGAAGTCTATACAACGCACTTTCACATAAAGTCTATACATCGTTCCCTTGCCGAAGTCTATACACTGTGAAAGTTCAAGTCTGTACAGACTTTACCTTGGTCAAGTCTGTACATCGTCAAGTGTCTTAGGCAAAGTCTGCACATTGCTGAACGCTCATCAAGTCTATACGTTGGCTTTAAGACGAAGTCTACACATCAGAGTGCATTGCATTTGTTCATGGCTGCAAGTCTATACATTGTGTGTCTTGTTCAGCTAAGTATATACATTAGATGAGTCTGCATCATGCATATGTTTTGAAATCTATACACTGTGTCGTTCACATCTGCAAGTCTAGACATTTGCAAAGTCTATACATCAGACGAGTCTGCATAGGCCAAGTCCATACATTTTTAAGTGTATTACATGCATCTGTTCTGAAGTCTATACACTGTGAAGTATATACACTGCTTTAGCTTCGCCTTTACAAGTCTATACAGCGAAGTCTATACACTGCAATGCATACACTTAAACTGATAAGCTGTTCGTCTGTGTGACAGGCACCCTTCGTGAAGTCTAAAGAAGGGCACGTGATCCGACGTGCTTGGCTCGTGATCCAAGGATGGACGAGATACCAGGATGCTGACACGTGGCCAAAAGTTCTGGGCGGGAATTGTGGAAGCCACACATGCCCTAGCTACTACTGCTGCTATATATACAAGTCTTCTTCATTAAGAGAAGGCTGATCGAAGCCTTGAGAGCAGAAGCAGAAGAGCAGAGTGCAGAGACTTCGATCCAGCAGAAGAGAAGAAGAAAAGAGTGAAGAAAAGAAAGAGAGACAGAGAGCAGAGAAGAAGAAGAGAAAGAGGGGAAAGAAGAGAAAGAGAGAAATAGAGAGCTCGAGCTGAGAGAGTGAGAGAGATTGGGTTGTCTGGCTTTTTGGATCAAATCCAAGCCAGAAGTGCTCATCGAGAGCTATATTTTGTGCTTTATTGTTTTAGCTTTCCGTTGCTGTCTTGTTCTATCTTTCATTTTCCTTTATACATTTCTTCAAGCTGTTTGTCAGTGGAGCAAGCTGCGAGGCTTAGCGTTTGCAGTGGAGGATTCCACTGGACGGGTTAAGCTGTAATCCCCAGCGGGTTCAAGCTGTGAGTCAGCGATGGCTAAGCTGTATTACCTAGCGGAAGCAAGCTGTGATGCTCAGCGGATGGCAAGCTGTGAGGCCCAGCTGATGTATGGCAAACTGTGATGCCCAGCTGTTCAAGCTGTGAGTCAGCAGGAAGCTACACTCGGGTTGAGTGTAGGGTGGATGTAGGTCTGCTGGACCGAACCACCTAAAAACCGTCTTGCATTGTGGTTTGTTTTGTTCTATTTGTGCTTCCGCTAGATGAATGCATAGGGGCGCTCAACTGTCTGCTTATAGGTTCAGTAGATGAGTGTTCTAATTTGTCTTATTAGCATTCCAGTTTTTAAGTGAGCGAAATCTTATTTTGGGTGAAGGTTTTTAATTGGGTGAATTTTTAAAGGCCTATATTCATTCACCCCCCCCTCTGAATACTGCATCGAACCCAACACTTGGTATCAGAGCGGGTCTCTGATCTATGAGATCTTACAATCTGCAGAGGATCCTGCTAGTTTTGGTGCATTTCAGAGTGGATCTCTTGTGCTCGTTGTTTTGTTTCACTGTCTTAGTGCTTTACTTTGCTTATTTGATTTTACTGCATTTCCTGTCATTTGTCTTACTGCGCTGAATCTGTCTACCACTTGTTCAAATGGGTCACCCTCCGGTTTATGATGGTTCTAACTTTGAAAGTTGGCTAGGAGGCCTAGCTGTGTACATAGACTCAATTGGTCCACATTTGTGGAGTCTTATATCTAAAGGCCCACACCATTTACCTAAAGATCAGACCAATTGGTCTAGTGAGGACAGCTCTAAGAATCGCGATAATACCATAGTTCTTAATATCTTGAGAGCTGTAGTTAATACTAATATGTATCCTTTTGTTCTCAGGTGCAATTCTGGAAAAGAGATATATGACAAAGTTATCTCTGCGCATAACCAACAGAATGATTGATGTTTGATGGCCAACCAGGATAATGAAGATTCCTCATCCAAGGTAAATTCTGAATCTGAATCCGAAGAGATTTCAATTGATGAATTATGGGAAATAAATGAGGAACTTTCTAAGAAATGTAAATATTTGAAATATGAAAATAGAAAGCTAAAAAAGAAATGTGATCAGATTAATTCAAATGCTCATTGTGAAAAATGTCTAGATCTAAAAAAATCTCATGAAATGTGCTTAGCTAATCTAAATGTGAGTAAGGAACAAATCTCGGTTTTGGAAAATAAAAATCAGGAACTCACAGACAAGATTTCTGAACTAGAAAATAAGCTGAACTCATTAGGAAATGATCAAATCTTAACTAATGAACTAGTTCAGAATGAACAAACTAGAAAGGAGAATGAAGAACTGAAGCTGCTTAATTCTGCTATGTCTGAGAGACTTTTAATGCTGGAAAAAGGGAAGAGTTCAGGTGAAAATGAATGTGAGAGAGTGAGTACATTAATAGAAGAGATTGATATCTACAAAGCCATTAATGTCTTACTTAATTAAAAGATCACAGATTCTAAAATACTCATTTCCTCTCTCAAAAATGAAATCACTGAATTGAACAATTCTCTGTCTGAGTCATTTAAGAACAAAGAAAATCCAAAGGCTGTCACTAAGAAGAAAGTCTCTCATGAAGGCAGTAAACAGGAAGTGAGAAAAAAATAGCACACAACTTTTGTGCGTAGTTCTGAGTTAGCTAGCACTTCAACTTTTTCTTTAAGTGTCCATGCTAATCAGGAAAATAAGAAAACGAAGGAGAAAAGAAAAATTTTGAAAAAGAATGATAATAATCAGCATGCTAAGAAAGTTTAGGCCAACAAATCTGGTGTCAAAAATGTTAAATGCTATTACTGTGTTGAATCTGGCCATGAGATGAATGTTTGTTTTGTCATGAGAAAGGATGATTTGAAATATGATAAAATTCATGCTAGGAAGTCTTCTATGAAAAAACCTTCTTCTGTTCAAACCAAAAGAACTCAATGCTTTTATTGTCATAAAATAGGTCATCTCATGCATGATTGTAGGTTAATGAAACATGATGACCTTTCTGCTAAGAAAATGCATGATAGAAAATTTCTTGTCAAAAATCATGCATCTCATAAAAAGAAGATTCAATGTTTTCATTGTGGCAAATTGGGCCATATTGCTGCAAATTGTTGGCATGCTAAGGGAAGAACAATTAACTCCAAACTTGCTAAAATCCCTGTAAAAGGACATGCATTCTATAAGAATTTTCACAGAATGAATTCTTCATGTTTTGAATGTGGAAAACATGGCCACACAGTCAAGGACTGTTGGCATGTTCAGAAGAATCATATTAACCCCCATGCTGTCAAATTCCATGCAAAATAATTTGTGAAATTCTCATGTTTTAATTGTGGAAAACCTGGCCACAAAGCTTCTGATTGCTGGGTGGCAGGGTTCAGAAAACAGAATGCCCATGCACACAACAGAAATTTTAATGTTCATGCACATGAATTTAATGCTTTCAATAAGGTGCATAAAAGGAACTTAAATTCTGTTAGTTATCATGGTAAGTCTGGTCAATTTGGTTATTTCTTGTCCAGCCATAAGTTGATGGGCTGTGATGATATTTCTGTTAAAAGACCATTCAGAACACCTGTGAGGGTTAATTCAGGACCCAAGACCTCTTGGGTTCCTGCAGGATCAACTTGATTTTATCTTGCAGGTGTGCCTTGGTGGGAGAAATAAAAAGGGTTAACCAAGGCACTCAACAAGAAAACCCCATGATACTCCATTTCAGGTCAGTTCTGAACTTTGCTTTAAATTCATCATCTGAATTTGTGAGTATGAAAAATGTGAATTCCATGTTGATGTGCTCGTTTGATGTCTGATGATCTCTTATTGCTTAGCTGATCAGTCTGCATTCCAGAATCAGCTACTGAGTTTTATTCTGAATATCAGATGTTCTTCTCTTGCTATATGTTGAACTGAATTTGAATGGTTCTTTAGTGTATACAGTTGATGCACTATATAGACTATGTAAATGCATGTGTTTTGTGTCAGTGCAATGCATGCTTGTTGTTGAATGCATACTTGGACTAAGTGTGAATGGTTCATTTAGTGTACACAGCCAATGCATGTGTCTTATGTCTGCATACATCATTTGCATGACTGTCATTGATGCTGTTCAATGCATGTAGGACTGCTTTATGTTGCATTGTCCTTGTTAACCCTGGTATATCATATGGTAAGTTACTAAAAGGCAGGGAAATCTGCCCGGAGGTTCCTACCATGTGTGAGATGATCTTTGAGACCAGGTTCTCTGCCTAGTACCATGGGTCCAGTCTTCATGTACAACAGTGCATTGCATCATATTTTGAAAAAATCTGAAAAAGGATAAAAATGTTCATGACTTGGATGCATAAACCTGAATTGATTGCATACTTACCTCATGTATCCTTGGTGCATAGTCTGCATGTAGAATAGTGTGTTGCATAGTATAATCCTTGCATCATGGTGTCAGGGGGAGCTGTGAGTTTAGTTCAATTCTTGAATCCTATTTACTTCTCATTATCCCCATTCAATTGATTCATATATTTTGACATCAGATGCCATTGGACCATATTGCCAATTGCTATCTTTTCCCTATCATTTTCACTGAACAACAGTTCTGTATCTGGTTTAGTACATTGAGTTGTGATTATTGCAATTGTTCTTTTATAAGAATTTCTCTTACAAATTGAAAGGAATTAAAGGTTTAACCTTTATAAATTGGAGAGTTAAGTGTCTGCACTTCAGAATTTGAGATAAAAGAAAACTTTTATAGCTCTTAATCTTTGTCTCATGGCTAAAATAGAAAAAAAAAATTGTAATGCCTAAATGTGTTGAACTGGAAATGTCTAGAACAAGTGAATAAGAGTATGTAATGGTTTTTTTTTACAATCACTCTAAAAGAATTAAGGGCAACAGTAAATTAGATCATAAATGTAAAAGAACTAAACATAGTGACAGAGCAATGGCTGATTGCACTGAGAAACTGTGAACTCCTCCAAAGAAGCAGGAGAACTCACATGTCACGAGGTGCTTCAAAATATCTCTGTTCATAGGGTCAAATCTATAGGGGGAGTCCTCACCAAGTAACTGAGGGTACTGGCCTCTAATTAAGGTATACCCTTAATGTCAAAAGTGAAGACTATTCCTTGTAGGTCTTGATCTGAAGTAGATCTTGTAGTTTATGCCTAGTAACTGGGGGTACCTGTCTCTTATCAAGGTGTACACCTAATGTCAATAGCATAAATGCCACAGGTCTATTCACTTAGTTCAGGTTCAGAAATTGAAAAATGAAAATCAAACTGTTGTAACCCTTTGAAATCAAAAGTCATTGAGTGAAAATTATCTTTCTCAATACATATTCAAGTTGTCTTTCTTGAACTTCCATGTTTAAACACAAAATGGTATTATTTCAGACTTATCTATTAATACCATGTGCCCTAGATTCATTGCTATAAATGGAATCTAAAACTCTTTTTCAGGGGTCGGGTGTTTTACTCTAGATTTATCACTGTTAAACCTGAATTTTTGAAAATTGTATGTTGATGATTCTTATACTTTAACTATTGTTTATAATCAGGCTTATTCTCTGAACCAATGATTCAATTGTTGTCTAGTGACCCTCCTACCTTCTCTACCTTTGTATATCTGTCCATATTCCTTCTCAAAGGGGGAGCAATTATTTAGGGGGAGAAATAATTCAGGGGGAGTCATACCTTCAGGGGGAGTTTATTGCATGCATACTGTCATGTTGCACTCTTGTTTATACTATTTTTCTCTTTTTGATTATGTCAAAGGGGGAGAAAATTTTGTGTGTGCTCACTGTCACAGTGTGTTTCCATCATCAAAAAGGGGGAGAATGTTGTGCCCCTTAGGCACAAGCACGTGCTATGTTGATTTGATGATAGCAATGCTGTTTTGTTTTGATGATTGCAACACAGTGAGTGTATTATGATATTATATTTTTTATGACGATGGCATGTTGATTTGAATGCATATCACTCATTATGTTCTGTGGAGAATGCATGAGATGTTTATAACTGGTATACTCAGTGGTGTATGCATATAACTGATATATTCCGTGGAGATTGCTTGAGTGTGCTTGATTTATGGAGAATGCTTGAGTATGTTCTATCTGATCTGTTCTGTGCATGAGTATGTTAGTTCTGTGGGTCGAACCTCCTCAGATTGCTTTGCTTCATGCATTAGTCTATACACTGTCCATCTGAGTGTCTCATGCAGAGTCAATTCATATAGTCTATACAGTGGTTTAGGCTAAGTCAGTACAACGTCCAGTGTCCAGTGGTTAGGCTAAGTATGTACATCAGACTGTTTCATCATCAAGTCTGTACATTGGCACTGTAGCATGCATTCATGAAGTCCATACATTCACTGAAGCTTGCTTAGCTGAACTGTGTACATTGCATTGCATGACTTGAAGTCTATACATCGCATGTGTGCTTCATGCTAAGTCTATACAGGCTAAGTCTGTCGGTCTTGTGACTCATGCATTCATTGTTAAAGTCTATACAAACTTCAGTGCATTCTCTATGTCTCACATGTCAAAGTCTGTACAGTCTGCATCGCATGCACTTTAAATATGTCAAGTCTGTACAATGGTCTTGGCATATGCATTCATCAAGTCTATATGCTGGAAGACGAAGTCTATACAGCGTCTCACGTTGCATCCAGCAAGTCTGTACAGTGAGCTTTTCATTGGTGAAGTCTGTACACTCACCAGTTGAACTTCAAAGTCCATACATTGGATGGTAGCTTGCACGAAGCTAAGTCCATACATCGCTCAAGTCTGTATAGAGTCCAGCGTCTCGTTCATGCATTGTTCACAAAGTCTGCACATTCTATTATTCATGAAGTCTGTACACTGGACTGTGTCCTTGTGCATCACATTAAGTCTATACATTGTTGTTCTTCACTCCAAGTATATACACTGCTTTATATTGTGTTCTTCGAAGTCTGCACATTACATCACTATTCAGCAAGTCTATACACTGGCTACTGCACTCTCATGAAGTCTTCACTTGTGCTAGTGTAAGTCTATACAACGCCCATTGTTACGCTTGCAAAGTATGTATTGCGGTTGCCTTCTTACATAAAGGCTATACATTTTGCACTGTAGATGCACGCACTGTTCATAAGTCTAGACATTGGAAAGTCTATACATCGTGCATCTTTAAGTTGAAGTCTGTACAAAGTCAGCGTCCAGTTGACCGTCTCAGGCAGTGTCTCTTTGTGCATCTCTTGCAAGTCCATACAACGTTTCAGACAAAAGCCTGTACATCGGACAGTGTTTAGGCGAAGTCTATACATCCGTCCGTACAGTGTCTTGGCCACCGTCTCATGACCAACAAGTCTATACTTTGGTCGGTGGTAAGTCTACACATTGGACTCTTGATCAAGTCTACACATTCAACAGTGTTCTTCCAAGTCTGTACATTGGAAGCTTCACCTATGTTTCCCTTCAAGTCTATACATCGGTAGCTTTACCGTCGTTTCCCTTGAAGTCTATACACTGTTGACTTTACCGTCGTTCCACCTTGAAGTCTATACACTTGACTACCTTTGCCTTAATCAAGTCTGTACAGAGCTCCCGTGTTCAAGTCTATACAGCCTTTTCATCTTGAAAGTCTATACATCGGGAAGTCTTCACATTGGCTGTTGAATGATGAGCAAGTCTATACAGTGGACCGTCTCAGTTACCATCTTATGCATTAAGCAAAGTCTATACAGACTCCACCATCTCATTCTGCGTCTTAGACTGCTCAAGTCCATACATTGGCTGCATCATTTCATTATCAAGTCTATACACTGCTTTTGGGTCTCCAAGTCTATACAACCTTTTGCTTCGCCAAAGTCTGTACATTGGTCTGCATTGCCCTTGGACATCAAAGTCTGTACAGCCTTATCTTTGGCAAGTCTGCATAGTGAAGTCCATACACTGCACTCGAGTTCACAGTGTCTTCATGAAGTCTATACAACGCACTTTCACATAAAGTCTATACATCGTTCCCTTGCAGAAGTCTATACACTGTGAACATTCAAGTCTGTACAGACTTTACCTTATTCAAGTCTGTATATCGTCAAGTGTCTTTGGCAAAGTATGCACATTGCTGAACGCTCATCAAGTCTATACATTTGCTTTAAGATGAAGTCTACACATCAGAGTGCATTGCATTTGTTCATGGCTGCACGTCTATACATTGTGTGTCTTGTTCAGCTAAGTATATACATTGGACGAGTCTGCATCGTGCATATGTTCTGAAATCTATACACTATGTCGTTCACATCTGCAAGTCTAGACATTTGCAAAGTCTATACATCAGACGAGTCTGCATAGGCCAAGTCCATACATTGTTAAGTGTATTGCATGCATCTGTTCTGAAGTCTATACATTGTGAAGTATATACACTGCTTTAGCTTCGCCTTCACAAGTCTATACAGCAAAGTCTATACACTGCAATGCATATACTTAAACTGATAAGCTGTTCGTCTGTGTGACAGGCACCCTTCGTGAAGTTTAAAGAAGGGCACGTGATCCGAGGTGCCTAGCTCGTGATCCAAGGATGGACGAGATACCAGGATGCTGACACGTGGCCAAAAGTTCTGGGCTGGAACTGTGGAAGCCACACGTGCCCTAGCTACTGCTGCTGCTATATATACAAGTCTTCTTCATCAAGAGAAGGCTGATCGAAGCCTTGAGAGCAGAAGCAGAAGAGCAGAGTGCAGAGACTTCGATCCAGCAGAAGAGAAGAAGAAAAGAGTGAAGAAAAGAAAGAGAGACAGAGAGCAGAGAAGAAGAAGAGAAAGAGGAGAAAGAAGAGAAAGAGAGAAATAGAGAGCTCGAGCTGAGAGAGTGAGAGGGATTGGGTTGTCTGGCTTTTTGGATCAAATCCAAGCCAGAAGTGCTCATCGAGAGCTATATTTTGTGCTTTATTGTTTCAGCTTTCCGTTGCTGTCTTGTTCTATCTTTCATTTTCCTTTATACATTTCTTCAAGTTGTTTGTCAGCGGAGCAAGCTGTGAGGCTCAGTGTTTGCAGTGGAGGATTCCACTGGACGGGTTAAGCTGTAATCCCCAACGGGTTCAAGCTGTGAGTCAGCGATGGCTAAGCTGTATTGCCCAGCGGAAGCAAGCTGTGATGCTCAGCGGATGGCAAGCTGTGAGGCCCAGCTGATGTATGGCAAGCTGTGATGCCCAGCTGTTCAAGCTGTGAGTCAGCAGGAAGCCACACTCGGGTTGAGTGTGGGGTGGATGTAGGTCTGCTGGACCGAACGACCTAAAAACCCTCTTGCATTGTGGTTTGTTTTGTTCTATTTGTGCTTCCGCTAGATGAATGCATAGGGGCGCTCAACTGTCTGCTTATAGGTTCAGTAGATGAGTGTTCTAATTTGTCTTGTTAGCATTCCAATTTTTAAGTGAGCGAAATCTTATTTTGGGTGAAGGTTTTTAATTGGGCGAATTTTTAAAGGGCTATATTCATTCACCCCCCCCTCTGAATACTGCACCGAACCCAACACTCTCAACTCAGCGGGAGCCATACGGTAAGGAGCCTTCGACAAAGGTCCCGTACCAGGCACAATCTCGATCACAAAATTAATCTCCCGCTGGGAGGTAATCCAGGTAGGTCCACGGAAAAAACGTCAGGAAACTCTCACACCACCGGGATGTTCTCTACATTCGGCTCAGATTGGTCCACCGTGACCACATAAGCGAGAAAACCCTTACAACCCGCATCAAACAAACGACGAGCCCTAATAGCCGAAATAAGAAAGCGGGAAGAGGAAGACCTAATACCTTGGAAATATAAGGTGGGTCCACGAAGTCACCGAAAATAAACCCTCTTCGAGCCACAATCCACCAAAGCATGATGTGCCTCGAGCCAATCCATGCCCAAAATCACATCAAAGTTCTGAAGTGGCAACGCATAAAGCCTGGCCGACAAACTTCGCCCTTCAACCCACACAGGAACCTCATCGAAATAATACGGAGTGATCATAAAATCACCAGAAGGCAACTCCACTGCCAAATCACAGGACAACTGGGTCACCGGCTCCTCAATACTCAGCGTAAAATTCTCTGAAATAAACAAATGAGACGCGCCAGAAGAAAAAAAACTCGAGCCGCACAACCCAAAATCCTAACGGTACCTTCCACGAGCTGTGACACCACTACCTCTACCCTAGTCATATGTGTGATCTAGCCTCGGGACCTCTGCCTGCCCCCCACACTCGCTGACCTGGGTAGCGGTAGATACTGCCTCTGCTGCTGCTGCTGCAGCTGCTGCCTCTGCTGCTGGAGATACTACTGTTGCGGTGGCCTCTGGGGACAGTCATGCGCCATGTGCCCTGGCTGGTCACACCTGAAACAAATCTCCGGCGCCATTCACTGCTTGCCTAGATGCGACTCACCACACCGGAGACACAGTCCCCGCTGTCAACCCACGGATCCCTGATGCTAAAGGCGAATCGACAGCTGCACACTGCCTGAAGATGCCTACCTCTGATCCTTGTGCTTCTTACCAAAACCTTTCTTGAGAAACTTCTTGACCTTGGAGCCGAAAGACGCAGATCCTGCCACTGACGCTGCCGGTGTCGACGCTCCCGAACTACCCATAGCGTGCGGGAAAGTACTCTGCTGCTGGGTAGCCGTGTGCTGACTACGGCCTGATTGGGACTGCCCCTGGCCTCCCTGTCCTCGGACCTTCTACATATCCAGCTCCAAGGATGCCGCCACACGAGATGTTGTCTCCAAATCAGTAGCAGCATTCGCCATCAAAAGGTGCCTCAGCTCCTGCCTCAAACCCTGGATGAACTGCTCTGTCTTTACTCCCTCATGCTCCATGATATGGGGAGCATAACGACCTAACTCCATGAACCGAGCCCTGTACTGCAACACTAACATGTCACACTGAACAAGCTCCAAGAACTGACACATCTTCTGCGTACCAACATAGGATGGGCAGTAAGTACGCTCGAATACCGTAACAAAGTCCTTCCACATGATCTGTTGAAGTGAACGAGACTGAAAGGACGTCTTCCACTCTAAAGGCCACCAATCTCGAGCCATACCCTGCAACTGGTTACATGCCAACATCACCATGTCCTCCTCAGCACAGCGCATGGAACTGAACACTCTCTCCATCTCGTCAAGCCATCTCCTGGCCACATCGGGATCTAGCTGGCCATCGTAATAGGGTGGATGAAACTGCATAAAGTCCCGCACTATACGACTGGGTCCACCCGTGGACGACGAGCCCTCACCAGCATCACTGCCAAACTGCTGAAACATGCTCTGAAAGAAATCCTCGGCCCCCTAAACTCTCGCTGCATCGGTGGCATCAGGTGGCACTCTGCTCTACTCCTCCTGCTCCTCTGTCGACTGTCTTTGTTGAGAGCGAGTCCTTCGCCTCGGTGCCATACTCGCCTACTGCAAAAAGACAAGAGACACAGACAACAACAGAATCAATAAAACACATGATGCCCTAAGCCAATGCCAACTGTACATCATCATTGTAGACTAGTGGACCACTGCAACTACTTACGATTCTCATATATATCAACAACCGTGCTCTGATACCAGCTTTAACGTCCCGAGATCCGAACACCAAGAAGGCCCGATAACCCGAATCTCGAATCGCTACCCACGAGCCCGAAGACTCGGAAGGGTTAAAAGGGATGGTGTGGAAATACACAAGAATCAAAAATAATTGCAGAACTACATGGTTAATATGAATAAGCAGGAACGAAATAATGACATTAATTAAATTACATGGTCCATAAAATAACAGTAGTAAAAAATAACACAATAGTCCACAACTAGCACAGTCCAAGGAGAAAAGAATAACTACACGGGGCATACCCCGAAACTGGCAACTAACCCTGGGCACCTGAACCACGTGGAGCCACTGAAGCGCACCCCTGAAGCCGTGTCTCACCTGAAACACGGAAAACACGCAGGGAATGAACCTTAAAACAAAAGGCTCAGCAGGGATCTTCTGGTCCCCACCTCACAAACCAAGAAACTGCGCCGAAAGTAACTGCAAGCTACCACTACGGCTAGTACCGAACGCACGGCATGAAAACTGAGACAGCTCGTCAAAACGTAAGAGAAACTCAAGACTCGCGACCATACGAAGATAGGAGTACCAACCCACTAGAAGCAAGGTCGGATGTGTCCACTGACGACTTAAACTGCACCTCGGGTGTCTCCCTCTGGCCCAGTGGGAACTGAGACACCGTACAAGTAACCACAGAACAAGTGACTAGCTGGGGTTACGCTCGTCAACACGAGTCCAACCGCCCCCACCCACGTGTGCACACACAGACCATGCGTCCCAGGTCTTGCCCTCTGACTGGTTTTCCCCTCAGCCGGACTCTGGCTGCAAGACGTGGGGCCCGACGGAAACTAGTCTAAAAGCCATCTCTCAGGGTAGCCTCGCCATCACTCCCTGGTGGGACCACTCGCGTGTCGGAAGGCTACGACTAGTGGAGGGTCACTAAAAGGGCAGACTCTCTAGTCAATGGAAAACAACGTCTAAACCAGACAAAGTACAAGGGTCGCCCCTCGTTCTGACACCGATTCACGGTGACACAAGTCGAGAACACCACCTCCCGGGATCCCACGGCACCCTAACGTGTGGCCCCCACATGATGCCCAGCATCAGTCAGACCACGGGTCAGCATGTGGATCGAGGTCCACTCACCCGGGACTCGAATCGACAAAACATAACTCTGGTTGGACATGAACCGCTAGCGGTCAACCTTTGGGCCGCCACAGGAGCTAGCGGTTCAACATTGGGCCGCCACAGTGACTGTAGCGGTTCAACGTTAGGCCTCCACACCCTGGGTCATGAAAGAACCAGCGGTCCTATATAGGGCGACCAAAAGACATGAGGCAGGCGTACCCTCGGCCGCAAGACCCAAAAAAGCCTCCAACGGTCAAAAACCAACAATCGAAACGCCTCGAAGGCCACACCGGCCAACTGGGCTTAGCGATCGGACCTTCGGCCGCCACCTGGGCTCTGGCGGCTCATCGTGAGGCTGCCATGCCCAACCCACGCATGGAAAGATTGAAACGGTCGAACGGGGACCGCCAGAAGGAAGTGGCGGTCACTGGAAGGACCGCTACACTTTCGGAAAACTGAGAACGGCAAGAAAACCCCAAATTTACCATTCCATGCCCTATTCACCCCTGGGTGAAGGGGAAACAAAAGGGAAACTTGTTCCCAAGCCCCCAATGCATCTTTTGATGCCCATAAACCACAAAGACATGCATTGAAATGCCAGATCGGGCGCTCACACCCCAAAACATGATTTTCCCTTCCCGGCTTAAAATAGCCCACACTCGACCTCGCCTCGGCCTAGGAATCATGGGGAAGATAACAACCAAGCTAAGGACCGTCACCCTACCTCGGATTTGTCCGAAACATGGTGGATCGCCGCCGATCTTCAAAAACCCGCTTAAAACTTCACGAGCTCCCACGATCTCACCGAGCACCGAACGCCGTCGGGATTTCCATGCCGTCACCCTTGCCGCGACGCCGTCGCCCACCGCCGTCTGTAGCCGGAGGGGAGCACACCGTCGCGTCCACGGGGTAGAGGGGGGCCGGTCACGGTCGTGTGCGCTCACGGGAGAGAAAGGGAGGAAGAAGAAGAAGAAAGAGAAAGGAGAAAAGAAAAAGAAATGGGATTATATAGAAAATCTGGATTTTTTAAAAAATATGAAAAAATAGAAAAATATACCGCCGCAATCGTTGGAACACGCTGATCGTCGTGGTACCATCCCTGAGTAGGTGAACGACCCGGTTCACCCGCTACGGGGTTCCGTAGGTCATGTCAGGGAAAAACATGGGAAACCGCGGAACACGTTCCTAGACCTCCGAAACTGATCCGAAACGCACGGATCCGAACCCGAAAAATATCCAAAAGATAATTCCGGGCAAACTGAGAACAAATTCTCTGAGAAAATATATCCGGGACCCAAGAGAAAGGGTCCGAAGGGTTCGGGATATTACACCACATCACGGTCTCTGCATGTTTTGCATATAGACTCATAGGTCTGTGCACATGTTCATATAAGCAGTATAATGTTTGTGCATCCTTTTTGTCAGGCCTATCTGTGCATCACTAAGCTCAATGCATCATGTTTTAACATTATTGTATGAACTTATGAAGATTAGAAATTTCATTCTTCAAATAATTATCTTCATAAGCCCTATGTTGATACCTCTGCTAATAATCTCTAATGTTAATTTGACAGGTTAAACCAACTCATCAAGGATTAAGTGACATATGCTCAAACACCTAGATGATATAGAGGTTGACTACACGTGGAATTTATGTGAAGCCGATAAGTGGCACGTGAATCTAATGCGGATCGTCCTAGAAAGGATAAGCCATGTGGATCATTTTTTAACCAGATTCTGACACGTGGCTGAATTATTCCAGAATCCTCTTGGCGGGAGTGTTCCCTGCACATGCCTCAAGTGTGACACTGTGGACCCCAAAGGCTGAATCTCTATAAAAGGACAGTCTTCGATCCAGACTGAAAAGGGGCAGGGAGAAAAAGTATAGAAGATAAGATAGAATATCTGAAGCCACTGCCAGTGCTGAAAATCCCCATTCGAGATGAGAGAAAAGTCCAGGAGAAAAATTAGAGAGAGAGAACCAATTCAGAGAGAGAAGAGCCTGATTGATCGCCAGTCTTTGAGTCTGAAAGTCTGCTTCTACGAAAGCTACATTGCTATTATTTCTGGGCTATTTATTCTTCTTCGTTTATTTTCACCTTCGAGTTTTTCGCCTTTCAATCCTATTTTGTTACCCTCTAAATTTGCTTGGAGGAAGGGAGAGTTACACTGGTTTCTCTCCATCATCTTTGGATCGAGGAAGAGAGGAACGATCCTCTAATTCGTGAGTTGCTGGGAGCAATTCACGGGGTTCCCTTTGCTTATTACAAAGGAAGGGAGGTTGGACCTCCAGTGATTCTTTTGGTCTTCAGAAGAGCGAGGAGAGTGTTCCTCGGGGCAAGCTGTCAGGCAGCGGGTGTTAGCAGACTGAGTCTGTGGTTTTTAATTGCTTAGTGCAAGGAAGCCTTACTCCGGAGGAGTAAGGGGTGGACATAGATTGCAGATCGTAATCGAACCACTTTAAAAAGCTCTCTGTCCCATCTGTGTAGATTGCTTGTCTGATCTCTCAAATTGGCTTTAGCACGTTAGCAATTCGATCATTGTTTCATCATTACTCTCTTTCTCGATAAGCTTCTACCTATTTGTCTGCTCTGTGGCCAGACTAGAAAAGTTTCATTACTACATTTCAGATTACATAATTTATTTTTCAAATTACTCTAAATTGGGAATGATCTATTCATCCCCCCTTCTAGTTCACGTCTTGTGTGATTTATCAGCACGTCCCTTTCAATCAATTAGACATGGACTATTGGACCCAGGTCCTTCTCACGTGCTAGCTCGGAAAGGACGCTTCCAGAGTTCACACTGAGTGCGTCGACGCACATGCTCCACTGCGTCGACGCTCCTTCTTTGAACGGGCCACTTGATACCGTTAGGCAAAAGAGCCATCGCCTTAATCTATTTGTCACCTGTAGGTGTACATTTTTTACCCTTAGGTATACATTTTTCACCCTTAGGCGCTAATTAGCCATCGCCCTTGCTCTGCTTTGCAGTTCCTCTTTCCTGCGAACTTCATATAACTGGAGTCGACTTGTGTAGGTCCCGAAGTTGACTTGTACTGGTCCCGAAGTTGACTTCCTTCCTTGTAACTTCATGTGATAGGACATGTTGCCCATTTTTCACTCTTACATAGCCATTTTTCACCCTTAGACACCTATTTGTCACCCTTAGGTATCTATTTGTCACCCTTATACTTCTTCAGTTCACCCTTGTTCATGTGAGCGTTTTAAACTGTCTGGAGTTGAGTTGAGTGAGGTCAACATAACTGGATCACTGTAGCTGATAGGGTTTGACTGAAGCTTGGATTGGACCGAGCTTGACATGTGTTGACTTTGTCTGATGTTGACTTTGGCTTGGTTCAACTTTGACTTGGTTAGCTTGAAGTATAAACTTGCTGGTTCACTTTGATGGTTGTTGACTTTGACTAAGTCAACTTTCACTGAGCTGGTTTGACTGTGGTCAACACCCTTTTGGCATATGAAGTCCAACTTCTTCTTCCCCTTCAGCTTCTCAGCCTTACATTCATATCAATCTATTTGTCACCACTATCAGTCTATTTGTCACCGTTGAGAAGCTATTTTTCACCCTTAAGAATCTATTTGTTACCCTTAGTCTTCTTCAGCTGGCCAAGGCTTCTTGCAGGGTTTTCTTATTGATGGAGTCGACTCCATTTTTCACTTGAGTCGACTCTTCTTCTTCACTTTCATGTTTTTAGCATTGCAACCTATTTTACATCGATACCCATCTATTTGTCACCGATACGGAGCTATTTGTCACCGATACGGGACATAGCTCAGCCTTAAGCTTACGGTGTGATTCCAGCTGGGTGGAGTCGACTCCAGTTCACCAAGGAGTCGACTCTCCTTCAGACCTTTTCAAAGCGGTGAGCTCCCCTTCAGCGTCTTGAGCCATTTGTCACCGATAGTGACCTATTTTTCACCCTTAGCATGATATTTTACACCCTTAACTAGCCATTTGTCAGTGATAGCATGATGTTCAGTCTGCTCTTCGATTTTCACTCTTCTGACCATTTCTTTGTCCAAATTCAAACTTGTCTTCACAAGGCTCATGGAAATTCATGTATTAACATTATCAAAACCATTTGTCAGCATCAAAAACATATGAAATTCAAACACATATGCAACTCAAAGATCAAAATGCATGAACCTCAAGGATTAAGGGCGTATAAGACTCTAAGATCAAAAGAGCATGAAATTCAAGGATGAATAATCACATGAAGCTCAAGGATGAGTCTTGACAACATCAAAACCATTGTTTAATGAATCATAGTGCAAGACATTATCAAGGCTTGATATGAACCTATTAATGACTTATTGTGTGTGACATCATCAAAACTATAGTTTAATGAGTCATAGTGTATGACATCATCAAAATCACAGGGACACAACATTCTCCCCCTTTTTGATGATGGCAACACTATGAGTCATTATGGTCATTTAACCACAAATGTCAATAAGTATGCAATGAGACCCAAAGTGCACAAGACTCATCATGACTCTTTCCTCCTCAAAACTCTCCCCCCCTTTGTACTGATACCAACAGATAATGCATTCAATTACCCAAATGCAAATGACTCATCAAATTCTTCTGCCCCTTTGACATCAGCAAAAAGGATGGAGTTTTGTACGCAGGCTTAATAAGTAGAGGAGTCTGATACCAATTGAGGAAAGGTTAGAGTTGAAAAGTAGCACATTAAAAGTAATGATAGGTTTCAGTAGATGTGAAAGATCCATTGTAGTATGCCAGACATGAAGAATGTCAATATATCAGCCGTGATAGTCCAAAGTAGCACAAGTAGAGTGTTGTCAAAAATAATTGGAAGAATTATTTCATGGAGTTCAAGAGGTCATTGTATCAGAAGAATTACAACCCAAAACACTATTCATTAGTCAAGCTTGTAATTTTCAGATTCCTTTGGTATAAGATTTTTATGACACATCCCTTATTTCCTACCTGGTTTAAGTGTAATAAATTTAGAGTTTATTGATTAAACTCATTGAATCATTTTGCACTCAGACTTAATAGAAATAAACCAAGGCTACATGTTTAAATCTAGTTTAACCTCCCTTAACCATACTCATTCAAAATCAAGGACTCCCTTAGGAGTAACTAAAAATAGGTATTGAAATTAAACAACATGGATATTTCTAATTTTATCCTTAGAGTTACAGCACCTTTTGGTCATAGTTTTAGATTTTTCTTTTTGGCTCATAATTTTTAGAGCAGTCAAGGATAGCCCACACCTTTTGACATAAGAGTGCACGTTGATCAGACGCGAGCACCCCTAGTTCCTCAGTGAGACTTACTATTCTTCTTCACTTCGAGCAGAGATAGCAGAGGCACTTCATGACTAAGTCCACTACATTTCTTTGATGAAGGGCTTCATTTCTCAATGAACTCTTAGCCATTGCTCTGCCTTAAGCATTGATTCATAATTTTTTATCATGTGCTACCCTTTGCAATTTTTCAGATTCTTTTATGTTTAAGAACAATACTTAATCCAAGTTTCTCAACCAAGGTTGCCATAGACCTTAAAATTTCAGATTTTAGGTGATTTCATGGGACACAACTTGTGAGAATTGGTTTAGGCCTATTATGTTTTGAATGCAATCTTTTTCGGGGAATTCAATTTTTTAGACTCTTGAATTCATTAGGCTTAAACAAACAGTTTTATTCATGGGTAATCATATAATTTTGTAAAAGAAGATTCCTATAAATGATTTGCTCAGATTAATGAATTTGTAAACAGATTGGAATATTCTGAGCACAATATAGTTCAATGTGTTTCAATAGGATTCAACAATGAAGGTAGTTTAGGATTCAACAATGAAGGCAGTTTTTCAAGGAAGATCAAGCAGACCGGTTTCAAGATTTATAGAAGTAGCATGGATGCCAATTTATGAGAATGTCTGAAACCAAATGTTGACATCAATGGGAGGAGACTCCTCTTGAGATAATGTAAGCTAAGATCTTAGAGAAGCTCCCCCTGAGAGAATGTTGGATTTTGAAAGTAGATTTTCAAGGTTAAGACTGAGGATGAATTGTGATCAAGAATTTTCTAAAACGACCACCCCTTTTTCAGCAAATGTAAGGAGTTTGAAGTCCATAGAACAGAAACAAGTCATTTAATCTCATATTCATGAGAACATAGAGTGAGGAATGATGAGAGTGAGCCATAGAGACAAGGCTTGTCAGAAATTTTAAGGCAGACAGATGAAGTCGATTTGTAAAGTCTTTAAGTCGACTTGAATGATTCAAACAGAAGAGTGCATTTATAGTGTACTGCAGAGAAGTCGACTTGTGCAATCCTCAAGTCGACTTGAGCTTTTCCAGAATCACCTCTCAATTCAAATTGACTCTAAATGGATGCATGGACTTTTTGAGTTTTCTATTATCAATGACATGCATTCAAATGATGCCAGATTGGCAATGGCTCCCCCTCACTAAATGCAGATTGTGCATGAGATAGATGCAAATCAAAGCATGAGAAACTTATTCCCTTTAACTAAATGCATTTAGTCATGATGAAGATGCTATGCATTCCAAGCAGATTCTTCAAGTTATGCATGAGCATGCAAAGAGACACATATGCAATGACCATGGATCAATTATGTTTCTCTTTGAACAACAACAGGGTGTGCATGCACTTCAAATGAATTTTTGGACTTTAACATAATGAATGTCAACTTGATCAAGCAAGAGCAAATAGATGCATGCTACTTACTCCCCCTCACTGAATGCATTGAATATGTAAGCTAAATATAAAAATCATCCATGAGAGTATGCTGAACAGGATCTCATGAAGAATGTACAACTTCAAATGTAGGAATGACATATGGTACCTGACGGAGAACTTAGGCTTGACAACCACCTCACGCTTAGTGTGGGTTTCCAGACAGACATAATATGCCTTTCTCCCAACACCATTTGAAGAGGGGTGATCTCGCGCTGAATCCTGAGCCGTACGATTCGGGATGAGCTCCTATCATTGCCACCACAGTTATAGATCTACAAGGTAGGAAACAGATCAGAGGAGACCTAGGGTTGGAACCCCGGGGAAAATCCTCTGATGCCTAAGTCAGCAATCTAATAGAGCGTTGGTGGAAAGGGTGTAGTAGGAGGAAAAGGATGGGGCACGAGATCGCTCTCCACCAGTGTATGTGGTGTTGAGTGCTCAGGATTACCTTCTCTTTCTAGAGAGTTTTCCTAGGGTTTAAATATGCACTCGCCCCATGTAGGAGTCTTGGAAGATTGGGGGTCTAAGGGGAGTTACGTCCTTGTCGTGGGCACTTTATGGCCTAAGGACTCTTGCTCTCCCTTATCCCTTCGAGTTCCCTGCTCTGAGTAAGGGTGTAACCTTCGCCTGGATAGGCGTTCGGCGGCTGGGCCGAGCGTGGGGTGCATGTTCAGGGCTCTTCCCGGGTGATCGAGGCGTCACCGGTCGATTTATACTCGGTCCCCGATTGGGGTTCTTCCGAGCGACCGTTACTCGGTCTTCCGGGCCCGTAGGCCGCCTAGGAAGTATTAGGCCGAGTAGGTTTTGGGCTTCAAATAAAGTGGGCTCGTATGGGGGGGCTATCACTTTGGGAGTCCGGCCTGTTTGGGTCGAGTGTGGACCTATTTGGGCCGCTCATGGCCATATGTCTTTGGGCCATTGATTTTACCCCTCTGCACTTGCCCCCTACTCCCGAGCCCAAGTTGGGCTTGGAGAGTAGAGCATAAGGGGGTAGCGTTGGTGGCTCGATTGGGGGTTATCTTTTACCGGCCGGGGCCATTTAATGCGGTTATCCTAGTGGCGTGGCTATGATGATGGCTCCCTTGATTCGATGCGGGAAGGCCCTTCTTGGAGTTCGGAACATCGCGTTGCTTCCCACCACGATCGTTGGGGTGTATAACTATTGCGTACGCTTGCGTTCCACGTCTCCTCCGTTTAGGGCTTTTCCCTTCACCGCATTTGCATTTCGAGAGGGTCCATGTGCCGTGAGGGCAATCAGAGAAAGTAGAGCCTCGTAGAAGCTTTTGCAGAGTTGACAGGGATCACGGCGGTGGCGATCCATCAGCTTCCTCTTTCCCCTGAGTCTTCCGACTCCGCTATTCCCTCTTCTTCTCCTTGCTCTTCTCGTTCCTCCATGGCGGAGCATGACCCTGAGGCTGAGGTTCGTGAGTTCGAGCAAGGCGTGGGGAGTTCAGTGTCGAAGTCCAGCCATCATCTGCGCAGTAAGCTGGGCAAGGCTAAGGTGAAAGAGATTAAGGACCGCTACTGGCTTCCATGGCGGTACTACTTTTCTCCGGCCAAGACCCAAGAGTCCAGCCTAGATACTCGTTCAGGCCTTTTCTGCATCTTTCTTTTGGCTTGGAAGTGTGGATTTCGCCTTCCTCTCTACCCCTTTGTTATGCAATTGCTGCAATTCTATCAATTGGATCCTATCAAGTTGGTTTCTAATTCATATACTTTCATCTTCTCGTTTATCTTCTTTAGCCGCTCGTGTGGCCTTGCCATTACTTTAGACCTTTTTCATGCCTTTTTTGAGCTGAAGGAGCAAACATATGCCTGGAAGGGTTTCTTCTATCTTCAGGCGAGGAGGGGGAGAAGCTATGTGATCCTTTCTCCTCGGGATTCGTCACATAAAGGATGGAAGACCCAATTTTTCTGGGTAGAGTTTACCAAGGGCGCTACTAGTTGGGGCTTCCCTGACAAATCAAACTTTCAGCCTATATTCCCTCCGAAGCAACCGACGGTCTCTTCGGAGCTGTAGGAGGCGATTAGCACTACAAGAAAAATGGGAAATTTCGACGTCCATTTGCCGTCGCAAATATGTCAGAAATACGTCCCAATGTGAATTTCTGACATATTTCCGATGTATTTGCGACGGAATATGGACGTCGGAACTCTTACGTCACAATTTTATGACATACTAAAATAGCGTCGCCAATGCGTCTGAAATTACCGACGAAACTATATCGTTGAAATTATGGTGGCTATTTATGTCGGCAATTAATAATACAGAAATTAATTAATCATTGCGATGGAACATAATTTAGTTGAAAATAGGTCTAAAGTTTTTGACGTATTTTCGACATATATATTATGTCGTCGCAAACATATGGGTTAAATTAGTTCCAACGAAAGTTATTTTGGTGGGAAATACGTCGTTAATTTTTGACGTATTTCTATCGGATAAATAATACGTTGAAAACCTGCGGGTCAACGACGAACTATTATTGTATCAAAAATATGCCCTTAATGCTCGACGAAATTGAGATGGATAATTAATACGTCGGAACTAGTTTGAATCAAATTAATTTCGACGAAACTACCTTGGGTCGAAAAGACATCGTTAATGTTCGACGTATTTAAGATGGATAATTAATACGTCGAAACTAATGTGTATCAAATTTGTTCCGACGAACATTTAGTTGGTCGAAAATATGTCTGAACCTTTCGACCGATTTGCGCTGGAAAATAAATACGTCAAGAAATATGATGTGACACGAGGTCGAGCAAGGACTTCAAACTGTCAGCCAGAGAGCAAGAAGGCGAGGTGACTAGAGAAGAACGGAGGAGCTCAGCCAGGGCCTCACACCCATCCCCATCTCAGGGATGACGCAGCCGCGCTCTTCAATTCTTCTCTACGGTGATGGCGGTTGCAGGCGTTGCAGTTGGCACGGTGGTGGTGGCGGTGGTGATGGACGACGACGGCGGTTGAACGGTGAAGGAGGAAGATCGTGGAGCTTCGATGGGGCTTCACACCCATCCTCTCCTAGAAGACGATGCACCGGAGCTTCACGGATGACCTCCATGGCAGGGCGAAGTGGGGTTGGGCCTCTCACCCGAGGCTCCAAAAATCTGGAAGAACACTCATAGCCATAGCTAAACTAGTTTTTTCTTCATTCTATTGCTTCAAATAAGGACTACAAGACTTTTTTTATAGACTTCACAAAGAAGATCAAACGATAAACTCTAAGACTCTTTAATGCCTAGAAATATGAAAAGACACCTATGACTCATTATAACTCTCTTAAAAACTCTAAGACTCTTTAATGCCTATAAATATGAAAAGACACCTATAACTCATTATAACTCCCTTAAAAACTCTAAGACTATTTGATGCTTAGAAATATTAAAAGACACCTATGACTCATTATCACTCCCTTAAAGACACTTAAGGATATCAAAAGATAAACTTCAAAGACCCTTATGTAAAATAAATAAAATTTCAAATATTTGAAGACGGAAGATCAAGTCCGATGCCGATGACAATCCCGTCAAACCCCTCTGCTTGGAGAGGGTTCGACCTCGAACCTCGAATCTCGAATCGTAGGACCCCGACTTGTTGGGACAAATCGGATGACTTGCTCTGATACTATTTGATGTGACACGAGGTTGAGGAAGGACTTCAAACTGTCAGCGGGAGAGCAGGAAGGCGAGGTGACTAGAGAAGAACGAAGGAGCTCGACCGGGGCCTCACACCCATCCCCATCTCAGGGATGACGCAGTCGCGCTCTTCAATTCTTCTCTGCGGTGATGGCGGTTGCAGGCGTTGCAGTTGGCACGGCGGTGGTGGCGGTGGTGATGGACGGTGACGGCGGTTGAACGGTGAAGGAGGAAGATCATGGAGCTTTGATGGGGCTTCACACCCATCCTCTTCTCGAAGATGATGCACCGGAGCTTCACGGATGACCTCCATGGCAGGGCGAAGTGGGGTTGGGCCTCTCACCCGGGGTTCCAAAAATCTGGAAGAACACTCATAGCCATAGCTAAACTGGTTTTTTCTTCATTCTATTGCTTCAAATAAGGACTACAATACTTTTTTTATAGACTTCACAAAGAAGATCAATGGACAAACTCTAAGACTCTTTAATGCCTAGAAATATGAAAAGACACCTATGACTCATTTTAACTCCCTTAAAACACTAAGACTCTTTGATGCCTAGAAATATGAAAAGACACCTATGACTCATTATAACTCCCTTAAAGACACTTAGGGATATCAAAAGATAAACTTCAAAGACCCTTATGTAAAATAAAAAAAATTAAAAATATTTTAAGACGGAAGATCAAGTCCGATGTCGATGACGATCCTGTCAAAATAAGTGCGTGAAATTGGTTCCAACGAATTGTTAGTTGGTCTAAATTCCGTCGAAAACTTTCTGCACATATTTTTTTATATATTTTAAAATTTTAAAAACCTATTTAGAGCTACAATTATACACCACAATCGACACAACTCAACATAAAACACGTAATAAACAACATATACAACACCCAATAGGATAAAATCCTATTGTAAACTAAAATAAAGAACGTCCACAACACATAAATCTTTGAATAAAAAAAGTTACAGTTACATTAATTGAAATGTATCATTTTTTCACAATATCATTAAAAAAAATCAAGAGATATCTGCTGTATCATCCTCATTCGTCATTCGTAGCATCTCCATCATCACCGACTGCAGGAGGATCCTACATCATAAAAAATTAATAATAAATAAATTTTAATAAATATAATTATTAATAAATCTAGTTAAATATCTTTTTAATTTTCTAAGGCCGAAAGTAGATAACATGAAGATGATTTCTTTCACTCTCAAAGGTGAATTCTTTGAACTAAGTAGTAATGTTATTGTTGTGCCATGTGGTTTTGATGATGTCTAACACTATGAATCATATTATGATAATGGTTTTTTATATCATGAATTTGATGTGTGCTGGCTAATGTCGATATGTTTTCTAATTCCTTGAACTCCATTTTCATATGAGGGCTTGAAGAGTTGTAATATCAATACTATGAATGCTTGAACTGTTATGTCTGTATGCTTGAAGAATGTTTGTTTGAAGAACCGTAATATCTGAAGAATTCAGGTAAGCATAAGCATGGCAGTGTCACAGCATCCCTAGAAGCAACTCTGCAGAAGAAGCCTCCAATCGCTGAAGAAACAAGCTGATATATCACCTTAAGATAGACTCTATACCCGCTGAAGAATAAGGTTGAAAAATATCCCTTAAGGCTGACAAATGTGTATTACGGGTGACAGATACTACCTTAAGGGTAACAAATAGATGGACTAGGTTAATAATATGCAACAGTCGTGACAAATAGCAATGTAAAGGTGAATAATAGGCAGCATGTGTGAAACAGCTGAAAACCAAGAACATCAAGCCGACTCGGAAGGGCTTACAAGTCGACTTCTGACAGAAGAATTCACAGAATGAAAGAAGACTTTTTAGCTGTAGATTAAGGGTGAAAATGGGTGGACAAAGCAGACAAATGGCTGTATAGCAGTGTGAAATGGTTGTTCAGTGGTGTAAAGTGGCTCATGGCTCAGACATTTGAAGAATGATGAAACTGGTTGAAGAGAATGATTCCCTCTGTGCTTCAGAGGAAGAGAGGACTGGTCCTCTGGTTGTGGGTAACTGGGTGTTACTCATGGTTCCTTCTAATTTGATCAGAAGAAGAGAGGAGAGTGTTCTTCTAGGTCAAGCTGTAAGTCAGCGTTTGTTTGCAGACTGAGTCTGCGGTTATTGCTGTTACAAGGGGAAGCTACACTCAGGTTTGAGTGTGGGGTGGACGTAGATCTGCGTGGCAGATCGATTCACCTAAAAATTCTGTGTGTTGTGATTTGCATTGGTGTGATTGGCCCTTATCATCTTCCTCTATTCACACGTTTGTGTATAAACAGATCTTCCCTATACACTAAGCCTCGCTTTGGTTGCGGGTTTACCCAGAGTTAACCTGAAAATAACCCAAATTTAACCGTTTTTTTACTTTGATTTTAGGTCATGTTTAATCGGACTTATAAAGAGGATAACCACATGTTATCCCTAGTTACGTAACCCACCGCCTGAGGTGGGTTACCGTGTGTTGCTCTCACCCTCCCTCTGTCATATTATAATTAATGCTCTCATCAATAATTAATGCTCTTATCCTTCTTCTCTCTCTCTCTCTCTCTCTCACTTACTCACCCTCCCTCTCACCTTAATGCTCTCATCAATAAATTAATATGTGTTATTAATTTAAATTAAATACTTTTAAGATGAATAGTAAATTAAACTTGTAAATAAATTATGTTTGACCTTTAAATTTTAATTAGTGATATTATTAATATTATTTATAAAAAATTAATTACATGGTAGATTCAATTTATAGAATATATTAAAAATATTTAGAAATAAAGTAAAATAAAATTTATTTAAGATGAACAATAATCAAAAGTCATAATATATATTAAAAATATATTTAAAGTAGCAATATATTTATCATATAGAATATATTAAAAATATATAAAATAATATAAAATAAAATTTATTATTTGATAAAAAATAACATAAACTCGTAATTAATGTAATTTTTAACTTTAAATATAAATTAGTGAGATTATTGATGTTATTTATCAGATAAAATTTATTTTCATAGTATATTATATTTCTATAATATAATAAAAATATTTAAAAATTAAGATAAAATAAAATTTTTAAGAATGAATAGTAACACAAAACTCGTAATTAATGTTATTTTTAACTTTTAAATTTTAATTAGTGATATTATTGATATTATTTATCAAATATAATTTATTTTCATGATATATTATATTCATATACTATATTAAAATATTTAAAAAATTAAGATAAAATAAAAAAAATTTAAATATGAACAGTAACAAAACCCATAATTAATGTTGTTTTTGACTTTTAAATTTCAATTAGTGATATTATTGATGTTACTTATAAAAATAAATTTATTTTTATGATATATTCAATTTATAGTATATATTAAAAATAATTTAAAAGTATAATAAAATAAAAAATTTTCAATTAAAATATATACTTAAACTCGTAATTAATGTATGTGTGTGTGTGTGTGAGAGAGAGAGAGTGACATGAGAGAGAGGGAGAGAGGTAGAGAGAGAGAGAGGATGAGAGATATATTAAAAAAATCAAAAAGAGATATAACTATAATATTTTGATTGCCATCATTACTGGGTTAACCTATTACTTATCAAATCACATTAGATTAAATACAGGTTACCTCACCTCCTTATTCCTAGATTAACTACCTTCTATCAAACCAAAAATAGGTTAACTTCGGACTACTTTAATCAGGTTGAGTTAGCCCACCTTTAACCTAACTCCATATCAAAGTGAGTGGTTGTCTTGCAGTCTGTTAGATCTGTCTTATCTGAGTGGATTCTATGAGATATCATTCTCTTAGTTAGTGCATTCTTGTCACTTTCATTTATATTGTTCTCACAGATATCATCTGAGCTCGTGGTTTGATAGCTAAGTGTTAAATTATCTTAGGCTTAAAAATTGAGGTTAAAATTTTGGGTCTTTTACATAAATACCCCTCTAAATATCGGTTATGCCAAATATACCCCTCATTTGAACATATTATCAAAAATATCCTCTATTTAATCTTAAATGTTGCAACTATGCCCCTACTGTAACCTTCGTTGATTTAACTTGAGTTAAACATGAGTTAAGCAGTAAAATTATTTGGCTTTTTTACATAAATACCCCTCTAAATATTTGTTATGCCAAATATATCCCTCATTTCACTGCAATTAATGACGATAGATAGGATATTCCACGGAATATTCACCTCCCGTCGATGTCAGTAAACTACAGGGGCATAGTTGCAACATTTAAGATTAAATAGAGGATATTTTTGATAATATACTCAAATGAGGGGTATATTTGGCATAACTGATATTTAGAGGGGTATTTATGTAAAAACCCCTAAAATTTTTATAGGATCTATTCACCCCCCCTCTAGATCCTGCTGCGCACACATATTCATATACTTGCTTCCGGCTTTGCCTATAGAGCATACAACATTGGTATCACAGATACTCCGCTATTATAACTCTAAGGTCTATGAAATTAAAAATTAAATTAAATACTCACATGAGAGGGCTGTGGTGTGCTCGAGGGTGCTCCTTGAGACAAAATTGTTGCATCCCTACGGTTTTGATGATGTCTCACACTTTAAATCAATTTGTTTTTATCTCTAGATCAATTCATGCTTGATCATTTAGGACTGTGCTGTTCATGCATATGTGCAAGTCTACACATTGCTTGTAGACTGCACAAAGTCTGCACATGGTTACTTTGTTGCTGCATCAAGTCTATACATTGCTGCATTGTGTGCTTCAAGCATTTGTAAAGTCTATACACTGTCTAGCACACACGTTCAAAGTCTGTACATTCCAATGGCTGTGCATCGTCTGCATATTTCACACTAAGTCCATACATCACTGCGCATGCCTTCTTCAAGTCTGTACATGGTCTTGGCATATGCACACATAAAGTCTATACATACATCAGTTGATAGTTGGGCAAGTCTACACATTGTAAGACCAAGTCTGTACACCCCTTGTGCATGCATCGTCTCATGCATCGTCTCTCCTTGTGCACACATCATTTATCAAGTCTATACATTATCTAGCACACACACGTTCAAGGTCTGTACATCCGACCATCTCATTCAGCGTCTCACGCTATCAAAGTCTGTACAGCATCGTCGTCTCTCAAAGTCTGTACAGCATCATCGTCTATTAAAGTCTGTACAGCGTTTGCCTAGAATGCATTCACTAAAGTCTATACATCCGTCTCACTCAGCGTCTTTGTGCATGGAGCATTCAAGTCTGTACATTGTTTTCCCATGCACGCATTCAAGTCTGTATATCATTAATGCTGCATACATCAAGTCTTTACATTCGTCTCACTTAGTGTCTTCTTGCATTCACGCTAAGTCCATACACTGCATTTGGGCATTGTTCATTACAGCAAGTCTGTACACTGCTTTCTCATGCACGCAATCAAAGTGTGCACAGCCTGTGTTCGCATCGGTCAAGTCTATACATTGTTCTATCATGCACATAAACGTCCAAGTCTATACAATCCTTGCTGATATCATTGTGCATCATCTCACAAGTCTGAACATTGTCTAGTTGCACGCCTCACGACATATGCAAGTCCACACAGCCAGTGTCTATACGTTGCCTTGCAGCATGCTCGCACACAAAATTCTGCACATTCCTTCTATTATGTTCATGCATCATTTGTCAAGTCTGCACATCGTCTTATTGACGGCATCTAAGTGCATCCCCCGCAAGTCTGTACATTGAGGTCGCATGAAGGCATTCAAAGTCTACACATTCTCACATTGTATATACTTGCCTATATGCTGCATCTAAAGTCTGTACACGCCTAGTTCAAAATCTGAACTAACTCGTTGCATCCCTTTCTTCTCTTCCTGCAGAATGATTCAAGCTGATGATTGGGCACGTGATCTGAGGTTAGTACCTGGCACGTGATCCGAGATTTCTCTGGAAAAGGAGGGCACGAGCCCTACTCACCCCACACGAGTGAAGCCATGGAATTCAGGTCGAAAGCCATATAAAAGGATGTCCTCTGCGATCAAAAGAACCTGAACTGGAGAAAAGCTGAGAAGATGAGTCCCTAAGCAGTAGAAGAATAGAGTGAGCCTCCACGTTCCAGAGAGAAGACAGAGAGAAATGATTTGAGAGAAAAGTATTTGAGAGAGAGAGAAGAGTCTGTGACTGTGAAGATCTGCTTCTTTGGAAGCTACATTGTTCTTGGTTTTCAGAAACGATTGTCTTCATCGATTGTCTTGTTTTTTCTACTTTTCACTTCATCTTTCTTATTCCATCTTGTTACCCTCTAGTGTTCGGAGGAAGGGAGAGATTCTCCGGTTTCCCTCGGGGCTTCAGAGGAAGAGAGATCTGTGATATCTGGTTTGCCAATGACGGGCTGTCACTAGCAGGTTCCCTCCGGTTTAGAGGAAGGGAGATTCGTCTCCGGTTCTGGTCTTGCGGGAAGCAGGTCTAGGTGTCAAGCTTCTGTGGGTTGCAGAGCTTGGGTTGAGGGATTTGTTTCCCTTGGTTTGTCAAGCTGTTCGGCAGCATATGTTTGCAGACTAAGTCTGCTGTTCTAGCCTTCGCTAGTGGAAGCCCCACTCTGGTTTGGAGTGAGGGGTGGATGTAGATTGTGGACTACAATCGAACCACCTTAAAAACTCCCTGCCTCTTCTGTGGTTTGCCTGTTATCGTTGTGTTGCTCTCCTTCTATTTGGCATTTTGTTTCACAGTGAACAGCTCTCTCGATCTCACTTCTTTCTTCTGTCTTGGTTATTATCTGCCTTAGCTATTGCTTTCGCTGTATCTGAAGGGTTGAGAAACGGAAGTTGTGATTTACCGCTGAGAATTTAATTTTAGGGAGTGATCTATTCATCCCCCCCTTCTATATCACTCTACGCTGCGCATATCAAAAATCCCTGCTTGGGCCAGGAGGGTAGCAACCACCCGAGTAAAGCGTGCCTCCATGCGTTCCTCGACTAGGTCTACCGCATGTTCGACGATGGATGTAATCTGGCTCGTAGAAGTGTCGATGGAGGGAGTAGAGAAGGAACTGCTACTAGGGTAGGACGAAGCTGAGCCCGGAGAAGATGCTAGAATCGGGCTGGTGTCCAAGCCCTGCCCAAAACTGTATACTCATCCTTTCTTCGGTGGGTCGGCTGCTGCTACCCAAGCCTCAGGATCTAGTTGCGGCCGCTGCGTCTCCTCGTCCCCATACTTTTCAGTCATATGCCTGTCATATGACTCCTGTAAATTAAATAAAAAATATTGTAAATGACATATTAATCAATCATATTTAAAAATAGAAATAGAAAAGAAATGTGTATGTATATAATCTTACCACTACCATGCGAGCTCTCTAGCTCACATACTGATCCGTCCCCTTCTTTTTGTGAACTATAGCAAATAAATCGCGGTACAAGACCGTACCACCCATCTTCTTTTCCTGTTATACATGTTATAGAGAATAAATAGGAACATATAAGAAATAAATTATAATAAAATTAAGATGATTACTTAACAATCTCTCCTTCTGGGTCGTGAAGGAAACAGATCCAGAAGTATTGAGATGCATGTCTGGATGTAACGCACGTGCGGCTTTGGCTTTTACGAATTTGGCTATCCAATTAAGCTCGGCCCATCTATCACAGAGGTCCTCCCAGTGCTCCCTCCTCATCCATGTGGGGCCATGTGCCTTCCAAAGGCCACGATCCTCGCTCCCCATGGCTAGAGCCTTGGCACGTTCCCGATAGCCAAGTAAATGATGCTTATAATTTATAGTTGTTGTGGCCTCCCATACACGTCGAGCTCATCCGGCGTCAGCTCGCCTCACAAACTGATATCCTTACTGTCAAGAATTCAAATTTTATAAGTTAGTGGATTGAAATTGTGGAGTTGGGAAATATGTAATTTAAAAGATTAAATCATATACCAGGAACTTGTCATACACTCGATCGCGGATATCCTGAGGAAACTTTTGAAATGACTTATATGGGCCGGTCACATGTCACTCAATAATGTTTGATAATAAAACGAGAAGCCTCACTGGGCTCTACTTTATCCTTGGAATTACAAATGTTAAAATGATAGCCAACATTTATATATATAGTTGATGGATAGATAACGAACATAATTCATGAGTTTAAATATTTACCCAGAGATCCAACATAGCTTGTGTCTCTCTTGCAACACCACCTGCTCGCCCTCGTGATGGCTAACAGCATCGTCTGCCTATTGTGTGCCTGGGTGGGCGGACGAGCCAACTATCGCATGTAGTGTGCCCGACGTACCCGTTACAAGTAAAATAGAAGTAGTTAATCAGAATTTTGCTCATTATTAAATAAAATTTTCAACAAGTAAATATATACAATTCTTATCATTTAACTAAGAATTCAAACTAACAGCTCTCAGTTTTGGTCTGTGGGAGATCTTGCTAGCAAGGAATGCTGCTCGGCATGAAGGAAAAATTGCAACCACCCAAAGCATATTCCACAAGGTGCTATCTCAAGTCAAGCAGGTCATTAGCAAAGCTGAGCTTTGGGAAGGAAACCTTAGCATGCGCAATAGGCTGGCTGGTATTGTCATCAAAGCAGCAGTAAAGGCCCCTCCTTTAGTTAAAATCATCAAATGGTTATGTCCTCCTTGGCCCTACATCAAACTAAATACTGATGGAGCTCACAAGAAGACTGGACATTCAGGAGGCGGTGGTGTCATTCGGGACCACCAGAGGAATACCTTATTGGCTTTCTCACACTACTATGGCCAATGCAATAGCTTAGTTGCTGAAGCAAGGGCTTTGATGGATGGAGTCAAATATCTGCACACGATCACTTACCAGCCCACAAAGATCAAGAGCGATTCTCTCGTCCTTGTTCAAGTGCTGAATAGGAAGATCAACTATCCATGGGAAATTCTTCCCTTTGTCAGAGACATATGGAGCAGCATGCCCCAACCAATGATCATATCTCATATTTTCAGAGAAGCTAACAATGTAGTTGATTCCTTAGCGAACCTTGCTTGCCACACAAATTGTAATAGCTTCTTCAATTCGCAGCATGAGCTTCCCAGATTGGCCAAGGGTGCTGCTAGACTAGATAAGCTAGGTTTGCCTAGCATTCGACTATTGTAATATTTTCCCTTCATTCCATGATCAATAAAATAACCCCCTAGGTGTGACTTGGCATGTGTTTTCTGAATTGGAATCACAACCTTCTCACCACTAGGTAGGGCTTTTTATATATAAAAAAACTAAGAATTTAAATAAACATAGCAGTGGAATGTGATGGAAGTGGTGTACTCTGTAGGCCTGATGTAGAGGCACTCAAACCTGTAAACAAAAAATATCGTGAGCAAAACAAAGTGCATATTCACTACTCAATTATCTAAGAATTTAAATAAACATACCCGCAGTTGTTGGCGTGGGCGGTGCACTCTGTGTACCTGGTGCGGAGACATAAAATATCGTGAGCAAAACAAAGTGTATATTCACTACTCATTTATCTAAGTGATGTGTGGAAGGATAGGATATATAGGGGTGGTGAATATATCCCCCGATTAAAACCTATGCCCAAATTAAAACAAAAAATCTGGCGCTACCCAATTTTAAAACATAATGAACAATATGTTAACAAGAGTTTGCGTAGAACATACGTCGAACACTTAAGCACTTAAGCTAATGTCTCCGTTGACACCTATTTTTCACCCTTAAGAGGGTATATGTCACCAATAGTAGTCTATTTGTCAGCATTATGTGTGCAGTTGTCATCCTTAGCTTCTTCTGCTGGCGGGTAGACACAAGTGGACTTCCCCTTCATGCAGCTTGAACACTTCACACATATTCAGTGCTACAACCTATTTTTCACCCGTAGAGAGCTATTTGTCAGCCTTACCTCCATATTTGTCACCACTAATGAGTCATTTGTCTCCCTTATCTTCCTACCTTCCCTTATATGAATCTTAATAGATTTGTTCATCATTTCTAAAGAATTCAGACTTTGACTACACAGACTTGGGTTGACCACTATCTTAGCTCCATTGACTGTGCGTTGACTACGTTACCACGTTGACTTTTCTTCGTTTCTTGAGAAAATAACTGGCTTTCAGCCTGTTCTATGTGCAATTGTCAACCTGTTCTTTGTGTAATTTAGAAGTAAACTACACACACAAAATCATTATAGCTCCATGGATGATTCTACATCAACAAAACACATTGACTATCCACATGAAGAGTATACATGAATCTAAATTTTGACAGCATCAAAACATGGAGCCGAAACACGAAGGATTTAAATAAACATATGTGCAGCAGTTGGTGGGGGCGGTGCACTCTGTGTACATGGTGCATATATTTAAATCCTCATGAGTAAAATAAAGTTCTAAGTCACTACTCATTCATTAACGATCTTAAATAAACATACCCACAGCAGGTGGTGGGGTCGGTGTACTCTGTGTACCTGGTGTAGAGACATAAACTATCATTACCAAAATGAAGTGCATATTCACTACTCATTTATCTAAGAATTTAAATAAACATACCGGTAGAACCACCTCTCCTCGAAGATCCGGTACAACCACGAACCATCTAATTATTGACAACAAGAATAGTAGTGCATATTAGTCCACAACTAATTACGAGGAGAGGTGGCAATTAATAATGATAAGAAGTGCATATATGTTAAATTTCTAACAAAATATTCAATCATTATCTATTTCATCTTCAGATGCTGAATATATATCAAACTCAGCCTCATCTTCATCATCTTCCTGGTTCTCACTAGATTCATACTCTTCCTCCTCAGAGGACTCCTCCTGCCCAATAATTGCTTCATTTAGCTCAGTTGGATCGACTTCTTCCACTTCGTCCTCTATAGACAACCGAAGTGGCTCTTCAGATTCGATTAGATGAAGATTAGAAGCAACCAACTCTACAGTGTCACCCTCGTCTGATTGAAAAAATTCGGCACTATAATCCTCCGAGACAGCTTCAATCAGATCTAACTCATCATTAGGCACAAGCCTTGGTTTTACCCTACAAACTGCCCACTAATATTTATTCTTGGACGATGAATAACTTGAATAATACACTTGCTGGGCTTGTGCGGCCAAAATGAACGGCTCATAGGTATTCAATTTTGATCTATGTTTGACATCGACATGCCCATATATTGTGTCGTTTCGAACTGAATGAGGATCAAACCAATGACACTTAAAAAGGAATATATGCTTGTCTTGTCCGAGATATTGTAATTCTATGACCTTCTCAAGAATACCATAGTAATCAAGATCATTTTCATTATATGCACTACCTTTCACGCATACGCCGCTATTCATCGTAGACTTATTTCGTCCATAATCTCTGGTGTGAAATCTATAACCATTCACAAAAAATCCTGGATAGGCATGCGCGACCTTCGAAGGTCCATAACTTATCACCCGGACTCTTTCATCAGTAACATAACCTTCTTCGACCTATGAATATAAACCACGTTACTTTTCTTTTGATACGTGCATACACCTCAAGCTTTGTGGAATTGGTAGATTGACACTTACTTGATCTTTAAGCCATCTAGCAAAAGATCTCTCTCGTTCATTTTGAACCTCCATGTCATTGAGGTGTGGACATTGAGTAATTAATTCTGAATCAAAATGTCTACAATGATGAATGCAACATCACCGTAAATGGGAAGAAGCACGTCAAGATGCTTATAAATTTTTGGGAGCTACGGAGTTGACGACTCACTCAACATAAGGTTCAATCTCAGCACAGTTCAGGAGAACATATATCTCTACGGCCAACAACTCTCTGTCCTCTAATATGCGATTCAAACAGCATCCGAATGCACGTCCTGGATACTTAAACAGGGACAACTAGTCAGACGGACCCACCTCTCCTCCATCATCATTACATGGAGGTCGATTGCGGTGAATTTGAATTTCGGGTTCGAAGTACATCGAATAGAAGTTCAAAATTTCTTCAATAATATATGTCCCGGTAATCGAACCCTCTACTTTAGCCTTGTTGCGAACCTTCATTTTCAGGTCATGCATACACCTATGACAACAAATCATATGACAATGACATACAATGACAATGACAGACACATGTAAGTGTTGACACCCGTTTTTTGCCTATGAGTTGGGTCATTCCTTTTACTATCATTTGTTGATGCCTCGAGTTATCCATTACTCATTGGGCTATTTTCAGGCATGTCTTTGGGCTTATTTTATGAGTGTCTCCCTCCCTTGCTAGGTCTGCTCTCGAATTCGGGTTTAATGGGCCTTAGTTTCACTTGATTTTGGGGTAAATGGACCCATTTATCTTATTTCATTAATTTTAAACGTCTAGGATATACGCGGTCTCGCGACTGGCCGTACAGTTATGTGGTGGTCTGATTGGAACCATTTTGGATATTTATTTGATTTTCTGAATTTTCACCAACAAGCCTTTGCACGGTCCAAGTCCAGCTGTTTATTGCCATTGAACGGCCTGTCTTTAGACCATCTAGTTCCCAGAGTCCTAAATCGGTGAATTTTATAGATAATTAACTATTTATCCTTTTTTTTGGATTTATCACCGATACGCTTTACACGGCCTGCATTAGATCGTTCCATTCATTGGGTGGTCTATCATTAGACCATTTTATCCTAAAGAGTCCAATGCCGTGATAGCCGATCAGTTCGGTGGATAAATGGGTGATTTATTGATTTAGTTTATTTACCACCGACAGAATTAAGCGGTCTACCAATGGACCGTGTATAGTATTGGGTGGTCTATCGAAGGACAGCGTACCTGGCCCTTTTCTCCATGATTTCTCCACCAAATGGGGTGCCGTTTAATTCCGGTGGAAGATAGAAGTATTATCTACGATTTATCTTTTATTATCTCGCCTTAATTCCCATTGGAAAACCCGAATTCGGTGCTAGACTTTTAGGGTTCTAAAAATAGAACCCCTAGTCTAAGCTTGAAAAGGTGGGATCCAACGTCGACGTCGAAGCTCTGCCGAATTCTTGAGCGAGCTGTAGCCAGGGAGGGAGGCTTTCTACATCTTTCTAAGCCTCCAGTTCAAGGGAGTAGTTTTTCGTTTCGTGTTTGGTCTAGGCATTTAGTCGCCTTTTCATCCATTGCATGATCATTTTCTCCATCTTCTCCCCACGTTTTTGCACTTGTCATCGTCATTTTCACACCCTCCTATTCTTTTCACGCCTTATAGGGGTTTAAAACCACCCCAGGTATCACCCATTCCATGCTATTATGTTGATTTTCCATTCTTTTCTATAGTTACTACACATTCTAGGGCTAATTTGGGTGTTATTTTCTTGTCCTCTACATTGTTTTGCAGGTCAGCATCAGCACAGCACGATGCCCATCCCCTCTGGCCGGTTGGAAGGGGTGGAGGATCAAGTCCTACAACTTGGAGTCTGGCAGTTTTGAATGGCCTTCTTCCGTCTGTCTGCAGATCAGAGCGGTCCTCCACGAACTGTCCAGATCCCGCAAGCGGCTGTCTACGAACCGTTCTGGAGCCAGTCCAGCCTTCGTCCCGCTTCTCTCTCCAACGCTGTGAACGGCCTATTGAGCGGTCGTGCCATCCATTGGGTAGTTCTCCCTGGACCGTGTACTACTGACAGCGCTGCACTTCAGGCGAGTGTCTTCTCCCTTTCTAAGGTACATAGTACTCTTTGGTACTCCATGTCTTGGTGGCGATCACGATCACACACACACCTCTCCACACCTTTCTTTCCTTAATTTTGCTTGCCCTCATATCTTGACTTAGAAAGGTAAGAAGAAGAAAGAAGAGGGGGGGAACATGTCAACATCCCATTTTTTGGCGATCACGGTGGGACACCTAGTGCCCATCATGTTGTTATTTTGCTGACCTATGTTCTGTGCTTGGTTAGGGTTTTTCTAAGTTGTTTCAGGTTGCTATCTCGTCCACGGTGTGTTTCTGTTCCTGGAGGTGTACGCGGTTCTCCCATGGCCGCTCAAGTCTCCCCGCAGTTGGACGATAGGCCGTCCTGTCCCGGTTTCAGGTGCGTTCCCGTTTGATTTCTTTCACACTCTTCTTAACTGCGCGGTCTGTTTCTGGCCGCTCTTCAGTTTCCACGGTCGTTCGATAGACCGTCCATTTCTATCTCATGAGTGTTTGAGTTTCTGTGAGCCTGCTTAGATTCAGATGTCCTTGTTGGACCGTTCACTGGTATCCACGATCTGTCCGAAGGCCGCGCACGTTTGCTGGCTCAGGTACGTTACTGTTCTTCATACGCTTGTGGTTTCACTAACTCTTTGTGGTCTGTCCAGGGCCGTTCCACAATTTGCACGGTCGATCGATAGACCGTCCAGTCTTCTCAGGTACGCACTAGGCTTGGTTATTTTAGTTCACCTTAGTTCTGTGGTTTTACTGTTCTTTTACTGCTCCCTGTCACTGCGCGGTCCTTTCCAGGCCGTTTATCTCCCTGAGCGATCTTCCACCAGACCGCATTTGTGTGCTACAGTGCACCCGGGATTATCATGTTGATCATTATTCCACATCATCTTATAGTTATTTGGGTGCTAGTTTAATATCCCCTAATTATTATTTATTTTTGCTTGATTATTTCCACACTTGTCATGATTGGTTGGTCATTGTCTGTTAGTTCTAGGCTAGACTTTACATGCACTCCGGTGCACATAGCATTCATGCATTTTTATCACATTGCAGTTGCATTCTTACCTTGGTAGGGGAACCTCTCGTCTCCATATTCCTTGGAGCCGACTAGGCGACCTTACCCGGGACCTCCGTAAGTCCCCGTGAGCCGTGGATTCTAACACGGACGCCGGGCCGGTTGTACCTTTTCAACCCTATAGCTTTGCATGTTGCATACGTCGTGAGAGAGTTAACCATAGATTAACCCAAAGTTTGGACCTTGTTCCCTATAGGTTTCCTATCTTGAGGGAACTGATCCTAAATCAAATCATTAAAAGGTCCACTGAAACCTTGGCAAAATAAAAGTTAACGATCATATCAACTTGTTTGATCTTGGTTGAACCCCCTCACACCCATATTGTTTGTTTGGGCCTGTCCAAGCCCATTTGTTTTATTTCGTGTTGCATCCCCCATCATCCATATAAATTTTGTTATTAGGCCCATTTAGGCTAGACCATTCTGTGCGTCCATTTCTTTAGTCTCATTGTCCTAGGTTTCTTTTTCTTTCTTTTCTCCTTTACATTATTGAGTCAATCCCCCTCTTTAATTCTCGAGCCCTTTACTTCCCTCATTATATTTCCATGATTTTTATTGTATAAAGTCTCCATTTGCCCTCATGGAGCGCCATTTTTCTCCGCTATATTACTCTTCTTCTTCCCCGTCTTTCTATTCCCGCGTGGATTCCTCTTCCCACGCAGGCCCATCTTCTCGTGGCCCTTCCGATCCGCAAGCAAATCTCCTGGCCCACCTATCACTTCTTGCTTGCCAAACGGTCCCGGTCCAGGCCCAAAAATTCATTGCTAATCATCTTAATGGGCCTTATTCTCATAACGGCCCTCCCTCTTCTACTCTTAGTGGGCCCCCTTCCTTTAACAGGCACTCTTATTCTCTTAATGGGCCACATGTTGCTACTGGCCCAATCATTCCTTATTCCCATGGTCATGATCCTTCCAAGCACATGCATCCTTCTATTCCTGGAATGGGCTTTCCTTCTTCTCAGTTCGAATCTCCTTATCCGGCCCAATATCATAATCCTAGTCCAAATCCACACTCTCTTGCCCAAGTTGGCTTGCATCCTTCCTGATCTCTCCCCATCGAGGAGATGATTGCTCAAGCCCAATGCCAGCTTGATGAACTTCAACGTCAAATTGATCCCAAATCTTCTTTGAGTGTCTCGTTTGCATTCCAAGGTCTTCAGCTTCCCCCGCGTTCACAAATTCCTACATATCGCCGCTATGGTGGAGGCGGTGACCCCTACGTGCACTTGAAGGAGTTTCTTTATGAGTCGGCCCAATTCCGATATGACCAATGGTTGATGGCCTATCTGTTTTGTCTATCTCTAGAAGGCCCAGCTTGGGATTGGTTCTTTGCATTGTTGCAAGATCAGGTGGTGAATTTCCAAGCCGTTCAAGAGAAATTCCTTCAGTAGTATCAAAACCAGGTTGGGCCCAGGTATTCCATGGTTGATCTGGCCCATGAGAAGATGAAGTCCGACGAGGAGTTCTCGACCTTTGCCAACCGCTGGCGACGCCTGGCCGCGCAAGTCCCGGGACATATTCCAGAGGGAGAACAGATCAAAATGCTCATTTCTAATGCAACGCTCGAGTACCGCTTTATCTTAGGCCTAAATGATATCACGTCATGGCAGCAGCTTTATAGCCGAGCCTGCTTCATCTGCCAACAACTCCTAGTTTACCTTGACCGCGAGTCTCCTCCACATTCTATGCCCACATACGCCTCCTATCCATCACCTTCCATGAGTCAGCCATCCACCACATATCCTTCCACATGTCAGCCTTCCGCTCCCTCACACCCATATACCTCCACATATCCCTCCACATATCAACCCTGTTGGCCCAGATAGCAATATACGCGGACAAGAAGGCGGGGGGTTGAATTGTCCCCCACATGAAATTACAGATTTTAAACAATATGCGAAATTAATGAGATTGATGAAGAACAAGTTGAACAGAATTAAATCTAGTTCACTCAATCTCTCCGAGCACACTCGAATGTGTTGGGATAAGAAAATGAGCAAGCAAGCAACCACAGGACATGGGGATTTTAAGGTGGTTCGGGACCACGACGGGCTCCCTATGTCCACCCCTCACCAAACCGGTGAGGCTTCAATTGCTTCACAATGAAGCACACAGAGAATATACTCCAACACACACGGAGACTTCGTCTCCACAACGATCCAACATCGGGATCACACTCGCGGCAAGATATGATCACAACCGTACGCAGACGGTTCACCACACACAGAGTTAAAGTTTAGAAATAAATGATATGTTCAATACATGCTCATAAACGAAGAGTAAATGACTAGAATAGATGGGAAAAGAGTGAAGAAATGAATCCCCATATGTAGAAAGGGCTGAAAACGATCTTCTTCGATTCCTGGTTCGGAGGGAGGTCGGATGACGGTGATTCAAGCTTCCTCTTGATCCTCTCGTCGATCCACTCTTCTTTCTCTTATTCCACAATCTCTAGAAATGCTTTGTTGGAGATGAAATCCACCTTGCAATAGCCCCTCCTTCCTTTTCCCCCTTTCTTCACCTACAAGATAAGAGAAAGATAGCACATTAGGGTTCTCTCTTGTCAAATTCGGAGTTCGCAATGATATATATAGAGGGGTGGGGAAAAGACACATAAAACCCTCCCAAAGTGTGTTAGAAACACCTAAACATGATTACTAACTAATGGGGGGTATTTTGGTAAAGTTTAGAAAGGTTTTCAATCAGTTTTAATCAGGTTCGCAAAACCCGTGCCGGAATGGGTCGACCCCTGGACAACCAGAGGATGAACAGAAGCAAAACAAAGACCCAGAACCCAGGGGTCGACCCCATGGGTTGACCCCTGCACACTGGGTCACTAAAATGTGTTCTGTCCAGACAGAACACTTGGGGGTCGACCCCATGGGTCGACCCATGCCAGAAGTGGTTGGAAAAACACTGCAAACCCTATTCAAATCAAACAAAACAAATGGTTAGATGTTACCATCATCCACTTGACATGAGAGGGTTTAAAAACCATCCTTGAACCTGTAAAAACACAAACATCAAGTTAGTTTATGTATCAAAAATTGAGTTATCCATAACTTGATTCTTCCACATAAAACTCCATATCTATACACATTCAAATGCACATTGCAACAAGTAAATGGAATTGTAAAACATGAACAACCATCTTTGGCATCATTCCATCACAAGAACATCAAAAGACATTTCAAAACACATGCTCTTCCAAACACATAAAGTTTTGAAATCATTTAACCACATGATAAATATTTGCTCCATAAACACACAATATTTTGTTATCATCAAAACCAAGGTCAAAAATAATGTGGGAATGCAACACCCAACAATCTCCCCCTTTTTGATGATGACAAAATATTATGGCAATCTACACATTTTCCTCCCCCTTTGGCATAATTAAAAATGGGGAATACAAAAGCTAGAGCAAAAAGTATGAAAACCAACCATGTCAAAGAAACATGATATATGCACCAAAACTTCTGAACTTCCAAACAGATGTAAACATTATGTGCACTTTTACTCCCCCTTTGTCTTCAACAAAAATAGATTGACAAAAGGGTTATTTAAGCTGATATGAACATGTATGATCTAATGATGCAACTATGGGAGCTAAAGTATGACATGACTTATGCAGGCAAGCAGACAAGCAAGCAAGCATTAGAGTCAAGCAAACAGATATTTATATTACTCCCCCTTAGTGGGGTAAGAGGATAACGACTGAACAGTTCATTCTAAACCGAAATGTGAGACATGAAGCATAATCAAAAAAGATAGTGCATGCATATGCTCGAGGTACTACATAGACCATGATAAGAACAAATTCAAGATATACAGTCATCACAATAATACCCAAAATTAAAATTTGTGTAAATGAGCAATGAACTTTAAAATTATATGGATATGAACAGAATTTTTAGAAAACACTAGAGGGTTATTTCCTTCCTACACTTCCATTTCGATCCTCGACTTTTGGTAGCTTCACACAACCCCTTTTTGTATGCTTTTCTTTTATTGGATTTCACCGTTCGACGTGAGTCACCTCATGTGTCTCAATGGGGTTTCCCGGCTACTAGGATTCATCATGCATTGTGAATTTTTGTTTCACCTTTCGACGCGAGTTTCCTCATTTATTTCAGTGGGGATTCCCGGCTACTTGGTTAGACAATCCACTTATTGAAGCTTGCGAGGTAGGTAGCTTTTTCCTCACGATTCTCTTAATTTTCATGTAGAAATTCGTTTCCCTTGAAGTGTTAAAAGGAATTTCTGAAATCCTTATCAATCAAAGTCACATGCATCATTTTTTAACAAAGTATGTGGGTAATTGTTTTGAATGTAGAGAGTGAATTTGCCTAGACATAGTTATGACTCCCCCTAAATGTATGCACAGTTAGAAACAAGTCCTCCTCCTTTGTATATGTCATGGTTCACAAAAGATCAAGAACATTGTAATTTATTTATCAAGGAGGTGAGGTCTTAGAAGATTTTCAAGGAAATGGTTATCTAGAGATATATACATGCAAGCAAGCAAGGATTTTGGAAATTAATTCAAGCAATATGATTTTTGGTACGGAGCAGAGTACATAGGTCCGAAGACCACCTCACGCATAGTGAAAGCTTCCGGATGGATGTAATCCACCCTTCCACATCTCACCATTTGAGATACCGAACAATCATTGCATTCAAGCATAGAAGTGTATGCAAAATTCTCATATAAGTGCAAACTCATGTGTGCAACTTTATAAAGTAAATGCAAATGTATGCAAGGACTGAATTGTTATTTGCAAAAGGAAGTAAAAGTGTGTATCAAAGAATATACGAACAAGACACTTATCTAAACTGCAAATTCTTCTATATCACAACCAAAATCAACAAAAGGTAGTTGCATGATCAAGGTGGATCGAATGACGAGATCCAACCAAGTTTATACCTGAATTTTTCAACACAAGATTTCAGAACTTGAGCTCTCTTACCTTTGCCTTGAGAAGCCATTATTTACCAACATCTTCTTGGTCTCAAGGCACCCCTACAAAGTAGAATTTTCATTTCAAAGTTTTGGGTACCCAAGCCATCTTGGGTCCCGAGGGGTTAGTCCTAGCATGACCAAAATACATTCTGTTTTTCCTTTCAAACCACTCATCATCGGCCCTCATCAAGTCACACACATACATAGAGTGGCCGAACATACCACAGTAAAAATATGTGACATTTGGCTTTCTAAAATGACTCCTATGCATATATGATCTATCAACATGTGAGTTCATGCATGAGTCAACATGAGTATAGCCATATGAACTACATGATTTTTGAAATCTATTTTTCACAACGAAATTTTTATTTGTGGGTGAGTGCCCCACAACTCTCTTCTCATTCCTAGTATTTTCATTGCTAGTTTCACCATATTCAGACATTTTCTATTTTCCTTTCAATTCTTTTTCAACAAGACCTTTCAATTTATGCAATTCATCTTGCATGGTATTGAAGTTGGTTTCAATTTCTTTCTTAGATTTTTCACATTCACACAGTCTTGATTTAAGCTCATCCAACTCCTTTACCAATTGTTCATTTTCAATATTTAGATTTTTCACATCTTCATAAGCATGTTGTTTTTCAATCTCTAGGCATGAAATATCATCCTCAAAAAGAGAGACTTTAGACAACAACATTTCATTTTCATCTTTCATGTTCTCAAGTTCTAACTCAAGCAAACTACATTTAGTGCATGAAGTTGAACTAGAATGTAAAACATCATGAAACTTCTTTTTCAAATTTTTATTTTCATGTTTCAACTTCTTACACTTTTCATACATTCCAGCATAAGCTATTTCCCATTCTTCACAAGTAAGGTTTTCGTTATCGGAGTTTACCTCGGTGTCGTTTTCCTCATCGGCCATTAGACATAAATTCTGGACCGCCTCGTCCAACTCATCATCCTTCTCGGATTTGGACTCGCTCTCGTCCTCATCACTCCAAATCGCCTTCATGGCCTTGGGCTTCTTCACTTTTTCTTTCTTCAGTTTCTTTTGAAGACTTGGACATTTGCTTCTCATATGGCCGACTTTTCCACACTCATAGAATCTAATCTCCCTTTTGCTCCTCAATGCTTTCTTTGGAATTTTTTCAAGAGAAGTGCCATCTTGTCTAGCCTTTCTGAACACTTTTCTAGCTTTACTAGTGATGACATTCACAAGTTCTTCCTCACTGCTATTTAGACTTGACCCTTCATCGCTTTCTTCAGAAGATTTTGAGTGAGCCTCAAATGCCACTGATTTCTTTTTGCCCTTCTCTTCCTCTCTCCTCTCAATGCTGATTTCATAGGTCATCAAGGACCCAATCAACTCATCCAGCTTGAGTGTAGTGAGATCTTTAGAGTCTTCCATCACGGTCGCTTTTGTATGCCATTGTGGTGACAAGGATCGCAACACCTTCCTTAGTAGCTCTTGATTCGTATATTCTTTTCCTAGTACCTTCAACCCATTGGAGATCTCCATAAGCCTAGCAAACATGTCCGAGATGGTCTCATGCGGCTTCATCATGAAGAGCTCATATTCTCGGACCAATAGATTTGCTTTTGTCTCCTTTACTTCCGACGTTCCTTCGTATATGAGTCGGAGCTTCTCCCACATTTCCTGCGTAGAGGAACACATAGATATACGTGAATATTCATTCGGATGAACAGCACATTGCACTATATTCATAGCCCTGAAAGTTTCACATGAATGTTTAATATGCTCCTCATTCCAACTATCCTCATTATTGGGCAATTTATGAGGACCTTTACTAATGACTTTCCAGCTATTGTAATCCTGTGCTCGCAAAAACACTATCATTCTATTTTTCCAATAGGGGTAATTTGTGACATCAAAGAATGGTGGCCTGTGTATAGAATGTCCCTCAGGAATCATTCCCCTACTATCCATTGCTAAACAATCTTTCCTCCTCAACCGTGAGATTGAATAAAATCAGAGGCCTAGCTCTGATACCAATTGTTGGCCCAGATAGCAATATACGCGGACAAGAAGGGGGGGTTGAATTATCCCCCACATGAAATTACAGATTTTAAACAATATGCAAAATTAATGAGATTGATGAAGAACAAGTTGAACAGAATTAAATCTAGTTCACTCAATCTCTCCGAGCACACTCGAATGTGTTGGGATAAGAAAATGAGCAAGCAAGCAACCACAGGACACTGGGATTTTAAGGTGGTTCGGGACCACGGCGGGCTCCCTACGTCAACCCCTCACCGAACCGGTGAGGCTTCACTTGCTTCACAACGAAGCACACGAAGAATATACTCCAACACACACGGAGACTTCGTCTCCACAACGATCCAACAGCGGGATCAATCCACACACACACACCGCAACACTCGCGGCAAGATATGATCACAACCATACGCAAACAGTTTACCACACATAGAGTTAAAGTTCAGAAATAAATGATATGTTCAATACATGCTCATAAACGCAGAGTAAATGACCGTAATAGATGGGAAAAGAGTGAAGAAATGAATCCCCATATGTAGAAAGGGCTGAAAACGATCTTCTTCGATTCCCGGTTCGGAGGGAGGTCGGATGACGGTGATTCAAGCTTCCTCTTGATCCTCTCGTCGATCCGCTCTTCTTTCTCTTCTTCCACAATCTCCAGAAATGCTTTGTTGGAGATGAAATCCACCTTGCAATAGCCCCTCCTTCCTTTTCTCCCTTTCTTCACCTACAAGATAAGAGAAAGATAGCACATTAGGGTTCTCTCTTGTCAAATTCAGAGTTCACAATGATATATATAGAGGGGTGGGGAAAAGACACATAAAACCCTCCCAAAGTGTGTTAGAAACACCTAAACATGATTAGTAACTAATGGGGGTGTTTTGGTAAAGTTTAGAAAGGTTTTCAATCGGTTTTAATCGGGTTCGCAAAACCCGTGCCGGAATGCGTCGACCCTATGGGTCGACCCCTGGACAACCAGAGGACGAACAGAAGCAAAACAAAGACCCAGAACCCAGGGGTCGACCCATGGGGTCGACCCATGCAGTGTGGGTCGACCCCTGCACACTGGGTCACTAAAATGTGTTCTGTCCAGATAGAACACTTGGGGGTCGACCCCATGGGTCGACCCATGCCAGAAGTGGTTGGAAAAACACTACAAACCCTATTCAAATCAAACAAAACAAATGGTTAGATGTTACCATCATCCACTTGACATGAGAGGGTTTAAAAACCATCCTTGAACCTGTAAAAACACAAACATCAAGTTAGTTTATGTATCAAAAATTGAGTTCTCCTTAACTTGATTCTTCCACATAAAACTCCATATCTATACACATTCAAATGCACATTGCAACAAGTAAATGGAATTGTAAAACATGAACCACCATCTTTGGCATCATTCCATCACAAGAACATCAAAAGACATTTCAAAACACATGCCCTTCCAAACACATAAAGTTTTGAAATCATTTAACCACATGATAAATATTTGCTCCACAAACACACAATATTTTGTTATCATCAAAACCAAGGTCAAAAACAATGTGGGAATGCAACACCCAACATATCCTTCCACATGTCAGCCTTCCGCTCCCTCACACCCATATACCTCCACATATCAACCCTCCACGAGTCAGCCTTCCACCTCTCCATACCCGCATGAACATCCACCTCCGGTCAAGGAAACACCACACCCCGAGCAGGTGGATGCCGTTTATATACCCCCTCATCCTGCTCTACATATGCCTTCACCAAATCCTTCCCTTAGCCATGTGCCATTACCTACGCAACCTCCGCTTCCATCCCCGTCACCTTCTCCATCACCTTCCCATACCCCTTGGCATCCACCTTGCCCGAAGCGGGCTCCTCATCGTTCTCCGTTGTCGGAATCATTTACCGATATTTTTAGGGCTTTGATGGCCGCTCACACATTGCAGCTCCCTCCGATTGTGCCTTGCTGACCCGCGATCGAGGATGCATTTCAATATTGTGAATTTCATCACCAGCAGGGGCGCTTGGTTGAGGATTGCCCCGAGTTTAAGGAACTTGTTTATGGTTTGGAAGACAAGAAGATGATCGATTGGGCCGCCATGCATGAAGCTATCTTAAATCTCTGTAATAAGCAGCAGCAGCAGTAGCAAGAAGTGCCGCCTAGGCAGCCATCTCCACTACAAGACCAAGGGCACCCCTATGATTCTTTATCTGTTATTGCACTCGCTCCGTCACCTACTCCATCACCTGTCCCCTCCCCTATGCTTTTGTCCACCTCGTTGCCTACCTCATCACCCTCTTCATCTCCACCTACCCCCGCACCTTCACCATCTCCTACTCAACCTCCACAACCTCTACCAACCCAAGCCTCTGCTCAGGCTAGTGCTACCTCTTCTTCCTCCTCCTTTTCCACCATTGCTTCTACTCCCAATGCCGCTCGACGCATTGTGTCGATACGTCAAAGGTGGGCGTCACGACCCTCCACTTCCTCCGCCTCACCACCACTGTTACCATCCTCACCCCCACTACATCCATCAACCACATCACCCTCTCCACCATCTCCAATACCCCTACCACTATCACCACCGCCCTCACTGCCTCCTCTCCCAGTGACCCCTCTTCCATTACTACCACCATCTCCACCGCTTCTGGCATCTCCTTCGCCATCATTGCCCGAGGCTGAGCAGGTTACCCCTATACCCACATCTCCACCTTCACCTTCACCCCCTCCTATGCCTCTACCTTTTCCTTTAACTCCACCCGAGCCTATCATCGCCACTATCCCTCCACCTTTGCCTTTACCCCCACTTACACCCTCCGCGCCTTCACCCACACCTTCCAAGACTATTACCTCCAATTCTCCACCCCTTTCCACCCCACTGAGCGTGTAATACCCTGGATTCTTATCGGATCTTTCGGATCCTTAGTGGAGAGTTTCGGATCACTTTTGTGGGTTTCGAGTTGAGTTTTACGATCTGCGTGAGTTTTTCTCTCGTACAAGTTACGGAATCCTGTGGTGAGTTTATTTCTCAATTCATCGACTCGAGGATACTACAGTTGCGATGTACTCTTTGAGAGGATCGTTTACCTATTTTTGCGCAATTTTCTAAATTAGTGTATTTTCGGCACAAAAATCAGATTTTTAAAAAATTAGAAAAATTCCTAATTTTCTTTTCTATTTAACCCTCTACACCCTCTCTCCTCCCTCATTCTCACCCTCTCTTTCTCTCTCTCGTTCTCTCTCCCCTCTGGCTCTCTCGACGTGGGGCGCGCACTGTTTCTGAGCTGGCCGAGGCGGGGACGCGATGGAGTGATCGGGACGCGTGATGGGGCGATGGATTGAGCGTGGCGCGACGTGATCCCCCGGTGGATTCAAAGCCGACGCAATTCGTTGGTTTGGCAATTTTTGGCGTGGTTTAGTCGCTTCGACGCACGGAATCTTCGGTGGAGGTAGGGAGACGGAAGCTCTACTTCTCTGTTACGTCCCCTCGCAGTTTCATGCCAAACGATGAGCATACGAGTGGGTTTTGCCTTGTTGGGGTAAACTCATGCCTTTGGGGAGTTTGTCAAGTTCGCCGAAAAACAACGATGGTTTTCAGATCAGCTGGTGTCATTTGAACCCTTGGAATGTCAGCATTCTAGATCCGCTGATTTCGTGGTGATTGGTAGTCATTTGGGGCCGGTAGGAGCCCGAGAACCCATGTGGTTCCATTTGGGTCAATTCGGTAGAATTGCCCGTTTCTAGCTGTTTGTGCGTCGATTTTGCCCCTTCTGGAGTGTGGAAGGTCGGTAGTGTCATTATGGTTGTATCCCCTTCGTCTCAGAGCGAATGGGGCGTGGAAAGGCCAAGATCCAGCGGATCCCATGGTTCTCCTGCCGTAACGCCTACACGGTCATTACAGTGACCGTTTAGGGATTTACGCGGTCGTGTTTTGGACCGTTTCATATATGTCGGTTGGGGGTCTTCGCGGTCGCGCGATAGACCGTCCCATGTGGTTCACGGTCCACTAAAGGACCATCTAAACCCTTTGAACGGCCCTTGGCTGGCCGTTCGGTTTTCCTTCGTCGCTCAGGTCCGTTGAGCGGTCATACGATAGACCGTTCAGCCTGATCACGCGGTTATTTCCTAGACCGCTAAGCATCGTTGACCTTGGTCAATAGTTTTAAGGCGGTTGATGGAGCGGTCCTTCTCTAGACCGTTTCATGCCTTTGGCAGTCCAATGGTAGACCGCTTTCAGTGTTTTGACCGGTTAAGTTGGTTTAGCTGTTCAGGGGTTGACTGGGGTAAGCGGTAATTCCCTAGACCGCTTCTGAGCTCGGAAGGTTCTTCGATAGACCGTGTGCCCCTATGGGTTTCAGATTTATTCCTTTTAATTTTATTCTTAATTGTTTGAGTTTTTGAGCAGAGCGGCCATGTCCTAGACCGCTCAGCCCATGGATCGGCCTTGGTTTAGACCGTGTACCTTTGGCACGGCCTTCTCTTGACCGTTCAGGCCTTGTGCCCTGTGTGAAGATTGCGGCCTCCTGCTGACTGTTTGATTCATCACACGGCCCTGGTATGACCGTTTATTACCTGTGCGTTCCGCATGAATGTAACGGCCCTTTGGCTGACCGTTTGAGTTGTCAAGCGGTCAGACGTCCGATCGTTTACTTCTCAGAGTGCTGTTTTGTCTTGTTTTTCTGATAATTTGACTTCTGATTATCTTTGCTTGACCGTTTATTACCTGTGCATTCCGCATGAATGTAACGGCCCTTTGGCTGACCGTTTGAGCTGTCAAGCGGTCAGACGTCCGATCGTTTACTTCTCAGAGTGCTGTTTTGTCTTGTTTTTCTGATAATTTGACTTCTGATTATCTTTGCTTAACCTTGTGGTTTTCACGTTGTCCCGTGATGCCTCCTGACATCCTATGAGGGCTACAACCATAGTCAGGTAGCCAAGAGTGCCTTTGTATCAAGTAGGTTTTTGTATCACTTCAGAGTCGTTGTCAGGTTCTAGTCAACCCGGTAAGATCTAGAGGTTGACACGTAACCTTGTGTGTGTCTCTACTATTCTGGATAGCTCGAGACATGGTTCTAGATGCCTTGAGGTACTATCTTACCTCGGTTTGCATTTCCAATTGCGTTGAGGGTCTTGGTGCTCCCTCAAGTCTCCGTGTGTCGTTTCCTACGGATGTGTCGTTTCTTCTGGCTTAGGATTAGACCGATTGGTGGCTTGTTCTGCTTTGTGCGACGATCTTGACTCTGAGTCGTGAGACTCAAGGATCGTCGTATTAGCAGGTCTAGTTGTCCTGTACTGAGTCTATTGGCAATTGGTATGCTGCCTTGGTGCTTCATAGTATGTATGGCAGGGCTTGCTTGGCCTGTCTGTACTGCAGCACTCATGTTTCAGAGTCTTTATGTCTAGTGAGCCTCCACTAGTCGTAGCCTGACAACCTCGAGTGTCGGTCCACCTGGGAGTGGTGGTGAGGGCAATTCCCGAGATACGATTTTTAAGCTAGTTTCCGTAGGCCCCTGCTTTACGGTAGCGTCCTGCTGGGGGAGAAAACTAGCTAGAGGCCTGGCTCTAGGCAGGAGTCGGTGTGCGCACATGTGGTCAGGGGCGTTTGGACGAACACCGATGGGTGTGACCTTGACTAGTCACTCGTTACTATAGTTCTTGTTCTGGTTCAGTGAGTATCTCAGTCTCTGTCGTTCTCGACGTCCGTAGCGAGATACCAGTGGCGCAATGTAAGACGTCAGTGGACGCATCTGGCCGTTCTTCTTGTGAGGAGATACTTCCATCACGTGACACGTGACTCTCACATTTCTCATGCATCGTGACCTCTTCGGGTTAGTCTTTTCTTGGCCTTACCCGAGGTCAACGCTGTGTGTTATGCATGACGATCCAGTCGTGAATGCGTTTGCGCTTAGGGAGCGTGCACGATAATCCAGTCGTGTAGGCTTTAGTGTTCTGTGTCTATCTAGGTCTTTTCTAGGCCTTTTGTCTATTTTCGTCGGCCTTAGTTTTGAGGCTGGTGTCTTGTCGACGGATCGGTAACTCCTGACTTTGCAAGATCAGGGTTCGCCCGTCTGTCGTTGTTTGGAGTATCTTAGGGAGCCGAGCTTCTCTCGGTGGCCGTGGTCCTTTCTTTGTGGCTTTGCCTTTCCCTTTTCTTTTAACTGTTTCTACTCCTGTCTTTACTGCTTTCTTTTACATCTTTCTAGTGGTAATTTTCATGCTTTACTACTACTGTTGTTTTAGCTGTTGTTCCGTGTTACTGCGTTGTTTTTCAGTTGGGATCCGCTTGACCCTTACTGAGCCAGTGACACGAGGATCACCCCTACTTTTCAGGTGTGGTCGTCTCTGCTTCCTTTGCGGTTCTTGGTGTGGCATGTTCGCAGTTGCCAGTGGTACCTGCGTCAGTCTTCACCCGACCTCAGTATACGTGCTCTTTCCTATTGGACTGTACTTGTCTTCCCTTTAGATTGGACTCTGGTATAATTGTTAATTTTAACTGTTAATTAAAAAGTAATTTTATTTCTGCTACTTTAGCAAACCTGATTAATGAAATTTAATTGGTTACTATTATATCTGCGACTTCAATGTACTACACGATAATCATTTTATCCCTTCGGAGCTTTACAGCTCTTGGGAGGCTTCACGGGTTCCAAGTGGTATCAGGTCTACTCGGTAGTCCTATCGGGTGTATCCTGTATCCGTAGTCTGGGTCGTCACAGAGCGGGTGTGCGTTATTATTGGTGCCCCGTGGGTCTGGTCCCCAGGGAGATAATGAGTCGAGCTAGGTTTCGATTGTGCATTTCAAGATTCAAGATGTCATTTGCCGCATGCCAATCCGGGTCCTGGCCCCTTGCTATTTTGGGGATAATGAGCCTGCATTTTTAGAAATGGTTGCAAAGAAGAGTTCACTTGCACTAGTGCCAGTTTCTTCGCAAGCGAGGCCGGTGGCAATCTCATTGCTCGCCGGGGAATTCACTATGGATGATGTTATTTCTCCTCGCTCCATTGTTGTTCAGTTCACTAGCCGAGAGGGGTTCTCTACTCGGATTGTGCTAACCCATATGGCTGCCAGGAGCCTGATGGATTCCCTATACAAGAGGCAATTGGCCGTATCTTCTGCACTTTTCAAGGACATTCTGCGCTCGTTATGCAATCTCCCTCGATTTATTGGTGAATCGGCCACGTCAACGCCGTGCATTACTCTCCCTCAGTTTTGTCCTACTCTCCTGGTAAGGGAGTTATGCTTCATGCCCGATTGCCGAATGGAGATGCCGAATCTCATGTTGCTAGTGCCGAGTGACAAGACTCCGTGGTTTTCTGATGTTCATCCTAAGGAGTTACTTGTTCAAGGATGTCTGCCTATGGTTAGCACCGGGTGTCTAGGGGCAGCCACCCCGATAAAACTGCATATTCATGACTGGGTTAGGCCGTCTGCCAGGTGGGCCCGTTATATGAAATGATGTTTTAGGATAAGAAGGCCGAAGGTCCAAGTCCACGCCAGGCGGGTCCGTTACAAGTCAGTTTCTTCCAAGAAGAGGCGATATCGCAAGTACAAAGGCCACATGTTGTGCACTCGAGGGGCCGCTACTTCTTCGCCTTTCTTCCATTCATCATTTCTTCTACTCAGCTCCCACCCTTAGGTGGTGTATTTACCTTCTCCCTATCCAATTTCTGTTGTTTTCTTCTCTCTTTTCGGGTCCGTGAACCCCCATTCTTCTTTCACTCCTCATCCGGAACCTCCGGATTCTCCATTTTCTCATGATTCTAGGCCTCGGCCTATGTCATCCTTTCATCCCACTTTCGGGGCTTCTTCTGATCCTTCTCCTCTGGTATTCTCGGGTTCTACTTCTCATTCTCTTTCCCGACCCTGTCAGGTGACTGTCATTCTTCTTCCCCGACCCTGTCGGGTGACCGTCATTCTTCTTCCCCGACCTTGTCGGGTGTCTATCATTTCCCTTCCCCGACCTTGTCGGGTGTTTGTGCTTCTTCTTCCCCGCCTCTGGCGGGTGATCGCTATTCCTTTTCTCCGACCATGTCGGATGATTCTTATTCTCCTCTTTCTTCTTACTCCTCCTCACCATTTCGGGGTTCTTGCCCTTTTTCATGCTATTTTTGAGGCTTTAGCCCGCCTTGATCTCAATTAATCCCTGTTTATTCTATATCAGGTTCCTTGTTATTAGGGCCTCACTGCCTTAATGAGGGAGTTCTAGCCCTCGTCTCTCTTCCTTTTTATCCCTTCTTTGTCCAGTATGATGTCTGTCACTCCTCTGTGTAAAGGAATCCAATCCTTTGCTCTCCTTTCATCCTTTATCCTGGCAAGCAAGGAATACAAAGCTACTCGCGTTCCTTAAAGCTCGATGATCGAGATCGCTTTAGGATGTCGATTTCCACGCCATGGATTTGCAAAGGTATCTTTATTTTGTGCAAGAAATGTGCTTTCATTTCCATTATTTTTATTGTTTCTACACATGGTTATTATGTTAATTCCTTAACATGATTGAGTGGCTTTAGGAGTCTTTGTTTAATCAGATCTTAACTTTGTGTCAAATAAAAAAGTTAGCTTCTGCAGCATCCTTAGGCTGGTGATAGCTCCACGCTGGGAGTCTAGTTTCTTTCCCCGATTGTTGAGGGTGACCTTTTATACGGGTTTTTTTACACACTTCACGGCACGCCATAGCCGATTCCTCTGAGGCACACCATTGCTGCTTTGGCCATACCATGGGTATGCACAAAGGCCTTTTCTTTTCTCTGCTCGGTCGAGTGCAGGGGCAAGAGATTGGCGGATTGGATGACTGACCTAGGCACTCCGTAATACGAGAGAGGTCTCAAATAGGGACAGTATTGACCTTAAAAAATGAGCTTTCATGTAATATCTAGCCAATAAGGGCTCTCAAAATCAAAATTCAATGAATCAATATGCAAAATTATGAAAATAAAGGCATGGCAAGAGTGGCAGTATAGTTCCCCGCAGGACGTCATGAGCCCGGTCGCATGCGTGCCTGATAAATATGGGTCTAAAAATCAAAGACACAAAGCACCGGCGCAACAGACTATATCTTTGAGAGGTAGATCCCTGGAAGGAAGTCGAGTCATAATATCTCCCATCCTGTATAAAGTTTATCTCTAATTTTTCTTCTATTTCTCCTTCTTAGGCTGGGTTGTATCCCGGGTATAGCCTTAGTAGGGGCACCGTTCTTTAGAGGCAGTTGGTTGTGGCGAGCCACCCTCATATGCATGCCCTGCTTAAGGGAAGCCATTAATGAGAGGGGTAGGAACGACGGTCCTTGGCAAGTAGTTCGAGCCCGTCTTTGAGTGCTACGGATTGCTATTTCAAAAATTCAAAAAAAAAAGAAATATTGCCAAAAATCCAAAAAAAATGAGATATTATCAAAAGTCTAAAAAAAATCAAATATTCTTCAAAAAACCAAAAAAATCAAATATTATTGGAAATTCAAAAAAAATCAAGAAAATTGAAAATTCTAAAAATATTTGTCTTTTTATTCCTTTCTATCTATTTGTTTTGAGGACGAATACGTGATCTGTTCGCTAAGTGTGCAGGTTGCAGGTGTTCAAATTTCCTTGCTCTATCTTTCGCTCTGCCTCATATTCACGACTTCTGATCTGTTCTCTCTTCTTCAATCTACATCTCTCGATCTGTTCTTAAGCTTGTGTCCTTCTCAACTCTCGCTTCACCTCATCATGACTCTATGAGAGAGGGCTCTTTATCTCACGGTTGCGAACCTGGCTGTTCCCCTTCATCAGACCTTGGGCTTGATTGAAGAACATATTTCTCATTTCCCGTGTTGTCCCCCTGTAGTAATCATCCAGGTGTCCTTGTCCCATCTATGGTCATCTCATGTTCCACGTGTTGTCTCGTTCCGCCATGTGTTGCATGTGTCCTTGTCCCATGTGGTTATTTCACATGTGTTATGTCATCTCCCCTGTGGTTGTCTTAAACGTCCTCATCCTACATATTTCTGTTCCACTGCATGTGGCTTCATTCCGCATGGTGTGTTGTTTCACCGTGTGTTGCCATGCCCTACCATTTTCTCCGTTCTCATGACTTATTATTTGTTTATGTGGTATTTTGCATGTGTTGCTCGCTCGTTCATTCTTCGTTATGTTGTGTTGTTTCGTTCATGTGGTCGTTATGTTTTCATTTTGTTCATGTTTGTTTATTCATGTTGTTGGTTATCTTATTTCAAAAATCCATAAAAATAAAAAAATAAAAATCCAAAAGAAATGCCGTTTTGCCCGCACAGGTAAGTCAGATAAGTATTTTGATCCCTATATCTCTCATTGCATTACTATATGGTATTATGCTGTACTATCTCGAGAACCAGTTAGTTATCAACGTGTTTCAGGATCTGATGTTCCCCTATAATAAAAACAATGATGATCCAGGTTCATGTGTTTAGTCATCGGACAGGCCATTAGGTTGGGAAAATTGGGGGACGATGGTTCTATCTTGCATGTCGTGGTTGCGGATAGTATCTTGACCCTGATTTGTCTAGCCTAGTAATATTATTCTCAAGTATTTTCTATTTTGTGGCCTTATTTGTATTCGTTTTAATGATTTCTTTTATTTTAGCCCATCATGCATCATACGCATCTTTTGAGCATTCATGACCCATGGTCTATCTGAAAGTATCTCATTTGTGATGGATGATTGTGCGTTCATGGTTTCGAGTAAGAGGAACTATTCCACTCAGAGTTGGAAGGTTTTCTCTGGTCTGTTCACCAGGTTTGATTGACTAAAGGTCCCTGTCTAGAGTTTTTAGTCTGTTTCTTTACGTTTTACTGCTTGATCTAATCTCCTCATTGGTCCGAGGTATTATGTCCCCCATGAGGTTGATCATGTGTTTTCCTTTTCTTTTAGTTATGGAGAGGGGGATTTCCGCAGCCCACCACAAAGGCAGCCCAACAAGACCTACAAAGTCCAACCAGGCGAGCCCACCCAAGTGATAGCCCACAGGGCCCACTTAGGGAGAAAAGCCCAATAAATAAGACTCGAGGAACCAACTCTCCCCGGCGGCCTTCTAGGCTCGGAGGGCCCGAGACAACGGTCAGGTCCCAAGGAAGGTCCGGCCTAAAGCCCTCTCCCCATCCGATAGAGATAGGCTCCAGCCGATCTATCCGACCCCACCCTCGCCGGGCCATGCCTATCGCTCGGACATGAGCTAGCATCCCCGAGGCTCGGTAAGACCGGTTGATTATCTGCAGGTGCGGCCGTTCAGAGTCCTCCGCCAGCGGGAGAGTCATGGGAGCTGCCGGACTCCAAGGGGATAACATTCCCACGATCAGGCCATGAAAGCCCCCGTTAAAGACGTAACTCCCACCGGGAACCCCTCAGCTTACAGGACTCCTGAAGGTGGCGCACTATTTAAGCAAGGGATACCCTCCGGAAGATGGTAAGATGAACTAAGCATTCACACACCCTAAGCTCCTGAGCACAATTCGCTTCACCCTTTGGTGGAGAGGATTCTCGCGCATCAGCTCTCTCCTCCCCCCATTATTGCTTCCACCATAGCTCTACTGACTTAGCCATCGGAGGGTTTTGCCCCAGGGAGATCCCCTGGGCCCTCTGAGACGTTTCCCTCTCTTGCAGATTCATCTTCTGGTGATCCACAGCCCGCTCAGGACCCCGCGCGAGATCTCTCCTCTTCATCTGGCGCCATCTGTGGGAAACGCACGAAAAGTCAAGATGGTGAGAAGAAGCTCAGGGAGGAGATCCGCCGGTGGGGCAGGTAAGGCTGTGGCGGCGGCGGGAGGCGCCCCCTCTAGGGTCTGGCAGAGCCCCCCCTCCAACGCCAGCATCCCCACCAACAGGCCACCACCCCCCGGCGGAGACAGGGGCACCCCTCGACGGTGGCGCCAACGCCTTCCAGGCCCTCAACGAAAAGATGGACGTCCTCGTGGAGCTCATGAGGGCCCAGGCGGCCAGGGACGCAAGGTCCCGCGCCCCGTTAGGAAGTCCCCCTCGAAGGAGTGCGACTCAGTACACCGCCGGAGGCCGCTTCACCCTTCGCGGCCGACAGCTTCTCCGCAACGACGTCGGAGGACCCTCGCATGCTCCGCCTGCGGAGCAAGAGGCTTCCTCCACGCCGAGGAGAGGGAAGCAGGGATGAGGCCGCCGCTCCCGGGCACTAGTGCCCCGGGAGATCGCCAAGACGCCCCCCCCAGCCCCACGGTGCGACTGCAGCTAGAGCTGTCCCTCCGGCTGCGTGATTTCGAGAGACGGTTCGCAGAGCAAGAGCGCACCCTCCGCGCCCTGCAGAAGACCTCTCTCCCGGAGGACGAGGAGAAATCCCCTTTCTCCGAGTACATCTTGAAGGCAGAGGTCTCTCCCAGAGCCTCCATTCCAACCTTCAAGCTCTACGACGGCCAGGGCGACCCAGCCGACCACTACGATAGCTTCAACGCCCTGGTGACCCTTCATGGAACGCCGGATCCCATCAAATGCCGAGCCTTCGCGGCCACCCTGGTTCAAGGTGCTCAGGCATGGTTCCGGGCCCTCACCTCTGGGTCCATTCAAGACTTCAGGCAATTCGGGCGAATTTTCAAGGAGAGTTTCGCCGGCAGCGCCCCCCCAAGGTCAGTAGCGGGGCTCCTGGCCCTCAAACAGGCGCAAGGGGAGAGGCTCCGGACTTACGTCCACTGATTTAAATCGGAAGCCCTCAGGATCCCCCGCCTAGATGTGGCCTCAGCCACAACCACACTGACCGGGGGCACCCGGGACGAGAATCTCCCCGCGAGCTTGCCCTCCACCCTCCCTCGACCCTTGCCGAGCTAGTGACTCTGGCACTGCGCCACGCCGAGTGCGAAGAAGTACTCAGCGCCTTCCGAGACGCAACCGGCTCGGGTCGGGAGGGGGACAAAAAGTGGACATCCGAGCCAAACCCTGGCTCGGGTAAGAAGCGCGATCGAGAAGGAGAGCGCAAGAGAAAGTACGAGCGGTACACCCCCTTGACCGCGCCAGTCTACGAGATCTATGAAGACATCAAAGACTCGGGACTTCTCCGCCAGCCCGAGCCAATGAGGTCGAAGAACCGCAAGCGGGACAGGCATTGGCTGTTCCATGGCGACCACGGGCACCACACCGGAGATTGCCATCAGCTCCAGGACGAGATCGAGCGCCTCATCCGTCTGGGGCACCTAGCCCGGTTCACGACCGGGCACAAAGAAGACCGAGACGCCGTAGAGGAGATCGACAACGCCCCCCGAGGGGTCCACATCAACGTCATCTCCGGCGGAGCGGCATCGGGCGGCGACACCAACCGAGGAAGGAAACGTCATGCCGAGCGGGCCAGCCAAGCCTTAAAGCCCCCCAGAGGCCCGCTGATGGAGCCCCAGGTCATAGTCTTCTCCGACCAAGACATGGAAGGGCTGTGCACCCTGCATGACGATGCCCTAGTTATCTCGGCCACGATAAATCACTGTAATGTAGACAGGATTTTGGTTGATAATGGGAGCGCCCCCGATGTATTATCTTCTGACTATTTTCTCAAGATGGGGGAAGACCCATCCAAGCTCCACCCGATCCGAACGCCCCTTTGCGGGTTTAATGGCCTGGCCACCTACCCCGAGGGAGCCCTAAGTCTGCCGGTCACTATCGGCACCCCACCCAAAACCGTTACGGTCATAGTGGACTTCATAGTGATTAAAGGTATGATAGCGTACAACGCCATTTTCGGCCGAAAAATTCTCAGCCGAATAAAGGCCGTACCATCTACCTATCACCAAAAAATGAAGTTTCCCACCAAAAACGGGTTGGGGGAAGTCCGAGGTAACCAGGCCACGACTAGAAGGTGCTACAATATCTCGGTGGAAGCCTCAAGGCCGGACGGGAAGGATAAGGGCCTTAGGGGAGTCGAAGGAAGAGCCATGACCACCGAGCCCGGTGGCGAATTATTAACGGTATTCCTGAACGACGACCCGGCCCTAGGAGTAAGGATCGGCGCCGACCTACCGCCAGAGGAACAGCGGCAATACAAGAAGTTTCTTTCTGAGTATGTTCGGGTCTTTACTTGGTCCGATGATCAACTCCCTGGTATACCAGAGGAGACCGTGACGCACAAGCTCAACCTCGACACCACCGTGAGACCCGTACAGCAACGGAGAAGGAAGCATGCGCCCGAGAAACAGGCGATCATCAAGGCGCAGGTCACCAAGGGACAAGAAACTGGTCTTTTCAGACCGGTCCTGTACCCAACGTGGCTAGCCAACGTCGTCCTGGTGCCGAAAACTACAGGCAAGTGGCGAATGTGCGTAGACTTCACCGATCTGAACAAGGCCACCCCCAAGGACTGCTATCCGCTACCGAGCATCGACCAATTGGTTGACTCCACCTCGGGCAACGAGATACTCAGTTTCCTGGATGCCTATTCGGGTTATCATCAGATCCGAATGAGCCCTGAAGATGTCGAGAAGACCGCCTTCATCACCGACTACGGCGTGTACTGCTACACCCGGATGCCCTTCGGATTGAAGAATGCTGGAGCCACATACCAGCGACTGGTCAACCACATGTTCGAGGGACAGTTAGGTCGGAACGTCGAGGCCTACATCGACGACATGCTCGTCAAGACCCCGAGGGCCCAAGACCACTTCACCGACCTCGCCGAGACTTTCGGCACCCTCCTGAAGTACTGCATGAAGCTCAACCCCGCCAAGTGCGCCTTCGGAGTAAGATCCGGGAAGTTCCTGGGTTTCCTGGTCACTCAGCGAGGGATCGAAGCCAACCCCGACAAGGTCCAGGCCATCCTGGACATGCGCCCGCCCACGTGCATCAAAGACGTCCAGCGTCTGACGGGGCGTGTCGCTGCTCTCAGTCGTTTCCTGTCCCGTGCGGCCGAACGGTGCTTGCCCTTCTTCAAACTGATGAGGGGGCCCAAGATAGCATCTGCTACGTTCGCATGGGATGGGGAATGCCAAACAGCGTTCGCCGAGCTCAAAGAGTTCCTGGCTTCGCCCCCGGTGCTTTCGAAGCCCGTCCCGGGCGAGGTCTTGCTGCTCTATCTCTCGGCGACGCCATCAACGGTCAGCTCTGTCCTAGTCAGGAATGACTCGGGAATCGAGAGGCCGGTCTACTACACCAGCAAGGTGCTCAACGAGGCCGAGCGGAGGTACCCCGCAACCGAGAAACTCGTGCTAGCGTTGGTTACCTCCGCAAAGCGCCTCCGACCTTACTTCCAGGAGCATCCCATCACCGTGCTAACCGGCGAGCCACTGAAGAAGATTCTGGCCCACCCCGAAGCCTCGGGGTGACTTGTCAAATGGGCCATCATGCTCGGGGCCTACGACATCTCGTATCGGCCGCGATCAGCTATCAAAGGACAAGCACTCACCGACTTCATCGTCGAGAGCACCGTTCCGGTCGAGGACAGGCCTCCGAGGGCAACCGGGCCAACCTGGGAGCTGTTCGTCGATGGATCATCCAACTCGGTCGGTAGCGGCGCGGGGATCCTCCTAAGGTCCCCCGAAGGAATAGAGTTGCAATACGCCCTAAAGTTCAACTTTCTGGCGTCCAACAATGCTTCCGAGTACGAGGCCCTTATCTCGGGAGCCCGCATGACCCGACGGTTGGGGGCCGAGCGAGTCAGGATCCACACCGACTCCCAGCTAGTTGCAAGCCAGGTCAATGGCGAGTACGAAGCACGAGAGGTACCTATGATCAAATACCTCCAGCTGGTCCGGAGCCTGGCCCAGGAGTTCGAGGTAGTCCGAATAGCTCGGGAGCAAAACTCTCGGGCGGACGCCCTCTCCTGACTGGCTCCTCCCTAGACTCGGAAGGTACACGATCGGTCCTCCTAGAAGAGCTAGAGCACCCGAGCATAGACTCGGAGCTCCTCGCCATTGACTCGGCCACTCCCGGCGACTGGCGCTCCCCCTACCTGTCCTGGCTACGAGACTCCCGGGAGCCCTCCGACCCTCGGGAAGCCCACCGAATGAAATACCAAGCTCGGCGCTTCGTCATCCTCGACAACGCTCTCTACCGAAGATCATTCTCCGAGCCCCTTCTGAAGTGTCTCGGTCCCGACGAAGCAAGCCAAGCTGTTGAAGAGATTCATCAAGGCCTGTGCGGAGCTCATTCAGGAGGTCGGTCGCTGGCCAGAATCCTGCTAAGGCAAGGGTACTGGTGGCCGACCCTGCAGCGCAACTGCATGGCTTACGTACAACATTGCGACCGTTGCCAGCGGTTCAACCATTTGGTCCATCAGCCGGCCACGGAACTTGTCACCCTCACTGAGCCCTACCCTTTCGCTCGGTGGGGGATCGACATCCTTGGGCCATTCCCAACGGCTCAATCCCAGAAGAAGTTCATCATCATCGCCATCGACTACTTCACCAAGTGGATCGAGGCTGAAGCAATAGCAAGGATCACCGAGACAGTCGTCTGGGGCTTCGTATGGAAATCGATCATCTGTCGCTTTGGCATCCCCCGAGTGATAGTGAGCGATAACGGGCAGCAATTCGACTCTCGGTACTTCCAAGACAGATGCGCCGACCTAAATATCAGCAACCACTTCACTTCGGTCGCCCACCCTCAGGCCAACGGGCTGGTTGAAAATGCCAACAAGACCATCTTGAAGGGCATAAAAACCAGACTTGGCAAGGCTAAGGGTAGCTGGCTCGAGGAACTGCCTAGCGTACTATGGTCGCACCGAACGACCCCCAGGGCGGCAACCGGTGAGACCCCTTTTCAGCCGGTATATGGCACCGAAGCCGTCGTTCCGTTAGAGATCGCCAATCCGTCTCTCCGAGTGATCAGCTTTTCGCCCGAGGCAAACGAGCAGAAGTTTCTCGAGAACCTCGACCTGGCAGACAAACTCCGAGAGATCGCGAACGTCCGAGCTACGGAATACCGGAACCGCCTCACTCGGTACTACAACACCAAGGTCCGAGGCAGACAATTCCAACCAGGGGACTTCGTCCTCAGGAAGACCGAAGCCTCTCGACCACTGGAGGCGGCGGGCAAGCTATCCCCCAACTGGGAAGGCCCCTACCGAGTGATCGAGACGCTCGGGAAAGGTGCGTACAAGTTAGCCACAATGGAAGGGGAACCCATTCCCCGGACATGGAACGCAACCACACTACGCAGATTTTATTTCTGAAAACTGTGTCGACAAATCGGGTAAAATAAACCCCCTTTTTTGCATTCATTCAAGATAACTGTTGGTACATCAGAAAGGCAACTGCCAGTACATCACATAGTGAAAAGCAAAAAATCCATCTAGCACCGCGGCAAACGGCCATCGCCCGACCGACCCGGTCTTGACCTTCTCGCATCCAGCCACTGACTCTGCCTCGCGTAGAAACTGGCTCGGACAAGAGATGGTCGACCCAGTTGGCTCGGGTGGACCGTGACAAAGGTGACAGAGGGACAGCAAGGAGAAGGCCACCTTTCACGCGAGGAAGGCTACCTTCCAAGTTGGCAACAACCTGGAAAAAGGAGCGCCGTGAAGATCTCCTCTCTGCCAAACTACCAACTCTTTGGAGGCAAACAGAAAGCAAGCAGCCCCCGAAGAGTGAAAGAAATGAAGAACAAAAGAGAGAGAAAGAGGCTGCGGGCAGGGGTGAGGAAGGGATTGGAGCCGCCTCCTCCCCTCCCACGGAGGGGAATGGCGGCCGGCATCCCTAACTCCCCCATCCGCCCTCCATCTCGGCGTCCGCCCGGAAGCCTCGCCGAAGCCAAGAGGGGGCAAACGGCGTGCCCCCGCACGTCGAAGCCCTCTCCAGATCCGCGCGGCGACAGTCGGACCCGTCTCATGCACGCGCGGCGACCATGGGACCCGACCGATATTCCAAGACAGCTGGAACCGGCCGCTCCCCGTTGTCTGCAACGTCATCTTCTGAAGGGTTCTCCATGCTCCGATCGCGGCGGCGCAACGCAGAGCGAAAACGAGGGAACAAGAGCAGACCGCCGGCGAGAGTCCTAAGTGTTAAGAAGGAAGGAGCACCCTTCGGTCCTTTTTATAGGCCAAGGGAGGCCACGCGCCTTAAATGACTCCCCCCTCGAAAACACGCTATAGGACCTCCCTTGGAAGGTCACCTCCAATTCCTCGGCCCCCGCCCTAGCGGGATTCGCGAAGCGCCTCGACTTTCAAAGCATGGTGGAATGAAAGGACGCCCCACCAGAAGTCTCCCGAATCGGCATGCGAGAACGGTGCAGAAAATATCGGCACCTTCCAACTGCCCCCGATATGCCAGCCAAATCACGGCAAAGATAGCAATCAAACGAAGTAAGCCCTTTATTACCTCCCATAAAGAAATTCTCTTACAAAAGGAAAAACAGACAAAAAGGGGAAGGGGCAAAATAAAGCATAATACATCAGGCCTCGGGCCCACTTTGAAGCTCGGGAACAGCAGTAGGGGATGCGTCACCCCCGGTGCCTTCGGTGACGGCCGTCCCGGACACTGACCTCGCCTGTGCGAGAACTGTCACGATCGTGAGCCCTCCTGGAGCCTCCGGAGTTGGTGACCCCGCTGGAGGTGACTCCTCCGGTTCTTCCCCGGCCGAGGATGAGGAGCTGGAAACTGACTCATCCGAGTCATAACTCTGGCCGTAAGGAAAATCACCCCCGGCAAGGTGCTCGTTGGCATAACTCATCGCCCGGCGATAGCCCTGCCTGAATCCCTTTCGGGCACCCCGGCGGAGCGCTACCTCATAGTAGGGTAGGGCAGCTTCAATCAGGTCGGCCGAGTAAGCTTCCGAGCCTTTGTAGCGCTCGATTGCCTCCGCCTCGACCTGCCCGTCCCAAGCTCGCTCCGCCTCGGCCGCACGCTCTTCCGTCCTCGCCAGACGCCCCTCTAGCTCGGTCATCCCTCGCTCGGCTTCGATCGCCCGACCCTCCGCCAGGGCTCGGTCCGCCTCGGCCTCAGCGCGAAGGCGCTCCGCGTCCTCCACCCAATCCTGCAGCTCGCCGCGCTCAAGCTCCCAGAGGCCGTCCAGCTCAATGTGACGTTGATGCTCATCTTCTAGACGTTTGCTCTTCCTCTCGAGCGATTCTCGGGCCCTTGCTAACTGCTCGGCCAGCGCCTCGGCTTCCCGACGGCTCGACCGCGCCAACTCCCTGAATGCGAGGAACTCCCACCGGAGCCCCTCATGCTCCCCCTCGAGCCGGGCTAGTTTCCCCTCGCATCCACCAAGGGTCCAGGTGAGCTTCGACCGCTCCGCCTCCGTCCGGGCGTGTGCCTCTGCCATCAAGGCCGCTGTCCGAGCTATGACCAGGCCGCCCTCCATCAGGATATCAAGGACCCCGGCGGGAGTGCTGCGCCTTTCTCCCCCCCTCGTCCTCTCAGCGATCGACTAGCAGAGCCGGTACAAGTCACCCGAGATATCGAGCCTGACCAGAGGTTCCGGCAAAGGGGACTGCTCCACCCTGGGCACCCCGCCAGAAGACCCTGTTTGGGCAGCAAAGCTGAACGCCCCGCTCGCCACGGTCGGTTTGGGTTGCAACGCCTCCCCGGGCGAACCCCCAGCCTCGACCGGCGCCGCGGGGTCCATCGCACCAGAAGCTGCCGGCACTTGGGGTTGCGACGCCCTCGCGGGTGAACGCCCATCCGCGCCGACCAATCCCTCGGTCCCAGCGCCGGCCACACCGGCATCGGCCCCCTCTGCCCCCACAGAAGGGAGAGCCGACCCATCACCTCCCTCTGCGGGGCCCCTGGTCTCCTCGGCCCCCTCTCGCCCGGCGGATGGGAGAGTCAGCCCGGAGGGGTCGGCCCCATCCTGCCCCCGAGGGGGGAGCGCCGCCGAGCCAGAATCACCCCCGACGGTGGTAGGAAGGCCGGCTTTCTTGGCCCTTTTCCTGGCCTTCACGGCCTCCCGCAACTTCCCCGCCAGGGGATCCTTGCGCTTCAGGCCGGTCGATCGAGAAGTCCCCTCGGGGGCCGCCCCCTTGCCCTTATCTCGGGCATGGACGCGACCCGCCGAGACATCGGGCTCATCGGCTGCCGAGTCATCTCCCAGATCGATGACCTCGGCCGCCTCCTCCAGAGGCTCCCGCCTCACGTCTGCAACAAGAAGAAGCCCCAGTCAGGAGAAGGAAAAGAGCTACAACCCGCGAAAAAGAGCCTCAAGAGCCGTACCTGTCGACGTCAACCGCGAGAGAAGACATCGTTCGATGTTCTCCGACGTCACTAGCTCCTCGGTCGATTGGCGGTTTCCCAGCAGACGGGCAGCCTGCTGCTCCACGTGGGGAGGGAACTCCTCCTAGCGAGGGGGCAGATTCGGGTGAAAGTTGGGCGAGGTCCGTCATCTCCAGATCTCGTCCGTCGCCACCGCCTTCACCCAGAAGAATTGGGTCTTCCACCCCTTGTGCGAGGAGTCCTTCGCCGCGAGCGAGATGCAACACCTATTCCTCCGCGCCTGGATGAAGTAGAAGCCCTTCCCCGCCGACTGGTGCGCCTTCAACTCAAAAAAGAAGTGGAAGAGGTCCAAAGAAGAAAAAATGTCGTGCTGACGACAAAGAATCCCGAAGGCCGAAAGAAGAAGATAGGAGTTGGCCACCAACTGAATAGGCGCCAACCGGAAAAAATTAAGAAGCTGCAGCACATAAGGATCGAAAGGAAGCCGAAATCCACCCTTCCAAGCCAGAAGGAAGGTGCAAATGAGCTCGCCACGATCATCCAGACTCGTCTCGTACGGAGTGGCGGCGATAAAGCTGTATCTGAGAGGCAGGCGGAAACGATGCTCCAGCCTCTGCACCTCCGCTTCCCCCAACTCACTACAGTTGGGGACGGGTTCCCGCCTCACCGGCGCAAGCTCCGGACTCTGATCCGCCATCCAGTCGGGAAGAGATCTCTCGTACGAGCTCGAAGACTCCGGGGGAGAAGGAAGTTGCCGGACCGCCTCTGCGGTTATCCTCGCCAACTCCTCAAACGCTGCCGCAAGGCTCCGTGTCTCCGCTGTGCTCTCACGGCGCATCAAGAAGCAAGGAAAGCCTAAAACCCTGGAAGCCTAGAACGATGAACAGCGCCCCCTATAAACCCCTGAGGGTGGCGGCACGCCGTTCCGTGTTCCGAGAAAAAGGGGGGCCCCTTCATTTCAAATCCGTCAGGATCATCATTACGGGCCTCGGCGACCGCTATAAGCGGCTCCATAACGCCAACGGAATTCCACCCACCTGAGCCACGCCGGTCCGAAGCCTCAAAAAACTACTCATCCGAGCCTCCTTGGCTCGGGAGTAGGAGGGGGACAAGTGGAGAGGGGGATTTCCGCAGCCCACCACAAAGGTAGCCCAACAAGACCTACAAGGTCCAACAAGGCGAGCCCACCCAAGTGATAGCCCACAGGGTCCACTTAGGGAGAAAAGCCCAATAAATAAGACTCGAGGAACCAACTCTCCCCGGCGGCCTTCTAGGCTCGGAGGGCCCGAGACAACGGTCAGGTCCCAAGGAAGGTCCGGCCTAAAGCCCTCTCCCCATCCGAGAGAGATAGGCTCCAGCCGATCTATCCGACCCCACCCTCTCCGGGCCATGCCTATCGCTCGGACATGAGCTAGCATCCCCGAGGCTCGGTAAGACCAGTTGATTATCTGCAGGTGCGGCCGTTCAGAGTCCTCCGCCAGCGGGAGAGTCATGGGAGCTGCCGGACTCCAAGGGGATAACGTTCCCACGATCAGGCCATGAAAGCCCCCGTTAAAGACGTAACTCCCGCCGGGAACCCCTCAGCTTACAGGACTCCTGAAGGCGGCGCACTATTTAAGCAAGGGATACCCTCCGGAAGATGGTAAGATGAACTAAGCATTCACACACCCTAAGCTCCTGAGCACAATTCGCTTCACCCTTTGGTGGAGAGGATTCTCGCGCATCAGCTCTCTCCTCCCCCCATTATTGCTTCCACCATAGCTCTACTGACTTAGCCATCGGAGGGTTTTACCCCAGGGAGATCCCCTGGGCCCTCTGATACGTTTCCCTCTCTTGCAGATTCATCTTCTGGTGATCCACAGCCCGCTCAGGACCCCGCGCGAGATCTCGCCTCTTCAAGTTACTTTCTCCAGACTGGTGTCATTTTGGTCCGATTTTTCCTTGTGTTTGGTTCAGAGTTTTTCGAAAGATTCCTATTGCTCGTTGGCAAGGAAATAGGTGTCTTTTACTTTAACGCCCGCTTTTCAGTCCACTCCACTTCATTTCCGCTTCATCTCGATGTTCCATTTCGCTTTCGCTTCACCTCCGCTCGCTCCCTTATAAAGAGGACGTTAAGGAGGGGCATATGTTGAAACCCGTTTTTTGCCTATGAGTTAGGTCATTCCTTTTACTATCATTTGTTGATGCCTCGAGTTATCCATTACTCATTGGGCTATTTCCAGGCACGTCTTTGGGCTTATTTTATGAGTGTCTCCCTCCCTGGCTAGGTCTACTCTCGAATTCAGGCTTAATGGGCCCTGATTTCGCTTGATTTTGGGATAAATGGGCCCATTTATCTTATTTCATTAATTTCAAATGTCCAGGATATACGCGGTCTCGCGACTGGCCGTTCAGTTATGGGGCAGTCTGATTGGAACCGTTTTGGATATTTATTTGATTTTCTGAATTTTCACCGATAAGCCTTTGCACGGTCCAAGTTCAGCCGTTTATTGCCATTGAATGGCGTATCTTTAGACCGTCCAGTTCCTAGAGTCCTAAACCGGTGAATTTTCTAGATAAATATCTATTTATCCTATTTTTTTGGATTTATCACTGATACGCTTTACACGGCCTGCATTAGACCGTTCCATTCATTGGGTGCTCTATCATTAGACCGTTTTATCCTAAAGAGTCCAGCGCCGTGATAGCCGGTCAGTTCGGTGGATAATTGGGTGATTTGTTGATTTATTTTATTTACCACCAATAGAATTAAGCGGTCTTCCAATGGACCATGTACAATATTGGGCAGTCTATCGAAGAACCACGTACCTAGCCGAGATCTGTGGAATATGTGGGTTTTGTCTCTCCATTCATGGTTAAACCTCCACCTTCCTCCGCCATTTTCTCTGTGGTTTCTCCACACAAAGGGTGCCGTTTGATTTCGGTGGAAGATAGAAGTAATATCTACAATTTATCTTTTATTATCTCGCCTTAATTCCCATTGGAAAACCCTAATTCGGGGCTGGACTTTCAGGGGTCTATAAATAGAACCCCTAGTCCAAGTTTGAAAAGGGGGGGATCCAACGTCGACATCGAAGCTCTGCCAAATTCTTGAGCGAGCTGTAGCCAGGGAGTGAGGCTTTCTACAACTTTCTAAGCCTCCGGTTCAAGGGAGTAGTTTTTCGTTTCGTGTTTGGTCTAGCCATTTAGTCGTCTTTTCATCCATTGCATGATCATTTTCTCCATCTTCTCCCCACGTTTTTGCACTTGTCATCATCATTTTCACACCCTCCTATTCTTTTCACGCCCTATAGGGGTTTAAAAACCACCCTAGGTATCACCCATTCCATGCTATTATGTTGATTTTCCATTCTTTTCTATAGTTACTATACATTCCAGGGCGAAATTGGGTGTTACTTTCTTATCCTCTACATTATTTTGCAGGTCAGCATCAGCACAGCATGAGGCCCATCCCCTCTGGCCGGCCGAAAGGGGTGGAGGATCAAGTCCTACAACTTGGAGTCTGGCGATTTTGAACGGTCTTCTTCCGTTCGTCTGCAGATCAGAGCAGTCCTCCACGAACCATCCAGATCCGGCGAGCGGCCGTCTGGGAACTGTTCTGGAGCCAGTCCAGCCTTCGTCCCGCTTCTCTCTCCAGTGCTGTGAACGGCATATCGAGCGGCCGTGCCATCCATTGGGCGGTTCTCCTTGGACCGTGTACTACTGACAACGCTGCACTTCAGGCAAGTGTCTTCTCCCTTTCTAAGGTACGTAGTACTCTTTGGTACTCCGTGTCTTGGTGGCAATCACGATCACACACACACACCTCTCCACACCTTTCTTTCCTTAATTTTTCTTGTCTTTATATCTTGACTTAGAAAGGTAAGAAGAAGAAAGAAAGAGGGGGGGGGGACATGTCAACAGTAAGTACTGTCAAATAATCAGTAAACACATACTCATTACCTCTCAAATGGATACATCCATCGAAATTGTACCGGTCCTCCAACTTTGGCCTCGTATGGCAAATGGATAATCAGGTCCTCCATGGAATCGATGAACGCAGGGGGAAATATCTTCTCCAACTTGCATACCGTCGTGACCACATTATGTTTCATAGTTTGCACATCCCCAAGTTTGAGTTCTGATACACATAGAATTCTGAAAAACTGACTCAACTCAGTCAATACTCCCCATATAGGCTTTGGCAATATGTCACGGAATGCAATGGGCAGAAGTCTCTCCATGAACACATGGCAGTCATGAATTTTCAATCCATATATTTTTCCCTCATTGACATTCACACAACGGGCTATGTTAGACACATATCCATCAGGGAATCTTAATTGCTTCAGCCACTGGCACAGTTCATTGATCTATGTGTCTTTCAACAGGTAAGCTGCTTTAGGTTGCATAATTTTGTCCCGTACCGGCCGTAATTCCAACTCTGGTCGTTTGCAAAGTATCTTCAAGTCCACTCGCGCCTTGGCATTGTCCTTTGTTTTGGCTTTCACGTTCATGATGATGTTGAACACATTATCAAAGACATTCTTCTCAACATGTATGGCGTCCAGGTTGTGTCGTATCAAAAGGGATGACCAGTAAGGCAATTCCTAGAAGATACTTTTCTTCACCCAATTGTGTTCCTCTCCAAATCCATGAAGATGTCGTGTACTACCCGACAATTGCACTATATCTGGTAAGTTTTACACCTCTAATGTCATTTGTCGACCAGACACCCATTCCAAGTCTGCTTCATCGATTTCAACTATGTTCTTAATGAATGAGTCCTTTTGCCTTCGGAAAGGATGGTCATTTGGTAGAAACTGTCGATGACAATCGAACCAGCATGATTTCTTACCATATTTCAGGACAAAGGATTTGGTATCAGCCACACAGTAAGGACATGCCAACCTCCCGTGTGTGCTCCAGCCAGATAGCATTCCATATGCAGGGAAGTCACTTATTGTCCACATCAATGCAGCCTTCATAGTGAAATTTTATTTTATGTACGCATCATAAGTAACAACTCCATCATTCCATAATCTTTTCAACTCATCAATCAGTGGCCTGAGATATATGTCCAAATTTTTTCCTGGATTTTTTGGACCTGGAATCACCAAAGTTAAGAAAAGGTTCTCTCGCTTCATGCACATGCCTGGCGGAAGGTTGTACGGCGTCATGAACACTGGCCAACATGAGTAAGACGCCACTGAACCTCCAAATGGGTTGAAGCCGTCTGTGCATAAACCTAACCTAACATTGCATGGATCGTGAGCAAAAGCAGTATACGTATGATTGAAATGAGCCCAGGCTTCACCGTTGGCGGGATGCTTGATTATATCATCTACACGACCTATTCTCTCAGTGTGCCATATCATATGCCGAGTTGTCTTTGATGACATATACATCCGCTGCAATCTGGGCGTGAGAGGGAAGTATCGCAGTGACTTGTAAGGCACATCCTTCTGCTTTGAATTGTCCCCTCTCTTAGGTTTAAATCTATCATGCTGACAAATATCATATGATCTTTTATCTACATTATCTTCATAATATAGCATACAGTGATTAGGGCATGCATCTATTTTTTGGTATTCAAGCCCTAACTCATTGACCATCTTCTTTGCATGGTAAATATTTTTAGGCAGCTTCTTATCTCGAGGCAGCATACTCATGATAACGAGGAGCATATGGTCAAAACAACTCTCACTAAGGTGAAATTCGAATTTCAAATTCAACAACTGTGAGACAGTAGACAACCGAGTGTGATTTTCACAACCATCCCACAGCGGCTCATCAGCATCCCTAAGTAACTGATAAAATCTTTTAGATGACTTGTTTGGTGGTTCTTCGTTGTAGACGTGTTCCCTTTGTACATTAAAGTTAGGGCCAACAGCATCGAGTACCATGTCTGCATAGGTACTTGTGCTTGCAACATTACCGGGCTCATACGACTAGAACTCCTCACCATGACACACCCAATTCATATAACCTTTCGTGAACCCTTTCCTGTATAAATGAGCTTGCACATCCCACAACGAATGAAATCTCTTATTTTTACAAGGTAAACAAGGACATCGAATGTTACCACACTGGTCCACTACTGTTGGATGCCCCAATACAAACTGAATAAAACTATCAACTCCATCCTTAAACTTCTCTGACACCACTCTGTCAAGTATTATGCGATTCATCCATGAACGATCAATTCTAACCATATTTACCTAACATATTAAAAAAACCATATCAATATGTCTTATCACTACATCTAAGAAAATATCATGTACATCTCCACTAAATATTGACTATTTTCCACACTTGTACATCCTGTTTGGTCATATATACATCCATATCCACATCCACTTTCACTTCCATATTCATACACCGTGGTTGACATCGACATCATCTTCTGAAAAAAAATCATTAACATACTCACATTCACATACACATTTTCTTACATATCGGCATCCACACCTATCTACCAATTTAATTCACATCCAAGCATACTAATGACATATATCATAACAATAGTCTTAAAGGGGCAAAAATGAAAAAAGGGTCATATCCACATTTACGCACACACATTTATACCCACATCCCTCTTCCCACCCTCCCAATACTATTGTGGCTTGGAATTTCATCTGATGTTGTAAGAGTACAGCATGTGATAAGGAGAAAAGGTTCGTCGTGTAGATCGGGCGTGAATATTAAAATTCTCAAAGTAGTAGTTGGTTTACTTAAAAGTAATCTCTATGCAACTCTTAAGTACATATTGACCATTTGGGGATAATATGTACTCAAGAAGGGGGGCCAACGGGAGAGCGAGAGAGGGGAATACCTGCGGTGGGGGGGTGTCCGCCAGAAAGAATTTGACTGCCGCCGCTGCCGGAGCTCACCTCCGGCCGCCCTCGCCACTCTGCCACCCTCGGGTAAGAGATTGAGAGGCGAGTGTGATCATGAGAGAGGAAAGGGATGTAGTTGTTGAAGGAGGAGGAAGGGGGAAGGACTAAGGAGGTCAGGAGAGGGGTCGTTTGCATGTTCTTGTCTCTTTTTATTTGGCGTCATATTTTCATTTGGCGCCATGTTTTCATTCATTCATTCGCGATTTTTTGCCATTCATTTATTTCTTCCTATAAAATGATAAAATCTCCCTCAGTAAAAAATATCATTAGATCTACAAAAATTATTATTTAATATTTTGATATCTGTAATTTAGATATTTTCATCTTTTTTTCATGGCCGATAAGTCGATTCCTATAAAAAGAAGAGAGAGCGTGTTGAAAAGCCTAGCTATCTTGAAAGCAGGGTTTGTAGTCTCGACTGACCCGCCCGTCCCGATCACGGCCCGGGATGGGTCGGGTCAGTGCATATTCGCTCTGTGTCGATCCATATCGTAAAATTTTATAATAAAAAAAAGACTCTTTATATATATAATACATATAAAATAATACAACAAAGTAAAAAATTACTCTTTATATATATAATGTATATAAATAAAATATTAAAATAACGAAGCGTCAGCCTCACGACCCACAACCCGGGCGTCCCGCCCCCACTTGGGTGGGGTCGGGGCGTGGGCGGGTCAAGACATCCCGGAGTGGGACGTCAAACCCTGCTTGACCGATAAGTCGATTCCTATAAAGGGAAGAGACTGCGTGTTGAAAAGCCTAGCTTCCTTGAAAGGCCCACATCGGGGAGTGAAAAGGTACTCAGAGGCGTATCAGTCACATGTTGACTGTTTCCTTATTATTCTATGCCCCCGTCAAACTCATGTGTTTTGAATTTACCATTACGAAAATTATTCATTTTCGGGAGCTAGGGCTCCTCACGGGGAATGCCACGTGGAAGCACTCAGGTGCCATAATCAAATATCATTGTATCTTTTATCGGTTTTACTCACGATAGGGCGTGCCAATCACTTTTGTGCGACAATGTGTTCATGTTCGAAGACTGGAATGGTCTAGACTAACCAAAGGTGCGCTCCTTCTGTTCACTAAGCAGACGATGGTGGGCATCGGGTCGGGACTGGCGACCCGCCGTGCCATAAAATTCGATCACGGCGATAAGAGGGGAAAACGTTTGATTAATCGCCAAGCAATGGGCCTGAATGGCTGATAAGTCTATTCCTATAAAAGGAAGAGACAGCGTGTTGAAAAGCCTAGCTACCTTGAAAGGCCCACATCGGGGTGCGAAAAGGTACTCAGAGGCGTATCGGTCACATGTTGACCATTTCCTTATTACTCCGCACCCCCGTCAAACTCATGTGTTTTGAATTTACTGTCACAAAAATTTTTCATTTTCAGGAGCATGGGCTCCTCGCGGGGAATGCCATGTGGAAGCACTCAGGTGCCATAATCAAATATCATTGTATCTTTTATCGGTTTTACTCACGATAGGGTGTGCCAATCAATTGTGTGTGACAATGTGTTCAGGTTCCAAGACTGGAACGGTCTGGACTAACCGAAGGTGCACTCCTTCTGATCACTAAGCAGACGATGGTGGGCATCTAGTAGGGACTAGCGACCCTCCGTGCCATACATTGAAGATCACGGCGATAAGAGGCAAAAACGTTTGATTAATCGCCAAGCAATGCGCCTACATGGCCGATAAGTCAATTCCTATAAAAGGAAGAGACAGCGTGTTGAAAAGCCTAGCTATCTTGAAAGGCCCACATCGGGGTGCGAAAAGGTACTCAGAGGCGTATAGGTCACATGTTGACCATTTCCTTATTGCACCGTGCCCCCGTAAACTCATGTGTTTTGAATTTACCATCACGAAAATTATTCATTTTCGGGAGCTAGGGCTCCTCGCGGGGAATGCCACGTGGAAGCACTCAGGTGCCATAATCAACTTCGGCATTGAGTCACGTGCACATCATTCGGGGCAAGTGTGGCCGTCCCTGCCGAATCGGTCGTCCCGGCCACGGCTCGAGACTGGATTGGACATTGCGTACCGATACGGAAAACTATAATATATATATATATATATATATATATATATATATATATATATATATATATATATATATATATATATATAATGGAATAAACAAAAACATGTTGTATCATTTCGTTTATTGTTCTGCCGTTTGAATGGGTTTCTCCAGGTTCGAATCTTAGCTTCATCTTAAGGTTTCCTTAAGTTTTTTTAATATAACTTATTTAAAACTGTAAATAAAAACATGGCAGAACGTTGTTTCGAACCCGGCACCTAACGATTAACGGCGATACACTATCGTCCAGTTATTTGTTACTCCAGTTGAGCATTTGTCACCCACACTCACCTAATTGTCACCACTAAAGTCCACAAGATGTTGCCCTTACTCTTACACTACCTTGAAAGCCGCGCGTCAGCCTTGTCTCTATTGTGCCCTATTTGTCACCGTTAGCAGGGTATTTTCACCCTCGTTAATGCATTTGTCACATGTGTAGACACATTTGTCGCCCTTAAGCTCCAAACTACCACGTGGAAAATGGGACACATCGGCCACACGTGGGTGTTGTTCTCGTATTGCCGCCGATCCAACGCCGCAGGCCACATCAACTGAAATGATGACGCCGAACTAGATCCTCAAAATTAAAAATCTCCAATTACTTATTTACCCTTCCCGCCATGTCTTGGCTCTTACGTAACCTACCAGAAGCCGGTTCGTCTCTTCAACGGGCTCAGCGTCTCGTCTTTCTCGCGGTGCCATTTGCGACCTCTCCATCACTTGCTATTTGAGCACTCATGAATTGCGAGCTCTCTTTCATCACTGACAGACATGGAGCCGAAGGAGACACCCATACAACGCTCCATCCGCCGTAAACTGGATGTCCCACCTGCATCTCAGGAAATTGTACCGGTTCCTACGGCGGAAGAAGAAACGTTTCACATACCTAGGATTTCTAAGGCCTCCACTTCAGGACAACAAGTTAAATGTAGTGTGGTTCCTTATCTCCCTTACATAGCTATTTGCCCCCCTTATCGACCTAGTTATTTGTCACGCTTATATCTACCTATCGATGTCAGATTTTGACCTACATGTCTCCAAATTTCATACGTTTGTCACCCTTAAGCACCTATTTGCCACACCTAAACTCCCTTGTCTATACATTTGTCACCCTTGTCTTACTGTTAATATTTTTTGTATTTCTTGATCAGTCATTTAACTGAATTTCTTGTTTACACATTTTTTTGAATCTAGTGAACACAAGGGTAATCTCCGCCTGGTGTTCTATAGAAATTTACATGAAGGACATGGATCAGATGGCATTTTGGGAATGCCACAAGTCATTGATGAGGACCACACCCTTTGGTCCATATGTTGGCAATGCTTCTCCCGTCACCTTCACCATGACACTATTGGAGGAGAATATTTGCGCCCATAGTGGAGGAAATTACTTCCGTATGGGTAGTAAGGAGGTCACATTCAGTATGGAAGATGTGGGCATAATTTTAGGATTACCTTGCTCCGGTCAGCCGGTTCAACATTATGGATCCGCAAAACAGAAGTCGAAGTTGCAGCATCGATTTGGATTTGTAGCAACATTTGACAGGAAGAAAGTGTGCTCTCTCATCCAGCAAATTGTTGGGTCCGATGAAGAGCAGGATGTGGCCGACACTGTTCGGCTGTGGATTGTACTCTTACTGTCCACTTTCCTTTGCCCACGGTCGACGCATTCTTGTCCATAACAGATGTTGTCATGCTTAGATGACATTGGTAGAGTTTCAAATTATAACTGGGCAGCCGCCGTGTAACAGGTAACGATGCACAAGTTTGAGCAATTATTGTTGGCGGTTCATAAACGACAGTCAGGTATAATTGACCGTGCTAAGAGAAGAGCCAGTTTAGCATCCCAGGCCCATACATTTATATTTGGTTGTTCTGCCGCACTTGCTGTAAGTTTTTTTATTTTTGGTGTGTAATAATTAATGTGTCAATCATTAATTCTATTGCATTGTAAAATAACTTGATATATTTCATATTACAAGTCTGGTTTTTTGAGCACACGCAGGTGCAGTAGCCACTAAGGCAGGTGGCATTCCCCAACTATTTCGGTGGGGGCCATTGCTAGATTGGAAATTAAAATTCTCCATTGGATCCCTGCGAGGCCAACATGTATTATGAGTGCTAAAAACTTCGTCTTTGTGGCTCAACATTAATGAATAATCGAAGTGATGTGGTTTGAAATGTAGGTGATCGAAGGGCTCCTTGTTGAGCCAAGTGAAAGGGACACGGGGTATGGTGGTCAGATGATGACCTGACCCAGTGCTCAAGAGGCTCTTTCATCAGCTCCTTGCATGCCTGTGCTACAGGATATTGCCGCTACATTGAAGATCCAGCAGCGGCTACTTGAGGAAATGAGGCCCTTTTTTCTGGCTAGGGTGCAAGAGGCTCACATTACCGCTGATGCAGCACCTCCTAGACCCGTCGAACATGTGACGGTTGATGTCATGCCACCTCCGACAGCCCCTATCAAGGAAGTGCAAGGGGCTGAAAATGTTGAGCAAAGTATATGTCAAACCTCTGAAATGGACATTGCCGCAGATGTCCCACCTCCAAGGCCCCCTCAACAATGTACGGATGATACCGTGCCATCTAAGGAAGCCCCTGAAGAGGATGTGCAATGCGATATCCAAGCTCAGATGGAGGCGACCAATGGGCATGGTGACCGCCGTGAAGGTGTCTTTTCTCAGTCCCTTCATCAACGGGATGAGAAGCTCGTGTGGAAAAGGCGGGCACCTATAAAGAAAACTGTAGGACGGGGTGAGAAGAAGGTGAGTCCGCGTTGTTCCTACTTCTTACAGTATAGAATCTAAGATTGGTATATTGGCATAAATGTAGAAGGGAGATGAAGCCGACCCTTACAGAAGATCATACAGAGTATTCATTGGATCTGCAAAGGCCTACTGAAGCCGACAGATAACATGATTGTGAATGAATTCATTGATGCTTGTGCCTCTGGGGATATTGAGTAAGTTGTCCTCTTATAGTTTCTGTAATTATCCTGATCCGCCTTACTCTGACTACCATGAAAATTTTTATCCAATATAGTGGCCCCATATTTCGATTACAGAACGGGATTAATTTGAACCGTCGTCATGTCATTGATCTATTATACAGCTAGATGATAGATGATGCGATAATTTTTTTAGAAAATTGTGAAATTTTTTGTCACTCGCCCTACCCGAACTTGTGTTTCTACTGCTAATAGAATCGTGATTGTTAAGTTGCATGTGATCGACGCCATGATGTACCTCCTCCACTCATGATTCAATGATTCTGACACCTTTCATCAGTGGGTTTGTTTTCCCACCACTTTAGTGAATCACACAAACGGCAGACATCGGCCAACTCCGAAAAATCCAACGAATTGTTGGAGTGCGCCTACGAGAATGTTGAATTATCATAACTGTAGAGGAACAAATATTTATTCTTCGTGTTACACTCTGGAGATCACTGGTATCTACTTGCTGTTGGCACGGAGAATCGCCGCTTTGTCTCATACAATTCCATGAGAGGCATGGCAATCCATGATGCCACTACAAGAAATTGGGTACTTTTTCTTATCCATATACCCGAAATCATAAGTATTTATATTATCTTTTAATTATTCCATAATAATTTATAACCTTTCATTTGCAGGCTGCAATTGTACGGGGGTCTCTGAAGCTCTATGGGACATTCGAGGGAGTTGAGAAATGGGATCTTGTTTTTGACAATGAATGTCCCCAACAGGCAGCTGGAAGCCTCAACTATGGCATTTATGTACTGAAATATGTTCAAGAATTGTCAAGGAAGGGGGAGACATAATGGACATTTAATGAGGGTGATTGCAATATGTTTAGAGCCCGGTAAGGGGCCGACCTCATTACCTTTGGAAATACAACGTCTTAAATATTTCACATCTCAAACCTCAGAATGTGGCATACCTGTCTTCATTGATATATTTTTTGTCATACATTTTGATCTTCAAAGTTTTATATGTTTTAATGCTATTAATGTGTGTGCTTGACAATGTTAATTCATGAATATCAATGAGTTTTCTGAAGATAGATTCAAGTTTGGTTAAGGAACTAGGCTGAAGTGTGAAAAGATGAAGGCTTTACTTGCACAAGTGTCGACTAGAGTCGACCGTGGAGCTGACTCCAGTTCAGACTGCTGAAGAGAAATACCCAAGTCACCCGCTGGATGAAAAGGGCTTTAGCTACGCTTTAAGGGTGACAAATAGGTGGCCAATGGTGAAAAATAGGCCTTACTAGTGTAAAAGAGGCGACAAAGGGTGAATAATAGATGATCATGCTGAAATATAGAAATATCATTATCCCATGAGAGAGAATATACCTCTGACACGGTAGTCTCGGATCGCGTGCAAAGCATGTGCCCCTGGCTTTCGAGTTGAGCGTGTGCCAGACACACCGAGCCTATGATTCATCCTTTTAGCCCATTTGTCAGCCTTACTGGCTAATTTACATGCTTATCGTCCATTTGTCAGTCATACGGGCTATTTGTCACTCGTACTGCATATTTATCACTCTTATCTTACCACATGACCAGCCGTTGCCTTCTTCTCTCCATTAGCTGCTTGTCTTTGACCTGGATCACTGTAGTTGACTAATCTATAAATTAACTTTTGACTTTGAATGGGACCTCATGACTATAGTCAAGAAAAAGTTGAGCTTTTTGGAGTCCTCTTTGACTGGCGTTGACCTTAACGAGTCGACATTGACTGTCTTGGCATTGACCAAGTCCCTTCGTTCTTCGATCTTCTGATTGCTCTATAAACTCTTGATACATTGTTCACATTTTTGTCCTCCTGTGAACTTGACACCTCCTTTCAGCTCCTTCTGCTTTTCATTGGTTACTTCAAAAGATCTATTTTTCACTTTTACCATTGTATTTGTCTACTCTACAGATCTAGTTGTCGCCACTGATAGGTATTTTCACCCTTATCCAGTGTATTTGCCAACACCCTCTCTTGTCTAATCACCTCTGCAATATGCTCCGATCGAGCGATAATCGTTCGGCTAGGGTTCCCGACGTTCCCCTTTTTTCTGCTCCCGAGGGGCTGCGTTACCACCTCCATTGCAGTGATGTGTTAAATTGACACATCAATCCCGCTCGTGACCCTACATTGACACCCGCTCTTCTATTTTAAGTTATTAAGGCTCCTCCGCAATGTCATCCCCTTCATCAGTGCGCGTAGCGGTGGCTTCCCCAGCAGAAGAGCCCGTCTCCTCTGTGTCCTCCTCGGTCCCTTGTCATCACTGGTTCCTACTGTAGATGCCCTCTTCCTTTTTTTTAATCCTCTTCCATGTTTATGCATTTTACAGGCCTTTCATATGTTCGTATATGATATACTGTGGGTAGTTTCATATTAAACGGATGCAGTGGTAGTTTCATTTTACATACTTTCTGATCTACAAACTTGCTCTTATGGATTCGACTTCATATTAAATTTGCTACAATTATTATGTCTGTCATACCTATTGTCTTTTATAACACATTACATGCAGAGAATTGAGGTTCAGAAAATGGGAAGGTATAAATGCTATGTAATGTGGGTTGGTCACGAACACGGTGTATATTATAGTTGGCCCGAATGCTTTGTCCAAGTGAATGGATACCCTGGAACTCGTTATAAGGGTTTTCACTCGGTAGAGAAAGCACATGCGACTATAAATGGGGTTGGCAATAGCAGACATACGTATGTTGATCATCCTCAACTACAGGAAAGGCCCATGCCTACATATCATGCAAGTCTCGGGCCTGACTATGATTCAAGGAACCAGGCACTACGCCAACAGACTACACAAATGTTAAATGTGCCTTGTATTGTTGTTGTTCTATTATGTACTCTAGTAGTGTTGCTCCTCTTCATATTACTTGCTTTGTTATTACTGTTGTTGTAGGTAAGGAAGTGTACTACGCTTGGTCTGCATAGGGAAATAATGTACTGGACATTTTACTCGTTGACACTATTAAATCCTTCAAACGAACTTGAGTTTCTTCAAGTTTCATTGCCATGAGCTATTTGTCACCGTTACAGAGCTATTTATCACTTCTAATGACTATTTGCCACTCATAACGAGTTATTTGTCACCCTTATTGCTCGCTAGGCGTCGCCTTGTTTTGCTTCATCACATATTGTGACTTCTGTTATCGAGTTATCACCATTTCGAGACATTTGTCAGCCTTGAAGCCTATTTGTCACCATTGATGACTATTTCTCACCACTATGCGGTGTTAGCCGTTGCAGTATCTCTCTCCGGCCTCTCGTCTACTATGCGGCTGATGTCTCCGGATGAAAGGAACCTTAGTCCAAGTGATCTCATGACCGACAAAAAGGAAGGACCGAGAGTCAGAATAGTGGGGGGAGATGGAACGATCTTCGCGGTCCCGTCGCTTCGATTTCCACAAAGTTGGGGAGGCACGAAGACTCTTTTTCCCTCTGGGGGTTTCGTATCCTTCCTATAAATAGAGACTCTATGGGGAACCCTAAGAACATCCTGATTTCCTTTGACTCTCGTGAAGATGTCGTCGTCTGAGAAGTCAGATTCTTCGTCAAAGCAGGTTCCCGCCAAAAGGTTGTGCTTCCGAAAGGAAGCCCTGCCGGTGCCGGACCAGCCATCAGGGGAAAGTAGCGGCAGTGACTTTTCAGAGGAATACAAGCAGGGGTACCTGCAAGGGTGGCAGGACGCCTTAGCGAAGGTGGACTGCCTATTTTGTAACAAGGGGGTGTTGAGCCTCCAACCTGACAGGTTCCGTCCCAAAGAGGATGAGTAACTGCTTGCACCCTCTTCCCCTATCAAAATAATTTCTTTTTCTGAAACTTTTCTTTGCATGATGGATGCTTGATCTTTGTGTGATGTGGTTGCCGTCAAATGAAGGATACCATCCATCGCAGGTAGGGGTTAGCTTTACGAAGGGGAGTTCTTCCCCTATAAGTAGCAGGGTTTGTCGATGGTTCTAATATTAGTAGGGCTTATCTTCATGCTCATAGTTTATCGTTAGGATCCATTTGTCACCATTCATGTGCATTTGTCCCCCCTGTTGATCTATTTGCCACCACTAAAAGGCATCCTTCACTCTTATAGCATGCAGGAGCCATCCGCCTTTGCCCCTGGGAGCCGTCACCTTTGTGCATTCTGTCACCGTTAAGAGCCTTTTGTCACCTCTCATGCGCATTTGTCGCCCCTGTCAACCTATTTGTCACCACTAATGTGCATTTGTTGCCTCTGTCAACTTATTTGACGCCAATAATATAAATCCATCACCCTTATCATTCATTTTACTCGCTGCTCTCACATACGGAAGGTGAACCCAAAAGAGAAAATAAATATAACAATTAAAAAAATCCATAAATATCGATAATCAATAAATAAAATAATTTGTCACATAGGCAAGAAAATAACAAACAAACCATGAAAAAGATAAATAATTGTGAAAATAATAATAATAATAAAATAATTATAAAAAAATAAAAACCATATAAAATGATAATTAATAAATGTAGCATCATAATAATAGTTAAAAATTATGAAAATGACAAAAGCCAATAAAAATTGAAAATGATAATTAATAAATGTAACGGAAAAATAATAATGAAATAACTAAAAACGAGAAAAAATATAAAAATGATAATTAATAAATGTAACAACATAATAATAGTAAAATAATTATGAAAATGACAAAGACCATAAAACATGATAATTAACAAATGTACCATTATAATAATAAATTAATTATAAAATTGACAAAAAAATATAAAATTGATAATTAATAAATGTAACACTATAAAAATAATATAAAACCACCAAGCTGTGAAAAATGATAGAAAAATAATATAAGCATTTCGCTTCATTTAATCAGTGTCATTTGATGACTAGGAAAGCTTCAAATCCGTGTTGGTAGAGTTAGGAAACCCATACACGGTTAAACCCTTCAAATGAACTTGAGTTTTTTCAAGTTTCACTGTCATGAGATATTTGTCACCGTTACAGAGTTATTTGTCACTGCTAACGGCTATTTGTCACTCACAACATCTATTTGTCACCCTTATCGCTAGCCATCCGTCGCCTATGTTTCGCTTCAAAATTTATCTTTTTCTTTTGTTATCATTTATCACCCTTAGGAGACATTTGTCAGCCCTGAAATCTATTTCTCACCACTGATGACTATTTGTCACCACTATGCGGTGTTAGCCGTCGCACTTGATTTTGGCTTATCTGACTTACTGGCTCCAAAATTTCAAAACTTGTTCTTCTTTCTGTCTAACAGCGATAATTAATAAATATAATATTATAATTATAGTAAAATAAATAAAAATGCCAAAAACCTATACAAATTAAAAATTTATAAACATAACAGAATAATAATAATAAAATAATTGTGAAAAAGATAAAAACTATATAAAACGATAATTAATAAATATAACATCATAATAATGGCTAAATAATTGTGAAAATGACAAAAACTAAAAAAATTGAAAATGATAATTAATAAATGTAACAGTAAAATAATAATGAAATAATTGAAAATGATAAAAAATATAAAACTCATAATTATTAAATGTAACAACATAATAATAGTAAAATAATTTTGAAAATGATAAAGACCATAAAAATGATAATTAATAAATGTACCAGTATAATAATAAAGTAATTATAAAATTGATAAAAAATATATAATTGATATTTAATAAATGTAACACTATAACAATAACATAAAATCATCTAATTGTAAAATATGATAGAAAAATAATATAAATGTTTCGCTTCATTTAATCAATGTCGTTTGATGACTAGGAAAGCTTCAGATCCGTGTTGGTAGAGTTAGGAAACCCATACACGGTTAAACCCTTCAAACGAACTTGAGTTTCTTCAAGTTTCACTGCCATGAGATATTTGTCACCGTTACAGAGTTATTTGTCACTGCTAACGGCTATTTGTCACTCACAACATCTATTTGTCACCCTTATCACTCGCCAGCCATCGCATTTGTTTCGCTTCAAAACATATCTTTTACTTCTATTATCCATTTATCACCCTTTAAAACTACAATTATACACACAACCTACACAACTCAACATAAAACACACATCTCCCGATAAAATCTACACAACATATAACTCAATGAATAAAAGAAATTAAAATTATATTAATTCAAATGTGTCATTTTTTACAATTACAATTACAAATCAACAGATATCCGTTGGATCATCCTCCACCATTACCAGTTGCAGAAGAATCCCCGCTCTCAATCAACTCCTCCTGCCCAACAATTGCTTCATTTAGCTCAGTTGGATCGACTTCTTCCACTTCGTCCTCTATACACAATCAAAGTGGCTCGGCAGATTCGATCAGACGAAGATTAGAAGCAACCAACTCTCCAGTGTCACCCTCGTCTGATTGAAAAGTTTCGGCACTAGAATCCTCTGAAACACCAATTTTTTAGAATACTCACTCCATTCAAACCACAATTTTGAAAGAAGCTCTTTTCTGAAGTCGATATCATGATCTCTCTCTTCTGGAGAATCAACATCGACTAGCCTGTATGTGTAAACCTTCCTCCTCTGTCCTGGACTAAAAGCACGAACAATAGCTTTGGTATCTCGCCAAGCCATTGGTCCTACTTTTAGACCAGGATAGACAAGGAAGGTTTACACATATAGGCTGGTCGCTGTAGATTCTCCAAAAGAGAGACATCATGATACCTGCTTCAGAAAAGAGCTTATTTCAAAATTGTGGTTTGAATGGAGCGAGTATTCTAAAAAATTTCGAGAGCATCTCCCTTAAAATTGATAATATTTCACTTTTGTACATCCTGAAAAATTATATTAAACAAAATAAAAATACATCCAACATGTGAACTGAGAGATGAAATTAGGAATCATGACATGAGGGATTAAACCATGGCAGTGACACCTTGGATGTGATGTTATAGAGGCCCTACGCGGGTGGCGATGGCGGAATGGCGATGGGCGGTCGAGGACGGCGGCTACAATGGTGTTGGACGGCAGCCGGTGGGCGAGTCCGGCTGGAACACCGGCCGGCTGCCCCGGCATGGCACCGGAGGGGAAGCGGTGCTCTGCCGGAGTGGCTGTAAGGGGGAGCGCGACGTTGGGCTGGCCAGCACTCACGGCGGTGCTAGTTCGCAGAGGAGTGGGAGGGTGCGTAGGACACTCGTGGGCACATGGGGACAAGGTGGCGATGGTCTGCGGCGAGGGGGAAAAAGCAAGGGATGGGGGAAATGCAAATGGCTTCTAACTTTCTAAGGGTAAGAAATACGCCGTAAGGGTGACAAATAGGTCGTAAGGTTGACAAATGCTTCTAAGGATAACAAATGGTTCCTAAGAGTGACAAAAGCTTCTAAGGGTAACAAATGGGTGTCTAAAGGTGAAAGATAGTTGTAGTGGTGACAAATGAAAGAGAGAGAGACAGAGAGAGAGAGGGGGGGGGGGCATTAACAAACATAAAAAATGGAGGCTCCTGGCACACGTCTCTCCCTCCTGCAGTCATGTTGTCCTGCACTCCTATTGCTGGTAAAGTATTCGTATTTGTTTACTAATGTCGGTGAAAGACCTAAAGTCGGTGGAAGACGAAGGGTCTCTCCCAACTTATGCCAACTAGTCATGAGTTGCTAGTTTTAATTTTAGAATTCAAATAGTTAAAATGGGGTAGTTATTATAATTTCGGGAAGTGTAACAATCTACCATCTTATAATATTTTTTATATTTTATATTTTATATTTTAAATTTCATAATATATTATTTACATAAATATATATTATATGATATATATTATTACGAACAGATATTTTATGAAACAAATATTATAATATCTGTATCCGGTCCGATTCAAATTCTAATATTATCTGTATCTGAAATAATAAATACAATTTAGAATATTATCCGCTAATTAATACAGATTCGAATTCAAATATTATCCAGCTAAACTATTGATATATTTATATTTATTTTTGTTATTTATTACATATACGTATTGCAGTTAAACATAAGCTATTCTAGGAGTTTCCGACGAAATCTTATTCAGTCGAAAATAAGTCAAAATTTAAACACATATTTCTGTTCATTTATGATAATTATTACATAAATATATGTAAATATTAGTGACGAAAATTTTCTTGTCGAAAATCAGTGGGTAATTACCAACGTAATTCCGACGAAATTTAAAATGTCTCAAAGTTGTTTCTTTTTAGAGACATATGTTCGCCCGAAATAATAGGTCGAAATTAAGTTAGAATTTACACACATATTTTTGTTCATTTATGATAATTATTACATAAATATATGTAATATTAGTGACAAAAAAATTTTTGTCGAAAATCAGTGGGTGATTACCAACGTAATTCCGATGAAATTTAAATTGTCTCAAAGTTCTCTCTTTTTAGAGACAGATATCCGCCCGAAATAATAGGTCAGAAATAAGTCAGAATTTACACACATATTTCTGTTCATTTATGATAATTATTACATAAATATATGTAAATATTAGTGACGGAAATTTTCTAGTCGAAAATCAATGGGTAATTACCAACGAAATTCCGACGAAATTTAAATTGTCTCAAAGTTGTCTCTTTTTAGAGATAGATTTTTGACCGAAATAATAGGTCAAAAATCAGTCCGTATTTATCGACGGATTTGCGACAGAATATTTTCTGTTGGAAAATTATAATAGCTCCGACGTCTTTCCGATGGATATATTGCCGTCGAAAAATTACGTCGGTATTTCCCATTTTTCTTGTAGTGACAGCTTCCCTAAGGAACAGATTCCTTGCTACTCCTGCAACCCAGGAGGAAAACCCGGAGGATCAACCTCCCTACCTCTTTACCCAAGAGGGAACCCAGTGAATTGCTCCCAACAATTCACCCAACCAGAGGTCACAAACCTCTCTTCCTCTAAACCTACAGAGGGGACACCAGAGACAATCTACCTTCCTCTGATGTTACTCAGAGGGAATTACAAAGGCAAAATTACAATGCTGAATGAAAGAAGAAAATGGAAAATAGAAACTCAGATTGGAAAACTTCGATCGAAATGAAGTAGAAGGTAATGTAGCTTCAGATCAAAGCAAATTCTCAGAAAAACCAGGCCAGCTGGATGAGATTTCTCTCCCTCTCTTAGTGGATTTCTCTTCTTTCTTTTCTCTGAGAAAGAACTCTCTGATATGATATTCTTTCTGCAACATTCCAGCCACTCTTCCTGAACGAAAGAGCTCAAATATATAGGACAGAGTATCGTCCTTCTCTCTGTAATCTCGATCAGCAACCAAAGGCTGATTCATCCACGTGGACAATGAATATTCTGATAGCAATCAGAATTTCCATAGAGCAGCAACGTGTGCTGAAAATTTTCATACCAATTCTTTTACTGTACTGTCATCACGTGTTCCTTGATTGAGTGAGCACGTGCCTGAGCAGATTCTTCCTTGCAGTTCAATATTTCCTTTATTACCCTTCACTGATGCTCCAGATGTCACAGTTAACCCATAACTGGTCTAATAAGACTTTAATCACTCTAAAATTGTCAAAAGACAGTCCTTCCATATGATGTGAAACGAGGCTCAAGTCTGATTGGTCGAGACATGGAGTATATACATTTTCTGTTGATAGCTGAGATGTCGGAGTAGTGGCTTTCAGCTTTGATCTTAGACATAGACTTGTATCTTGATGCGTCGGTGCATGATCATGATGCGCCGGTGCATCACTCTGTTGCGTAGACTTTATATATAATCTGGCAGTTGATCTTCTTAGCGTGTCGAGGCAAGAAACTTCAACAACGCGTTGAATCTATATGCCGCATCCTGTTGCGTCGAAGTATCTGCTGGGTGCATCGACCTATCTAACGGACTGTATATTCTGAAGTGTCGGTCCTTGATATGGAAACTTGATGTGTCGAGACATCTCTTTTGATTCTAGCGAGGCAGCTCTGTAAATTCTCTTTTGCAGTGTGACTACGTCGAGACATCTGCTAGATGCGTTGGTGTATCTCTTCTACACTCTGCTGGTTGCGTCGTTGCATATTACTGAAGTTGCTTTGATGATTTTGATAGCATCGAGGTATTTGCTAGATGTGTCGATGCATCTGTCTGACCTCGCCTCATTATATCAACTAATCCATGCACTTTGAGATTCTTTCCTTGGATTATTCTGACTTAGATTTTCTGTAGGTATAAACTTATTTTCAGTACCAAGAAAAACATATTATATTGACATCATCAAAACATAGAATTCAACAAGAACTACCCGTGCATGATCTGGAGTTAGCTGCTGTTATTTTCGCCTTGAAGATATGGTGGCATTACCTTTATGGGGAGAAGTTCACCATATTTTCAGACCATAAAAGTTTGAAATATCTTTTCACCCAAAAGGATATTGAGTCTATGAGATGGTGCAAACCTAGATTCAGAGGGGGGGTGAATTAATCCCATTTAAAATGCCTAATAAAAAACTATAACTAGAAATCTTGTGGAATTAAAGTTTTCTCGGAAATATTTGTGCAGAAATAAAACTCGACGGCTGAGTTAAACAGTTGCTCTATTGAAGTTCTCACTCGAAGAGTTAGATTGTTCAGAATAATGTATGCTACCCAGATGCAATTGAAACGATTCTAAGCATACATCTACCGTGACTTAATAGTGCAAGCAAACCACGTACACAAAGGATATAGATGGTTCGGTCTGCTACCACAGACCTACGTTCATCCCCTACTCAAACCTGAGTGAGGCTTACCGCTGACAAACAGCTTGAACTACTGAGCGTCACAGCTTGCTTAGAGCTGAGCATCACAGCTTGCTTCCGCTGATTCACAGCTTCGACCATTGAGCATCACAACTTGCTTACAGTTGAGCATCACAGCTTGCTTCTGCTGATTCACAACTTCCTACAGCTGAGCATCACAGCTTGCTAACAGCTGAGCATCACAGCTTGCTTCTGCTGATTCACAGCTTCCTACAACTGAGCAACACAACTTGCTGTCCAGAGGAACTGATCCTCTGCAAACGCTGACACACAGCTTGATAAAATCGGAATGGAAAAACAAAAGATGAATCACAGCACCAAAACGCTGGAAATGAAAACTGAAAAATATAGCTCACGTGGGAGCAAAATCAATTCTGGATCTGATCCAATAATTGATAAGAATGCAGATCTTCAAGCACAATCGCTCTCTCTATTCTTTCTCTACACTCTCTCTCTTTTCTCTCAGACTTTTTCTACTCTCATGATACTCTATTTTTCTTTTTCCCCTTTTTTTCCTTCAGTGAGCTCTCTCTCTCTCTCAGCACTCTAACTCTTACTCTTCTCTCCCTTTTCTCTTTTTCTTTTCTTCTCTGCTGCTCTCGCTCTCTGATTTGGTCTCTCTTTTCTATCTCTCGAGCTCTCTTTTCTTCTCTGTTGCTCTTTGAAATTCTTCTCTCCTCTGTGTGTTTGAATTCGATCGTAAGAGAAGCTTTTATAGAGCCTCAGGCTTGGGTCCCACAAGCTCACGCTTTGGGCGTGTGAGAAACACATTTCCCACCCAAATATTACAACAAGAGTGCGCTACTAGGAATCCACGTGTGAGACGCTGAGTATAAGCTGTCCACGTGGCAGAATCTCCAGTCCTGACTTCACTTTGGATCACGTGCCTGTGAGATAGAAACTTGAGCCACGTAATCATGCCAAGTATAAACCTTCCAGTCTTTTATATGTTTGATTATGGGTCACACAGTAACTTAGTCCTGTGAACAAGAATGCAAGGCATTTCATCAAACACCTTATCATCATAAGTAGTTCAGAGAGATGATTATTATGCATGGTTTATAAAGATAATCATGATATAACAAAACCATTAAGATTAGGTAATCATATGATAAACATCACACACAAGCATTAGTGCATAGATCTGACAGTGATGCATAGGCCTTATGAAGTAGATGCAATATGTGCTTAGACCTTGATATGCAGGAGGTAGCATGTGCTTCAACCTTGATGAACACAAGGTTTACACATACGAGGACAGACGAGGAAGGTTTACACATATAGGCTGGTCACTGCAGATTCTCCAGAAGAGAGAGATCATGATATCTGCTTCAGAAAAGAGCTTATTTCAAAATTATGTTTTGAATGGAGCGAGTATTCTATAAAAATTTGACAGCATCTCCCTTAAAAATTGACAATTTTCCACTTTTGTACATCCTAAAAAATTATATTAAACAAAATAAAAATACATCCAACATGTGAACTGAGAGATGAAATTTGGAATCATGACATGAGGGATTAAACCATGGTAGTGACACCTTGGATGTGATGTTATAGAGGCCCTGCGCGGGCGGCAGTGGCGGAATGGCGATGGGCGGCTGAGGACGGCGGCTGCAGCGGTGCTGGATGGCAGTCGGTGGGTGGGTCTGGCTGGAACAGCGGCTGGCTGCCACGGCACGACACTGGAGGGGCAGCGGTGTTCTGCCGGAGTGGTTGCAAGGGGGAGCGTGATGGTGGGCTGGCCGGTACTCACGGTGGTGCTGGTTCGCAGAGGAGAGGGAGGGTGTGCAGGGCACCCGTGGGCACACGGGGACAAGGTGGCGATGGTCTGTGGCGAGGGGGGAAAAGTAAGGGATGGGGGAAAAACAAATGGCTTCGAAGGGTAAGAAATACGTCATAAGGGTGACAAATAGGTCGTAAGGGTGACAAATGCTTCTAAGGGTAACAAATGGGTCCTAAGGGTGACAAATAGCTTCTAAGGGTAATAAATGGGTATCTAAACGTGAAAAATAGTTGTAGTGGTGACAAATGAAAGAGAGAGAGAGACAGAGAGAGAAAGAGAGAGACAGAGAGAGAGAGAGAGAAGGGCATTAACAAATAGAAAAAATGGTGGCTCCTAGCACACGTCTCTCCCTCCTGTAGTCCTACTGTCCTGCACTCCTGTTGTTGGTAAAGTATTCGTATTTGTTTACTAAATTCAGTGGAAGACATAAAGTTGGTGGAAGACGAAGGGTATCTCCCAACTTATGTCAACTACTCATGAGTTGCTGGTTTTAATTTTAGAATTCAAATAGTTAAAATGTGGTAGTTATTATAATTTCGGGAAGTGTAACAATCTTCCATCTTATCATATTTTTATATTATATATTATATATTATATATTATATATTATATATTATATTATTTATATAAATATATATTATATGTTATATATTATTACGAACGGATATTTTATGAAACAAATATTATTATAAAATATTAGAATTTGAATCGGACCGGATACGGCTAATATTAGAATTTGAATCGGACCGGATACGGATATTAGTATCCGAAATAATAATACGATTTAGAATATTATCCGCTAATTAATACGGATTCGAATTTGAATATTATCCAGCTAAACTATTGATATATTTATATTTATTTTTGTTATTTAGTACATATATATATTACGGTTAAACATAAGCTATTCTAGGAGTTTCCGACGAAATCTTATTCAGTTGGAAATAAGTCAGAATTTAAACACATATATTCTGTTCATTTATGATAATTATTACATAAATATATGTAAATATTAGTGACGAATATTTTCTTGTCAAAAATCAGTGGGTAATTACCAACGTAATTCTGACGAAATGTAAATTGTCTCAAAGTTGTCTCTTTTTAGAGACAGATTTCCATCCGAAATAATAGGTCAGAAATAAGTCAAAATTTACACACATATTTATATTCATTTATGAAAATTATTACATAAATATATGTAAATATTAGTGATGGAATTTTTCTTGTCAAAAATCAGTGGGTAATTACCAATGTAATTCTGACAAAATTTAAATTGTCTCAAAGTTGTTTCTTTTTAGAGACAGATTTCCACCCGAAATAATAGGTCGGAAATCAGTCCGTATTTATCGACGGATTTGTGACATAATATTTTCCGTTGGAAAGTTATAATAGTTTCGACATCTTTCTGACGGATAAATTAATGTCAGAAAATTATGTCAGTATTTCCCATTTTTCTTGTAGTGTAGGGTTCTTCAGGAGAATCGTCGATCGACCTTTGAGCTGATGACTTTGGCCAACATTGATGAGTTTCCTCGCTACGCCCTACCTCCCAACGGTAAGGGTTTTGAAAACTCAGCTTTTGCACTCTCTCGTCCCAGTCGGTCGAGCCCTTGCTGATGACTTATTTCTTGATAGGCAGAAACAAGGCGTGGTGAGGACGATGGGCGACCGTCGGAGCAGGAGGTCGTCAGTCTGGATGAGGCGACTGCTCCTAGCGTGCCTCGAACCTCTAAGGATCCTTCTTCCGCCCGGGATAGGGGCAAGCATATTGCCTGGGAGGATGCCCTAGAGCGAAGAGGGTCTAAGCGCAGTGACCCTGGGGAGCGGCTATTGCTATCCTCGATGAAAGCTATGACCACCGAAAAGTTTCCCATCCGCTCATGGAGCCCACCGCCGAGGATGTCCACCACCTGAGCATTCCACCGATCGAGCCAGAGGTGTCCGTGGCTGGCGAGAGGACTTTTGCCGAGCCCGCAGGAGTGCAAAGGGAGGAAGCTGGCTCTGAAGCCCCGGTCGAGGTTGATGGGGCGCGCGGAGGGGTAAGGGTCTAGGCCGAGCTGAGCGTCGTTGTTCCAAGCACGGGGATGTCCGAAGATGATCCCTCGACCCCGATTCTTCTAGGGAGGACTCTTCTCCCCTCAGCCGGGTGATTCATCGTTCGGGCCCCTTTATACAATAGGTGCCGAGCTCTGGCGCCTTCGTTCGTTTGGGAGAAATTCCAATGTAGCTCCCCCTCAATGCTCTTTGAAAGAGTCATGGAAGGGGGTATGATTATGGCCCAGCTAGGGGCTGAGATAACTAATTTCTTCAAGTGGCTTGAGAGTGAGGGTAGTGCTCACAACCGGGCCCGTGCTGAGTCCGATCAGAGGATCAGGCGGCTGACCTCCGAGCTTGAACTTCTTTGACAGGAGGTGACCTCACTTCGGGCTCGGGATCGGGTGAGCCAAGAGGAGGCTTAGGCGTTGGCCGAGCAATTGTCCCAGGCCCGGTATATGGCCGACCTTAAAAGCACTCTCCTGGAAGAGGAGCGACAGGCCCATGTGGCACGCTCGGGACAATGGGCGGGCGAGCAAGAAGAGCTCAGAGGCCGGCTCCAGGAGGCCGAGCGGGCCAAGAAGGAGGTTGAAGTAGCACGGTCCAAAGCTGAAGCGAAGTTTATCGAGGCTGAGATAATGCTCGGGGGCCGGCTACGGGAGGCCGAGTGGGCCAAGAAGGAGGCTGAAGTGGCTCGATCTGAAGCTGAGGAGAAGCTGGCCGAAGCCGAGAAAAAGATGATCGAGCTTAAGGAGAAGGCCGTGGGAGCCGTAGCGGAGGCGGTCGAGCGTTATCGGAGCTCGGAGGAGTACAATAAGGCTCTGAAGTAGGCCACCTTCGCATGCTATGAGTCGGGCTATCTGTGGGGGCTGCCGAAGGGTTTTGCCAAAGGCTTTCATCAGGCTGTCGTCGAGGCCCAGCAACAGGTACTTGATGAGCCTATCTTCGTTCTCGGGCAATGCTACGACTCAAACAAGGAAGGCTCGAGTTCTCCCTCCTCATCGTCGAGTGATGAAAGGGGGAGTGAAGATATCTTGGCTTTAGTAGAGGAGAGATCACGAACTCCGGCTACCTCGGGAGGGCGCACGGTAGGGGCAGTTCCCATACAAATGGGGTCAGTGCCCAGGCCGGCCATTATCGAGGGATCCGGGGGCAAATTTCCAGGCGCTGAGGGCCCTCCGTCTGCCGAGCTTCTGGAGGGAACACGGGCTTCTCCAAGTTCCCATATTCCCATAGATTAGGGAGGATTGTACTTGCCTTGTTGGCTCTTTCTCCTTTTTTGCAATTTCTATCTGGACTTGGTTGTGTAATATTTTTCTTTCTACGTAATGGCAATAGTGTTTAAAATGCAATTGACTGCTTCTTATCGCCTTTAATCGAGTATGATTACCATATCTGTGGTTGCCTGTAAATCGGAGATCTTGTATGATTCACCGTCGAAAAATCAGTCTGGCATGTCGATAAGCCAAGTTGTTAGTGTTGTACTGGTGCCTTTTCATCTTTCCACGCTTTGAATGGCTGGCCGTTTCGCATGTTCCCGCGGGAAGGTCCTGTGTGGGACGTGGCGTAATTGCTTCTAGGGAAGGACGTCTGCCTCTCGCGTCTTTTTGAGCAGAGAATCAATTAAGGTAAAAATCTCCCCCTTCGGCCTATAAAAGGTCCCAAAGGGTGTCTCCCCCTCTCTATGCCATTTGAGGCTCCCCTTGTAGTTTATGCCTCCTCTTCCCTTTTTGCGATGCGGCCGTCCTCCTCTTGGTGATCTTCCTCAGGCGGAACATGGAGAGCGATTCTGAAGACGAAGACTTTGGCGGCTGCTGGGGCGTTCATGCTGCTTCGACGTAGAAGAATGGACGGCGAGTGGGCGGACGACGTACAAGAAGGGACGGTGCATGGCGACGTGCTCCCTCCTGACTTTTGGACCTCCACCCCACCCGGGGGGATGACTGAGAGAGGAGGAGATGTTCAACGTCATTGCTCCTCCTTTGTTTCATCCCCGCTCCTCCTCTCCCACTCCCCTCGAGGGAGTGTTCGATCTTTTCTCTTTCTTTTGTTCTTCTACCATCCTATTTTTCTCGTCTATCACTCTTTGGAGGATGCATGTCATCTGCTTCTTCCTTTTTCTTTTCCTTACTTGCACCACTTAGAGGGTGCTTGCTTTCTGTTTCTTCTTGCCCGCGCCATCAATTCCAGATGGCTTCGTTATGCTCCATCTTCCAAAGAGTTGGCGGAGGAGGCCTTCTCTTATTTTCTACGGAGCTGGCATCTGGGCGTATTTTCCTTTTCTTTTCCTTCCTATTTATACCATCTCTTCTGAACTTCCTGAGCGGACAAAGTCAGCTGTCTTGTTATCCGAGCCAGTTTCCATACTGGGTGGAGTCAGTGGCTCGGCTTGGAGCTTCTAACCTCATCCGCACCGAGTAATCAGTTCGTGTTGTATCAATTTTTTTTGTTAGCATATTGTACTGGCTACGGCCTATCTGATGTACGAAGATGTTGTTGAAATGAAAAGAAAAGTTATTATCATAATTTGTCTCTTACATCTATGAAAGAAGCTCAAAAATAGAACTTTTGTAATGTCGCCGCATTTCAAGTCCGAGGGATAGGCATTCCTTCCATGGTAGATAACCGATATGCTCCTTTTCTAAGCCTCTCGACCACTTGGTAGGGGCCTTCCCAGTTAGGGGCCAGATTTCCCATCGCCTCCAGTGGTTGAGAGGCTTCGACTTTTCTCAGGACAAAATCTCCCGATTGGAAGCGTCTGTCTCGGACTCTGGCGTTGTAGTACCGAGTCATGCGTCGCTGATATTTCGTGGCTCAGATGCTCGCGACCTCTCATACCTCGTCTGCCAGGTCCAAGTTTTCTAACAACTTTTGCTCATTTGGCTCGGGCGAGAAGTTGATGACTCAGAGGGACGGGCTGCCAATCTCTAGGGGAATCACGGCCTCAGTGTCGTACACCAGTTGAAAAGGAGTCTCACCGGTAGCAGCTCTTGGAGTAGTTCGGTATGACCATAGTACAATCGGCAATTGCTTGAGCCAATTACCCTTGGCCTTCCCGAGCCTGGTCTTGATGCCTTTCAAGATAGTTTTGTTGGCATTTTCGACCAGCCCGTTGGCTTGGGGGTGGGCTACCGAAGTGAAGTGATTGCGAATATGTAGGTCGGTGCACATATTCTTAAAATAAGTAGAGTCAAATTGCCAACCGTTGTCTCTTACAATCACTTGGGGGATGCCAAAACGACAAATGATCGACCTCCAAACGAAACTCTAGATGACTGTTTCGGTAATTCTGGCAGTGGCTTCGGCCTCGATCCATTTGGAAAAATAGTCGATGGCGATGATGATGAACTTCTTCTGAGCCTGGGGCATGGGAAATAGGCCTAGGATGTTGATTCCCCACTGAGCGAAGGGGTAAGGATCGGTTAGTGTCATGACTTTTGAGGCTGGCTGGTGGACTAAATGATCGAACAATTGGCATCGATTACACTTCTGAACGTAGGTCGAGCAGTCACGTTGGAGGGTGGGCCACCAGTAGCCTTGTCATAACAGGATCCTTGCGATCGACCTTCCCCCCTGGTGCACGTCGCAGATGCCTTCATGGACTTCTTCAATCACTCAGTGAGCTTCTGGAGCATCGAGGCACTTGAGGAGGGGACTAGCAAAGGACATTCGATATAGGGTCTCGTCCAGGAGGATGAAATGCCGAGCTTGATACTTCAGTCTCCGAGCTTCCCGAGCGTTGGGAGGCTCTCGAGAGTCCCATAGCCAAGATATATATGGGGTCCGTCAATCACCAAGGGATATCTGTATAATGGTCACGAGCTCGGTTTCTACGCTCGGTCATTCTAATTCCTCAAGGAGGACCGACCGGGTGCCTTCTGGGCTAATGGAGGAGGCCAGGCGAGAGAGGGCATCCGCTTGAGAATTTTCTTCTCGAGCTATCTGGATTACCAGGAAGCTCTCGAAAAGTTGGGCTATTCCCCTCACCAGCTGAAAGTACTTGACCATGTGCGTTTCTCGAGCCTCGTAGTCCCCGTTGATCTAACTGGCAAACAATTGGGAGTCAGTATGAATTTTGACTCGCTCAGCTCCTAGGCGCCGCGCCATCCTAGCTCCCGAGATGAGAACCTCATATTCGAGACATTGTTGGACGCTGGGAAGTTGAATTTTAGAGCGTACTGGAGTTCTTCTCCTTCTGGGGACCTGAGGAGGATACGGCCGAGTTGGAGGACCCATCGACGAATAGGTCCCAGGTGGGGCCAGATGTCCGCATGGTTGTCTCCTCGATCGAGACAGTGCTCTCTATGATGAAATCTGCGAGGGCTTGCCCCTTGATGGCCGTGCGGGGGCGGTAAGATATGTCGTAGGCCCCGAGCAGTATGGCCCATTTGACGAGGCAACCTGAAGCTTCGAGGTGAGCTAAAATTTTCTTCAGGGGCTCACTAGTCAGCACCATGACAGAATGTCCTTGGAAATAGAGCCGGAGGCGCTTAGCCGAGGTTACCAACGCTAGCACGAGTTTCTTGGTTGCGGGATACCTTCTTTCAGGTTCAAGGAGCACCTTGCTGACGTAACATACTAGCTTTTGCACACCCGCATCATCTCGAACTAGGACTGAGCTTATTGTGGAGGAGGTCGCTGAGAGATAGAGATATAAAGTTTCTCCTGGGACTGGCTTTGATAGCACCGGAGGTTAGGCCAGGAACTCCTTTAGCTCGGTGAACGCCTTCTGGCACTCTTCATCCCAGGTGAAGGTGGCAGACGCTAGCTTGGGCCCTCTCAACAATTTGAAGAAGGGTAGGCATCGCTCCACCGCTCGGGATAGGAAACAATTGAGTGCTACGATTCGTCTGGTCAAACGCTGGACGTCCTTGACACAAATGGGTGGCCGCATGTCCAAGATGGCCTGGACTTTATCAGGATTGGCCTCAATTCCATGCTGAGTCACCAAGAATCCCAGGAACTTTCTGGATCTGACCCCAAAGGCACACTTAGCTGGGTTGAGCTTCATGTTGTACCTCTGGAGAGTGCTGAAGGTCTCGACCGGTCAGGGAAATGGTCCTTGACCTTGGGTGTCTTGACGAGCATATCGTCAATATAGGCCTTGATGTTCTGCCCGATCTGGTCTTTGAAAATGTGGTTGATCAGCCTCTGATACGTTGCTCCGACGTTTTTTAGCCTGAAGGGCATTCGAGTGTTGCAGTATACGCCGAAGTCAGTGATGAAGGCAATGTTCTCTATATCTTCGGGGTCCATCCGGATCTGGTGGTATCCAGAGTAGGTGTCCAAGAAGCTGAGAAGCTCATTACCGGACGTTGAATCAACCAGTTGATCGATGCTCGGTAATGGGTAGCAGTCCTTCGGGGTGGCTTTGTTGAGGTCGGTGAAGTCCACGCACATTTGCCACTTGCCTGTAGCCTTTGGTACTAGGACGGCATTGGCGAGCCATGTCGGGTAAAGGATCGGGCAAAATAGCCCTGTTTTCTTCCCCTTGCTGATCTGCTCATTAATGACTGCCTATTTTTCTAGGGCATGCCTTCATCTCTGTTGCTGGACGGGTCTCACCATTGGGTCGAGGTTGAGTTTATGCATCACCACCTCTCCTGGTATCCCAGAGAGATCCTCATTAGACCATGCAAAAACTTGAAGGTACTCGGAAAGGAAGTTTTTGTTTTGCTCTTGTACATTGGGCGATAAATCTGCCCTAATTTTTACATTGAGAGCCGGGTTGTCTTTGAAGAAGATTGATAGCAGTTCCCCACCCAGGTTTCCCTGCCATCATTTTGTCCTCAACTTCCTCAACCTCTTTCTTCTTTCCCTCTGGCCTTATGGCTTCAACCGAGATTACATAGCACCTTCTAGTTGTTGCCTGGTTACCTCGGACTTCCCCAATACTGTATTTGGTGGGAAACTTCATTTTTTGGTGGTAGGTGGAGGGCACTGCCTTGGTTTGGCCGAGGATACCTCGGCCGAAGATGGCATTATAAGCCGACATCCCCTTAATCACCACAAAGTTTGCCGTTATCGTGATGGTCTTAGGAGGGCTACCGAGAGTAACCGACAGGCTTAAGGCTCCCTCGGGATACGTTGCATGGCCATTGAACCCGCAGCGAGGGGTTCGAATCGGGCGTAGCTTAGATGGGTTTTCACCCATTTTTAGGAAACATTCATATGCCAAAACATCGGGGGCGCCACCATTGTCGACTAATATTCTATCTATGTTACAATGGTTTATGGTGGCCAAGATTACAAGGGCATCGTCGTGCGGGGTGGCTACCCCTTCTAGGTCTTGATCAGAGAACATCAGGGCCTGCTCGATTGCCGGTGGAGCCTTGGGGGGCTCGGAGGCTCTGCTGGCTCGTTCGGCATGACGCTTTCTTCCTCGGATACTGTCTCCCCCGGAGGCGGATCCCCCCGAGATGACGTTGGTATGGTCTCCCCTGGGGCGATTGTCAATTTCTTCCGAGGGTGCTCTGCGATCCTCCCGTAGCTCGGACACGTGACGGGAGAGGTGTCCTTCGTGGACGAGATGCTCGATCTCATCTGCGAGCTGCTGGCAGTCGCCAGTGTGGTGGCCTTGATCACCGTGGAACTAGCAGTGTTTGCGATGGCTGTGACGTCTTGGATCGGTCTTCAAGGGCTCGGGTTGGTGGAGGAGGCCCGAGTCCTTGATTTTCTAGTAGATCTCGTAGACAGGAGTGGACAAAGGGGTTTACCACTCAAACTTGTGGGGAGGCTCTCTGTGATCCCCTTCTCAGTTCCCCCTTTAACCGTGGCTCGAGGCTTACTCGGACGGTCGCTTCTTATCTCCCTCTCGTCCCGAGCTTGCTGGGTCTCAACAAGCGTTGAGGACTTCTTCGCACGCTACATGGTGCAGAGCTAGGGTCATCAGATCGGCGAGAGAGGAGGGTAGATGGAGTACCAATTCTCGCCAAAGGTTCTCGTCTCGGGTGCCTCCGGTCAATGCAGTGATGGCTGAGGCAATGTCCAGGCGGAGCATGCGCAGGGCTTCCGATTTAAATCGGTTGATGTAAGCCCGCAGATTTTCCCCTTGTGCCTGCTTTAGCGCCAATAGCCCAGCTATAGACCTTGGAGGGCTGCTCCTGGTGAAGCTTTCTTTGAACAGTCGCCCGAATTGTCGGAAGTTGAGGATGCTTCCGGAGGTGAGTACTCGGAACTAGGCTTGAACTCCCTAGATCAGGGTGGTTACGAATGCTCGGCACTTGACCATGTCAGGTGCCCCATGGAGGGTCATGAGGGCATCAAAGCTGTCGTAATGGTAGACCGGGTCGCCCTAGCCGTCGTAGGACTTGAAGGTCGGTAGTGAGACTCTCGGGGAGACTTAAGCCTTCAAGATTTGGTTGGAGAAAGGGGATTGCTCCTTATCTTCCGAAGTGTAGTTCTTTTGTAGGACGCAAAGGGCGCGCTCCTGCTCTGCAAAATGCCACTCGCAATCCCGTAGGTAGAGGGATAACTCTAGTTGTCGTGGAGCCTAGGGACTACAAGCATGTCCCCGGTAGTTGCCCCGCCGCTCCTCGGCGGGGGCATCAGTTTCTGAGGGTTGTTGCTGTAACTCAGACTTTTTCCATCTCGGGCTGGAGGAGACTTCTTGCTCTGGAGGCGGGGCTTGTGAGGGCCCATCTGGCCCGTTGTGAATGAGCCGCCTGCCTTGGAGAGTGAAGCAGCCTCCAACTATTTATCGAGATGCTTCTACACGTAGGGGAATGATAAGTGCCCATTTCTTATGACAATTCATTGTATGTACACCATTTTATGTACATATAATTAGGTAATTATGCATATTTCATAGTTAACCTCAACTCTGCATTTAAATTGGAGCTTTCACGTAAATTGATTAATTCGAATATCTTATTTAATAATAAATTAAAGTTAAGGGTCATGAGCATTAATTCTCCATTACCTAATCATGAGCATTTGAGATTTATGTGCACATTGTGGTAATTTTTATGGACTAAAGTGCAATTATGTGTGTGTAGGACACCGAAGGTAATTACAAAAGAAGCCGGGGGCAAAACTGTCACCACTACTTTGACCAAGTCAAAAGCACATATTTTGATTGGAGGGAAAAGAAATTTTAAAAGTTTGAAATTGAGGAAAAGAAACACATATTTCGATTGGAGGGAAAATTAAATTCAAAGTTTGAAATAAAGGAGAGATATGATGAGCCTTGGGAAAGGGGGTGCCCAAAGTCCAAGAAAGGGGGTGCCCACCTACTTTTCCTCTTTCCCATGCATCATATTCCACTTAAATCTCAGCCATCCATCTCCTTTTGATGCAATCTCCACCCTTCATCTACCCAACTTTCCCTATAAATAGCCCATGACAAGGAGGAGAAAGAGAGTTCTTCTTTTGACATTTATCTCTCCCTCTCACATCTTTTAGTTCACCGAGTTTGCCCTCTTCCGTCTCTCTTCTCCTCTTGCTATCTTCATGAAATTTTTTTGTTGTTACGTTCTCTACAACTTCTTCTCTTGCATCCTCTTCTAATTCCTTCCGGTTTTCAAGATATTTTATATTTTTCACTATGCTGTCCTGTTCATCTGTGAACCAGTGTTTTTCTCTGTTCTTCCCCTTATTTCTCCCCCTTCTAGTTATTTTCATCTCTTACTATCTTCATGAAGGTTCTTTGGTTCTATGTTTTCTACAACTTCAGCTTATACATCATCTTCTAATTCTTTCTGATTTGAAAGTTATTTCCCATTTTTCAACTTGTTATCCTGTGATTTTTACTGTTCATCCGAGATTCTAACTTCTGTTATTCCTCATTTTTGAAGCCCTTTCCCTCTTTATTTCTCTCTAAGTTCTTCATTAAAGTTCTTCCTCTTCTAGAGATATAGATTTTCTTAGTCTATCACTTCCTCCAATTCTTCTTAGTTTACGAGTTATATTTATTTTTCCACTGTTTCACTCTCTCATCTTCTTCCTTCTTCATCTCCACACAAATCTTTCCACATTCCTCTCTATATTTCTCTCCAAAGTTTATCCTCCACAACTCTCCTTTCATGGCGGTGTGCACATCAAGATGGGCGACGTTCCAAGGCTCGTGACGTGGACGACGACGGCTTCTTCATCCATCTCTTTCCACGGCGATCTCTTTCAAGGCGGAGCGATCCTCTCCAAGGCTCGGCAAGGAGGAGACGATGGCGTCATCACCATTGCTACTTCTATCTTCACATCTCAGGCCCCTCTTTTTGTTATTACTTTTCTGTTATGTTACTTCATTGTAATCTGGTCACCTCTTTGTTGTAAGCTTATCTTACACTTCATGTACTCTTTCTTTTAAGTTAATGAAGAGAGTTGTTCTTTTGATCTAGTTCTTGATCTTCTTCCATCTCTACCCCCTTCTTTTATCCCTTCTTTTCACTTCATGCAATTAATTTCTATAGTATAGGCGCATAATCATATGTGTTTTTAATTAAGTATTTGGTTTGTTCTTCATTTCACTATTTTATTTAAGCAAAGTAAAATCACAAGTGTTTTTTGTAAAAGGTTACATGGTTTTTAACTTTAAAAATCTCTTCTTCCCTGTGGATTCGACCCTTCTCGCCACCATATTACGTCTCTCTTTCATCTAGTGCGAGTTGGAATTTTTAAGATTGATACGCGTGTTTTCAACGATGAACTTTTGCGTGATCAATTTTTGGCGCCGTTGCCGGGGAAGAATGATAATTTTTGATTTAAGAACTTTATTTTCCTTGTATATATAGTGTACTAATAAAGCTCTGTTTTCTTTTTTTTCACAGGTTAAAAATAAAATCCAAAAAATTAGAGGTAAGTTTACATTTCTTTCTTTCATCTTATGAGTTTGTCATTCATTTCAAAAAAAAAAGAGAACGAGGGATTGCCCATCAAGTAAGTCTTCAAACCTATTCCTCTCATTTTGTGTCATTTCCTTAATGATTCTTGCATATTGTGGTTAGAGAGGTTCACAAAATAATTAAAAAAAAACTCTTCACTTAAAGCCAATAAAAATCTTCATTCCTAGAGTAGAAATCACACTTTCATGTTCTAAGTCATGCATCATTTAGGATAGAAGTTTTTTTTCCTTGTTGTTTAACTTTGGTCATTGCATTTTGGAGATTGCGAGGGGCAAGGTGAGTTCTTTTCTAAATCACATGCTCATGCATACTTGCATAGAACCCCTTGTTTGAACTTGGTTTGTTGCATATCATTCTAAAATATTCTAAGGGCAACACCCATAAGCAAGATAAGGTGGGGATTTCATCACCCTTCCATAGCCCACAAACCACAATTTTCTTCATCTTTGCATCACCTAGACCCTAAATAAAATTCAATAGACGTTAGCCCTAGGTTCACACTGTGGTTCTTGTGTTATTTGGGCTTACCCTCTTGTGAAAACCGGTGCCTAAGGCAAGACGGTCGGACGGCAAACGCCTTAAGCAGGCTAGTGGTTTGTAATTAGGTCCCTACGAAAGTAGGGGGAGCCTCCCACTACCCCGCCCCTTACCTGGCCGGTGAAAATATTGAGGGTGAACTCAAGTTGCACTTTAGCTATTTTGTGAAACCCAATTTGTAGGTCTAAGTCACATCTAGGTCATTAGGTAATTTGTGTGACAACTTGTTTGTGTTTGCATAAAAAAATAGAAAAAATAAAAAATAAAAATAAAAATAATAAAATTCCTCATCTTCTCTCTCTTCGTCCTAGTTTGTGTCAAAACCAAAAAAAATCATCATAAAAAAAATCTCTCTCATCTCTCTCTTCGTCCTATTTTATGCAAGGAAGAAGATCACAACATCTAAACCTATTAGGACCCATTCAGGAAATAGAGAGAGTCTTGTATCCAAGAGACGATCTCCAAGAAGATCTTATGGCCGAAAATCAAGGATCTCACCACCAAAATCTCATGGCCGAAAATCTAAATCCTTCAAAATAAATGAAGGATTATTTCATTCCCAACCAATATCAACTTCCATCTTGCATTTACATTCCTCAAAATCAAGCCATCCATTATGAGATCAAGTCAAGCAAAATTCAAATGCTCCCCTCATTTTATGGAAATACTAATGAGGACCCCTACAAGCACATTGATGATTTTTTAGAAATTTGTTCCACGGTAAAAATTCAAAATTTCTCGGATGATGCCCTTAGATTGACCCTCTTTCCATTCTCTCTTAAGGATAAGGCTAAATATTGGTTAGGCACTATAGGGAAGCCAATGAGAACTTGGGCTGAGATGTAACAAGAATTTTTAAAGAAGTTCTACCCTATAGGCCACACCAATACCATGAGAAGGGCAATCACGGGCTTTACCCAAACTCCAGGGGAACAAATGCATGAGTCATGGGAAAGACTCAAGGAATTGCTTAGGAAGTGTCCTCACCATGGGTTGTCCAAATGATAAATAGTCCAAGCTTTTTATGAGGGTCTATCCGATCAATTTAGACAAATGGTAGATGCATAATGTGGAGGGGCATTCATGAGCAAAAGTGAGGATGAGGCGTATGATTTGTTCGAAATGCTTAGTGAGATTTCTATCAATCATGCTTCTTTATCATCCTATGAGAGATCCATTGGGCCCTCCAAGCGGGCCGGATTATATGAGGTCAAGGCCCGGGGTGATTTTGAACCAAGATTGGACATAAGTCTCATCACTCAAAAGTTGGATAAAGTCGAGAGTCTGACTCAAAAGTTAGACCAACTCTTGACTTTGAAAGACCCTTCTTGCCAACCATCATCTCACTCCTACTCGGTTCAATCTGTCACTCCACATGAGGAATGCACTCTATGTGCAAGCCCATCCCATCACATCACGGAGTGTCCAACTGCGGCTCAATTATCCCCTGCCATCCAGGAGCAAGTCTTTACAGCCCAAGGATTCTCTAAGCCCAATAATGACCCATTTTCAAACACATACAATCTGGGCAAGAGGAATCACCCGAACTTTTCTTGGAAATCCCAACAAGCTCTACCTCAAGCAACCAACCCCTCTATTCATCAAGCCCAAAAGTAACCCATGCAAAGTCAATTTCAAACCCAACCCAACACCTTCAATCCATTTGGTAGAGGTCCACAAGCTCAATTCCTTCCTATGGGCTATTCACATTTTCAATCTAATCAAGGTCTACCCACTTACCAACCTCCGTCTCAATCCAACTTTGAAGATAAATTCAATCAACTCCAACAAATCATCTTGAATCAACAACAATCCATTTCCAAGTTGGAAAGTCAAATAGGACAATTGGCGGAAGCTACAATGAGAAGAGAAGTGGGTCAACCAAGTCAACCCGTGGCCAACCCAAGAAACCAACCCCCGGGTTTTCCTCCACAACCGGGCCTCCTACCTCAACCCATCCCACAAGCCCAACCTAAAGGCCCACAATTTGAAAATGTCAAGACTATTTCAACTTTGAGGAGTGGGAAGGTGTTAGATGACCCATACAAGGATGGAAAGGAGTTGCAAGATTCCATAGAAAAGAATCAAGATAATGAGGATGCAAGCAAGGAGGATTGCACTCAAGATAAGTTGGGGGGAGATCCTAAAGGGAAAGGAAAGGCCCATGAAAATCCAAATTTCTATCACCCCAAGGTCCCCTTTCCTAATGCCCTAGAACCCAAGCCCACTAAGACTAGGCCGGCCCAAAATGAGGAATCCATGGTGCTCTTTTTACAAGTTCACATCAATATTGCACTCCTAGATGCCATAAAACATGTTCCGGCCTACGCCAAATTTCTCAAAGAGCTTTGCACTCCAAGAAGAGGGCCCAAGTCGACCCCTAAGAAAATTTGGCTATCCGAGGATGTTAGTGCGGTCTTGATGAACAATCTCCCTAGAAAGTTGAAGGATCCCGGTGCTCCCCACATCTCATGTGATATAGGTGATGTAACCTTTGACCGTGCCCTCCTCGACTTAAAAGCTAGTGTCAACCTTTTACCCACCTCTGTTTATGAGCAATTTGATATAGGGGAACTCAAGCCAACCCCCGTCATTCTCCAACTAGCCGATCGATCAGTCAAGACCCCTCGAGGTTTGATAGAGGATGTGATTGTGAAAGTCCATGATTGCTACTTCCCCGTTGATTTTCTCATTCTTGACATGGCCTCCTCCTCGGAGCTAAGTCACACCCCAATCATCCTAGGCCGCCCATTCCTTGCTACTGCGAAAGCTAACATCAATTGTGCTACGGGGACGATGGACATCTCATTCGGAGGATAAAAAGTTTCTCTCAATGTGTTCAAAGCCTCCCAATATTTGGACCTAGATGAAGAATGTCACTTCATAGACATCTACGATGAACTTATTGAGAATGATCTGGGCATGGGTCAAATAAGGGAGGTCAATGCTCTTTAAGATTCCCCTCATCATAGTAGCATTTGGCATAAGGTTGAACCACTTCCAGCTTTGCAAGATGAACCAGCCCTTCCATCACTTGAAAGTCCACCTAAACTTGAGCTTAAGCCCCTTCCAGACTCCCTCAAATATGCATTCCTAGGCCCCGATCAAACCCTTCCCGTTATCTTAGCTTCCAATCTTACCCCTACCCAAGAAACACTTCTCCTAGAAGTCCTTAGGACTCACAAGGGTGCCATAGGTTGGACAGTGGCCGATCTTAAGGGGATAAGTCCATCTATTTGCATGCATCACATTTACATAGAGGACAACGCCAAATCTAGTCGGGAAATGCAAAGGAGGTTGAACCCGAACATGAAGAAGGTGGTGAAGAAGGAGGTTGTCAAATGGCTCGATGCGGGAATTATTTATCTCATATCGGATAGCCAAAGGGTGAGTCCCACTCAAGTGGTTCCTAAGAAATTGGGACTCACCGTGGTCCAAAATGAACAAGGAGAAGATGTGCCCACTAGGCCCACCACGGGATGGAGAGTGTGCATCGATTATAGAAAACTCAATGCCATTACCAAAAAAGACCATTTTTCACTCCCCTTTATTGACCAAATTCTAGAGAAATTGACGGGCCAAAGATATTTTTGTTTCCTAAATGGATATTCTGGGTACAATCAAGTGGCTATTTATCTGGAAGACCAAGAGAAGACCACATTCACTTACCCATATGGAACATTTGCCTTTCGTATAATGCCATTCGGTCTTTGCAACGCACCGGCCACTTTTCAAAGGTGCATGATGGCCATTTTCTCTGATATGGTAGGAGAATTCTTGGAGATCTTTATGGATGATTTTTCTGTGTTTGGGGAGTCATTTGAAAACTGCTTGGAAAATTTGAAGAAAGTGCTTGCGAGATGTATTGAAACCAACCTTGTTCTTAGTTAGGAAAAGAGTCACTTCATGGTTCAAGAGGGCATAGTTTTGGGCCATATTGTGTCCGAACGGGGTATAGAGGTGGATAAAGCCAAGATCGACCTTATTTATAATCTCCCTCCTTCGACCTCTGTGAGGCAAATTCGTTCATTCCTCGGCCATGCCGGTTTTTACCGCCGGTTCATAAGTAACTTTTCTAGGATTGCCCGCCCGTTAACTCTTCTCTTGGCCAAAGACACTCCATTCCACTTAGATGCTGCCTGCCTTGAGGCTTTCAATACCCTTAAAGAGGCTTTGACCAAGGCACCCATTCTCCAATCTCCTAATTGGTCTTTATCTTTTGAAATCATGTGTGATGCCTCCGACTATTCTATCGGGGCATTTCTAGGCCAAACAATTGACAAGTGTCCGGTGGTGATATATTATGCGAGTCGCACCCTCGCCGATGCTCAACTTAACTACACCACCACGGAAAAGGAGCTCTTAGCTGTTATCTTTGCCCTTGAAAAGTTTCGATCATATCTCTTAGGGGCAAAAGTTATTGTGTACTATGATCACTCAGCTCTCAAATATTTGTTCTCTAAGAAGGATACCAAACCTAGACTCATTAGGTGGATCCTCCTACTCTAAGAATTTGATCTTGAGATCTGAGACAAAAAAGGTTCTGAGAATAAAGTTAACGATCATCTTTCTCGGATTCTCACAACTGATAATGCTCCTTTGCAAGATTCATTTCCAGATGAACATCTCTTGTCCATCACCCATAGTCAACTCCCATGGTTCGCAGACATTGTCAACTACTTAGCTGTGGGACAAATTCATAATGGGTGGTCTAAACATGAAAAAGAACATTTCTTTGCCAAAATCAAACACTATTTCTGTGAAGATCCTGAATTGTTCCACGTAGGTCCAGATCAAATAATTAGGAGATGTGTCCCCGAGGAAGAACAACAAAGCGTCCTGAATTTTTGTCACACTCTAGCTTGTGGGGGATACTTCGCGAGAAAGAAAATAGCCGCCAAAGTGTTACAAAGTGGATTCTTCTGGCCCACTCTCTTCAAAGACGCCTATGAATTTAGCAAGACTTGTCTTAGGTGTCAAGCCATTGGAAACATGAGCAAACGTGATATGATGCCACTCAACCCCATTCTAGTGGTCGAAATCTTTGATGTTTGGGGAATTAATTTTATGGGGCCCTTTCCGCCATCATTCGGACATGAGTACATTCTTGTGGCAGTCGACTATGTGTCTAAATTGATTGAAGCCATTGACACCCGGACTAATGATCACAAAGTTGTCATGAAGTTTGTCCGAAAGAATATATTTTCAAGGTTCGGGTGTCCGAGGGCGATCATTAGTGATGGAGGTTCTCATTTCACTCATTCCCAATTCCGAGCTCTTCTCAGGAAATATGGGATCACTCATAAGATTGCCACCCCCTATCACCCCCAGACAAGTGGCCAAGTAGAGACATCTAATAGGGAGATCAAAAATATCATGCAGAAATCTATTAGGCCCGATAGGAAGGATTGGTCCGAAAGATTGGAGGACGCTCTTTGGGCCTATCGGACAGCATACAAAACCCCCATTGGAATGTCTCCATATAGGTTAATCTTTGGTAAAGCTTGTCACTTACCCGTTGAGCTTGAGCATAGGGCCTATTGGGCTATTAAACAGTTCAATTTTGACTTGGCCCAAGCCGGATCTCATAGGGCCCTACAACTAAATGAGTTGGAGGAGTTGAGGAATGAAGCCAATGAAAATGTCATGATTTACAAAGCCAAGACCAAAGCTTTCCATGATAAACACATTGTGAGAAAATCATTTCAACCTAATCAAAAAGTTTGGCTCTTTAATTCAAGGTTGCACTTATTCCCTGAAAAATTAAAGTCTAGATGGGATGGACCATTTGTTGTGCTCAAAGCCTTTGATCATGGTGCTGTTAAAATTCTAGATCCTAAAATGGTCAAATTTTCAGTGTCAATGGTCAGCGTCTCAAACTCTACTTGGAAAACACACAACATCCATCAAAGGAATCAATCCCACTGAGTGACCCATGATAAATATAAGAATGTTGTCTAGCTGAAGACGTTAAACTTAGCGCTTGTTGGGAGGCAACCCAACCATTTCTCTTCAAAAATCTAGTGAGTCATTTTCATTTGTGTTTGTAGGAGCTGGAAGAAGTCGTTTGGAAAATTGCCTAACAAAATAGCCACGTCTGCACACCCCAGGTTGTACATTTCCTTTCCAAACATTCAAGTATGTATTATCCTATTCATATATTCTACATGCCATTGAGGACAATGTCATTCAAGTTGGGGGGAGAGAGAAAAATTTTCATGATGCATATAATACAACATGATAGGAGTTTCGTCTTACATGTCATCGTTGCATGAAAAAAGAAAGATGTAAGCCCCATTTTGAGTTTCATGATTCATGCTTAAATTAAAACTAATTCTGGAATAGAAAAGATTAGGGAAAAGGATGATGGAAAATTTAGTCAATCTAGTAATAAAAAATTGATATAAGAATCCATTTAAAGTTCATGTGTACTTTAGAAAAAAATAAAAAAAGAAAAAAAAAAGAAATTCACATTGCACACTAATGAAACAAGCAGGACAAGCCCCCTGTCATTTTAGGTATGATGTCTGATATTCTGCACCTCTTAAGAAAAGAGATCTTTTTACAAAGCTTTCTGCCAAATTATCTATCAAATAAGTGCAATGGCATTATGAAGAAAAAAAGATAGAAAAAGAAAAAATACCATGAAAAATATCCCTAATCTTAGTAACCGGGCCTACTTCATCTAAGACGTGTTGAGGTTCACGTAAAACGAAAAAGGGAACATGGATCTACAAAATTGGGCATGCTTCTCCTAAGGCAAGAGTCGAGGTTCATGTTGAGCAGTGAAGGGTAGTGCAGCATCATGTGTGGTATAAAAGATCCCAAAGGGACAAAACAATAAGGCAGACAAAAAGCTAATATACTTAATGCTCTGATCTAAGAGGTGCAGGGTAGAAAGGCATTTGCTTGGAATAGCGAATGAGGGATGCAATTGTCTAAGCTGTGAATTTGGTAGTTACACATGCATAAGTGCTATTGAGCTTTAATTTGAATTCTTAATCATGTACTATTAAGTTCCTACTCTTTGGTTGATTCTATGAAGGAATAACTGGATATGAGAGCATGAATTTTGCAAACTCTTGTTAGTCCTAAAATTCAATTTATTGGCATTGCTAAGGGACTAGCAATGAGTAAGTTGGGGTGTGTGATAAGTGTCCATTTCTTATGACAATTCATTGCATGTACATCATTTTATGTGCATATAATTAGGTAATTATGCATATTTCATAGTTAACCTCAACTCTGCATTTAAATTGGAGCTTTCACGTAAATTGATTAATTTGATTATCTTATTTAATAATAAATTAAAGTTGAGGGTCATGAGCATTAATTCTCCATTGCCTAATCTTGAGCATTTGAGATTTATGTGCACATTGTGGTAATTTTTATGGACTAAAGTGCAATTATGTGTGTGTAGGACACCGAAGGTAATTACAAAAGAAGCCGGGGGCAAAACTGTCACCACTACTTTGACCAAGTCAAAAGCACATATTTTGATTGGAGGGAAAAAATTTTAAAAGTTTGAAATTGAGGAAAAGAAACACATATTTCGGTTGGAGGGAAAATTGAATTCAAATTTTTAAATAAAGGAGATACATGATAAGCCTTAGGAAAGGGGGTGCCCAAAGTCCAAGAAAGGGGATGCCCACCTACTTTTCCTCTTCCCCATGCATCATATTCCACTTAAATCTCAGCCATCCATCTCCTTTTGATGCAATCTCCACCCTTCATCTACCCAACTTTCCCTATAAATAGCCCATGACAAGGAGGAGAAAGAGAGTTCTTCTTTTGGCATTTTTCTCTCCCTCTCACATCTTTTAGATCACCGAGGTTGGCCTATTTTGTCCCTCTGCTCCTCTTGTTGTCTTCATGAAAGTTCTTTATTTTTACGTTCTCTACAACTTATTTTTCTGCATCCTCTTCTAATTCCTTCTGGTTTTCAAGATATTTTATGTTTTTCGCTGTGTTGTCCTGTTCATCTGTGAACCAGTGTTTCTCTCTGTTCGTCCCCTTATTTCTCCCCCTTTTAGTCATTTTCGTCTCTTACTATCTTCATAAACGTTCTTTGGTTTTAAGGTTTCTACAACTTCTTCTTCTACATCATCTTCTAATTCTTTCTGGTTTGAAATTTATTTCCCATTTTTCAACTTACTGTCATGTGATTTCATTGTTCATCCGAGATTCTAACTTCTGTTATTCCTCAGTTTTGAAGCCCTTCCCCCTTTTATTTATCTCTCAGTTCTTCATTAAAGTTCTTCCTCTCTTATAGATCTAGATTTTCTTATTCTATCACTTCCTCCAATTCTTCTTAGTTTACGAGTTATATTTATTTTTCCACTGTTTCACTCTCTCATCTTCTTCCTTCTTCATCTCCACACAAACCCTTCCACATTCCTCTCTATATTTCTCTCCAAAGTTTATCCTCTACAACTCTCATTTCATGGCGGTGTGCACATCAAGATGGGCGACGTTCCAAGGCTCGTGACGTGGACGACGATGGCTTCTTCATCCATCTCTTTCCACGGCGATCTCTTTCAAGGCGGAGCGATCCTCTCCAAGGCTCGGCAAGGAGGAGACGACGACGTCATCACCATTGCTACTACTATCTTCACATCTCAGGCCCCTCTTTTTGTTATTACTTTTGTGTTATGTTACTTCATTGTAATCTTGTCACCTCTTTGTTATAAGGTTGTGTTGCACTTCATGTACTCTTTCTTTTAAGTTAATGAAGAGAGTTGTTCTTTTGATCTAGTTCTTGATCTTCTTCCATCTCTACCCCCTTCTTCTATCTCTTCTTTTCACTTCATGCAATTAATTTCTATAGCAAAGGCGCATAATCATAGGTCTTTTTAATTAAGTGTTTGGTTTGTTCTTCATTTCACTATTTTATTTAAGTAAAAAAAATCACAAGTATTTTTTCTAAAAGGTTACAAGGTTTTTAACTTTAAAAATCTCTTCTTCCCTATGGATTCGACCCTTCTCGCCACCATATTATGTCTCTCTTTCATCTAGTGTGAGTTATAATTTTTAAGATTGATACGCGTGTTTTAAACGATGAACTTTTGCGTGATCAGGGACTCACTCGGGGAAGTCGCGACCTCTCCTCCCTTGCCGCTTGGGTTCTCATCAACTCGACGAGGATATCCAATTTGCCATTGAGGGGTTGGAGGGCCTTTGGGTTCCCAGGGGTGGGTTGTCTCCCGCAGCCGGCGGAGGAAGGGCGTTGGCTTGATTGTTGGGGGGGCGTGGAATAACAGGAGGGCACCTGCTCTTCCTCCGTCGTCGCCGGTGCCTTTTCTTTGTCGCCGACGTTTCTCCTATTAGAATTTTTTTGCACCATGCTGGCATTTTGTACGTTTCCCACAGACGGCGCCAGATGAAGAGGGGTGATCTCGCATTGAATCCTGAGTCGTATGATCCGGGATGAGCTCCTATCGTTGCCACCACAGTTAAGGATCTACAAGGCAGGAAACGGATCAGAGGAGACCTAGGGTTGGAACCCCGAGGAAAACCCTTCGATGCCTAAGTAAGCAATCTAATAGAGCGTAGGTGGAAAGGGCATAGCAAGAGGAAAAACATGGAGTAGGAGATCGCTCTCCACCAGTGTATGTGGTGTTGAGTGCTCAGGATTACCTTCTCTTTCTGGAGAGTTTTCCTGGGGTTTAAATAGGCGCTCGCCCCATGTAGGAGTCTTGAAAGATTGGGGGTCTAAGGAGAGTTACGTCCTTGTCGTGGGCACTTTATGGCCTGAGGACTCATTCTCTCCCTTATCCCTTTGAGTTCCCTGCTCCAGGTAATGGCGTAACCTTCGCCTGGATAGGTGTTCGACAGCCGGGCCGAGCGTTAGGTGCCTATTCAGGGCTCTTCCCGGGTGATGGAGGCGTCGCCGGTCGGTTTATACTCAGTCCCCGATTGGGGTTTTTCTGAGCTACCATTACTCGGTCTTCCAGGCACGTAGGCCGCCTAGGAAGTATTGGGCCGAGCAGGTTTTGAGCTTCAAATAAAGTGGGCCCGTATGGTGGGGGCTATCACTTTGGGAGTCCGACCTATTTGGGTCGAGTGTGGACCTATTTGGGCCGCTCCTGGCCATATGGCTTTGGGCCATTGATTTTACCCCTCTCCACCATTTAATATATCATAAGGTCATGCATGAAAATGCATCATGTGTTCAATGCAAATGAATATAAGTATGCATGTACACATATGCAGCACGAAGTATGCATTGAACTTTCCTGCAGTAGATTTGAAGTGATTTCAATTTGTTTAGCATGATATATGTAGACATGAAAAACATATACAGCCAACTTCAAAAGTCCTACATCAAAACCAGTTAAGCATAATAAACATGAACAAACAAGGATTATGAACATAAAGACTGGGGTTTTACCAAACTAGGGTGCCTTGCTTATTTAATGAACCCCCTTTTTATTTCCTTTCTACAAGGCACACCTGCAAGAATAATTTCTCATTTTCTGTTTAAAGGTACCCAAGATCTCTTGGGTCCTGATGAGTTAGTAGCACCCTTGGCAGGTGCTTAATTTCCATGACTTCATAGAATGTAAAACATCAAACTTCAATGAAAAACAATCTTCCATGGTATGTCCTGATTTCCCACTGTAATGACAGTGAATAGAAGCATTCAAAATTTTCTTTATAGGATATTCATGAGGTTTCTGTGAGGAGGCAGTAATTTTGCCATTTCTACCATGGAAATTGTGATTTCTTTTCAAGTGCCAACAGTCTTTGACTGTATGGCTGGTCCTTCTACACTCATGATAGTAAGGCCTTCTTGGGATAGTGGGCTTTCTGCAAGCCCTTAATTCATCATTTTGTAGAACAGAACAATCATGCATTATGTGACCGGACCTTCCACAATAGAAGCATTGAATTGTCCTTTTCTGGACAACATGATTTTCTCTAGCATGCACATGAGAACTTTGATATGAACCTCTTCTATTTGAAAACTTTTTGGAATTTTTGAAACCATTGGTTCTTTTGCATGCATTCAGATCATTAAATTTCTTGATACGACATTCATGCATCATATGGCTAATTTTACCACAATAATGATAAGAAATTTTCTTTGAGTGTGCATGTGTGTGTGAATTGGGATTCTTCCGGTCAACTTCTATGGTGAGGATTTCTTGCGTTCAATAGCTGACAACCTGGGAAAGGTTTTGCGGATTCATGACTCCACTTTAACATGGACCCATACCTCTGAAGCTTTTGCTTGTGTTGAACTTGATATTGCCAAGCCTCTGGTGGATCGCATCTGGATTGATTGTGGAGGGTCTGGTTTCTGGCAGAACATAAAATACCATCATATTCCTCAATTATGTACCTCTTGTCATAAGATAGGCCATGCTTCTGAATCTTGTGCAAGGAAAATTGGGCCTACTGCCGCTAAACAGAACATTGTTGCACCTAGTCTGATGTAGGATCCCATGTGACTTCAAAGCCAAATATGGCCTGGGTGCAAGTGGGAAACAAAACACCCTATGATGTTTCTAAAATTAAAGAGACTACAGGTAGAGCAGAGGTTCCTCTGTACAATGATTTTCATAAACTCCAGCTCATTGATGACTCCTCTGATGGTGTTATTGATCACTCTGTCATTGAGAAGCACTCCTCTTCCCCTGAGAAGCTTTCTAAGGTTGATCCCCAAAATATTGAAAAGTCCATTCCTGGTCCCTCGAAATTATTTAACTGCACTCCAGATGATGTGGAAGTTATTGTTGTGAATGATAACTATGCAGTCCCTCCTAGCATTCAAGATTTCCCACTACCCAAGATCTCTTCTACCTCAATTCCACAGGTTTCTCCTGTCTTATCAGATTGCAGTTTAGAGAGAGGGAAAGCTCTTACTATGTTAAACACCAATGCCCAACCACCTTCTCCAATGCCTCAGCAAGCTAACTCGGCCCTTGATGATAATGCTCCAAAGCCCCAATTGACTAAGAACCTCCATGACATTCAGCAGCTTGCTACAAAGGAAAATTTGATACATCAGGTCTCCATTGCTGAGAATCATGAAAAACCTTCCAGGCCCATAACCAGAGGTATGTTAAGAAGATCTCCTTGTACGGGGGAATTACCTAGTATTGATCCACATTGAATGCCCTCGTTTGGAATATTCGTGGAATTTCGAATGATCTGTCTGTTGGTCGGCTCAAATTTCTAATCAAAGCACACAAGCTTAATATGGTTGCCATTATTGAGCCCATGGTGGATGAGAACAAAATGGACTCCTTTAGGAGGAGACTTAAAATGGACTTTTTGACTGCTAATACCCAAGGCAGAGCACATGTCTGGTTTTTCTGGAAATCTCCCTTTCAGTTTTCAGTTATGCATCAACATGAGCAATTTCTGACCATTTACAATGGGGACTCAAATGACCCTAAGTTCATTATAACTATTGTTCATGCCAAATGTTCTGTTCTGGACAGAAGAATCCTTTGGACTGAATTGCTTGACTTATACTGGAACTGCCAAATCCCTTGGCTTCTTGCTGGTGATTTTAACACTATCCTCAATGAGGAGGAAAAGGCTGGTGGTAGATCTCCAAACATTGTCAGTATGACTGACTTCCATGATTGCATTACATCCCTTGGCATTCAAGATGTAGGATTTAATGGGAGTTTATCTACTTGGTATAATGGGCAACAAGGTGGTAATGCTATATGGGCTAGATTGGATAGAGCATTCTACAATCCCCCTTGGCTCAGCAAATTCCCTATCAAGGTATCTCACCTATCCAGAGAAGCTTCTGATCATGCCCCTTTACTTATTTCTCTCATTTCTCACAAACCCAGTTCAGCTCAAGGTTCACCTTTCAGAAAATGTGGATTGATCATGAAAAATTTTTGGAGGATGCAAAAACATGTTGGACTAATGCTCCCATTTCATACTCTCCTTTGCTGACTTTACATCTCAAGCTGAAGGCAATGAAGATTAGACTTCGAGACTGGAACAAATGTGTTTTTGGGAATATTTTCAACAACATCTCAGCTGCTGAAGAGAGAATGGATATTGCTCAAGCTTCTTTTGATGTTGATCCTACTGATCTGAATTTCACTAAGCTTGAAAGTGCTAGAACTACCCTCTCCAACCTTTACTCCCAGGAAGAATGCTTATGGAGACAGAAAGCCCACATTCATTAGCTCAATGATGGTGATCGGAATTCAAAGTTTTTCCATTCAACTGTTATGAATAATAGAAGTCGACACCTGATTAACTTCATTAAGGATGAACATGGAAATGTAGTTGAAGATGAGGAGCTTATTAAAACCATGGATATTCAACACTTTCAGCAAGCTTTCACCTCCCAACCTCACTTCATTTCTCAGCAACTTCTTCAGGTCATTCCTTCAATTCTATCTGCACAGGACAATGAACTGCTTTGTGCTGTCCCTTTTGATGAGGAAATTAAAGGGTCTGTTTTCTCCATGTCAGTCGATAGTGCTCCTGGGCCCGATGGCTTGACTGGCCATTTCTATAAAACTTGCTTGTCTTTTATTGGTCAAGATGTATGTGCTGCCATCAAAGAATTTTTTTGGGGCTATGAACTCCCTCAGAGTATGTCTACCACTATTATTACTCTCATCCTGAAAGTCACCAAGCTAGACACTTTAAAGATTTTAGGCCAATAAGTTTATGTAACTTCTCTTTCAAAATCATTTCTAAAATTCTTAATGACAGATTGGCCCACCTGCTACCTAATCTTATTTCCTTAGAACAAGGTGCCTTTGTCAAAGGCAGATTCACTGGGGAGAATATCATCCTCACTAAAGACATCATCAATGGCATTGGAAAAAAGATTCGGGGGGAAAATGTTGTGTTCAAACTTGACATGGCTATGGCCTATGACAGATTAGAATGGGACTTTTTGCTCACTGTTTTAAAGAAATTTGGATTCTCAGACACATTTATCAATATGATTTCCAGGCTAATCTCTAACTCTTGATTTTCTATCCTGCTTAATGGGAACATCACTGGTTTCTTCAGGTCATCCAGAGGAGTTACATAGGGAGACCCTCTAGCCCCCTCTCTATTTATTTTGGCTGAAGAAGCCCTCAGCAGAGGTTTATCTAACCTATACCAAACTGGTAAGGTGGGATACTTCTCAACTCCCTGGGGTTGTCAAGGGATTTCCCACCTTATATTTGCAGATGACACCTTAGTATTTGCAAATGGGAGCAAGCGATCACTGAAAAACCTGATGGATGTCTTGCACCTTTATGAAAGCTCCTCTGGTCAGCTTATTAATGTCAACAAGAGCTCTTATTATATCCACACCAAAGCATCTCCTTCACTCAAGCAGAGGTTATCTACTCTCACTGGTATGAGGCATAATGCATTTCCCTTCCTATATCTGGGAGTGCCTCTTTTTCCTGGAAGAGCTAAGGCCTATTATTTTACTCCTCTACCTAATAAGATTCAGTCCTAGATTCAAGGATGGAACTCCAATTTCTTATCTCAAGCTGGTAGATTATGCCTGATTAAGCATGTTATGTCTTCAATTCCATTGCATATTATTGCTTGCTGTGCTGCTCCTGTTGCTTTTCATAAGCACCTTGATTGTGCTCTGGCCAACTTCTTCTGGGGCTCCACAGATGGTAAACTCAAGAAACATTGGAAGATTTGGGCCACCTTGTGTAAACCAATCAGCTCTGGTGGATTGGGTATCCTTCCCCTAAGGGATCTGCAGAGAGCTTTCAAAATAAAAATGCTTTGGAAAGCTCTCACCTCTGAAATTTCTCTTTGGGCGACTTATTTCAGAAGAAAGCATATACCTCATCAACATATCTCTGAAACTGAGTTCAGAAAATGGTCGGGTAATGGAAGAACGGAGTGGCTATTTGCGAGGGATCAAATCATGAAGCATAGTAGGCTTTTTAAAGGTCCTGACAACTTTTCATTCTGGAAGGACATTTGGTTTGGTGAAAAAGCATTAGTGGATTATATCATAGATAATTAGTGGACTCAAATTGAGGATAAGAATATTACTCTCCATGACTTGGGTGATCACCTAAATTCAAACTGGAGTATTATTCGCCAGATTCTCACTAATGACATAATTCAGGCTATTACCTTCTACATCAACAAGACACCCCTACCTAATGATAAACGGATTTTGAGTCTTACTGCTTCTGGAAATTTTTCAATCTCTTCCTCGAGAAAGCACTTGGCTACATGTGATCAAGCATTTCTACACCATCTTATCTGGTCTGATTTTGTACCACCCAAAGTCTCACTTTTCCTATGGAAGCTCATCCATGGCATCCTTCCAACGGACAATGCTGTTCAGAAATGTGGTATCTCCATGTGCTCCAAATGTGTGTACTGCCCATCTGCAAAGCTTGAGTCTGCTACTCACCTTCTCTTGCACAGCAATCTCTCAACTGACACTTGGGCTCTCATTAAACACTGCTCTCAGATTGACCCTGCTCCATTTGCAAATGGACGTGCCTTTTTACATTAGGTAATCCAGCACACCAACACCTGTACTCTGGCTGGCCTAGTTTCCTTGCTCACCGTCTTCCTATGGCTTTGGGAAATATGGTGTGAAAGGAACATGTGAAAATATGATGGCTATGCCTTCTCTCCCCAATCCATCTACCATAAAATCTTGCATCAAGTCAAATCCACCAAATTCCCCAATTGCAAATCTGTGGGTGATGTTGCCTCTCTTTCCATGTTGCCTCTTTTATCCCTCCGCCCTGCTACTTTGAAGACCTCCAGACCAAAGATTGTGCGATGGGCTTTTCCTCCCCCTCATGGATTCATGCTCAATGTGGATGGCGCCTCTGAAGGCAACCCAGGATGCATGGGTGGTGGTGGCATTATCAGGGATCACAACGGCTCTACTATTCTTGCTTTTAGTCACTTCTATGGTTCCTGTCACAGCTTGGTGGCTGAAGCTCGTGCAATGCTAGATGGTCTTCGGTTTGCAGCAGCTTGTGCCATCAAGATTCACTCAGTTGAATCTGATTCGAAGACTCTGGTTCACATCACTAAAAACTCTGTTACCTACCCTTAGAGACTTCTTCCTCTCATTAGTGAATTGAGGACCCTCATCACATTTCTAGATGTTGACATTGTTCATATCTACAGAGAAGGAAACCAAGTTGCAGATGCTCTTGCAAACCATGCTTGTAAGAGTAATGCAAGCTCTTTTTTATTGGCAACTCCTGTTTGCTTCCTAGCACTGTCCGTGGGGCCTGTAGACTGGACAAATTGGGAATTCCCAACATTCGACTTTAACTGCCCCTTTTCACTTCATTCAGGGGTATGCCCCAGTGACATTTGTAATCTCATTCTATTAATAAAATTATTTCCCTTCGTCCTTGACCTGGTGGAGTGAGCACACTCATATTGGGTGCACTCCCCAGGTCTAGACGCATGCTTTATTTGCATAAAAAAAGTGTGTGAATTGGATTGCGTACAATATGCACATGGGTACCAGCAACACCAATTTGGGATTTTCTATTCGCATATTTCTTTTTATCAGAACTGATTTTAAGAGTTTTCAGCTGTGAAACAGGAGGAAGTTTCTTAGATGTGCCAGGAACATCAGAAGCATGAACAAATGAGGTTTGCAGTTTATGTTCAAATGATTTCTTATTCACTGGGCTGTAGCCTAGCCCTTCCTTTTGGAAATTAACCTTGGTACCTAAGAGTTTATCCAGATTATTTTTTCCTTCAACAAACTTAGACAATGAATCATTCAAATCATGAATTTCATTTTCAAGGGATGCAATATGCAATTCATAACTAGCAATCTCCTGTTCACTGCAGACAACACACTCATTCAACATTTTTTTGTAGTTTTATAACTTTCAATTTCCTGTTCCAGCACCTGAACTTTTTCAGATTCGTCATTAATTGCAGTGGATTTTCCTTTTTCTAAAGATAGTAACCACTCTGACATGACAGTATTCAGCACCATCAACTTTTTATTTTGTTCCTTCAAATTTTCATTTTCTTCCACCAGTTTTTCATCATTGGGCATTGAGTTAAGTTTTTAAATCAGTTCTTCTTCAGCTTGTTCAAGGTCTAAAACCTTCGATAGCATGTGTCTGTTTTCTTCTTTCAACGAGTCAATTTGTTTTTTTTGTCACTCAAGATCAGAATGGAGGCCTTCATTTATATTTTTCAGAAATGAACAATTTTTACATGCAAAATTAACAGAACATGTGTTTTCAGCTTCTTTTCTAAGTTTCCTATTTTCAGCTTCAGATATTTCAAAATTTTTCTGAAGTTCTACATTTACAACGTTGACAGCTTCAAATTTATCAAAGATCAATTTGTTGTCACTTTCATAGCTTTGCATTTTTAGATTCAAATCATCAATTTCATTTCTTAAACTTTCATTTTCTACTTCCAAGTCTTTCACTTCACCCCTTCCATTTTCCAGATTTTCAAGTAATTTCTTCAGATCATGAATTTCAGATTCCAGGGATGCATTTTTTTCACTTAGGCTATGATCATGCACAGTGGTGTTGATTTTCTTCTTCAAGGCTTTATTTTCTTTCTTGTACATATCATGTTTATCCATGAGTTTAAAATAGGCCTCTTCCCAATCACTAGTTAAAAAATGTTCAAAGGGAGAGTGTACCTCATATTCTTTATCTCCCTTGGCCATCAAGCATCTTTGACTCTCCTTCTTCCCATTGACAGCCATCAATTTTTCTAATATATCCTTTGCATTCCTACAAGCAGAAACAAAAGGAAAGATATCATGATCAACAACAGATTTTAAAATCTCAAGAGCTCTAAGATTATCAAGGTTTTTCATCCTGTGAACATCGGTCCATTTGGTCCTGTCCTTAGGCACTTTATGTGGATCTTTAGAGATGATGTTCCATAGGTTTGGATTAATTGAACTAACAAATTTACACATCCTACCTAGTCACAAAGAAAAATCAGAACCGTTAAACATAGGTAGATGAACCAGAGGAAGTAAATCAGAGTAATGATCCATGATCATAAAGATACCTATGCAACAGGACCTTCTCTACAGATGGTTAATTAAATCTGATCTATCAGAGACCCGCTCTGATACCAATTGTTAGGTGCTCTGATACCAATTGTTGTGTGCTCAAAATCACAGATAGTGTATGGAAGGCTGATCTAGAGGGGGGGTAAATAGATCTGCCCCCTCTTTTTGATGAACACAGTGGAATAAAATAATTCTTCACACAATAGAGAAACTCGCACACTAGATGCCATAGTAGATATGGAGAACGTTCCTAAGCAAATATCTAGCGAGAAGCAATCACACAGGCATGCCACACTGGACAGTAGATTTTCTAGGTTGTTCGGTCTGCTATCCACAGACCTATGTCCACCCCTCACTCAACCGGAGTGAGGCTTCCCTTGCACAAAGAAAGAATGCAGACTCAATCTGCAACAAACGTTGATACATAACTTAACTCGGAGGAACACACTCCTCCCTTCTTCTGAAAGACCCATGAGGAAAACATGAACAACTACTGCTCACGACCCAGAGGAACGAATCCTCTCTTCTTCTGCTACATAGAAGGAACCCGGAGAAACACTTCTCCCTTCCTCTGAAACCACAGAGGGAACCCGGAGAAACACTTTTCCCTCCCTTTGAAACCATAGAGGGAACCTGACCCGTGAACAGGATGTCGGAAGTGCAATGACGAAAATGAAAAGAAAAAGACAACAAACACTGAACTGAAACAACGCAAAGAAAGCTTGTCACACCCCGAGATTTATGTACAGCAGAACATATTCGGAACGTTAACAGCCGGCAAGAGAAGCCTCAAGTGACAATATCATTCAGAGCGCAAATCATTCACACATAAGATGAATGGACATAATAATTGATCAAAATCAGACTTTTGTTGATAATAATAATCTAGTACATGATGTTGACTCATTGACTAACTGGACTCAATAAAATAGAAAATTACATAATTGACTCTTGACTAGACTAACTACGGCTTCTCTCGAACCATCAATCACTCTCGGATCCATCACTTGAGAAATCTGAATCCGACTCATCTGTACTTCCTGAAACATTGAGAAAGTAGGTAATGAGCACACTTGTCTAGTAGGTATCTTCGTATCAATATGAAGGTAAGTTTAAGTGATTAACACTTTAGCTCTAAAGAATAAGGTAAGTCATGCGAATATGACAAAGCATATGAATAAAGCCAAGGTAACAAGTTATGATCACGACAAGATACGAGAATACAATTGATCAAGTATACATCAACAATGTAAAATTGGCCTTTCCATGAATAAGAATGTACTTTTCATAACCATGAAGGCTATGCACTAGAAAGTCATGTAACAAGCAAAAAAGTACTCTTTGCTTAATGGCAAGTACTTCGTGAATTTACGTAGATCTTTATTCACATCCGTGAATTTTCACTTATTTATAAAGAAAGTACTCCCAGCGCAATGCGACACCAGTAGCATCATACCCCATGGTTTACAGTATATTTCCGACAATCAACCGAGGGGACTAGCATAGAGTCCTTGAACACAATCAGTGCTCGAACTGCATCTTCAAGTATAAATTAAGCTACTCTACGATTATAACAACTAAGTGTCCAATAATGTACATGTTCAACAATAGTTCTCTGATAAGGTAACCAAGGTATAGAACGTACCAATAATTGATCATGAGGATTCAAGAAATGTATTTAACAACTAGGTTATACTATGGAGAAAAATTCGACAACATAACGGTATATTCATTATCTTTCATATTTTTAACATTGACTTATTAACATAGGTTCAGAGTCAAGATAATTCTAAGATCACCCAAGAACTCAAATAAACCAACCCCAAAGGTCAAACCACGTGTTAGACACAATCAGGAACCTAACGGTCATTTACTAGGCCGTTTATCAATTCAAGCGGTCTATTCTTGGACCGTTTAGAAAGACAGGCGGTCTAGTCATGGACCGTTTTGATAAAACTAAAGTCGATGTATTAAAAACTCTCTGAATCCATTGCGGTCTAATGAATGGCCACGTGGCATCCGTTAGTGGTCTAGTGAAGGGCCGCTTGCAGAACTAGACGGTCGTCCATACGGCCGCTAAGGTCCAGAGTTCATAAAACACTGGTAAAGTGCTTTCTGGACAATTTGGGTTTTAACGGTACAACCAGCTCGGCGTCCTAGTGGGAATCCCAGGCTCACAGAGACTTACGGAGGCCTTGAAACAAGATCACCTAGTCCGTTAGAAGGAATATCCAAGGGAGAGGTTATCATGTCCAAGATTGTGTACTTAATGTGCAAAGGTGTAACTAATGACAACATACTGGGATATGTGCCATGTACATAAGAAAATGACTCTAGAAGAGAGAGATAGTGGTAACAGTGATCAAATCTTGACTAGTCCATGAATCATATAAATTGAAGTTAATTATAAAAGTATATGATGTGGTCATGAAAATAATATAAGTTTTAAATATAACTTTAAGTGCATGAAGAATCATAAAATCTAATGAGCTATTAATATAACTAGGTATATGAAAATATCACTTGAAATAGGAATAAAACCTACTTAACTAGACTTAACATACATTAATTAGGGCTAATCTGTAATATATTTTGGGTTAACAATATTATAGAAATCAGAGACGAAAACGGTCTAGTGTAGGACCGTTTCACTGTGCCTAACGGTCTATTGTACGACCGCTACTGTTTATGGCGGTCTACAGGAAGACTATTTCCTCTTGTGTTAACAAAAACTGAATAATAGTAAAATATAATACTAATCTAAGACATATCATGCATGGAAATCAACATGAATAAACTCTATAGCATGATAGAATGAGTACAGGTCAGTCAATATGCGTGGGTTTGTGTAATAAACAAAAAAAAATTTCTTTTTACTCAATTAGGGCTAGAATTATGCATGAGGAGTATACTAGATGCATAGTCCCAATAAAACATAAAATTCTCGATGTACAATTCATGAAATCGATAGAATTCAGAGGGCTTTTATCCCTGACTTTGAGTTTAAGCCTTTCATGAGATAACCTACCTCAATTAGCGCTCCTAGACTGTCAATTTCTGACTGGAAGCAAGCCCTAGTTCTACACATTCTGTGCTAAATCAACAACTTCACACCATTGTATCTCCTGATTCTCTTGACCTATGGATGTGAAAATTGGAGGGTAGATAGAAGATATAAAGGGTAACATAAAGCACTAAAGACACAATTGCTAAATACCTCGTTTAGGGCTTTTAATTTCCTGATCTTCACTAGACCGTTGCACAGATTCTTGGGTTATTGGTGTAGGATCAGTAACTTTGAAAGCTTCTAACTCCTTGTAGACTTGATCTCCTAGAACAAAAATTTGAGGAGAGTTAGACCTGAGTATTGTGAATAAAAGATTCTAAAGAACCCACCTAAAATAAAACCTCCTTACCTTAGTTCCACGCGAGCCAAATGTAAGGGTTGCGCATGGTGGTTCTGGGGTCTATTTATAGGTGTTAGTTAGGTTTCATGGATTTGAACGAACTTAGAGTCCTAATTAGGTCTCCAATCCAATCCTGATACCCTCTTGAGTCTTCTAATTGACAGATTGCATCAATCCCTAGGGATTTGGTCTGGAAAAATAGAGTTTTTCACGCCATCTTGCTGTTCGTGATCGGACTCTGGTAAACGGTCTAATAGTGGACTATTTTTGTCCCTATGCGGTCTTACGATAGACCGCCAATTACCTTGGGCGCCGAGTTTGAACTGTTTCAAACTCTTCCCCCTATTATCCATTTATTTATCCTATTTATCCACTTAAATTCCAAAATTCCAGAAATTAAGCTTCTAGAATATGGGCCAACTCTTTTAGGCTTGGGTTTTAGGTCCTCTGGGTTCAATTAAATGGGCCTAATCAATTGGTTATTATTGGGCTTCCATAATAATGTATTTAACCCAAAAATCATTTAAAATTATATTTAAGCTCTAATTAATTTTTATTTAACTTAGAAAAATCCTAGAAATTTCTAAAAAATTTTGAAATACCTTAAAATAATTTATATAAAATTTTGGTGTATTACACCCTCCCCCACTTGAGAGAATTTGGTCCCCAAATTCATAACATGAGTTTTCACGGAGAGTGTGTATACGTTTTAATTTGTTAATTAACTGTAATAAAATTAAAGTAAGGTGAATAGGTTAAGATGGTACCTTTAATTATTTTACCTTCCTCGTCTAGAATGGCATTTAGTCATCCTCGTCTCCCATGTCCGTTGTTATCCCTCGAAGATTGTTCATTTATGAGAGGACACATGGGCAAGCGATGTTCCCGACCTCCACATTTGAGACAAACACCGAGACGCTTCTAGCATTCTTCGGCCGTGTGTTCGAACTTTTCACAGAACGAGCAGGTCATGGTGACTTGCGTTCCTTCTTCTTCCTTAACTCCTTTATTCTTTCCATTGCCATTTCTTTTCCCATTACCATTCCCATTGCAAGACCTCTTACTATGATGAGGTTCAGACTCATCCACTTCTTTTTCCTCTCGCCTGTCATGTTTTCAGCTCGACCTTTCCTCCTTCCGTCGGAGCTTTTCCACCTTCTCCATGGTCCTTTCGCATAGATGCGCCCTTTAAAGTATTTCGGTATGTGTATGAATATTTTGAGACCCAAGTTGTTGAATAAATCTGGGCTTAAACCATCCATAAATCGGTTGGCTTTCAATAAGTCTGTGCTTATTAGGTGGGGAGAATAAGGTGCTAGCCGAGAGAATCGAAGCTCATATTCTGCCACGGACATCATGCCTTGTCTTAAGGAGGCAAATTCTGTTGCCTTCCTCTCCTTAACATGCTCGGAGAAGTACTTTGCTCGAAAAAGAATAAGAAATCCATCCCACGTATGTGGTGCGTCCGCAGGTGGTGTCGGAATAGACTTCCACCATGTATGTTCATCCTTATTGAGTTGGAACGTGGCGAGACAAACTTTCTCTTGGTTAGTGCATTGCATGACATCGAATATTTGATTCATTTCATCAATCTAATTTTTCACCTCGTCAGGGTTAGAGGATCCAGAGAATCGTGGAGGATTTAAACTCCAGAAATTACTGTGCAAGCTACCTGCGCCAGCCCTTGCACCATCTTGGGCCACCATCTGTAGGGCTTGGGTAAGACCCGCAATAGTTTGTTGCATCTCGTCCCAATTCGCACGATGAGCCATCGAGAATTTTGAGTACCTGAGAAAATGGACATTTAGTTACTTTCCTTAGAATCAGGAAGATTTACCCTAAGATAATTTCTATATAACTATCTTATCCCGGGTTCTACCCAATTTCTCACATGGTTTTGGAATTTCCTTCCTAATTCATAGGTATGGGTCCTTAACCTTGGACTTATCCTATGACATGACATTTTTTTCCTTAGACTTATTTATGCCTAGGCTCTGATACCACTTTAACTGTCACGTCCCAAGATTTATATATAGTGGAAGATATTCGGGAACGTGAATAGTCGGCAAGAGAAGCCTCAAGTGACAATATCATTCAGAGCGTAAATCATTCACACATAAGATGAATGGACATAATAATTGATCAAAATTAGACTTTTATTGATAATAACAATCTAGTACATGATGTTGGCTCATTGACTAACTGGACTCAATAAAATAGAAAATTACATAATTGACTCTTGACGAGACTAACTACGGCTTCTCTCGAACCATCAATCACTCTCGGATCCATCACTTGAGAAATCTGAATCCGACTCATCTGTACTTCCTGAAACATTAAGAAAGCAGGTAATGAGCACACTTGCCTAGTAGGTATCTTCGTATCAACATGAAGGCAAGTTTAAGTGATTAACACTTTAGCTCTAAAGAATAAGGTAAATCATGCGAATATGACAAAGCATATGAATAAAGCCGAGGTAACAAGTTATGATCACGAAAAGATACGAGAATATGATTGATCAAGTATACATCAAGAATATAAATTTGGCCTTTCCATGAACAAGAATGTACTTTTCATAACCATGAAGGCTATGCACTAGAAAGTCATGTAACAAGCAAGAAAGTACTCTTTGCTTAATGGCAAGTACTTCGTGAATTTACGTAGATCTTTATTAACATCCGTGGATTTTCACTTATTTATAAAGAAAGTACTCCAGTGCAATGCGACGCCAGTAGCATCATACCATAGTTTATAGTATGTTTCCGACAATCAGCCGAGGGGACTAGCATAGAGCCCTTGAACACAATCAGTGCTCGAACTGCATCTTCAAGTATAAATTAAGCTACTCTATGATTATAACAATAAAGTGGCCAATAATGTACAAGTTCAACAATAGTTCCCTGATAAGGTAACCAAGGTATAGAACGTACCAATAATTGATCATGAGGATTCAAGAAATGTATTTAATAACTAGGTTATGCTATGGGGAAAAATTCAACAGCATAATAGTATATTCATTATCTTTCATGTTTTTAACATTGACTTATTAACATAGGTTCAGACTCTAGATAATTTTAAGATCACCGAAGAACTCAAATAAACCAACCCCAAAGGTCGAACCTCGGGTTAGACACAATCAAGAACCTAACAGTCATTTACTGGGCCATTTATCAATTCAAGCGGTCTATTCTTGGACCGTTTAGAAAGACATGCGGTCTAGTCATGGACTGTTTTGATAAAACTAAAGTCGATGTATTAAAAACTCTCTGAATCCCTTCGGTCTAATGAATGGCCGCTTGGCATCCGTTAGCGGTCAAGTGAAGGGCTGCTTGCAGAACCAGACGGTCGTCCATACGGCCGCTAAGGTCAAGAGTTCATAAAACACGGTAAAGTGCTTTCTAAACAATTTGGGTTTTAACGGTACAACCAGCTCAGCGTCCTAGTGAGAATCTCAGGCTTACAGAGACTTACGGAGGCCTTGAAATAAGATCTCCTTGTCCATTGGAAAGAATATCCAAGGGAGAGGTTATCAAGTCCAAGATTGTGTACTTAATGTGCAAAGGTGTAACTAATGACAACATACCGGGATATGTGCCATGTACTTAAGAAAATGACTCTAGAAGAGAAAGATAGTGGTAACAGCGATCAAATCATGACTAGTCCATGAATCATATAAATTGAAGTTAATTACAAAAGTATATGATTTGGTCATGAAAATAACATAAGTTTTAAATATAACTTTAAGTGCATGAAGAATCATAAAATCTAATGAGGTGTTAACATAACTAGGTATATGAAAATATCACTTGAAACAGGAATAAAACCTACTTAACTAGGCTTAACATACATTAATTAGGGCTAATCTGTAATATATTTTGGGTTAACAATATTATAGAAATCAGAGACGAAAATGGTCTAGTGTAGGACCGTTTCACTATGCCTAACGGTCTATCGTACGACCGCTACTATTTCTGGCGGTCTACAGGAAGACTGTTTCTTCCTGTGTTAACAAAACTGAATAATAGTAAAATATAATACTAATCTAAGGTATATCATGCATGGAAATCAACATGAATAAACTCTATAGCATGATAGAACGAGTATAGGTCAGCCAATATGCGTGGGTTTGTGTAATAAACAAGAAAAAAATTCTTTTTACTCAATTAGGGCTAAGAATTATGCATGAGGAGTATACTAGATGCATAGTCCCAATAAAACATAAAATTCTCGGTGTACAATGCATGAAATCGACTGAATTCAGAGGGCTTTTATCCCTGACTTCGAGTTTAAGCCTTTCATGAGATAACCTATCTCAATTAGCGCTCCTAGACTGCCAATTTCTGACTGGAAGCAAGCCCTAGTTCTGCACGTTCTGTGCTAAACCAGCAACTTCACACCCTTGTATCTCCTGATTCCCTTGACCTATGGACGTGAAAATTGGAGGGTACATAGAAGATATAAATGGTAACATAAAGCTTTAAAGACACAATCGCTAAATACCTCATTTAGGGCTTCTAATTTCTTGATCTTCACTGGACCGTTGCACAGATTCCTGGGTTATTGGTGCAGGATCAGCAACTTTGAAAGCTTCTAACTCTTTGTAGACTTGATCTCCTAGAAGAAAATTTTGAGGAGAGTTAGACCTTAGTATTATGAATAAAAGATTCTAAAGAACCTACCTAAAATAAAACCTCCTTACCTTAGTTCCACGCGAGCCAAATGTAAGGGTCGTGCAGGGTGGTTCTGGGGTCTATTTATAGGTTTTAGCAAGGTTTCATGGATTTGAACGAACTTAGAGTCCTAATTAGGTTTTCAATCCAATTCGGATACCCTCTAGAGTCTTCTAATTGACAGATTGCATCAATCCGTAGGGATTTGGTCTGGAATAATGGAGTTTTTCACGCCATCTTGCTGTTCGCGATCGGACTCTGGTAAACGGTCTAATAGTGGACTATTTTTGTCCCTATGCGGTCTTACGATAGATCGCCAATTACCTTGGATGCCGAGTTTGAACTGTTTCAAACTCTTCCTCCTATTATCCATTTATTTATCCTATTTATCCACTTAAATTCCAAAATTCTAGAAATTAAGCTTCTAGAATATGGGCCAACTCTTTTGGGCTTGGGTTTTAGGTCCTTTGGGTTCAATTAAATGGGCCTAATCTACTGGTTATTATTTGGGCTTCCATAATAATGTATTTAACCCAAAATTCATTTAAAATTATATTTAAGCTCTAATTAATTCTTATTTAACTTAGAAAAATCCTAGAAATTTTCAAAAAATTTTGAAATTTCTTAAAAAAATTTATATAAAATTTTGGGGTATTACAAAGTTCTCAATGTGAAACCAGGAATGTAGCTTCTAATGGAAGCACTTTGACTATAATGCGGAACTTGACTTGGCTTCCCTTCCTCTTCCTCTCAACACTCTTTCTCTTTCTCTCTGAACTGCAGCAGCACTCTCTCCGTACGATTCTTCTCTCCTTTCTCTTCCTCTCTTCCTCTCTTCTCTTCTCTTTTCTTCTAGGTGTGGCTCAGCTCCTCTATCCTCTGGAGGTTGCTGCACTACTGATCGAATGTTCTCTCTTATATCACCTTTCTCTTCTCCTTCTACAAACTGGCTTCATCTCTGCCTATCTGTTCTCCGCGCCTTTTTCCTTGCTATCTTCTTTGAACCTCTTATCTCATATGCTTGTCTATCGTTCGTCAGAGCATGTCCCCCAAGCGCTGCTTTTGGTTCCAGCATCCTTTTCTTTTTGCATGCATGGTACGAGCTTTGTACACCCTGATTTGGTAGGAAGAAATCTGGGCCGTCCAGATCCGTAGAATGCTTCCAGATCCTAGGAAGAGTGGCCACTGATTGGCTTGAAGGTGATAAGATATGGTGGCTTCTCATTGGCTTGCCAATCCCCTTCATGCAGTACACAGAAGAATGAGAGTTCTTGTTCCTCAAGGCAAAACCCGTTTCTGGATGAAACCCTCTCCAGGAGTTCTGCAATTGGTCCAGCTAGAATGTGGGAATATTTTCTACCAGAAGGTCTTCTGGAACCTTGAACCAATGAAGCACGTCCCTTTCAATCACTTAGACTTGGACTATTGGACCCAAATCCTTCTCATGTGCTAGCTCGCAAAGGACGCTTCCAGAGTTCACACTGAGTGCGTCGACGCACTTGCTCCACTGCGTCAACGCTCCTTCTTTGAAATGGCCACTTGATACCGTTAGGCAAAAGAGCCATCGCCTTAATCTATTTGTCACCCTTAGGTGTACTTTTTTCACCCTTAGGTATACATTTTTCACACTTAGGCGCTGGTCAGCCGTCACCCTTGCTCTGCTTCGCACTTCATCTTTTCTGTGAACTTCATATAACTGGACTCAACTTGAGCAGGTCCCGAAGTTGACTTCCTTCCTTGTAACTTCATGTGATAGGGCCTGTTGCCCATTTTCACCCTTACTTAGCCATTTTTCACCCTTAGATACCTATTTGTCACCCTTAGGTATCTATTTATCACCCTTATGTTTCTTCAGTTCACCCTTGTTCATGTGAGCATTTTGAACTGTCTAGAGTTGAGTTGACCGAGGTCATCATAACTGGATAACTGTAGCTGATAGGGTTTGACTGAAGCTTGGACTGGATCGAGCTTGACATGTGTTGACTTTGACTAATGTTGACTTTGACTTGGGTCAACTTTGACTCGGTTAGCTTGAAGTATAAACTTGTTGGTTCACTTTGATGGTTGTTGACTTTTACTAAGTCAACTTTCATTGAGCTAGTTTGTCTGTGGTCAACACCCTTTTGGCAGACAAAGTCCAACTTCTTCTTCCCCTTCAGCTTCTCAGCCTTACATTCATATCAATCTATTTATCACCACTATCAGTCTATATGTCACCGTTGAGAAGCTATTTTTCACCCTAAATAACCCATTTGTTACCCTTAGTCTTCTTCAGCTAACCAAGGCTTCTTGCAGGGTTTTCTTCTTGATGGAGTCGACTCCATTTTCCACTTGAGTCGACTCTTCTTCTTCACATTTCATGTTTTCAGCACTGCAACCTATTTTACACTGATACCCATCTATTTGTCACCAATACAGAGCTATTTGTCACCGATACGGGACATAGCTCAGCCTTCGGCTTGCGGTGTGATTCCAGCTGGGTGGAGTCGACTCCAGTTCACCATGGAGTCGACTCTCCTTCATACCTTTTCAAAGCGGTGAGCTCCCTTTAGCCTCTTGAGCCATTTGTCACTGATAGTGACCTATTTTTCACCCTTAGCATGACATTTTACACCCTTAACTAGCCATTTGTCAGCGATAGCATGATGTTCAGTCTGCTCTTTGATTTTCACTCTTCTGACCATTTCTTTGTCCAAATTCAAACTTGTCTTCACAAGACTCATGGAAATTCATGTATCAACATTATCAAAACCATTTGTCAGTGTCAAAAACATATGAAATTCAAACACATATGCAACTCAAAGATCAAAATGCTTGAACCTCAAGGATTAAGGGCATATAAGACTCTAAGATAAAAAGAGCATGAAATTCAAGGATGAATAATCACATGAAGCTCAAGGATGAGTCTTGACAACATCAAAACCATTGTTTAATGAATCATATTGCAAGACATTATCAAGGCTTGATATGAACTTATTAAAAAGTCTATTAATGACTTATTGTGTGTGACATCAACAAAACCACAGTTTAATGAGTCATAATGTATGACATCATCAAAATCACAGGGACACAACAATACACAACGAATCATTAATAGACTCATTTCATTTCATGGCCTTGATAAATGGCTTTGATAATGTCATGCCTAATATGCCTTAATCCTATGTGAGGGAACTCTTGAAGATCAAGATGATAGAAGGCATTTAGTGAAGAATTTGTGAAGCTCAAATCCTGCATGACAAGTTCAAAAAGTCGTTCAATCTTAGAGGTTTTGATGGGGTTGATCAGTTGAGCAAGCCCGAACGTTTAGTCTTTAGTTAAGCAGTGTTGATGCAGTGTTTGATGCAACATTAATGGAACTTTGATGGAATGGATTTCATATGCACAGTGGAGACTTCACCATGGAAGCAGCCATAAGTCTATATGTCTCAAGGACGAGCTGAAGAAGCCCTTAGATCAGGCTTGTAAGCAATGGAGTTGACTCCATGCTGAAATGGAGCTGACACTGCTAAGAAATCCCCGCTATGGTATCAAGGCAGACAAATATCATATAGCGATGACAAATACCCCATTAAAGGTGACAAATAGGTCTACCCGGGTGACAAATAGCTCCTGAGGCTGATATATGGACTACAAAGTAAGAAGCATGAATTATGTAGAAGAAGAGTCGACTTCGTCTGTCCATGGAATCGACCCAACAAGGATACACCTTCAAGCAGATAGCACCGCAAGGTATCGCTGACAAATAGGTACCTAAGAGTGAAAAATAGGTACCTAAGGGTGAAAAATAGCTTTTGTGGCGAACAGAGGGTTCACAACGCAGTTGGTGAGCAATTGAGTTGACTCTATTTGTCCATGGAGTCGCGCAGCAAGGTTCCAAGAAAGCAGAAAACATTGGAGAGCAAAAGCGACGGCTATTGATAAATAAGGGTGACAAATAGCTCATCTTGGGTGACAAATAGCCGATATCAGTAACAATTAGCTTCCTAACGGTCTAAAATGGATCTTAGCAATGAAACATGCAAAAAGATCAAGCTTATTCAAGGAAACCAACTGTGCAGGGGTTTCTTAACCTTGTCATCTCAAATCTAGAGTTTCATTAAGCACTAATGACTCTGATTAACTCCATTCAAGATCAAAGGAAGAAAAGAGAAGAAAAGGAAAGCCAGAACAAGAAGAGAAGAAAAGAGAAGAAGAGAAGTCATTCAAAAGTAGTCTTCACTAGAAAGCAGTTATGTTAGTTAAGGGTGAAAAGTAGCTACTTGAGGGTGACAAATAAGCTTCAAAGGTGAAAAATAGATGAGTAGCTTTGACAAATGGCTGGCTTGGAAGACAATGAGGCTAAGAACGTGTAAACGGTGAAGGAGAATCAACTCCAGTCAAAGTTGACTCCAGTAAGAGTTGACTCGAGTCATAGCTGACCCCCAGTCAAGGTCAACCCCAATATAAGTTGATTTCAGTCATGTTGACCCAATCAAAGCAACTCTAGTCAAAGTCAAGTCAAAACTCCAGTCAACACCAAGACCAGTCAACCTCTTGCCAGCTACAACGATCCAGTTAAGTTGACCTGAGTCAACACTACTCCAAGCAAGTTCAAGACGCTCAAGCTCACAATGGCAACAAGCAGACAGCATGGGTGAGAAATGAAGGTTCAAGGGTGAAAAACACCCAATATGGGTGACAAATAAATAGGCAAGGCAGACAAGGGCGACGACTTTCAAGGACGAGGCAAACAAGCTAAAGGCGACGGCTTCCCATGGCTAGCGGTGACAAATAAGTGTGAAAGGCTGACAAATAGAAGTTAAGAGTGAAGAATGGGCGACAGCTCTTAAAATGTGAAAAACATAGAAGCGGAGTCAACTCCAAAAGAGTTTGGAGTCGACTCTAGTCGCATGAAGCCTACAAGGTTCAAAAGGTGACGGCTCACTTGATTAAGGGTGAAAAATATATGCTTAACGGAGACAAATGGGCAGTAAGGGTGTAAACCAAGTTAGTAAGCCTGAAAAATAGGTTTCCAGTTGTTGCCGCGTGCGGCGTCTCTCCCCTTGGTCCCGACCCATGAGGGGGTGGTGGGGGAAAGGTGTGCGGAGATATCAATGGCCGTGGTGAGAGAAGTGATAAAGCAATAAAGTAAAACACGGGAGTTTGATGTATCTCGGGTATCCTCCTTCATAGCTGTATGCCTCTCACGACGGCACCGGGCACTCACCTTTTATGGAAGGTCAGGAGGGGTCGAATGGCACGAGAGATTTTTGGGGGTATAGGTCAACTAGACAGGGTGCGGGCGTGCCAGTCGATTTCTCGACAATCACCTATGGAACCAAAAATTGACTGGGGAAGCGTCGCCAGGGCACGGCATGTGGGCTTGGGACATCGGGTAACACGTGGAGAGAGGCTAGGTTCCACGGGTGCGAGTGCGTAGGTGATTATGGGTATTCGTGTACGGGACGTCCTTCCCCACCGGTCGCAAGCAATCGGTGTTTGTTTACATCGGATTGAATCTGAACACCTTTGTTCCATACTAAAGAATAACCTAGATAATTCTGAAGCCAAGGACAGGGAACCGAGTACATCCTGTAGCTGGGGGACTAGTGGGCTGAGATCTGGGAGAACGAGTTGTACACTGGTAGGTAGGGGCAAGAACTGGGACACGGTATACAGGTGTATATATTCCACTGGTTTCATACTTTATGGGTGCCACATGGGCTTTACAGAGGGGCCGCGAGGGCCGGAATATAGAGGGGCCGTGAGGGCCGAAATACAACTGGTGCAAGCCACAGGACAATTCCGACACGTGGGTCGGTCCCCGGGTCAATGCAGGATAAGGTGGACTATCCGCGTGTTTTACAGGGGCTCTCCTCGGGGAGCTAGAGGCGTGCCCGAGTCGCCGAGGGAGGGCTAGACTAGATGGTAGGGGTGGACGCTGACTAGTTCCTGAGGGAGGCCGGACACCGCTCGGGATGAGCGGTCGGGTACGGGTCCCAAAAGGTGAGCGTCTTCATGCTGGGGAAGCGAGGCCGGTCTCGGGAATGTTACTTCCGGGCCAGGGTCTGGCTCACTCGGGTCAGCAGTCCAGACGGTCGGTGGCTAGCTCGTGGTGAGCAAAGGGCACGCGGTTCTGTGGCGGAGGTGGATTCAGCATCATGGTGTGGGCATTGTTATCAAAATGCCTTACACGCGGGTGGACCCAGAATGCGGGTGTGATCACCATTATCACGACGCCTTACACGCGGGGGATGGACTTGAGTGAGACGGCCTAGACACCATGTGAGAGGAGTACATGAGACATTCCCTCGGCGTATACGAGTCAATCAACAAGCCAACCAACACACGCTTAGCTCCTCGCGTTCTTTCCGGATGTCGTGGGGCTTGAGTTCTTACTGGAGTGCCTGCGGATGTCCAAGTACTAGTTCACATGTATCATGTCTATGCCCCTTGAGATTCTAAGCGGGGTTTTATAGAAGAATTTGAAGGGTTAGGGCGGTATACACGGATTAGATTGGGGGTGAAATCTGGTCCGCATAAACCCTTGAAACAAATATTTTTTTATTGTTTTCAGAGTGGGGGAGAAAGGATTAGGCGCACCAGACCGGGGGGGCGGTCTAGTCCTCCTAAACCCTCCCCCTAGGGGGTTTATGCAGACCGGTCCGAGGTTCTTTTTGATAAAAAGAAGTTTTTTGGGGTGTTTATGGGGGTTTAGGCTGACCAGACCAGGGGGCGGTCTGGTTCGCCTAAACCCCCTCCCCCAGGGGGTTTACGCGGACCAGACTAGGGGGCCAGTCTGGTCCACCTAACCCTCCCAGGGGGGTTAATATAGACTGAGGGCTAGGTTTTTTAATAATAAAAATACTTTTTTTGTTGTTTCTGCCGTTTAGGTGGACCAGACCAGGGGGCGGTCTGATCTGCCTAAACACCCCCCATGGGGTTTACGCGGACCAGACTGGGGGGCTAGTTTGGTCCGCCTAAACCCCCCCCCCCCAAGGGGGATTTACACGAGGCAGAGAGGGGGGGTTTTCTCCATGGCCTATAAAATCCCATTTTTTGCCATTTTCGGCCCACATTGACTCCATGTGACCGCAAGAAGATAAAGGATACATGCTTGGACTGGTTAGCTGGCCGCTTGCACACGTGGACCGAGGAGATTGACCATGTGATTCCATGTGATCCCGAGGCTCCGTCTTCGCGAGTTCTCCCACACGGGTACGTCGATCGACCTCTGCACAAAGCTGGGACTGGGATGGATTCTCACTGGGGCTAACTGGGATGGATGAAGGGGCCGCCCAGTGGGAGTTCACCCACACCAGGGCGTAGCTGCGCCTGGGACGAACTCCGCCCCGAGTGAGCCGTGGCCACATAAGGGTGGTCCTGGGGGCCTTCTGACATTTTTTTGGGTTGTCCTTTGAAGGACCAAGTGCTCTGGGGTGTTGGGATCGGCCCATGGGGGCTTTTCGTTGTCGTGTTGTAGTTGTCGCTCACGAGGTATTCAGAGAAATTCCCAACACACCTCGGGTCATCAAACGGCTCGGGTAGCTGACTAGCAGGCCTTTGATTTGGCCTCGGGCTGAGGGTGAGAGCTTGCAGGAGTCAAGAGTGTTATGCCCCTTAGGCACAAGCATATGCTATTTTGTTTTGATGATAGCAACACAGTGAGAGTATCACAGTGATCCAGCCATTGTGTTTAGTGTACATGCATTTCAGGTGCATGTCTTAGCTTTGCATTCATATAGTCAGTACAGTCAGTGCCACACAAGTCTATACATTGCATATGTTGCAGACATAGCAAGTCTGTACATTGCATGTGTCGCAGACATAGCAAGTCTGTACATCGCAATTGTCGCAGGCACAGCAAGTCTGTACATTGCGTGTGTCGCAGACATAGCAAGTCTATACATTGCATGTGTCGCAGATATAGCAAGTCTGTACATCGCATTTGTCGCAGGCATAGGAAGTCTATACATTGGTATCTTTACCGACGTTGCACTCGCAAGTCTATACATTGGTATCTTTACCTACGTTGCACCTGCAAGTCTATATATTGGCTGATGCATGCTCACACAATCATTAAGTCTATACAGCCTGTGAGGTCCGTCTCACTTAGCGTCTCATTTGGACATAAAGTCTATACATTAGACTGTCTCACTTAGCGTCTCACTCATCGTCTTTGTTGCACGCAGAATCTGCACAACTCTTTGTCAGCAAGCCTGTACATCGTGTAGCATGCACGCGTTCAAGTCTGTACATCGCATAGCATGCACGCATGTCCAAAGCCTGTACATTGTTCACTTGCAGCATTAGCACAAGTCTGTATAGCCTGTGTGCTTCATAATGCAAAGTCTATACAACGGTTAGCTGCACAAACGCCAAGTCTATACATTGGCTAGCTGCACAAACACTAAGTCTACACATTGTTGCATGCAGAGTCTGTATATTCATTTGACATGACAGTGCATCCATTTGTAATGTATATACCCTGCCATCTGCATTTGTGCACTCATTCGCTCAAAGTCTATACATTGCTGTCGCATTGCAAAGTTTATACATTGCAAAGTCTACACACTGCATTGCACACTACAAAGTCTGTACAAGGTTCTATAGTCTTAAATTGATAATTCTCTTCGACTGACTGACAGGTACTTATGCTCGAGGAGATTAAGAAGGGCACATGATCCAAGAAAGAGGAGGTGCTAGGATCGTGACACCTGTACAGCAACGAGCCTGGATGCTGCCACGTGGTCCAAGCTTTTGGGCGGGAGATGTGGATGACATACGCCCTATCTGCTGCTCTATATATATGAAGCCTCTTCCTCAAAAGAAGTCTGATCGAAGCAAAAGGAGCAGAAGCAGAGAGAGTGCTTGCACGATCCAGAAGAAGAAGAAGAGAATGAAAAAGAGAATGAGAGATTAGCAGAAAAAGAAGAAGAAAGAGAGAAAATTAAGAGAGAAGAGCAGACAGTGAGAGGAAAAGAAAAGAGGGGCAGAGAGGTATAGATCAGCAGAAGAAGAAGAAGATCAGTAGCCTCTGGATCAAATCCAAGCTACATTGCTCCAAGAGAGAGCTACAGTTTCGAGCTTCATTTCTAGCTTTCCGTTGCTGTTGTCTCTTGTTTTTGTTTTCTTTTTAAACCTTTCTTCAAGCTGTTTATCAGCAGAGCAAGCTGTGTTACTCAGCGTTTGCAATGGAGGATTCCACTGGACGTATAAGCTGTAATCCCTAGCGTTGCAGAGAACGTGGTTCTCTGGACAGCAAGTTGTGTTGCTTAGCGGGCGAGGTAGATACCTCGGACAGTAAGCTGTGTTGCTCAGTGGGCGAGGTGGATACCTCGGACAGCAAGCTGTGAGACTCAGAGGTTGTAGGCAAGCTGTGAGGCCCAGCAGTTCAAGCTGTGAGTCAGCAACAATCCACACTCGGGTTGAGTGTGGGGTGGACGTTGGTCTGGAGGACCGAACCACCTAAAAACCCTTTGCGCACTTTGGTTTGAATGCTGATTTCTATCTTCGCTAGATGAATGCATAGGTGCGCTCCACATATTTATTTACTGGTTCAACAGAAGACTTGATTAGTTTTTCAGATTGTCTAATTTTGACTTGTTAGCTTTCTAAGATTTTAATTGAGCGAAATTTTTAAAGGGTTGATTCATTCACCCCCCTCTGAATCCACCGCACCGAACCCAACACTTGGTATCAGAGCGGGTGTCTGCACAGAGGGTCCAACGACCTGCAGATTCGATCCTGCTGTATTCGGTGCTATTTTTGGCTGCGATTCAACAATCTCAATCTGTTTTGATGGCTAATCCTCCTATATTCTCTGGCTTACATATTAAACTCTGGATGTGGTTCTTGCGTAGGCATGTTAATTCTGTGAATCCTCAACTTTGGAAGGTTATCTCTCACGGTCCACATGAAATTCCTAAGGATAAGTCCAAGTGGACTCATGTTCACAAGTTCAAAAATGATGATAATGTAAGAGCTCTAAATCTAATGAAGGCTGCAATCGGTTCTGATGATTTTTCCTCTATCTCATGTTCCAGCTTGGCAAAGGAAATATTGGATGAACTGCTTCGCATCCACAATGGAGAAGAAGAAGAATGTCTCATGGCAAGAGGAAACACCTCAAGCAATGAAGAAGAAGACCAGGTAAATTCTGAATCTGAATCTGAAGAAATCTCGATTGATGATTTATGGAATATAAATGAGGAACTTTCTGATAGATGTGAAAAATTAAAATCTGAGAACAAAAGGCTAAAGAAAAGGATTGAACAATGCAAATCTGAAGTCACTTGTGATATTTGTCCTACACTGAAACAGTCTTATGAGACATGCTTAATAGATGTTCAGAACCTTAAGGAACAAAATGGTTCTCTAAAATCTGAAATTGTTAAAGTTCAAAAGGATAATGAAGATCTCAAGGCTAGTCTGAATAAAATCAACAAGGAAGCAATGCATATTTCTTCTGTAGAGTCAAGCTGTAACATGTGCTTAGCTCTGCGTGAACGTAATGAGGAACTCTATAGTGAAAATGAACGGCTCAATAAATAAATTGCTTCGTTCAAAGAGGATCACAAAAATCTGCTTGCTGAGAAAATTAAAGGGGACGAAAGACAAAAGGAACTGATTGAGGAATTGAAATTGGTGTCTAGAAATGAAGAATGTGATGAAGAAATAAAGAATTTGCATGAGAAAATTAAAGAGCTAAATGAACAAAATAAGAAACTCATGGGCTTGAACACTGTTGCACCTGAAAAATGGCTAACCCTTGAGAAAGAGAATGTTGCTAAGAAAGAAATCCAATCTGAGAAGGAAGAAAAATTGAGACAGGAACTAGAAATGGTCAAAAACCTGAATGATGCTATGCAGAGACAGATTCTCATATGTGAAGAAGATTTGATAAATTCTGAACTCAAAATCTCCTCTTTACAATCTGAAGTAAATGAACTTGTTCTCTCCATGCCTAAATCTGTCAAGGGAAAAGAGAAAATGAATGCTCTTTCATGTGATAAAGTCACTAAATCAAATGGAAAGGAAGGATGCAATTCTCAAGTTGAAAAATTTGTTAAGAAAAACCTGTACACCACCTTTGTTCGCAGCTCTAACATTGCAAGCTGCTCTGAGCCTCCTAAAACATCTACATCTTCAATTTTTCAATTCAAGGCTCAGAAAAATGAAAAACAAACAAAAGCTGTGAACAAGGGTACACAATTGAACAAGAAAGGTAAGAAAAATAAGGTCAAAAATGTCCCTTCTTGTGCCCTAAAATCTGAAAGCTCTGTCGTATCTGATGGATCAATACACACTGCTCATAACTCATTTACTAATTCGTATGCATCTGATAAGAGTGTCTCATGCCATTACTGTGGCAAGGTAGGCCATGTAATGAATGATTGCAGAATATTGGCAAATGATGAGCATGCAAGTAAAGCAATGCACTCTAAGAATTCATCTATTAGAAACCATGCCCCTAGGAAATCTGATGCTTCATGCTATTACTGTGGTAGGTATGGTCATTAATGAATGAGTGCTATGCTATGAAATCTGATGACAGGATGCATGCTCGATACACTGTAAATCATCATGGGTACAAAAGAAACAAACTCAAGTTTAACCAGCACATCACTTGCTTCAATTGCAACAAGCCAGGTCATAAGGCTGTTGAGTGTTGGTCAAGGAATTATAGGAATAATTCTGGATCTAGAAGTAAGCATGTTAGGTGCTTTGAATGTGGAAAGTATCGCCATACAGTCAAGCACTGTTGGCATACTCAGGGAAACACTATTAAATCCAAGTTTGTCAACTTCCCTGTAAAATGGAATGTGCTTGAAAGGAACCATGTCAGGACAACCATGTCATGTTTTAACTGTGGTAAGCTAGGCCACAAAGCTACTAATTGTTGGCTGGCTGATTATGGAAAAGAAAATTTTCATGCAAATAAAAGAAACAATCATGCTCATACACAAAATCTTCATACTCATGCGCATGCACATGGGCATCATGGTTCTGCTAATATAAATAATAAAAACAAAAATTATGTGGTTTCATGTTATTATTGTGGAAAATTTGGACATTCTATGTTTGATTATTTTCTGATGGAATTTGATGACCATGTTGCTAAGAAACTGTTTAGAATACCTGATAGGGGTAATGTAGGACCCAAAGCTATTTGGGTCCCTGCAGGATCAAATTGATTAACATCGCATCGGTCCTAACAGTTGATTAACATGCTGCAGGTGTGCCTTGGTGGGAGAAATAAAAAGGGGTTGAATTAACCAAGGCACTCAAGAATGAAAACCCCATGATTGTACCATTCAGGTCTGTTCCAAAACTATCATTTTAAATCTCATCATCTGAAATTGTTGATTTGGTTGTTTGATCTCTGATGTCTTCTTCTTGTCTAGATGATCAGTCTGTATTCCAGACTCAGCTACTGAATTTAATTCTGCACATATCTAATGCTCTTCTCTTGCCATTTATTGCACTGTGTACATAAGATGCTAGATGCACTTTGCACCGAGTTTGAATGATTCATTTAGTGCATACAGTCGATGCATGTGTCTAATGTCTGCATATATCATTTGCATGACTATTAAGGAAGTTGTTCAATGCATATAGGATTGCTTTGCACTGCATATATCATTTGCATAACCCTGGTACATTAAATGGTAAGCTACTAAAAGACAGAAAAATCTGCTTGGAGGTTCTTACTATGTGTGAGATGGTCCTTGAGACCTGGTTCTCTGCCAAGTACCAAGGGTCAAGTCTTCATATAGAGCAGTGTATTGCATATCATTAAATTTGAAAATTATGAAAAAGGATAAAATGTTCATGACTTGGGTGCATAAACTTGAAATGATTACATACTTGCTTTATGTACCATTGTTGCATAGTCTGCATTTAATTAGTTGAAAGCATTGCATAGCATAATTGTTGCATCTTGGTGTCAGGGGGAGCTAAGAGTTAAGTTCAGTACATTGAATCTTTTTCACTCCTCTTAGTCCCCACTCAATTCATTCATATTCTTTGACATCAGATGCTCTTGGATCTTAATGCCTATTGCTATCAGTTCCCTATCACTTTCACTGAACAACAGTATTGCTTCTGATTTAGTACATTGAGCTGTGGTTATTGCAATTGTTCATTTATAAGAATCACACTTGCAAATTGAAAGGAACTAAAGGTTTAACTTTTATAAATTGAAGAGTTAAGTGTCTGCACTTCAGAACTTGAGATAAAAGAAAACCTTTATAGCTCTTAATCTCTGTCTCATGGTTAGAATAGAAAAAGTTTTTTTTATGCCTGAATGTGTTAAACTGGAAATGTCTAGAAAAGGTGAATAAGAGTGTGTACTGTTTTTAAACAATCACTCTAAAAGAAATCAGGGCAGCAGTAAATAAGATCATCAATGTAAAGAGCTGAACACAGTGATAGAGCAATGGCTGAATTACACTGAGAAACTGTGATCTCCTCCAAAGAAGCAGGAGAATTCATAAGTCATGAAGTGCTTCAGACTACCTCTGTTCATAGGGTCAAATCTATAGGGGGAGTTTTCACCAAGTAACTGGGGATACTGGCCTCTGATTAAGGTGTATCCTTAATGTCAAAGGTGAAAATCATTCTTGTAGGTCTTGATCTGAAGTAGATCTAGTAGTTTATGCCTAGTAACTGGGGGTACCTGTCTCTGATCAAGATGTACACCTAATGTCAACAGCATAAATGCCACTGGTCTATTCACTTAGCTCAGTTTCTAAAAAATTAAAAAGTGAAAAACAAACTGTTGTAACCCTTTGAAATCAAAAGTCATTGAGTGAAAATTGTTTTTTCTCAATACATATTCAAGTTGCCTTTCTTGAACTTCCATGTCTATTCACTTTTTCTATTAAAACCATGTGCCCTAGATTCACTACTATAAATGGAGTCTATAACTCTTTTTCAGTGGTCAGCTGCTTTACTCTATCTTTATCAGTGTTAAACCTGAATTTTTTCAAGACTGTATATTGCTGATTCTTATCGTTTAATAGTAGTTTATAATCATGCTCACCTTCTGATTATCTGTTTCATCCGTCCATATTCCTTCTCAAAGGGGAAGAAATAATTCAGGGGGAGTTATACTTTCAGGGGGAGAATAAGGGAAATTTGCAATGTATACTGCATTTTACACTCATGTTTTTCTTTCTTTTTGATTATGTCAAAGGGGGAGAAAATTTGGTTGGTGACTCACTGTCACTTTGTTGCCATCATCAAAAAGGGGGAGAATGTTGTGCCCCTTAGGCACAAGCATATGCTATTTTGTTTTGATGATAGCAACACAGTGAGAGTATCACAGTGAGCCAGTCATTGTGTTTAGTGTACATGCATTTCAGGTGCATGTCTTAGCTTTGCATTCATATAGTCAGTACAGTCAGTGCCACACAAGTCTATACATTGCATATGTAGCAGACATAGCAAGTCTGTACATTGCATGTGTCGCAGACATAACAAGTATGTACATCGTAATTATCGCAGGCACATCAATTCTGTACATTGCGTGTGTCGCAGACATAGCAAGTCTGTACATTGTATCTGTTGCAGATATAGCAAGGCTGTACATCGCATTTGTCGCAGGCATAGGAAGTCTATACATTGGTATCTTTACCGACGTTGCACTCGCAAGTCTATACATTGGTATCTTTACCTAAGTTGCACCTGTAAGTCTATACATTGGCTGCTACATGCTCACACAATCATTAAGTCTGTACAGCCTGTGAGGTCCGTCTCACTTAGCGTCTCATTTGGACATAAAGTCTATACATTGGACCGTCTCACTTAGCGTCTCACTCATCATCTTTGTTGCACGCAGAATCTACACAACTCTTTGTCAGCAAGTCTGTACATCGTGTAGCATGCGGCGTTCAAGTCTGTACATTGCATAGCATGCACGCATGTCCAAAGCCTATACATTGTTCACTTGCAACATTAGCACAAGTCTGTACAGCCTGTGTGCTCATAATGCAAAGTCTATACAACGGATAGCTGCACAAACGCCAAGTCTATACATTGGCTAGCTGCACAAACACTAAGTCTACACATTGTTGCATGCAGAGTCTGTATATTCATTTGGCATGACAGTGCATCCATTTGTAATATATATACCCTGCCATCTGCATTTGTGCACTCATTCGCTCAAAGTCTATACATTGCTATCGCATTGCAAAGTCTATACATTGCAAAGTCTACACACTGCATTGCACACTACAAAGTCTGTACAAGGTTCTATAGTCATAAACTGATAATTCTCTTCGACTGACTGACAGGTACTTATGCTCGAGGAGATTAAGAAGGGCACATGATCCAAGAAAGAGGAGGTGCCAGGATCATGACACGTGTACAGCAACGAGCCTGGATGCTACCACGTGGTCCAAGCTTTTGGGCGGGAGATGTGGAAGACACACGCCATATCTGCTGCTCTATATATATGAAGCCTCTTCCTCAGAAGAAGTCTGATCGAAGCAGAAGGAGCAGAAGTAGAGAGAGTGCCTGCACGATCCAGAAGAAGAAGAAGAGAAAGAAAAAGAGAGTGAGAGATTAGCAGAAAAAGAAGAAGAAAGAGAGAAAATTAAGAGAGAAGAGCAGATAGTGAGAGGAAAAGAAAAGAGGGGCAGAGAGGTATAGATCAACAGAAGAAGAAGAAGATCAGTAGCCTCTGGATCAAATCCATGCTACATTGCTCCAAGAGAGAGCTACAGTTTCGAGCTTCATTTCCAGCTTTCCGTTGCTGTTGTCTCTTGTTTTTGTTTTCTTTTTAAACCTTTCTTCAAGCTGTTTATCAGCAGAGCAAGCTGTGTTGCTCAGCGTTTGCAGTGGAGGATTCCATTGGACGGGTAAGCTGTAATCCCCAGCGTTGCAGAGAATGTGGTTCTTTGGACAGCAAGCTGTGTTGCTCAGCGGGCGAGGTAGATACCTCGGACAGCAAGCTGTGTTGCTCAGCGGGCGAGGTGGATACCTCGGACAGCAAGTTGTGAGGCTTAGCAGTTGTAGGCAAGCTGTGAGGTCCAACGGTTCAAGCTGTGAGTCAGCAGTAATCCACACTCGGGTTGAGTGTGGGGTGGACGTAGGTCTGGAGGACCGAACCACCTAAAAACCCTTTACGCACTTTGGTTTGAATGCTTATTTCTATCTTTGCTAGATGAATGCATAGGTGCGCTCCACATATTTGTTTACTGGTTCAACAGAAGACTTGATTAGTTTTTCAGATTGTCTAATTTTGACTTGTTAGCTTTCTAAGATTTTAATTGAGCAAAATTTTTAAAGGGTTGATTCATTCACCCCCCTCTGAATCCACCGCACCGAACCCAACAAAGAGATGGCATTTTGGGCATGTGTGCCCAGCCTTCGTGGCGTATGCCGCGTTGTAAGGCGGGTTGGCAGGCAGCCCCGGGTTGGCCCGGGTGATGGAAATAAACGGCTCGTCACAGCATACCTGAGGGTTGGGGGTGGCCCCGACTTGCTGGAGGGTTGCTGTAGAACACGGCTGGTGTGTTGGAGCCACGGGTTGGCCCCCGGCTTGCTGTAGAATGGTTGGGATATGTGCGCCGGGAAGGTGTTCAGAAAAATTCCCGACACACGTGCATGGGCCGCATAAGTGTGCTGTGGGCCTCCGAGGCCCATGGTTGACTGAGGTAAGTCTTCATTTAACCTTAGGAGGCTGGATGGTGGCCTCTTGGGGATAAATCTCAGCCATGTTACTGGGCGCCATGTGTAATCACCCGAGAATCTGATTATCGGGAAGGCCTGATAACCCAAGACTCGCACTACCACCCACGAGTCCGAAGACTCGGAAGGGTTAAAAGGATGGTGTGGAGACTACACAAGTATCACAGATAATTGCAGAAATTAAATAGTTTATATAATTAAGCAGGAAATAAATTACATTTTAATTAACTATTTTACATGATACATAGTCCACAAGATAACAATAAAATAACAAAAGTAATAGTAGTCCACAACTAGTACAGAGACAAAAAGAAAAGTACAGCTACACGGAGCATATCCCGGCTCTGACCTCTGGCACTAACGCTGGGCACCTGAACCACGCTGAGCATCAAACGCGCTCCCCTGAAGCCGCGCCTCACCTGAAACACGGTGAAAACACGCAGGGAATGAGTCTCAGAACAAGACTCAGTAGGGATCACTCGAACCCTACCTCACAAACGGAGAAACCGCTACGCTAGCAGTAACCGAGTACCTCAAAAAAGGAAGCCCTGCCATTTACAAATCACCGGTCTCACGGCGCGAAGACCGACACACGTGCCATGGTGAAACGACCGGAACACCACGGCCAATACGACAAAACCTGAAGGTCAAAGTCGTAACGACTGACTGACAATCTGTCACTCCCGACTTGACAGGAGTACCTCCCACAAGAAGCACAATCGGTAGCGTCCCCTGACGACTTACACCGCACCGCAGGTGAATTGTCTAACGTAGTAGCGCCTACCAGAGGCACGGACATCGGCAAGTAACCACAAAGCTAGTGACTAGCTGGGGTCACGCCCGTCAGCATGGGTCCAACCACCCCCAACCACGTGTGCACACACAGACCATGCGTCCTAGGTCTGGCCTCTAACTGGATTTCCCCTAGAGCTGGACTCTGGCTACCGACGAGGGGCCCGACGGAAACCAGTCTAAAAACCGTCCTCAGTGTAGCCTCTCCACCACTCCCTGGTGGGTCCACTCGCGTGCAGGCAGGCTATGACTAGTGGAGGGCCACTAAAGGCGTAGACTCTCAAGTCAACGGAAAACAACGTCTCAACCGGACATGGTACAAGGACTGCCCCTCGTACCAACACCGTCTCACGGTGACAAAAGCTGAGAATAACACCTCCCGGGGCTATACAATACCACAACACCCGGCCTCAACATGATGCCCAGCATCTGTCAGGCCGCGGTCAGCACGTAGACCGAAGCCCACACCCCCGGAACTCAAATCGGCCAAGAAAGAAACACCGGTTAGACAAGCTCATTGAACGGACCACCCTAGACCGCACAAGAGACACGCGGCCAGAAACGGGCCGCTCTAAGGGATGGACGGCCAACAAAGGACCGTTCTACCCCTGGTCTAGACGGAATACGAACGGCCACTCCATAGCCGCTCAACAAAAGAATGGCTAACCCTTAGCCGCTCGTGGGGGATGGACGGTCCAATCCGGCCATTCATCATCCCAACGGTGCAAAACGTGGGTGGCTAGACTCTAGAACCCCGCCGCTCAAGGGGATGAGCGGACCCACCCAGGCCGCATACCCCACCATCGGCACAAGTGATGAACGGCCATCCCCTAGCCGTACGTTGGGATATGCGGCTAGCTCCTAACCGCACGTCCCAATCACTATGCAACGGTCACCAGCAACGGTCGAAAATGAGAGGGGATGAGCGGATGGACTCGGGCCGCACATGGGTTATGCGGTCGCTCGATAGGCCTCATAACCCCACTGCGCTCCGAGCCGAAGGGCGGTCACTCCTGGGCCGCACATGGGGATAAACGGGCCCTGGTTCGGCCGTTTATCCCTTGCCGACGTGAAAATGGCGAACTCACCGGGATTCGCCATTTCCGGCCCCAAACAAGCCCCTAAGAGGGGGAAACGATAGGAAATCGACCCCCATGCCCCCTAGCATGATTCTACACCCCTAAAACGTGGAATCACGGGCTAAAACGATGGATCGGGCGAGCTCTCCCCAAAGCATGGTTTTCCCTTCCCGGTGTGAAAACAACCCCTCTCGGCCTCGCCTCCGGCTGAAAATTGTAGGGAAGGAACGCAAGAGGCTAGGGATCATCACCCTACCCTCACTCCGCGTCGAGACGTGCCGGATCGTCTACGAATCACGATGAAAGCTTTGAGAATCCCCCGTCCCTTCACGAAAACCCACGAGCTTTACACCGCCACGACCACCTCATCGCCGCCACGCCATCGCCCACTACCGTCTGCAGCCGGAGGGGGCTAGCCGCGGTCACGCCGGAGGAAGAGAGGGAGAGGGAGGCGGTCACGGTGGGAGGAAGAAGAAGAGGGGGAGGAAGAAAGAGAAAGAAGGAAAGAAATAAAGGAAAAGAAATGGGATTTTATAGAAATTCTGGAAATTCCAGAAAATACCAGAAAATGGATAATCACGTTTCCACAATCCTCAGAACGCACCGATCGCAACGGTACCACATGTGCCTAGGTGAACGACTCGGTTCACCAGCAACGAGGTTCCACAGGTCGTGCCAAAACCTGTACCAAAAATCAGAAAACACTCGCGGAAAAGACGCGGATGCACTCCGGGCCTCCGAAACAACTCTGGATTGCGTCGATCCGAACACGAAAGATGTCCGAAACGAAATTTCAGACACAGCAGAGCTGAACACTTTGAGAAACTAGATTCGAGACTCATGAAGAAGGATCCAAAAGGTTCAGGATATTACAGCCATCCCCCCTTAAGGAATTTCATCCTCGAAATTGAGAACAACCCAAGGGGAAAGAAGAGGAAGACTCACTCAAACAAGTAAGGGAACTACTGACGCATCTCATCCTCACGCTCAAAGGAAGCCTCACAACCAGAGTGCCACTGCCATACCACCTTAACCAAGGGGATGACCTTGTTCCGCAGGCGCTGCTCTCGCCTATTCTCCACGTGGACTGGAAACTCTGGGAGAGAAAGATCTGGAGTCACCTCGGGCCACACAGAATCCTCAAGCACATGAGAGTCATCGGGCATATACTTCCGCAACATCGAGACGTGAAACACGTCATGCACCGATGCCAACTTAGAGGGTAACTACAGCCGAAAGGCTACCTCACCAATGCGCTCTACAATGAGGAAAGGACCGACATAGCGGGGACTCAGCTTCCCACACCGCCTAAAGCGCATTACCCCCTTCATCGGAGAAACTTTCAAGAACACACGATCGCCAACGGCGAAAGTGAGAGGCTGCCTCCTCCAGTCAGCACAGCTCTTCTGCCGACTCTGGGCCACCAACATGTTCTGACAAACCAGGTGCACAACATTCACACACTGCTGCACCAACTCTAGTCCCATCAAAACACGCTCACCAACCTTGAACCAATCCAGTGGAGTCCGACACGGACACCTATACAACGCCTCATAAGGAGCCATGCCGATGCTCGAATGATAGCTATTGTTGTAGGTAAACTCCACCAACGGTAGGTGGTGAATCCAACTCCCATGCCACTCCAGGCAGCAGGATCTCAGCATATCCTCCAAGGTCTGGATGGTCCTCTCTAACTGACCATCTGACTGAGGATGGTACGCTGAGCTAAAGGCTAAATATGTGCCAAGAGCTTGCTGGAAACTCCTCCAGAATCCAGATGTGAAGTGCAGATCCTGATCCGACACAATGGAAATAGGAATCCCATGCAACGGAATGATCCGTTCCACATAAAGATGAGCCAACTTGGGCACACCCCAGCTGACTTTGACCGGTAATAACCGAGTTACTTTCGTCAGCCTATCCACCAGCAACCAAATACTGTCCTGCCCATCGGAGTCCTCGGCAATCCCACCATAAAATCAATGGTCACGTGGTCCCATTTCCACGCGGGAGCATCCAAGGGCTGGAGAGTACCTCCCGGTCGATGATGCTCCGCCTTCACCTGCTGACAGGTCAGGCACCTGGCCACAAATTCGATAACATCTCTCTTCATGCCAGGCCACCAGAACTGCCTCCGCAAGTTCCGATACATCTTCGTCGCACCCGGGTGTACGGTGTACCTGCTCCCATGAGCCTCGTGCAACACCGCACGACGAACCTACTCCTCAGCTAGGACGTACAGCCTACCACGGAATCTCACGGCTCCGTCCTCGTCGAGCTCCATTGTAGCAACCCTGATAAAAACAAGATTTTTTTTAATAAATTAAATTAAAATAAAAGATAAGTAAATAGATGACAAAGAGTCTAAATGGGTAAATCATCAATCAAGAAGAATAACGCCTTTGGTCAATGCGCTAATTCATTCATAAACGCCTCTAGAGAAGGCGTTAATTAAAAAGGACGCCCATATAACAAGGCGTCAATTATCAAACGGCCAAAAGGGGAAGTTAGTGTAACGCCCTCTTTCTGGGCGCGTTTTACATAAGTAACGACGCTAGACAAGGCGTCAATTTAAATTCGACGCCCTCGCTTAAGACGTTAATTCAGTTCGAGTTTCGTTCGACCTAGGAGTCTATCCAGAGCAAGTTATGGATAACTACGTCGAGGGTAGAACATAGTAAGGACTCTATCCAGGGAATACTACCCTTAATCAAATTCTAACTCTATTAGGATGCCCAAAATCCTATAAATAGCCCTGTCCGATCAAACCCTAAAGCTGTTGCTGCTGCGTGAAGAACAGGTGGTTCTTCGTGCCGTTTTCTTCCTCTGTCCATAATTCTTAGTCATGAAGGATACTAATATTCTTCATGTGTTATGTAGGTTGACGTGCTGAAGAACGAAGGGTCTTCATCATCGTTTTCATCTTCTTCAAACTACCGATTGTCGGAGGAGTTTTTCCTTATCATCTTCCTCTGCTTCCGGAAGATCAGAGCATCGTTATTATTGAACCTTCGTCCGTTCGTCGGTCAGAATCTTCATAAAGGTAGGTGTTCTCAAGGAACGTAGCCCAAATTAATTTAAGATCCTTAATAAAATCATATGTTATCCATGCATATAGTTTCATCGTGGTTTTAAGTGTTTTCTGTAAAATTTTGAAAGAAGCGACCCTGACAAGGGCGCTAATTATTGTTTTGACGCCCTGCCCAGAAGTCGTCAATTACATGTAATTAATAAATAACCATGTTTAAAATTTAATATTTATGTAACCATGAATCTAATATATTGCATGAGTATACCTGTGAAATCCTGTTATTTTTCCTGTCATGATCATGTACCCTCTTTCCTGAAATTTTATTATATGAAAATTGGTAAATTCTTGAATTCACGACCTTGTCTAGGTCGTCTATTATTGAACTGACGCCCCAGACCAGGACGCTAGTTGACAAGTAACGCCCCTGTCCAGGGCGCGTTTTTGTAAAAATTCCAGAATATTGATTTTCTGCAGAATAGAAATATTGAAGGGACGACTAATATATACGTCGTCAAATTGTGAATAAACGCCCCTGAGTAAGGCGTTAATTGGATAATTAACGACTTAGCTTAAGTCTCTATTTTCTGTATTACTGTTTTACACTGATTACTGTCACCGAAGGGTTTTATATATATATATATATATATATATATATATATATATATATATATATATATATATATATATATATATATATATATATATATATATATAATTGGCACTATATTCCGTTCCGTGAATATAGTCCCACATTTCATGATGATTTATCGTTTACCCACTAATTCTCATTGACATATAAGCTCTCCATTAGACATTCTGTTCCTTTAGACTAGCGAGTTAGTCATAGAGACCTCCATAAGACTTCTCGAGCCTTGGATTCCCTCAAGGCCGACTGAGCTGGTTGTACCATAAAAATCCATTACACTATTTTGCCATGTCACTCTATAGAAACATGGTATACGGCCCTCATGTTATGTAAAGTGTGTATCATGAGAATTTTCTTAATGGGATGAGGTTATCATGCCATTTGATGCTGTTCTTGTAAACCCTAATTCTATCTCAACATTGTTATGATGTTCTTGTAGACCTCAATTCTATATTAAGAATGAGGACGTCTTGCCATTGATGTGCTGTTCATGTGGACCTCAATTCTATATAAAGAATGTCCATACTTGTTGATTTTGGTACCCAAGTTAGGGAACCAATTCCACCTAGTTTATCAATAATCGCATTTGTACCGTTATTATCGTCATTCTATGTCAAGTGTCATATTTTTGGACTCTATTCTTTCAAAGTCTATCCTACATGTCTATAAGCTTTATCCTTGAAATTCCATATTGGCTATATACAAAAGTGGATGTTAAAATACATGATTAATGCCTGTGCATAAAGGGCCCGATCTGGTCCTGGGAGGAGCACCCGAAAGTACTTGTGCCCATGGGAGTTGATTGATCACGGTATTGGCATTATACCGAAGTGCATGATTAGCTTGATTGAACATTCCACAAATCTTGTACTTGTACTTGACTTGATATTACATGACTTGCGTGGCCCGAGAAAGGGTAATTGCATACTTGCTTGACTTGAAATAAAATAGCCAAATTCCAACATGACATGATGAGTTTACTTACTTGAATATCTTGATATCTTTTGATATAAGTTCTTGAAAGTTCATGACTAGTTCTTCTTGCTATCGTATTGTTATACACTCTCTCTATCTTGTCGTTTTATGCGAGCATGCATAGCTATAGTGCATTCATGAAAGATGTAATTACTTAAACCCATTGCTAGTTCTTGAGATATAATTTCCTACTGAGCATTCGCTCACTCAGTGTTTCCCTACGTTTCAGGTAAGTCCGACGACGAGGGAACTCAATCTGAAGGGGATGGTCAAGAGTGAAAGAGTTAGAGCTACTCAAGCATCAATTAGTCCGGTCTTTTCTCTATTTTTCTTGAGTCAAGCGTTGTATTTTATTTTATTGAGTCTAGTATTTGCAAGGGTTTGTAATAGACATATTCTTATTAAAGGAATTAATGGATTGGGTTATCTTTATATTTACGCACTCTGTCTTTGTGTCGAATACACTACTACTCTGATTGACATGATTGATATAAACTCGTCGCGCATCTCCGGGTACCTTCCGCGCTCAGGGCGTGACATCCATATCAGCCAAAGCCAAAATCCGGGGCAACTCAAGGTCTGCATGCTGAGCCTCTGTCACCTAACGGTGGATAGCAGGCATGACAGTCAGACTCGCGAGCACTGTTAACCCTGACTCCTGAGGAATCTTGAGCCTGAACGAAACTTCGGGCACTTGTTCCCAGAGCCTCCACTGTCTCAACATCAAGGCACTGACCGTGACCTTCCGACTCAAAGCATCGACGATGACATTCATCCTGCCTGGCTGATAAGACAGGGTGAAGTCATAATCCTTCATGTACTCCATCCAACGTCTCTACCTGAGGTTAAGGTCCCTCTGCGTGAACACATACCTCAAACTCTGATGGTCAATGAACACTTCGAACTTATCACCGTATAGATAATACCTCCAGATCTTCAGCATGAAGATCACAGCCGCCAACTCCAGGTCATGGGTAGGGTAATTCTCCTCGTGGGGCTTCAGTTGCCGTGAAGCATATGCCACCACTCTACCATGCTACATCAACACAGCACCCAAACCGACCCCGGAAGCATCTGTACACACCATAAAACCTCCCGATCCAGAAGTTAAAACCAACACTAGAGCCAAGGTGAGCAATCTCTTCAGTTCCCTGAAACTCTGCTTACACTTATCAGACCAGACGAAAGGCACATCCTTCCGCGTGAGCCTGGTCATCGGGGCTGCAACGTGAGAAAAATCTTAGATAAATCGACGATAATAGCCCGCAAGCCCCAAAAAACTTCAGATCTTCGTCACAAACCTCGGCCTCGGCCACTACATTACTGTCTCGACCTTGGCGGGGTCTACGGAAATACCATTACCAGAAATCACGTGCCCCAAAAAGTGCACCTCACAAAGCACGAACTCGCACTTACTGAGCTTCGCATACAACTGGTGATCTCGCAACGTCTGCAGCACCACACCCAAATGGTACGCGTGCTCCTCTACAGACCGCGAATAGACAAGGATGTCATCTACAAATATGACCACAAACTGGTCCAGATACGGACGAAACACCATATGCATCAAGTCCATGATGGCTGCAGGGGCATTGGTGAGCCCGAACGGCATCACCAAGAACTCATAATGCCTGTATCTCGAGCTGAACGCAGTATTCTCCACATCAGACTCTCGAATCTGCAACTGATAATAACCAGACCGTAAATCAATCCGCGAGAACGCTTGCGCAGACTTAAGCTGGTCGAACAAGTCATCAATCCGCGGCAACGGATACTTGTTCTTAACGGTTACCTCGTTCAACTGACGGTAGTCAATGCACAGCCTCGGACTACCATCCTTCTTCTTCACGAAAAACACGGGCGCACCCCAAGGGAAAAATCTAGGACGAATGTACCGCTTGGCCAACAACTCCTGCAACTACGCCCTTAACTCCCTCAGCTCAGCGGGGGCCATACGGTAGGGAGCCTTTGCCAAAGGTCCCGTACCAGGCACACTCTCGATCACGAAATCAATCTCCCGCTGGGGAGGCAATCCAGGCAAGTCCTCCAGAAAAACATCAGAAAACTCGCACACCACCGGAATGTCCTCGACATCCAGCTCCATCCGGTCTGCCACAACCACGGAGGCGAGAAAACCCTGACAACCCTCGTCAAGCAACTGATGAGCTCGAATGGCAGAAATAAGAAAGTGGGAAGAGGAAGACTTGATACCCTGGAAATAGGAGGTGGGTCCACAAAGTCGCCAAAAATAAACTCTCTTCGAGCCACAATCCACCAAAGCATGATGTTCCTCGAGCCAATCCCTGCCCAAAATCACATCAAAGTCCTGAAGCGGCAACGCATAGAGCCTAGCCGGAAAACTCCGCCCTTCAACCCACACAGGAACCTCATTCTTTTATTTCGGAGGATTTCACGCAAAGTATTGAGGAGCCGGTGACCCAGTTCTCCTGTGATTTGGTAGTGGAGTTGCCCTCGAGTGATTTTATGATCACTCCGTATTTTTTCGATGATTCGCCATTTCCGGCCCCAAACAAGCCCCTAAGAGGGGGAAACGAAAGGAAATCGACCCCCATGCCCCCCAGCATGATTCTACGCCCCTAAAATATGGAATTGCGGGCTAAAATGATGGATCGGGCGAGCTCTCCCCAAAGCATGGTTTTCCCTTCCTGACGTGAAAACAACCCCTCTCGGCCTCGCCTCGGGCTGAAACTTGCGGGGAAGGAACGCATGAGGCTAGGGATCGTCACTCTACCTTCGCTCTGCGTCGAGACGCGCCGGATCATCCACAAATCACGATGAAAGCTTTGAGAATCCCCCGTCCCTTCATGAAAACCCATGAGCTTTATGCCGCCACGACCACCTCGCCGCCGCCGTCGCCGCCAGGCCGTCGCACAGTGCCGTCTCCAGCCGGAGGGGGATCGCCGCGGTCACGCCAGAGGAAGAGAGGGAGAGGGGAGGCAGTCACAGTGGGAGGAAGAAGAAGAGGGGGAGGAAGAAAGAGAAAGAAGGAAAGAAAAAAAGGAAAAGAAATGGGATTTTATAGAAAATCTAAAAATTCTGGAAAATACCAAAAAATGGAAAATCACGTTTCCGCGATCCTCGGAACGCACCGATCGCAACGGTACCACCCGTGCCTAGGCGAACGACTCGATTCACCCGCAACGAGGTTCCGCAGGTCGTGCTGAAACCCATATCGGAAATCGGAAAACACTCGCGGAAAAGCCACGGACGCATTCCGGGCCTCCGAAACAACTCCGGATCGCACCGATCCGAACACGAAAGATGTCCGAAATGAAATTTCAGACACAGCGGAGCCGGACACTCCGAGAAACTAGATCTGGGACCCACGAAGAAGGATCCAAAAGGTCCGAGATATTACACCATGTGTCGTGGCTTGTGGTAAGGGCGCCCCCCAGTTGGCCCTGGTGGCTTGGTTGAAGGCGGGTAAAACCGCAAGCTGGGTGATCGAGGGTGGCCCGAATCAACTTTTGATGATGTTGTTGGTCACGGCGGGCTGGTTAGGACCCTTGATTGGGCCCGGTGTGTAGTAGGAAGGGCTGGATGACCAACGCCCTAAAGGTGTTCGGGGAAATTCTCGAGCCCTCATTTCCTGATATTTTTGCTAGGAAAATGTCTGGGTACAACACCAGTGTAGACAAATAGCTAAGCTCATGAGATACCTAAGCAGATCACATGTCGTTGCTCTTCAATATTTGGCACGTGACCCTAGGTTGGTTGGCACATTCTCAGATGCTTCCAGAAAGATAAAATTACCATCTTTATAGTTGGACCAATCACAGAACTCTTGGAAAGGGTTTCATTCGAAAATGCTCTTTGCCTTTGGGAAAAAGCCTCAAACCGTCATGTACTGCATGAAGAGGATTTACAAGCCAATGAGATGGCACCATACCTTATCTCCTTCGAGCCAATCAGTGGCCATTCTTCCTAGGATCTGGACGGTCCAGATTTCCAGCTACCTGATCAAGGGCAACATGCTTTGTACCCTGCATGCAGAAAAGGAAGTTTTCTGGAACGTAGGATATTATATACAAGGGAGCACGAGCTGAAGGAACAGACACAGAGAGACGGTGAGAGAGCTGGAAAAGAGGAGAGTGGGGAGCACGCTCAAGGATAGAAGGTTCCAACTGTAGCCCAGTTCGTCAAGGAGAAGAGATCATGTTCTTAGAGGAGCTCTGCTACGTCCAGAAGAGGCAGAGAAGAAGAAAGAAGAAGGAGAAGAGCCTGAAGCCATTTTTCTGAAGATCTGAAGCAGAAGCACAAGTTGTTCATCAACACCCCTCTTCATACTACAAGAAGAAGAATCTCCGGTTCAAGCCTCCAGTGGCAAGGAAGAAGCCACTCTGAAAGGAAGCCAGTCATCTGGAAGCAGCCAAGTGCGCTCTCTAGTTTTCAGACAGGAACCATTTCATCTTGCTCAAGTCTACCATTTCCTATCAATCTTTCCTTGTTACTATTTTTTTATTTTGTTTATATCTCTATTGAAACTGTGAACCATCCCTACCAGTTATAGTAGGAAGACAGACTGAGCTTGTGCTCTGATCTATGGTGATCCATCCCTACCAGTGATAGTAGGAAGACAGACTAAGCTTGTGCTCTGATTTGTTGTGCTCTGATCTATGGTGATCCGTCCCTACCGGTTATAGTAAGAAGACAGACTGAGCTTGTGCTCTGATCCATGGTATGGCCTTGTGAGCCATCAAGCTGTATGGCAGCGGTTCCTTGAGAGGGGATAATCTCTCTGCAAGTTGTAAGGTAGCGGTTTAGTGCATTTGCACTAGGGAAGCCTCACTCATTTGAGGCAGGGGTGGACATAGGACTCTAGGTAGAGTCTGAACCACCTTAAAAATTATTGTCTCTGTGGTTTGCCTGTGTGGTTTTTTACGCTAGATGTTTGGTTAGGCACGATCTCTATATTTGTTATTGCATCTACCATGCAAGGTTTCTCCATTGTGTGAAGGCTTGTTTTATTCCGCTATTATCATCAAAAAAGGGGGCAGATCTATTCACCCCCCCTCTACATCAGCCTTCCATACACATCACGTGATATTAGAGCACACAACATTGGCAAAGACGCAGGAGCAGACCAAAATAGTACAAATGTAGTCAGGCCGACATCAGTAGGGTTCTGGCCTTCAACAAGGTTCGTATCGCCAGGACTCGAGCAAGTCAGGGCCTTCTCCTCCAGGGGCCTCCGCATCAGGATCTTCATCCTTTAGCTCAAAGTTTAAGCGATTGTTCAAGAGGGGCTTCAACAAGATGCGTCAGGAGTAGCAAGATCAGAGGCAGAGTTTTGTGGGCAGTGTGCAGCAACCTGCGCCATTTCTGTGTCAAAGTTCGGTGAGTGGACAACGGGGGTTGTGTCCATGATGTGGCAGTTCCCACCTCGGTAGGCCATGTCAAATGCTGGTGATATGTTTCAGGTGCGACCAACCGGGGCATATGGCTCGGGATTGTCCTCAAAGGCCGCAGCAGCCGCATCAGTTCCAGCAACAATTTCAACCTCAGTAATCCTATCCTCAACAGCAACCGCAACAACAATTTCAGTAGCAGATCCAGATCCCACCGTTGCTACAGTTAGCTAGCACAGGAAGGCAGAGATCCCGAGGGCGTGTCATGCATATAACTCGTGCTGAAGTAGAAGCGTCTCAATTGGTAGAAGGTACGGTTATGATCCTTAGTCATGCGGCCTGAGTTCTATTTTATTCCGGCACTTCTCATTCTTTTTTATCTGAGGATTTTGTTGCTTGTGCTGAGGAACTGACTCTGGAGATGTCTTGCGATTTGACGGTGTAATTGCCTACAGGTGATTTCATGATCACCCCCTTTTTCCTAGAAAAAGTGTCGGTGTGGATAGAAGGGCAGAATATGTCGGCCCAGCTCTATGCATTGCTGTTATTAGAGTATGACGTGATTTTGGGCATGGATTGGCTCGAAGCTCACGGTGCCGTAGTGGATTGTAGTTCCAAGAGGGTATATTTCCAACAGCCCCAGGGACCCTCATTCTATTATCAAGGTATTTGGTCATCTGCACCCCGTTTTCTTATTTCAGCTATTAAAGCTCATAGGTTGCTTGATGCTGGCTGTCAGGGATTTCTTGCTTCGGTGGTGATAGTTCACCAACAAAAACATGGGGTGGAGAACATCCCTATTGTATGTGAGTTTCTAGATGTCTTTCCCAAAGATTTGTGAGGATTACCTCCACCAAGAGAAATAGATTCCAGTATTGAACTTGTGCCTGGCACGATGCCTTTGTCTAAGGCTCCATACCGCATGGCACCGGCAGAATTAAGGGAGCTGAGAGCTCAGTTGTAGGAGTTACTTGATAAGGGCTATATTCAACCTAGCTTTTCCCCATGGGGTGCGCCTGTCTTGTTTGTGCAAAAGAAGGATGACAGCTTGAGGTTGTGCATTGATTATAAGCAGTTGAACTATGTGACCATTAAGAACAAATATATGTTGCCTCGTATAGATGATTTATTTGATCAGCTTCAGTCGGCCCGTGTATTCTCTAAGATTGATTTGCAGTCTGAATATTATCAGCTACGGATTAGAGAGTCAGATATACAGAAGACTGCCTTTAGCACTCGTTATGGGCATTATGAATTTGTGATGATGCCGTTTGGGCTCACGAATGCTCCTGCAGCATTCATGGACTTGATGCACAAGGTGTTTCGTCCTTATTTGGACCAGTTTGTTGTGGTATTTATGGATGATATCCTTGTGTTTTCTTAGTCTGAGGAGGAACATGCTCATCACCTGAGGCTTCTATTGCAAATGTTGCAGAAATACCAACTATATGCCAAATATAGTAAGTACGAGTTTTGGCTACGGAAGGTGCACTTCCTCGGGCATGTGATATCAGGTGATGGCATTTCTATTGATCCAGCTAAGGTGGAAGCAGTGGTCCAATGGCCGAGATCGGAGTTGGTGACGGAGATCAGAAGTTTTTTGGGCTTAGCAGGTTATTATAGGAGGTTTATTCAAAATTTTGCCTGAATTGCTGCTCTGATGACCAAATTGACCCGGAAGGGTGAGTTGATGGGGACATCTCTGACTACACATTTTTTCGAGGATCCCGATGCTCGCCAGCTCTGTTTCATCTTGTTCGCCACTTTATTTTGAGTCATATGATATATTTTTCATTTTGTTATCATGTAATTTTTATTTTATTTAAGTCCAGTACCTAGGTTAATGAGTCATTTACCTAAGTCTTGAGTCATTATGTTAGTTTGATAGGTTAATGGGCCCAATTCAATGGGCTAGGCCCATGGGCGCCCCCTTCCCTTGGTTTCTTGTTATTAGTCCAAAAGTCAGGGACTTATGTTAAATTATGGGATTCCTATAAATAGGACCCCATTCCCTCATTTGAGAGCTAATGAATTGTTGAATGAAAGTTTGAAATCCACCAAAATTGTGTGAGATTCTCTCTCTCTCTTTCTCTCTCTTCTCTCTCTCTCTAAAAGGGGTGACCCCCCCTCTCTCTCTAGGGTGCCACCCTCTCTCTCTCCTCCCCCCTGCCACCTCATCCTCCACATCAGCCCCAACCCCTCATCTTTTGTAGGTCCATTCAATCCCACCATTACTCACACCAAGCCCCAAGCACCCCTTCACATTCCAAGGTAACCTTTCCTCTTCCCAAGCCACCCCTCCATCTCCCAAGGGAGAATCCCATTCTCCCACACACCCCTTCACCAACCCCAAACAACCTTTCCTCTCCTCAACACACCCTTTCTCATCCCCAAGGCCACGATAACCACCCACCATTAACCACTAATTCAAACCAAGGGTTAGATCTCTCCTTCCCTCTCCCCTTCCCAACCCAAATTCGCAGCTCCCCCTTCCTCCACCTGTTAGACAACCTTCCAACCACCATTCTACCCCTCCCACACCTTGGATTTCCCCCTACCAGACCCCCACATAGCCAGGGGTCGCCCCCACACCCATCCACCCAATTCCCCATCCCATCTACCCCATTTCCCATCACCTATCACCACCCTGTTTCATCTCAGTTCACGCGCAGCAGTCAAGGGTCGAGTTGCAGAGGCAGCCACGTCTTCACCAAGCACCTTCTGGAGGAATATCATACATTGTTGAAAAGCTCTTCCAATCGGCTTCGCAGGCGAGGTGATCCCACCTCGATCCGAGGTCGGAGCCGTCCACGACGTCCATTCTTGTCTGACTGCGCATCCGGCACCCGAGCAGAGACCAGAGCCTCAGTTCAGAAGCTACTGCGAACACACCTCGGCTCCCCTTGGCACGCCACTTGACCGAGACGAAGCTCTACCAGTCCCCTGTCCAACTCAGGCAGCGGGACATCCTTTCGGGTTCGGAGTACCCAGTTTCAAATTTTCTCCCTCAGGTATGCAGGGCAGGCCAGTTAGGGTCAGTCCTGATACCCCCCTACTCTTCGAACTGGTTCTCTCGACTCCGACCTCCTCTGCTGCCATTCTTGGTTGCTGATCGAAGAAGACTCGACCACGCTCGCGACCGTTCTGGTCTCGTATCGTTCGAATCTCGAGAGTGTTCGTGGTGAATCCGACATCCTGATGCAGCATCCAGGGACCAGTCAGAGCCAGAACAGAGCAGCACCGGTCCAGCGCCTGCCCTGGCCGTCAGCCACGACTCAAACCCACAAGAAAATTCAGTAGCCCTCTCGGCTCAGTCAGTGAAGATTCATCACTAGTTTCGACAAATTCCATGTTCGGGAGAACCCGTGGCAGCGCCAACAGCGAGTACCTGTCAGGCAGTTCCAGAAGCAGGTAGAATCGACGAAGTCCTCTTTCGGTGACTCCCTTAGCTCTCCGCCCGATCTCGCCTGGCCGGCTGACCGCCCCTCCCTGCGTGGAGGTAGTTTTGGTTGTAATTAATCATCCCCACCCCTATTCCACCCCCTCTGTGAGGGCGTAGTGATTGTACTAGCAGGTAAGCGGCTGAAGCATCATCGGCGCGGCGTGCGGGTAGCCCACGCCTCCCCGCTCGCCCTCGTCTCCGACCGGGATCGGTGTATTCACGCCGATCAGGTGAGCTTTTGGTCACTTCCCATGCTGGTTTTACTTTTGCTTGTCTTAGTATCGTTTCTAGTTGCCCGTCGGCGGTGAGGTGAGCGCCCGATCTCAAACTCCATTTAATTGTGCGACCACCGCGGAGTGAGTTGAGAGTGCGACCCTACAACCCACGCCCTTGGCATGCTGGCCACCCACGGAATTGGGCATCCCAGGCCCTTAAAGGTTCAGCCCAAGCTAGTCAAATCTGCAGAAAGGTGAGGTCCCTCTTTGGACCCTCTCCACCATCGTCGGTCCATCTACGGATCCGAGCGTGCGCTACACGGGTGAGTCCGCTAGAGTGGGTTCACCGATCGATTGCTTGCTTGTGAATCTAGGTCCGAGGGATCGTGTCACATCAATTATATATCAGAGCAAGTTCTAGACTTGTCTTGACTAAGTCTTGTCCTAGGGCCATTGCATGCATCACCCTTGTCCTCCATCATGACTACCTCATACTTGGCATATTCGTCACTCTTAGGCCCATTAGAAGCCTTTGTGTTTGATGGAACCCACTCTAGTAAATATCTAGAGTGGGAGGACTCCATAGATCGACACTTTGGGAGGTTCACTCTATTAGGGCCTATGCAAGTCAACTATGCCAAGAGTTTGCTCTGGTGCCAAGCTAGGAAAGAATGGGAGAACATTGTAGGTTTAAGAGAAGCCAAAGGGGAAGCACCCATTGAATCTTGGGATGAAATGAGGGCCGATCTTAGAAAGATCTACGCACCACAATCCAAACCTCTTCAACCAACCAATCTTCCACCCCCGACCCCAACTCCAACCCAAGAACTTCCCCGACCAAGCCCAACCCAAGTCCACCCATGTTCACCACCCCGAGAGTACCATGCACCGACCATTATCACTCCACCCACCAGAGACTTTCCTACCCCATTATCCTTGGAAGTTGTGACACACACACATACCCAAGTGGAGATGGATGTCAATCCGGATCCACATCCCACCATAGAGGACATCCTAGACCCCCCACTTCCACCCACCTCTCCTAGTCTGGGTCCTCATGAGCCGCACACCCTCACCATGAATGAGTCCATACTCCAATGGCTCAAGCGAGGCCCCACCATTCCTAGCTTACCACCCTACCTCTCACCCTTGGGGTATCAAGCCCAAATTATGTCCACTCGGTCTTCCCATGCCACACTTCAAACCTCCTACCTTATGGGAGACTTAGGGGACCTAGTGGACTGCTTACAATGGCAAGTCCACCTGACTGAAATGCTAGCCATAGGACTATCAGAGTCTAGCACCATCTTCCTAGCATACCCCACCACCGGTTCCATCACCTCCATCTACACTAGTGGCCATTATACGAGTGAAATCCTCCTCTTTCTCCCTAAGGATGAGAAACCCATTCTGGCTCACTCCCCACCCATTGAGGTTCCAATTGATTTGATTGGCCAACCCACTAGAGACCTTGACCCAATTGCCTTGGAGGAGGATGACTCACCATTTGAGAACCTTGAAGATATAGAGTGCCTCCCTCTAGGAAGACCTTTCCACGACCCCTTTGATCCCTTCCTATGGGAGTCTAGTTCCCCATGTGACCCACCCACCTTACTCACCACCCACCTTACCTTACCCCCACCCACCATGTTGGGCAAAACCCCTCCCTTCCAAGAATCAGATTACACCATGGGAGCCATGACATTGGGCAATATACACTTAGGGATCGAGGAAGTGTCCCACTTCATGATATCCACCTTCCTAGACCCCTTTGACCCATTCCAATGGAAGTCCAAAAGCCCACACATAGGAGACATCTTTGGTACAAAAGTGCATAAGTCTTGGCGTACAACACCACTTGGCATGATTCTTAAGTTGGGTCCACTCGTTCATATAACCCACATGTCAAGTAGGATGCATGATTGGTTCATATTCGGGTGTATCGGCCCTCCCTCATTTAACATTGGTCATACACATGTTAAAAACATCTACGGATGTCTGGGTCCCCCGATATTTATCACCACTTTGCATGATAGGTACACCTACGGGTGCCCTGGCCCACCTAGGCCGACCAAAGTCTACACGGCATCATTGCATGATAGGTCTACATATGGTTGTCCCGGTCCCCCTTTGCATACCAGACACTTCCCACCCACATCACACCTTAGCTCATGGCATACTCATTCAAGCAAGCATCTAGCAACTGGCGGTGAGGTTCACAAAGAGCGGGCAAAGACTCGCGAGCGCCACATGGAATTCCAAATAGGCAACCTATCGATGGTGGCATTGGAGTGGCTCTACCCTAGAGTCACCTCCAACTTGAGGGCACGAGGACTTGGACCCTGCCATGTTCCGAGTGACTTTGGCAACCCGGCTTATGGGTTGGACTTACTAATGGGTTTTGGGATACACCCCACTTGCGGCATGGTGGATCTGGCACCCTATATGGGCACCGCGGTGGAACCTAGTCAACAACTTGAGCCTACCCCCACCTTTATGAGTGATACCCTCGGAGAGCCTCCATATATCAGCCTGAGAGTCCGACGTATGCACACGGAGGCAATACTAGGCAAGTAGGGTACCATCGCCAGCAAGAGGGTGTGCCTGGGGCACCTTGAGAGGATGAAGAGCCGTCCCCTGGCTGAGAACGTGAGGTTGAGTTTGGAGGCCGTGGCTCGCCCGGAGCTGCAATGGAGGACCTCTTCCCCGGCGGACCCATACTCAACGGAGCCGAGTTCTTTGCACCCCGGGGGTATGATGGGGACATCTCTAACTACACATTTTTTTCGAGGATCCCGATGCTCGCCAGCTGTGCTTCATCTTGTTCGCCACTTTATTTTGAGTCATATGATATATTTTTCATTTTGTTATCATGTAATTTTTCTTTTATTTATGTCCAATACCTAGGTTAATGAGTCATTTACCTAAGTCTTGAGTCATTATGTTAGTTTGATAGGCTAATGGGTCCAATTCAATGGGCTAGGCCCATGGGCGCCCCACTTCCCTTGGTTTCTTGTTATTAGTCCAAAAGTCAGGACTTATGTTAAATTATGGGATTCCTATAAATAGGACCCCATTCCCTCATTTGAGAGCTAATGAATTGTTGAATGAAAGTTCGAAATCCACCAAAATTGTGTGAGATTCTCTCTCTCTCTCTCTCTCTCTAAGGGGTGGATTCCCCTCTCTCTTTCTCTCTCTTTCTCTCTCTTATCTCTCTCTCTCTCTAAAAGGGGTGACCCCCCCTCTCTCTCTAGGGCGCTACCCTCTCTCTCTCCTCCCCCTGCCACCTCATCCTCCACATCAGCCCCAACCCCTCATCTTCCGTAGGTTCATTCAATCCCACCATTATTCACACCAAGCCCCAAGGACCCTTTCACATTCCAAGGTAACCTTTCCTCTTCTCAAGCCACCCCTCCATCTCCCAAGGGAGAATCACATTCTCCCACACACCTGTTCACCAACCCCAAACAACCTTTCCTCTCCTCAACACACCCTTTCTCATCCCCAAGGCCACAATAACCACCCACCATTAACCACTCATTCAAACTAAGGGAGAGATCTCTCCTTCCCAACCCAAATTCGCAGCTCCCCCTTCCTCCACCTATTAGACAACCTTCCAACCACCATTCTGCCCCTCCCACACCTTGGATTTCCCCCTACCAGACTCCCACATAGCCAGGGGTTGCCCCCACACCCATCCACCCCATTCCCCATCCCATCTACCCCATTTCCCATCTCCTATCACCATCCTGTTTCATCTCAGTTCACGCACAGCAGTCAAGGGTCGAGTTGCACAGGCATCCACGTCTTCACCAAGCACTTTCTGGAGGAATATCATACATTGCTGGAAAGCTCTTCTAGTCGGCTTCACAGGCGAGGTGATCTCGCCTCGATCCGAGGTCGGAGCCGTCAACGACGTCTATTCTCGTCTGACTGTGCATATGGCACCCGAGCAGAGACCAGAGCCTCAGTTCATAAGCTACTGCGATCACACCTCGGCTCCCCTTGGCGCACCACTTGATGGAGACGAATTTCTACCAGTCCTCTGTCCAACGCAGGCAGCAGGACATCGTTTCGGGTTCGGAGTACCCTGTTCCAAATTTTCTCCCTCAGGTACGCAGGGCAGGCCAGTCAGGGTCAGTCCTGATACCCCCCACTCTTCGGGCTGGTTCTCTTGACTCCGACCTCCTCTGGTGCCATTCTTGGTTGCTGATCGAATAAGACTCGACCACGCTCGCGACCGTCCTGGTCCCGCAATGTGTAGATCTCGGGAGTGTTCGTGGTGAATCCGACATCCTTCTGTAGCATCCAGGGACCAGTCAAAGCCAGAACAGAGCAGCACCGGTCCAGCGCCTGCCCTGACCGTCAGCGACCACTCAAACCCACAAGAAAATTCAGCAACCCTCCCGGATCAGTCAGTGAAGATTTAGCACTAGTTTCGACAAATTCCAAGTTCGGGAGAACCCGTGGCAGCGCCAACAGCGAGTACCTGCCAGGTAGTTCCACAAGCGGGCAGAATCGGCGAAGTCCTCTTTCGGCGACTCCTTTAGCTCTCCGTCCGATCTCGCCTGGCTGGCTGACTGCCCCTCCCGGCGTGGAGGTAGTTTTGGTTGTAATTAATCATCCCCACCCCTATTCCACCCCCTCTGTGAGGGCGTAGTGATTGTACTAGCAGGTAAGCGGCTGAAGCATCATCGGCGCGGCGTGCGGGTAGCCCACGCCTCCCCGCTCGCCCTCGTCTCCGACCGGGATCGGTGTATTCACGCCGATCAGGTGAGCTTTTGGTCACTTCCCATGCTGGTTTTACTTTTGCTTGTCTTAGTATCGTTTCTAGTTGCCCATCGGCGGTGAGGTGAGCGCCCGATCTCAAACTCCATTGAATTGTGCGACCACCGCGGAGTGAGTTGAGAGTGCGACCCTACAACCCACACCCTTGGCGTGCTGGCCACCCACAGAATTGGGCATCCCAGGCCCTTATGGGTTCAGCCCAAGCTAGTCAAATCCCCGGAAAGGTGAGGTCCCTCTTCGGACCCTCTCCACCATCGCCGATCCATCTACGGATCCGAGCGTGCGCTACACGGGTGAGTCCGCTAGAGTGGGTTCGCCGATCGATTGCTTGCTTGCGAATCTAGGTCTGAGGGATCGTGTCACATCAAAAGCTTTGAGGAGTTGAAGGGATTGCTCACTACTACTCTGGTTCTTATTTTGCCTTCTGGTTCTGGTGGTTATGTGGTGTGCACGGATGCTTCCAGGATAGGTCTGGGTGCAGTATTAATGCAATATGGCAAGGTTGTGGCTTATGCATCCCACCAGTTGAAGCCCCATGAAAAAAATTACCCCACCCATGACCTTGAATTGGCGGCGGTGATTTTTGCCTTAAAGATATGGAGGCACTATCTGTACGGAGAGAAATTTGAAATTTTCACGGACCACCAGAGTTTGAGATATGTGTTCACCCAGAAGGATCTCAATCTCAGGTAGAGGAGATGTATGGAGTACATGAAGGACTATGACTTCACCTTGTCTTATTAGCCGGGCAAAAGGAATGTGGTGGCCGATGCCTTGAGTAGGAAGTTGGCACCTTGTCACTTAATGACAAAGGAGTAGAAGCTGTGGCAGTAGGTACCAGCGGAAACTTTTAGAGTCAAGGTCCCACGAAATCGGGGGTCAACTGTTCTAGCTAGCTTGACTGTCACGCCGGCCATTCTTCGTCAGGTGATAGAAGCTTAGCGTGTGGACCCCGAGTTACCTCGCATCTTGTCGATGGCCGAGGATGAGTTCGACATTGATGAAGTCGTGAGATTTCGAGGCAGGTTGTATGTTCCAGCTAAAGAGCAAGTGAGGGAAGCTATTTTGTAGGAAGCTCATGGTGGAACGTGTTGGCCAAGCGACGTATCGTTTGCAGCTTACCCTAGAAATGAGTACGGTTCATGATGTGTTCCATGTGTCCATACTACGGAAGTATATGCCCGATGACTCTCATGTACTAGAGGACTCGGTGTGGCCTGAGGTGACGTCGGATCTGTCTATTCCCGAATATCCCATTCGTATTGAGGATCGGTGTGAGCAGCAGTTAAGGAATAAGGCCATACCTTTGGTGAAGGTAGTGTGGCAACACCATTCAAGAAAAGAAGCAACATGGGAGCATGAATATGAGATGCAGCAACAGTTCCCGTACTTGTTCGGGTAAGACCTTCCCTGAGGTTGTTATGGTTTGGTGCAAATTGTTGAGTCTCCAAACGATTTTGATGATAACAAAACCCTGGAATTATAATGGGATTGTTTAATTGTTTGAACTTCTCCAAATGAGATTGAAACCCAAATGCATGAGTTGATTGAGGGTCAAACAAGCTCATTTGATACGCATCACTGTGCAAACATAAGTCTTCAGATGTTCGGTTATGTTTCATGGACTGAACAATACTTTTTGCAGAATTCCCAGTTGGCGGTCGACCTAAAGGCATAGAGCAATCGACCTAATTTTCCATGGATCTCAAAACTACAGTTTTTACAGTGGCGGTCGACCGCCCAGTAAGGATCGGTCGACCGATTTTCTGGTAACGTGAAAGTTCATCGTTTAAAACATGTGTATCAATCTTAAAATTTTTAACTCGCACTAGATGAAAGAGAGACATAATATGGTGGCGAGAAGGGTCAAATCCACAGAGAAGAAGAGATTTTTAGAGTTAACAACCTTGGAGTCCTTTGGAAAACCCTTGTGATTTTTCTTTGCTTAAAGAAAATAGTGAAATGATGAACAAACCAAACACTTAATTAAAAACACCTATGACTATGCACCTATGCTATAGAAAATAATTGCATGAAGTGAAAAGAAGAGATAGAAGGAGGTAGAGATGGAAGAAGATCAAAAACTAGATCAAAAGAAAATCTTCTTTTATTAACTTAAAAGAAAGAGTACATGAAGTGCAAGACAAGCTTACAATAAAGATGTGATGAGATTACAATGAAGTAAAATGAAACTAAAGTAATAACAAAAAGAGGAGCCTGAGGTGTGAAGATGGTAGCAGCAATGGTGATGACGCCGTCGTCTCCTCCTCGCCGAGCCTTGGAGAGGATCGCTCCGCCTTGAAAGAGATCGCCGTGGAAAGAGGTGGATGAAGAAGCCATCGTCGTCCATGTCACGAGCCTTGGAACGTCACCCGCCTTGATGTGCATGTCGCCATGAAAGGAGAGTTATGGAGGACAAACTTTGGAGAGAAATATAGAGAGGAATGTGGAAGGGTTTGTGTAGAGATGAAGAAGAAAAAAGATGAGAGAGTAAAACAATAGAAAAATAAATATAACTAGTAAAAAGAGAAGAATTAGAGGAAGTGGTAGAAGAAGAAAATATAGATCTACAAGAGAGGAAGAACGTTGGTGAAAAACTCAGAGAGAAACGAAGAGTGGAAGAGCTTCAAAACGAAGGAAGAACATAGTGTAGTGCCTCGGATGAACAGTACAAATACAGGACAGCAGCTTGAAAAAGAGGTTATAACTTAACAAAGATATTGAATTAGAAGATGGTTTATATGAAGAAGTTGAAGAATTTTAAAAACAAAAAACTTTTATGAAGAAAGTAAGAGGTGAAAATGACTAGAAGGGTGAGAAACAAGGGGAAGAATAGAGAGAAACACTGATTCGTAGATGAACAGGATAGCACAGTGAAACATAAGAAATAACTTGAAAGATAGAGGAAATTAGAAGATTATGTAGAAGAAGAAGTTGTAGCGAACTTAAAAACAAAGAACTTTTGTGAAGAACAAAAAAGGAGAATATGGATGGAGGAGGGAGAAAAATAGGGAATAACATAGAAGAATATAGTCTAAAAATGCACAGGATAGAACAATAAATAACACGAAATACCTTGCAAACCAGAAGGAATTGCGAGATAATGCATAAGAAGAAGTTGTAGAGGACTTAAAAATAAAGAACTTTTATGAAGAGTGCATGAGTAGAAAATGAATGGAAGAGGGAGAACTCGACGGCCTAAGATGTGAGAGGGAGAGGGAGAGTGAAAATTTTCAAAAGAAGAACTCCCTTTCTCCTCCTTGTCATGGGCCATTTATAGGGAAAGTTGGATAGTTGGAGGGTGGAGATTGTATCAAAAAGAGATGGATGACTAGAATTTATGTAGAATATGATGCATGGGGAAGAGGAAAAGGAGGTGAGTACACCCTCCTTGGGCTTTGGACAACCCCCTTCCCAAGACTCATCATTCATCTCCTTTATTTCAAACTTTGAATTCAATTTTCCCTCCAACCAAGATGTGTGCTTCTTCTCCTCTATTTCAAACTTCGAATTTTCTTTTCCCTCCCATCAAAATATTTTGAGTTATCTTTTCACTCCAACCAAAATATGTGTCTTTGTTTGTTTGACTTGGTCAAAGTGGTGATGACAATTTTGCCCCCAGCTTCTCTTACAATTACCTTCAGTGTCCTTCACACACATAATTATAATTTAGTCCATAAAAATTATCATAATGTGCACATAAATCTTAAATACTCATGATTAATTATGTAATGAAGAATTAATGCTCATGGCCCTCAACTTTAATTTATTAAATAATATCACATAATTAATCAATTTGCGTGAAATACCAATTTACATGCAAAGTTGAGATTAACGATGGGACATGCATAATTACCTAATTATATGCACATAAAATGGTGTAATGTGATGAATTACCATAAAAAATGGACACTTATCACACCCCCCAACTTACTCATTACTAGTCCCTTAGCAATGCAAATAAATTAAATTTTAGGACTAACAAGAGTTTATAAAATTCATACTCTCATATCCAGCTCCCCCTTCATAGAATCAACCAAAGATTAAGAATCTGGAATCATTAATACACACTAGCCTTATGTAGGAACTACATGATAAAGAATTCAAATCAAAGCTCAATAGCACTTGTGCATGTGTAACTACCAAATCAACAGCTTAGACAATTGCATCCCCCATTCGCTATTCCAAGCAAATGCCTTACAACCCTGCACCTCTTAGATCAGAGCATTAAGTATATTAGCTTTTGTCTGCCTTATTACTTTGTCCCTTTGGGATCTTTTATATCACATATGATGCTGCACTACCCTTCACTGCTCAACGTGAACCTCGACTCTTGCCTTAGGAGAAACATGTCCAGTTTCGCAGATCCAGGTTCCCTTTTCCGTTTTACGTGAACCTCAATACGTCTTAGGTGAAGTAGGCCCAGTTACTAAGACTAGGGGCATATTTCATGATGTTTTTTCTTCTTTTTTTTTTCATTGTGCCATTGCACTAATTTGATAGATAATTTGGCAGAAAGCTTTGTAAAAAGATCTCTTTTCTTAAGAAGTGCAGAATATCCGACAACATACCCAAAATGGCAGGGGGCTTGTCTTGTTTGTTTCATTAGTGTGTAATGTAAATTTCTTTTTTTCTAAAGTGCACATAAACTTTAAAAGGATTCTTAGATCAATTTTCATGGCTAGATTGACTAAAATTTTCATCATCCTTATCCCTAGTCTTTTCTATTCCAGAATTACTTTTAATTTGAGCATGAATCATGAAACTCAAAATGGGATTTACATCTTTATGCAAGACAGACCTCCTATCAGGTTGTCCTATATGCATCATGAAAATATTTCTCTCCCCCCCAACTTGAATGACATTGTCCTCAATGACATGAACAAAATATAGAAATGAAATAAAGTCATGAAAAGTAGAGGGAAGGATAGATACGACCTGAGAGAGAGATGCCGTCGTCAAAGAAATATTGCTCCATGCTCCATGCGCCTTAGACAAAAGAAGAAAATCAAGCACATTCTTTTTTTTTTGAAAAGAGAAAGGATAATTGGGTTTCCTCCCAAGAAGCGCTAAGTTTAACGTCTTCAGCCGGACGCAAACAAGCTCGCATGGCCTATTGTGGGTCAGTCAACGTAATTGATTCTTTCAACATGAGTTGAGCATTTGCTAAATAGGGCTTAAGACGTTGACCATTGATAGTAAAACTGTGACCAGTTTGAGGGTTTAAAATTTTGACAGCACCATGGTCAAAAGCTTTGATTACAATGAATGGACCATCCCACCTAGACTTCAATTTTCCAGGAAACAAACGCAGCCTTGAATTAAAAAGCCAAATTTTTTGATCAAGTTGAAAAGATTTTCTGAAAATGTGCTTGTCATGAAAGGCTTTGGTCTTGGCTTTGTAGATCTTGAAATTTTCGTAGGCTTCATTGCGTAGCTCCTCCAGCTATTGAGTTGGAGAGCTCTATGGGAACCAGCTTGGGCCAAGTCCAGATTCACTTATTTTATGGCCCAGTACGCCCTATGTTCTAGCTCAACTGGTAGGTGACAGGCTTTTCCAAAAATCAACCTATAGGGGGACATACCTATGGGAGTTTTTTAGGCAGTCCGATAGGCCCAGAGAGCATCATCCAATCTTTCAAACCAATCCTTCCTATCGGGCCGAACAGATTTTTGTAGGATGTTTTTGATTTCTCGATTGGATATTTCTACTTGGCCACTTGTGTGGGGGTGGTAGGGGGTGGCGATTTTGTGAGTGATCCCATATTTCTTAAGCAAAGCTCAGAATTCGGAGTTTGTGAAATGTAAACCCCCATCACTGATGATAGCCCTGGGACACCCAAATCTAGAGAAGATGTTCTTACGAACAAATTTCACCACGACTTTGTGATCATTGGTCCGAGTGGCTATTGCTTCTATCCATTTAGACACATAATCTATGGCCACAAGAATGTATTCGTTTCCAAATGATGGTGGAAATGGTCTTATGAAATTAATCTCCCAAACATCAAAAATTTCAACAATCAAGATGGGATTGAGTGGCATCATGTCTCTCCTATAATTGTTCTCCACAGCTTGACACCTGAGACAGGTCTTGTTAAATTCATAGGCATCCTTGAAAAGTGTGGGCAAGAAGAACCCACTTTGCAGGACCTTAGCAGTAGTTTTCTTACCTGCGAAATGTCCCCCGCAAGCAAGATTGTGATAGAAATTCAACACATATTGTTGTTCCTCTTCGGGGATGCACCTTCAAATTATGTGATCAGGACCCATGTAAAATAGCTCCGGGTCCTCCCAGAAATAATGCTTAACCTTCGTGAAGAAATGATCCTTCTCCTGCTTAGACCACCCTCCCGAAATCTGTCCTACCGCCAGGTAATTGACTATGTGAGCGTACCAGGGGGTTGAGGTGTAAGAGATAGAAAGAATTTGCTCATCAGGGAAGGAATCGAACATATGAGCACTTTCAGGAACCACAATCCTAGACAAGTGATCAACAACAATATTCTCCAACCCCTTCTTGTCTCTGATTTCCAAATCAAACTCTTGTAACAAGAGAATCCACCGAATGAGACGGGGTTTAGCTTCCTTCTTGGATAGCAAAAAATTTAAAGCCAAGTGATCGGAATAAACAATGACTTTTGCCCCTAACAGATAAGATCAAAATTTCTCAAGGGCGAAAACTACCGCAAGCAATTCTTTCTCCATGGTGGTGTAGTTCAATTGTGCATCGACGAGGGTGCCGCTTGCATAGTAGATAACCACGGGCTTCTTATCGACTCTTTGACCCAGGACAGCTCCAACAGCGTAGTCTAAAGTATCACACATGATCTCAAAAGGTAGCACCCAATCAGGAGATTGAAGAATTGGGGCTTGAGTGAGGGCCACTTTCAAAGAATGAAACGCCTCAGGATAGGAATCATCTAAGTTAAAGGGAGTGTCCTTGGCGAGCAATTGTGTGAGAGGATGAGTGATGGTGGAAAAGTTTTGGATGAATCTGCGATAGAATCCAGCATGGCCAAGAATAGATCTAATTTGTTTGACAGAAGAAGGAGGAGGAAGATTGAAAATCACATCAACCTTGGCTTTGTCAACCTCTATTCCTCTCTCTAAAACAACATGGCCTAAAACTATTCCTTCTCTTACCATGAAATGGCTTTTATCCCAACTCAACACAAGATTTGAGTCAATGCACCTTCTCAACACCTGAGTTAAATTCTCCAAGCAACTTTCGAACGAATCACCAAACACAAAAAAGTCATCCATAAACACTTCCAAACATTCCCCCACCATTTCAAAAAATATCGACATCATGTATCGCTGAAATGTGGCGGGGGCGTTACACAGCCCAAATGGCATTCTTCTAAAAGCAAATGTGCTATAGGGGCACGTGAATGTTGTCATCTCTTGATCTTTCGGGTAAATAGCAACTTGGTTGTACCCGTAATAGCCATCCAAAAAGCAATAGTACTTCTGCCCTACTAATCTCTCCAAAATTTGATCTATGAATGGTAGTGGAAAATGATCTTTCTTTGTAACTGAATTTAATTTTCTGTAATCAATGCAGATTCTCCACCCTGTTGGTAATTGTGTAGGCACTTCATCTCCTTTCTTATTTGTTACAACTGTCAGCCCTGACTTCTTGGGAACAACTTGAGTTGGGCTGACCCACTTGCTATCAGAAATGAGATATATGATCCCAGCATCCAACCATTTGATAACTTCTTTCTTTACTACCTCCTTCATACTTGGATTCAGCCGACGCTGCATCTCTCTACTCGGCTTGACATTTTCCTCTAAGTAAATGTGTTGCATACAAACATCCGGACTAATCCCCTTTAAATCTGCAACATACCAGCCTATTACGCCCCTATGCTCCTTAAGAATATTTAAGAGTTTGGATTCTTTAGCAGAAGTGAGATTGGAGGCAATAATGACAGGTAGAGTATGGTTAGGTCCAAGGTATGCATATTTAAGGGAGTCTGGGAGAGGCTTGAGTTCCAGAGCTGGAGGACGTTCCAGGGTGTCCTCAATGTTATCCAGAATCTCATCCTCAAAGATATCAATGACATTGCATTCCTCTCCTTGATCTAGATATTGAGATGCCTTAAATACATTTAGAAAAATGTTCTCACCTCCAAATGAAATATCCATCATTCCCATGGCACAGTTGATGTTGGCCTTAGCTGTTGCTAGAAAAGGACGTCCCAAAATAATAGGTGTGTGCTTTAGATCCTAGGCTGATGTCATATCCAAAATGAGAAAATCCACCGAGAAATAACATTCATGCACTTTAACAATGACATCTTCCAAGAAACCCCTTGGTGTTTTAACCGACCTATCCGCCAATTGAAGGATGATTGAAGTGAGTTTTAACTCCCCCAGATCAAACTCCTCATAGATAAAGGTGGGCAAAAGATTTACGCTAGCACCTAAGTCTAGCAATGCTCGATCAAAAGTGACTCCACCTATATCACATGAGATTAAAGGGGCTCCGGGGTCCTTCAATTTTTTTGGCAAATGATTCATCAAAATAGAACTCACATCCTCAGACAAGCGGATCTTTTGAGTTACCGCCCTTGGCTCCCTCTTTGGAGTGCAAAGCACTTTCAAAAAATTTTCATATGCCGGCACATGCTTGATTGCATCCAAGAGTGGAATATTGATATTCACCTGTTTAAACAATTCCACTAATTCTTCCTGTTGCACCGGTAGTTTCTTGTGAGCCTTCGGCTTTAGAGCATCAGGAAAAGGGACCTGAGGCACATATTCTTGGGGTCCTTCATCAACTTTCGCCATTCCTTTATCCAACTTCTTCTCTCCACCCTCAGACTTCTTTTTCTCTTACACAATCACCGGCTCCTCATCCTCACTATCACTTTCCATGTGGGCATCTTGACCCGAACAAATGCCAACTTCCTTAATCCTATAAGGATTATCTAAAACCTTCCCGCTCCAAAGAGAAGAGATTGCCTTTGCATTCTCAAATTGGGGACCTACAGGAGGGGGCAGTTGAGGTTGATTGGGCTGATTGGGTTTAGAAAGAAAGGGAGCTCTTGGAGAGAAGCCTGGAGGTTGTTGATTGCGGGGCTTGGCCACCGGTTTGCTAGGGAGCTGGCCTACCTCTCTTCTCATGTTATTAGCAGCAAGTTGCCCTATCTGGTTTTCCAACTTAGAAATGGATTGTGCTTGGGTAAGGATGAGTTGTTGGAGTTGTTCAAACTTGTCATCAAGGCTGTGGAGGTTGAGGAGGAGGAGGTCGGAAAGGAACTTGAGCTTGAAAATGGTTTGGAGGATACTGATGATACTGGCCCTAAAAATGCTGAGTGGGAGGTTGAGGATACGGGGCCTGAGAATGCTGAAAAGGAGGTTGAGAATATTGTTGGAAAGGTGCATTAGATTGAGAGAAATTATGATGAGACTGAGCTTGTTGAAAAGGAGATTGGTAATGTTGGTGGGCTTGAGCTTGAAAGGGATATTTTTAAAAAGAGGGATTAGATTGGGTAGATGAACCTTGCTGAGATTTCCAAGAAAAATTTGAGTGGTTCCTCCAGCCTGGATTATAAGTGTTGGAATAAGGATCATAAGGAGGCTTAGAGACACCTTGAGCAGCAAAGATTTATTCTTGGATGAATGGGGGAAGTTGGGCTACTGTGGGGCAATCAGTTACCCCATGATCAGGGCTAGAACAAAGAGCACACATCTCTTCATGACTGGGAGTGGAGAATGGTTGAGGTCGAGGGGCTAAAGAAGAAGAAGGTTCATGCCTAGATAACAACTGATCTAGCTTCTGAGTTACAAGATGAACCTTCTCTATCTTCTGTGCCAATAAATCCATTTTGTTCAATTTCTAAGTCAAGGCATTAATGTCCATCATGTTCTCACACTCACCTTGGCTCTTAACTTCATAAAGTCCACCCCTCTTAGCCGGCCCAATCATTCTCTCATAGGATGAGAGCGAGGCATGACTAATTGAATTCTTACTGAGTATTTCAAATAAATCGTAAGCCTCATCTTCGCTCTTACTCATGAATGCTCCCCTACATCATGCATCCACCATCTGTCTATAATTCTCCGTCAAACCCTCATAGAATGCCTGTACAATTTGCCATCTTGATAACCCATGGTGGGGGCATTTCTTCAATAAATCTTTCAGTCTATCCCACGCTTCATCGATATGTTCTCCACGGTTTTGTGTGAATCCAGTAATTGCTCTTCTCATGGTATTGGTTCGTCCTATGGGATAGAATTTCTTCAAAAATTCTTTTTACATTTTTGCCCATGTATCAATGGTCCTACCCAAAGCTCCTAACCAATATTTGGATTTATCCTTGAGAGAGAATGGGAAGAGAGTTAGCCTAAGAGCATCATCAGAGAAATTCTGGATTTTAATAGTTGAGCAGATCTGAAGGAATTCATCAAGATGTTTGTAAGGGTCTTCATTGGGATTTCCATAGAAAGATGGCAACATTTGGATAGTACTGGACTTGATTTCATAATGAACCACCTGGTTCTGAGGTGCTTGGACATAATAGGACGGTTGGTATTGAATGGACAAGAAATAGTCATTCATTTGCTTTGGAGGATCAGGATTTTCGGCCATTAGATTTTGGTGGTGAGGTCCTTGATTGTCGGCCATGAGATCTTGTTGGAGATCGATCCCTGGATACAAGACTCTCTCAATTTCTTGAATGGGTCCTAGTAAGTTTGGATGTTGAGACCTTCTACCTTGCATGAACTAGGACGAAGAGAGAGATGAAAGAGATTTTTTTTATGATGATTTTTGTTTGTTTTATTTATTATTTATTTATTTATTTTTTGACACAAAGTAGGACGAAGAAAGAGAAGATGATGATTTTTTTTATTTTAATTTTTTTTATTTTTTATACAAACACAAACAAGTTATCACACAAATTACCTAATGACCAAGATGTGACCTAGACCTACAAATTAGGTTTCACAAAATGGCTAAAGTGTAACTTGAGTTCACCCTCAATATTTCCACCGGCCAGGTAAGGGGTGGGGTAGTGGGAGGCTCCCCCTACTTTCGTAGGGACCTAATTACAAATCACTAGCCCGCTTAAGGCGTTTGTCGTCTGACCGTCTTACCTTAGGCACCAGTTTTCATAAGAGGGTAAGCCCAAATAACATAAGAACCACAGTGTGAACCTAGGGCCAATGTCTACTGAATTTTATTTAGGGTCTAGGTGATGCAAAGATGAAGGAAATTGTGATTTGTGGGCTAACGAATGGTGATGAAATCTCCACCTTATCTTGCTTATGGGTGTTGCCCTTAGAATATTTTAGAAATGATATGCAACAAATCAAGTTCAAACAAGGGGTTCTATGCACGTATGTATGAGCATGTGATTAAGAAACAGACTAGAAAAGAACTCACCTTGCCCCTCGCAATCTCCAAAATAGAATGACCAAAGTTAAACAACAAGGAAAAAGAACTTCTATCCTAAATGATGCATGACTTAGAACATGAAAGTGTAATTTCTACTCTTGGAATGAATATTTTTATTGGGTTTAAGTGAAGAGTTTTTTTATTATTATTTTGTGAACCTATCTAACCACAATATGCAAGAATAATTAAGGAAACGACACAAAATGAGAGGAATAGGTTTGAAGACTTACTTGATGTGCAATCCCTCGTTCTCTTTTTTTTTTTGAAATGAATGACAAACTCAAAAGATGAAAGAAAGAAATGCAAACTTACCTCTAATTTTTTGGATTTTTTTAACCTGTAAAAAAAGGAAAAGAGAGCTTTATTAGTACACTATATACACAAGGAAAATAAAGTTCTTAAATCAAACATCATCATTCTTCCCCGGCAACGGCGCCAAAAATTGGTAACGCGAAAGTTCATCGTTTAAAAAATGCGTATCAATCTTAAAAATTCCAACTCGCACTAGATGAAAGAGAGACGTAATATGGTGGCGAGAAGGGTCGAATCCACAGGGAAGAAGAGATTTTTAGAGTTAACAACCTTAGAGTCCTTTGGAAAATACTTGTGATTTTTCTTTGCTTAAAGAAAATAGTGAAATGATGAACAAACCAAACACTTAATTAAAAACACCTATGACTATGCACCTATGCTATAAAAAATAATTACATGAAGTGAAAAGAAGAGATAGAAGGAGATAGAGAGGGTAGAAGATCAAAAACTAGATCAAAAGAACAACTTCTTTTATTAACTTAAAAGAAAGAGTACATGAAGTACAAGACAAGCTTACAATAAAGATGTGACGAGATTACAATGAAGTAAAATAAAACTAAAGCAATAACAAAAAGAGGATCCTGAGGTGTGAAGATGGTAGTAGCAATGGGGATGACGCCGTCATCTCCTCCTCGCCGAGCCTTGAGAGGATCGCTCTTGGGTGTCATTGATCGCGGGACTTCAATTGGTATCAGAGCTAAGGCTCTATTTCTTTCAGATCTAACGATCTAGAGTAAGATCCAGATCAATGGCAAACAAGGGTATGATGTCTGAGGGTCACTCCATTCATCGTCCTTCATACTTCGATGGCTCAAATTACTCCTATTGGAAAAATAGAATGCATGTTTTTTTGAGAGCCTAGGAGTATGAGATCTGGAGAGTTGTGGACAAGGGTCCTTACAAACTCTCTGACGATGAAGAGAAATGGACACCCGAGGAAATTAAGAAATGCACCGTCAATTTTAATGCTATGAATATTATGCAATGTGTCATACATCCTAATGAATTCTCTCGTGTATCCATGTGCAGTTCAGCAAAGGAAATGTGGGACAAATTGTGGCTCATTTATGAGGGAACCTCCGAGGTCAAGGAGACCAAGGCAAATCTCCTCGTAAGAGATTATGAGCTGTTCAAAATGAAGCATGAAGAAACAATTCCAGATGTTCGCAAGATTAACTAAGATCACAAATGATCTCAAAAGTCTTGGAAAGGAGTACACAAACTCTGATCTTGTAAGGAAGGTTCTGAGATCACTTCCATCAGCGTGGCACACAAAAGCCACAATGATTGAGGATTCGAAGAACCTATCCACACTCTCTTTGGATGAGCTCATAGGGTCACTCATGACCTATGAGATAAATATGAAGAGAACAGCCGAGGAAGATACTAAGAAGAAGAAAGTGGTTGGATTGAAAGCTCATCAATCTAATGAAGACTTTCAAGAAGAAGAATCCAGCGAGTGAAGCAATGAAGAAGAAGACTTGGCTATGATAACTCACCAAGTAAAGAGATTTTTGAGAAAGAAGAGGAATTTCCAAGGTAACTTTAAAAAGGGGTAAAGGAAGCCCATTCAAACAAAGGGTGAGTCAAGCAAGCCCAACAATATCATTTGCTATGAATGCAAGAAGTCCGGACACATGAGAGGAGAGTGTCCAGATCTGAAGAAGAAGTTCAAGAAGGAGAAATTTAGAAAGTCAAAAGCAATGGTCGCTACATGGAGCGACGAAGAGGAAGAGCTGTCTGAAAAAGAGCTCGGAGAGCTCATGGACAGCCTGTGCCTCATGGCACATGAAGATGATTCGACGGAGGTAAATTTTGACCCTGATTTTATTTTCAATGAACAATGGGAGTCAGAATAAGAAAAAATGTATACAAAATACAAGAAAATTAAATCTGAAAATAAAACTCTCAAAAAGAAAATTGATGATTTGTCACAAGAAGACATTTTTGTTAAGTTTGAAAAGGTGGAACAAGAATGGTTTGAGCTAACAGAAGAAAAAGAAACTTTGCTTCAAACGATTTCAGATCTTGAAAAGGCCAAAGAGGAGCTATCATGTAAAATGTTTGAAATTGAAAAAGTTTGTGAAAAGCTCAAGAATGAAAAAGAAAGTTTGACCTCATCTATTTCAGAAATTGAAAATAAAAATGTGAGTTTGAATAAAGAAGTGACTGCCTTACAATTCACTCTCTCCAGGTTCGTCAAGGGCAAACAAAATCTAGATAACTTGTTGGGAGTTAGAGTCAATTTTCAGAAGGAATGATTGGGATACACTCCCCAAAATAAAAACACCCTTTGAGCATAAAATCACTACATCCCATGTTCATGAAAAAGAAAACAACCATGCTTCATATTCCAACTCTAAGCCAAAATATGTCCAACCTAAACCAGGACAACTTCAAAGAAAGTTTGCACCTGTTAATTATTATCATTGTGGTAGATTTGGTCATGTTGTTGCAAATTATTGGTTCAAACAAAATTCTCCAAGAAATCATGCTTTTTGGATCAAGAAAAGATATGCACAGAATTGGACTAACTCCTACGGACCCAAACTAGCTTGGGTACCAAAATCATTTACATGGGAATGTTGTTTCTTGCAGATATGTCTTGAAGCCAGGGGGAGTAAATAATACTTGGATAGCGGTTGCTCAAGACATATGACAGGGGATAAGAAGGTGTTCTCTACACTGCAAGACAAGGATGGATGTTCAATTGCATTTGGAGGCAAAGACAAAGGTAAAATCATTGGAATCGGCAATATAGGTAAGAATTCTAAAATTCTTATCGAGAATGTGCTTTTGGTGAAAGGCTTAAATCACAATCTCTTAAGCATAAGCCAGTTGTGTGACAAGGGTTTTAAAATTATTTTTGATGAAACCCACTGCCTTGTCATAAATAAAACCTCTAATGAAATCAGATTCATCGGCAAGAGAAGCAATAATGTCTATACTATTGATCTAGATGATGTTTCCTGTGATGATGTGTGCTTGGTAGCAAACAATCATGATAATGCATGGCTATGGCACTGAAGACTAGGTCATGCTAGTTTTAGAGTAATCTCCAAGTTGTCTAAACATGACTTAGTAAATGGTTTGCCAAAATTAAAATTTTAAAGTGATAAAATCTGTGAGGCTTGCACAAAAGGCAAGCAAACACGCATATCTTTCAAAAATAAGAACATTATTTCTACCTCCTGGCCTTTGGAATTGATGCATCTTGATTTGTTTCGCCCAACTAGGACATCTAGCCTAGGAGGGAAATCCTATGGTTTTGTGATTGTTGATGATTATTCCAGATTTACATGGATGTTATTTCTATCTAATAAAAATGATGCATTGATGGAGTTTCAAGTGTTTTGTAAGAAAATCCAAAATGATAGAGGCTACCTTATCACCAACATTCAAAGTGATCATGGTGGAGAATTTGAAAATCATGAGTTCAACAATTTTTGTGAAGAGCAGGGGTACATGCATAATTTTTCATCGCCAAGGACGTCCCAACAAAATAGAGTGGTGGAAAGGAAAAATAGAACATTGATAGACATGGCACGGACCGTGTTAAGTGAAAATTCTCTACCAAAATACTTTTGGGCTGAGGCGGTAAGTACAGCGTGTTACATCATCAACAGGGCAATGGTAAGGCCCATTTTGAAGAAAACTCCCTATGAGCTCTACAAGGGTAAGAAATCAAATATTTCCCATCTTAAACCATTTGGATGTTCATGTTTCATCTTGAACAATGGTAAGTCCAACCTAGGGAAGTTTGATGAGAAAAGTGACAAGGGAACTTTCCTAGGTTATGCACTTAACTCTAGAGCTTATCGAGTGTTTAATAAACGGACTTTGGTTGTTGAAGAAAGTCCTCATGTGATTTTTGATAAATCTGAACTAAAACTGTCAACTTAAATTATGGATGCAGGACAAACCCCCAAAAATTCAACTAATGCTGGAATATCTAAAGCCAAGGATGAACCAAAGAAAGGAATACCCAGCAAGAGTGAAGAAGATGAAGATCTTTCAATTAAAACAGTGCAAGAGCAGCAAGTGCAGCACCCCGACTTGCCCAGCACCTCTACGTTCTTAAAGGATCATCCAGTTGAAAACATAATCGATAATCCTTAAGATGGGGTAAAAACTAGATCATCTCTAAGGTAAGTAGAAGAAGAGGATTTGATAGCCCTTATCTCACAAGAAGAGCCTAAGGATATCCATGAAGTCCTTCAAAATGAATCCTAGATCCAGGCCATGCATGAAGAGTTACACCAGTTCGAAAGAGACCAGGTGTGGACTCTTGTGTCGCGACCTAAGAATCAATCAATAATTGGAACCCGATGGATTTTCAGAAATAAGTTAAATGATACGGGATTGGTTGTTAGGAACAAGGCCCGACTTGTGGCCAAAGGGTATAGCCAGGAGATGGGTATTGATTTTGATGAGTCATTTGCACCGGTTGCTCGTCTAGAAGCAGTCTGGATTTTATTATCTTATGCTTGCTCATCTAACTTTAAATTATTTCAAATGGATGTTAAATCTGTGTTTCTAAATGCGTATATCAAAGAGGATGTCTTTGTAGAATAACCTCCAGGTTTTGAAGACCCCAAACATCCACAACATGTGTACAAGCTCCATAAGGCCTTGTACGGACTGAAGCAAGCACCAAGGGCATGGTATGAACGGCTCACCTCATTTCTGATTGAAAATGATTTCAAGAGAGGTAAGGTTGATCAAACACTTTTTACAAGGAAATCAAGTAAAGATATATTAGTAGTTCAAGTGTATGTGGATGACATAATTTTTGGAGCTACTAATAATGCGTTATGTGATGAATTTGCAAAAATCATGCAAGGAGAATTTGAGATGAGCTTAATGGGTGAACTAACAGTCTTTCTTGGACTGCAGGTGAATCAAACATCTGAGGGCATTTTCATAAGTCAAGTCAAGTACACAATGGAGCTTTTGAAAAAATATGGGATAGCTGAAGCAAAACCTTTGTCAACTCTAATGGCCACAACCTTGAAGTTAGACAAAGATGAAAATGATAAAACAGTAGATCCTACACTATTTCGAGGTATGATCGGATCACTACAGTATCTTACAGCATGCCGCCCTGACATTCAATTCAGTGTATGTCTTTGTGCCCATTTTTAGTCTTGCCCTAAAGAATCTCATTTATCGGTTGTTAAACGTATTTTTAGATACTTACTTGGCACAATAGATTTTGGCTTGTTGTTTTCCATCGGTAGTTCTTTTGATTTGATTGCATACACCGATGCGGATTATGTCGGATGCATTGTAGATCGTAAAAGTACTAGTGGGTATTGTGAGTTTCTTGGTGGGTGTCTAGTCTCATGGGCCTCCAAGAAACAACATTCAATAACTCTCTCAACGGCCAAGGCTGAATATATAGCTGCCGGAAGTTGTGGAGCCCAAGTACTTTGGATCAAAAATCAATTGCTTGATTTAGATATTGAAATGAATTGTGTGCCAATCTTGTGTGATAATACCAGTGCAATCAGCTTGTCAAAAAACCCTGTTCAACATTCTAGGACCAAAAATATTGATATCCGTCATCATTTCTTGAGAGATCATGTAGGAAAAGGGGTCTTTGAATTGAATTTCATTGACACACACAATCAGCTAGCTGACATCTTCACCAAACCCCTAAACCAGGATCAATTTAACAAGATAAGAAGAGAACTTGGGATGTGCAAGGGTGAGAGCATACATACATAAGTCTTCACTTAGGTTAAGTTTTGCATATGCATCAAGGGTAGGAAATCATGCATATTATCTTTATTTTCTTTCAATACCATGTGTGTTCACATACACTCCTGCATGCTTGAATGTACTTATATATATAGCCCTCCTTGAAAGATACTTCTAAGGCCATATATCTCTTGCTGAAATGAATGTGGATCCAGTGATGCCGGATCTAAGGCAACTTCTGAGGAGAAGCTAGAGAAGTCTCCTCACATCTCCATCTTTTCTCTCTCTCTCTCTCCCCTTCATATTGGTTCAAATCAGAAAGTTGGATGGTCGTCCCCTTATATAGAAAAAGAAACAAAAAAAAGGGAAAGAAACAAAAAAAAGAAACAAAAAAAAGTGTAAATTGGGGATTTTGTTGAGTAGTGGATAGCGGATCTAGAGGGGAGGGGTGAATAGATCTGCCCCTCTTTTCGCAATGCAACCCTCTTTAATGCTAGATGATGATAATAGCAGCGGAATATAACTAGCTTAACGAAGGACACAAATGATTTGCTTAGCAATATGAATACGTAATATAGATATTGAACCTAAGCATGCATCTAACACAAAACAATTGCACGAGCAAACCACAACACACGAGATTTTAAGGTGGTTCGGACTGAATCTCCAGTCATATGTCCACCCCTCACCAAATCTGGTGAGGCTCCACTAGTGCCACGCACTGAACCGCAAATCGGAAAGACCTCCGATTACCTTCCTACTAACAACAGGTAGGGATGTCAACACCGCAGATCGGATAACTTTCGATTACCTTCCTACTAACCACCGGTAGGGACGATCCTCAATTTCAAATGTTTGAATGAAATGGAAAAAGAACAAGATATGAAAACACTCAAACAAGATATAGAATATGCTTAAAGAGAAAGGATCTTGTCTGAGATTGTTGGAGCTTGAATCTGATGCTTCAATGATGTCTTCTTCCTTGAGATATGATCTTCCTTGAATCTCTTCTAGTTGATGAGGAAGATGAAGGATGCAGATTTGATCTCCCTTGAAAATGAGCTTGCTTGGATGGCCTTGAGATGATGAAGAGGATGATGGTAGCAGCTTTATCTTCACTTGGCTTGGGGTTGATCTCCTCTTGAAGTAGCTTGAATCACTTGAGGATTTGATGAAGAACTTCTTCCCGGAGTACTGTTCACAGCTACAGTACTCGAACTCTTCTCCCTTTAACACACCCTTGCAGCCTCCTTTGATCTCCCAAATAATCAACTAGGGTTTCTAACCCTCTTGCATGTGTTTTATAACCTTTGAATGGTCCTTGGACATCTCCCAGACCAGATCCACATTTTGTGGGTGATTGGGTGACTTTAGGATTAAAGAAATCCATGGAGAATGGCCCTTCTCGAAGTGGAAAATAAAGTCAACAATTGATGGCTCGGGGCTGGCGGTCGACTTGTAGAAGCTGGCGGTCGACCCCTATTGAGAAACGCTGTAGACGGATGGTCCCTGGAATTTCCGGTTGACCACTATTGGGCTGGCGGTCGATCGCCACTAAGAGTCGTGTAGACAGGAGGTTGCTGGCAGGGGCGGTCGACCGCCAGTTGGGCAGTTCCCGGGTTTTCCCGGTTCAGACCGTTAACCCTTTTAGCTTCATCGCTTGAGTCCTTTAGCACCCCGTTCTCATCTGTGGCATCAACCTTGACAGTCTTGAAGATTTCTATTGATTATATCGCTCCTATAATCAAAATTTTGTTCTAGGGGCTCCGCCCCCGGAAACCCCCGCAAGGGACGCTGCCCCCTTGACCCCCGCGACCTGACCGGGCAGGTCGATCCTCGTGACCTAACCGCGCAGGTCGATCCGCGTGCGAGGGCGCAATCATTGAGCTTGCACTTTTGCCATCTCCACTCCATTACTTGGCATATCTGTCATGAAAGAACATCAAGTAGTTTAGTCATATAAGAGTGGCAAAACATCAATGACTTATAGTGTTTAGCCATTATCAAAACCATGAATATAAAATAACTCAAATGACCACAGGGGCACAACAGATTTTTTTTTGGGTCTAGCGGTCGACCGCCAGACCTGCCCGATCGACCCAACCCAGCGAATCAGGCCGGTCGAACCACCATCCGAACCCCTTTTAAAGGGGTCTTCACTCCTCTTTTCTTCATTCCAACTCCTCCACTATCTCTCCTACCCTCTCCCCTAACCCTAAAACACCAAAACCCCATCTCTAAACCTCACAAACCTCCTTCCTCCTTCACCCACACTAGATCCGATTGGTTCGTCACGTCTTCGGGACGAAATCTCCATGGCCGATTTGTGTGTTCGTGAAGCCACCTCCAGGGATCCAGGTTGTGGAGAAGTTCATTCAAGCCCTAGGTGTGCCATTTTGGTTCTCCTTTCTTCCCCTGGGTTGAGATTGTTTGTTCGAGGGTTTCCCGGTGAGTTCTTCTAGCTCAGGATGCCGCCTCGACGGAGTTCTCGGTGTCCTGCCGAAGAGGGACCAAGCGGTCAGAGACGAGAGGCCCCGGCTCATCCACCACAGCAGGCACCAGTGCCTCCTCGAGCACCTCGTTTGCCTCTGCGACCCATCATCAATCCCCGACTGGTCGATTTTAACGAGGTGAATGAGATTTTGCCTGATCTATGTGCCCTGTTTGAAATTTAAGAAGGGTGGATTGATTTTGTCACCAGATACACTAGGTATTATCCTAACCTAGTACAGTAATTTTATGGAAATCTGGTTGAGAGAAATGAAGAGTTGCATACTGTTGTCCAAGGAGTAGAAATTCATATCACACCCGATCTCTTTCAGCAAGCCTTAGGTGTCTCAGCCAAAGGTGCTAATATGAATTTTGGGGATGGTGCAGTTGAGGATACCTTTATTGCCATGAAAAAATGTGATTTTGTGCGTGGTATCAGTGACTTGATTGAGTTGAATGCCAACTACTTTCCACCACTACAACGGATTCTACACCATATGTTCACGTCACTTATTTATCCAAAGGGTGGGAGTAGAGATGAGGTGACTGAAGTTCACAGGTTTTTGTTCTATCATGTTATGAATGGAAGCTTAATTAACCTGGGTTGGCTCATGACCAATTTGATACGTACATGTCGAACCCAACTAAGGAGATCACTACCTTATGCCTCACAGCTGACAGGCATGTTTGTATACACTAGGGTTCACCTTGGTGATGAAGTATTCATTCGAGTTTGACAGGATGATATTTACAATCACCACAAAATTTTCATAGATATGGGATATTATTGGGGTCCGGATGGTGAACTCTGCAGTGATGTGCCCACTTATGAAGAAGAAGCTGAAAATGATGCAGAGCAGGAACAGGGGTAGTTCGTCCTCCAGTTCAGGCTGAGGACCAGCCTCCACCACCTTCCCCTCATCACATGGATCAAGAGATGCCTCCCCCACCACAGTTCCATCCTGGGGAGTCTTCTACTCAGGGGACAAGACAGCACCGTTGGGTGGACTACGAGACTTTTGACAGGCGGTTCACTGGGGTGGAAACTCGAGTGGATGCCTTCGAGGAACAACTCTCTATCTGTGGGGAGAATATTGGCACCATGGGCACTATGATGGAATCTATACCACATCATCCTAACTATATCTCCACAGCCTTGGATTCCTTAGCTACTCAGATGCAAATGCTCTCCACAAACATGACCACTCTTACCCAAAGCCATGAGGATTCACGTGAGGCCTTTCATGCCATGAACTGAGTTCTCCTGAACATGCAGCGCCGTGACCTTGATAGGGGTCAACAACTGACCTATATCCAGCACCGCCTTCAGCATCACGAATACATATTTTCATATATTTGGCAACACCTCAGCTATGTGCCTCCTCCTCCTCCACCAGATGCCCCGCCTCCTGCAGATGACCCATGAGGATGTCTTTTAGTTTCCTTCCTCCAGTTGGTGTCCTTTCATCTTGTGTCTGTTGGGTCCACTCTCCGTCTATCATGTTCCCCTCTTTGATGATGCCAAAGGGGGAGAAGTAGTAGTGCAGAGTTCTATATTTACTTATGTCGGTATGTTGTTTTTTTTCATGTATGATCATCTGAGGATCATTGTGTCTCTGTTCTGCATTTTTGTGAGGATCATTGTGTCTATGTTCTGCATTTTTGCATTTGTTTAGTCTCTTGTGTCTAGAGTTGTGCATTCACTCTTGCATCAATGTACCTTGTAATGAAATGATGAACTGAATGCAACTGGTGTTTGATCTCAAATGGTTGGCTCTTGTATCTCATTTCTTTTCTCTTGGCAAATAAATGTTGAATGGCTGCGTGTTTTGAATGGCTTGTGATGTTTCACCTAAGGGAACGAGTATTTGGTTTATTCCATTGCTTAGCTCCGAAATTTGCTTTACGGCAGGTCAAGGCAATTGTAATTTAGAGTTTTATCATCATCAAAAAGGGGAAGATTGTTGAGCCTCTAGACGATTTTGATGATAACAAAACCCCAGAATTACAATGGGATTGTTTAATTGTTTGAACTTCTCCAAATGAGATTGAAACCCAAATGCATGAGTTGATTGAGGATCAAACAAGCTCATTTGATATGTATCCCTGTGCAAACATAAGTCTTCAGATGTTCGGTTATGTTTCATGGACTGAACAATACTTTTTGGAGAATTCCTAGTTGGCGGTCGACCCAAAGGCACAGAGCGGTCGACCTAATTTTCCAGGGATCTCAAAACTACAGTTTTTACAGTGGCGATCGACCGCCCAGCAAGGATCGGTCGACCGATTTTCCCAGCAATGAAACCCCCCATTTCTGTAAAATTCCAATCGACCGCCCCCTACCTCAGGTCGACCGCCAGTCTCGAAAGCCCTCATTATTGACTTTTGTGTTCTCAACGTGGGAATCCCCTCTTCTTGGATTTGTTTAATCCCAAAGCCACCAAACTTTCCATGATTTGTGGATCTGGTTCCTGGCTTATCTCTTGACCATTCAAGAGTTATAAAAACATCTCTTTGGGGTAAGAAACCCTAATCATCCAAGAGAGCTCAAGGAGGCTATCAAGGGGAGATTCAAGTGCTGGTACTGTAGCCGTGAACAGTGCTCCGGGAAGGAAGTTCTTCATCCACCTTCAAGTGATCCAAGCCACATCTGGAACAGATCAATCCCAAGCCAAGTGGAGATCAAGCTGCATCCAAAACCTTCTTTATCAACTAAGGGGGAGCTTGAATCTGAAGTTATCTTTTTGTGTCTTCCATTCAATTTCTATTTCAGATTCAAGTGTGTGTTCTTGTAATATTTGAATACTTGTGTGTGTGTGGATCTATGCAGATCCGTGTGTGTAACACCCCTATTAAATAATAAAATATAAAAGTAAAATTTTGAAATGTGTATTGGAATAAAAGCTATTTCCTTGCTATTTAACGACATCAATGATTTTCTTAATTAAAAAATATTATTTATTTTAAAAATGGCCAAATTATATCAATAAAAAGAAATAATTATTTTTCTACAATCAACATAAAAAGAATTTCATGTTCCAAGATGCAATCAAATTTTCTACAACGATTTGAATTTAATATGTTAAATTAAATTAATTGAATTTCATCCGTAGGCCAAAGTTCTGACTAATTTCTAAAAATATGAAAAAATTATATTCTTATAGAGAACAATGTGTTTAACAATAATGTCAACTAGGCCGACCCCTAATAAAAATTTGATTATGCTGAATTAAGGATTTCATTGCTAAATTCGTTGTTTTAATAGATCAATCTTAAACGACCAAATTAGAGCCCAATTCTTAATCAATCGAGTCCAAATCAGGCCCAATCGAAAGGTTAACCCAAGTAGATCATTTTTCCCTTCGAAACCATAACCCTAGACCCGTAGATTGGCGGCGGTGGCTGCGGATTAGGCTTCATCCCAGAATTTTTGCCGATTTCTTCTATTAGGACTCTTGGGTCGAATTCGATCTCTAGAAGCCTCCTTATACACAATAAATAGAGGGCTTTAGCAGCCCTAGGTCTCTTTTTGTTTTTCCAATAGGTGGTGCGGACTTTCATGGCCGGAGTCGAGTGAATTTGGGCGTTGGTGGCGGCGTTTTTTAGGGTTCCGGCGAGTGCGTCTCCCCCTTTCTTTCTCGAATAAGGTAGGTTTCTCTCAGGCCCAATCTAATTAAATAATATGGATAGGTAGATCTCATCTCTAGCTTTCTTTTGAACCTATTTTGCCTAATTTTGGCTGTCTATTTTGGGCGTATTCCTAGTTTTATGCGAGCATGCAAATTAGGGTTTTTACTCTTTTCATCTCCGTTTGATTTACATAGATTAATCGTAGTGGAATCTTTAAATTGATCATGCCCTGGTGTGCATTTTTAAGTTACCTACATTTTGATAGTAAATAGACTAATTTTCAGGCTATATACACTTTTTAATCTTGCTTTCATTGGACCGATGCCTTATTTTCACGTTTTGGGGCTCGGATTGGATGAAATGTCCTTTCAGAGACTGCCTGGGTTCTAGCGGTCGCGCGATAGACCGTTTTCATGGTCTAGCGGCCTGCGACTAACCGTTTGCTTCGTATTAGGGCTACGTTAGGCTTAACGGTCTTACGATAGACCGCTTATGTGTCTAGCGGTCGCCCGATAGACCGCATGGATCCAATTTTTTGCACTGTTACTCTAGCGGCCGTAACTTTGACTGCTATCTTGGCTATGCGGCCTTACCCTTGACCGTCTAGTCTTCTAGTGGTCTGCTCTGTGACTGTTTCCTACCCTATGTTGTTCATTTGATTACGGCGTATTATGTATTGTTAATCCATGTTACTTAACTTGCTGGTAGGTCTTTCATGTTAAATATTACACTGTTAACTAGGAAAAATGGAATTAATGATCTAAGTTAATCTTCTTCATGATTATTCCTCCATGATCATCATTCTTGATATCTTTTGATTGAAAATGAGTAGAGTAATAAATATTGGTTTTCATTATTCCATTATCATCTTGCTATCTTATTAGTTCTGTTTTAAGGTCGTGCCACTCCGGTGGTGGCGACTGGACCGTATTTCTAATCTTCCATTGATTGTGAGCTAGTAAATTCTTGGACATCGAATTACCTCTCCGTCGGATATTCCTTCTACCGGACTAGGTGTTCATGTTCTGAGGCCTCAGTAAGCCCCTGCAAGCCTGGGATTCCCACTAGGACATCGGGCGGGTTGTACCCACAAGCCTGAATCTTTTTGACTAAATCAAATCATGTATTTTTGCGTCGACTTTAGTCCTTGGACTCTATAATGTACACGGTTGAGATTAGACTGTTTACTCCTTCGAGTGGCCCAACCAGGACCGTCTAGTCCTGATCACGGCCCACCTTGGACCGTTTTATACTTGTTCGCTTTGGGTTGGATCTTTGATCCAGCTAGCCGTTTAGCGGTCCTGCTTAGACCGTTTATGTTTTGCATATGGTCTTGATTAGACAGTGTACCTCTTTTAGCGGTCCTTTGCTGACCGCTTCACTTTCCAGTTTTCTGAAAATTGATGTTTTCATGGTTTTGATATGTGTAAGCTACTCTAGCCTAACTAGGCTATTGTACCTCAAATTTTGACCTATTGTTAGGTCTATTATCAACATTTATCCATTCAAGAGTCATTTCTTTAAATGACTAATTCCTCTCGATTAATGAGCTTGTTGTTGGAATCTCAAGAAAATCAATGTTCTTACACATTTTACCTTGATTACATGAGCTTGATCTTGGAACTCTTGGCCATTATTATTCGTGGATGTCTAGATTTCATGGGATATATGATCCAAACAAATCAATGCCAAGGCAATCATATTTAAGGGCCCAGTCTAGTCTTGGGAGGAGCACCCGAAAAGTACTTGATCCCCGGGGAGGTGAATGACTATGTGTGGCATTTGGCACCAGTACTATCTAGCGTGTTGGATCTACGACATTCCACTCTCTCGTGATACTTGCTATTCTTGCTTGAAAGCATGAAGTACTTGCTTGCGTAACATGACTTGACTTGACTTGACTTGACTTGAGATGGCTATTCATGGAAAGATTCTTGTTAATAGTGCTTTATATCTCGACTTGCAATGATCCTTTCCATTTATTTAGCGATTGTCTTCTGATCTTGTTGGTTACTTAGTTTGCTTTGTTCGAGTTTCTTGCATTATTTATACATTCCTGAAAATGATTAATTACTTAAATTCTACCTGATGATAGAGTGTAATTCCTACTGAGCTTTTCACTCACCCCCACTTATCTCCATCCTTTTTAGGTAACGCTGTAGATGGAACGTTTGCAATTGGGATCGGGTCAGCGTGATCGAGTGAACCTGGAACCTTGAGACCGAGTCTTTTTCTTTTCTTGAGTCTAGATTGTATAGTGGTCTTGCTATTTTATATTCTTTATTTCTTTTATTGAGTCCACATTGTAATTCAATTTGCAAATATCAATAAAAATTATATTTTCTCAAATTAATGGCCTCCATGTGTTGAATATTATTTATTTATGTTTATTTATTTTCTGCTCTATTTTATCATGACTGTTTCGCTGCCACGTTCCGAGCATCGCTTCCCGCTGCTATCGGTTCAGGTCGTGACAGAAGTGGTATCAGAGCCTCAGTTGTTTGAGTCCTAGGTTCTTGGTCATAAGTATAGGTTACCCTAAGTAATAGGTCGTGTGATCCTTGTCATCCCTTGTCACCTTGTGAGATTGGGTAGTCCTTCGGGTTAAATAATAAAATATGTATAAGATTGTGTAGCGCGACGCGTAAGGGTAATAAAATTTTTAACCTTATAATTATTTTTTTTGCAGGTATCTAAGTTCCTTTTAACATGAAAGCAAGAGGGTCCATGCGTAAGCTAAAATCTAGTTCCGTTAAAAGGTGGCGAGTTCATCGTAAAGAAATTCGAAGTAATAAGAAGAAAAGGAATAATCTTTCGCAAATAAAATATTTTCACTGTCACAAATTTGGTCATCTAATCAAGGAGTGCTGGCGAAGGAGCGGAGCGTGTCTTCGTTGCGGATATAAAAATCATGTAATGGTGAATTACCCTAAGCTACTTCCACACGCAAATTGGAACTGATTTCTATCAAATGATAAATTTTAGATAAGGTATCGTTCTCCCTTATCTTTAACTTTAGTTAAAATTATTTTACATTCCATTAGTTGTATGATTACCATGTTATTTTACGAATAGTTAATGGCGATTGACGAATTTGGGGACCAAATTCCTTAAAGTGGGGGAGGATGTAACACCCTAGTTAAATAATCAAATATAAAAGTAAAATTTTAAAATATGTATTGGAATAAAAGCTATGTCCTTGCTATTTAACGACATCAATGATTTTCTTAATTAAAAATATTATTTATTTTAAAAATGGTCAAATTATATCAATAAAAAGAAATAATTATTTTTCTACCATCAACATAAAAAGAATTTCATGTTCTAAGATGCAATCTAATTTTCTACGACGATTTGAATTTAATAGGTTAAATTAAATTAATTGAATTTCATCCGTAGACTAAATTTTTGACTAATTTCTAAAAATATGAAAAAATTATATTCTTATAGAGAACGACGTGTTTAACAATAATGGCAACTGGGCTGACCCGTAATAAAAATTTGATTAGGTTGAATTAAGGAATTAAAGGCTAAATTCGTTGTTTTAATAGATCAATCTTAAACGACCAAATTAGAGCCCAATTCTTAATCAATCGAGCCCAAACCAGACCCAATCGAAAGGTTAACCCTAGTAGATCATTTTGCCCTTCGAAACCCTAACCCTAGACGTGTAGATTGGTTTTTCGTCGATTTCTTCTATTAGGACTCTTGGGTCGAATTCGATCTCTAGAAGTCTCCTTATACACAATAAATAGAGGGCTTTAGCAGCCCTAGGCCTCTTTTTGTTTTTCCAACATGTGGTGCGGACTTTCGTGGCCGGAGTCGAGTGAATTTGGGCATTGGTGGCGGCGTGTTTTAGGGTTCCGGCGAGCGCGTCTCCCCCTTTCTTTCTCGAATAAGGTAGGTTTCTCTCAGGCCCAATGTAATTAAATAATATGGATAGGTAGATCTCGTCTCTAGCTTTCTTTTGAACCTATTTTGCCCAATTTTAGCTTTCTATTTTGGGCGTATTCCTAATTTTATGCGAGCATGCAAATTAGGGTTTTTACTCTTTTCATCTCCGTTTGATTTATATAGATTAATCATAGTGGAATCTTTAAATTGATCATGCCCTTGTGTGCGTTTTTAAGTTACCTACATTTTCAGAGTAAATAGCCTAATTTTCATGCTATATACATTTTTTAATCTTGCTTTCATTGGACCGATGCCTTGTTTTCACGTTTTCCGGCTCGGATTGGATGAAACATCCTTTCAAAGACCACCCGGGTTCTAGCAGTCGCACGATAGACTATTTTCATGGTCTAGCGGCCCGCGACTGACCGTTTGCTTCGTATTAGGGCTACGCTAGGCTTAACGGTCTTACGATAGACCGCTTATATGTCTAGCGGTCGCCCGATAGACCGCATGGATCCGAGTTTTTTGCACTGTTACTCTAGCGACCGTAAGTTTGACCGCTATCTTGGCTAAGCGGCCTTACCCTTGACCGTCAAGTCTTCTGGCGGTCTGCTCCGTGACCGTTTCCTACCTTGTGTTGTTCATTTGATTACGGCGTATTATGTATTGTTAATCCATGTTACTCAACTTGCTGGTAGGTCTTTCATGTTAAATATTACACTGTTAACTAGGAAAAATAGAATTAATGATCTAAGTTAATCTTCTTCCTGATTATTCCTCCATGATCATCATTCTAGATATCCTATGATTGAAAATGAGTAGAGCAATAAATATTGGTTTTCATTATTCCATTATCATCTTATTATCTTATTAGTTCTGTTTTAAGGTCGTGCCACTCCGGTGGTGGCGACTGGACCGTATATCTAGTTTTCCGTTGATTGTGAGCTAGTAAATTCTTGGACATCGAATTACCTCTCCGTCAGATATTCCTTCCGCCGGACTAGGTGTTCATGTTCCGAGGCCTCCGTAAGCCCCCGCGAGCCTGGGATTCCCACTAGGACGTCAGGCGAGTTGTACCCACAAGCCTGAACCTTTTTGACTCGATCGAATCGTGTATTTTTGTGTCAACTTTAGTCCTTGGCCTCTGTAATGTACACGGTTGAGATTAGACCGTTTACTCCTTCAAGTGGCCCAACCAAGACCGTCTAGTCCTGATCATGGCCCACCTTGGACCGTTTTATACTTGTTCCCTTTGGGTTGGATCTTTTATCCAGCTAGCCGTTTAGCGGTCCTGCTTAGACCGTTTATGTTTTGCATACGGTCTTGATTAGACCGTGTACCTCTTTTAGCGGTCCTTTGCTGACCGTTTCACTTTTTAGTTTTTTGAAAATTGATATTTTTATGGTTTTGATATGTGTAAGCTACTCTAGCCTAAGTAGGCTATTGTTCCTCAAATTTTGACCTTTTGTTAGGTCTATTGTCAACATTTATACATTCAAGAGTCATTTCTTTAAATGACTAATTCCTCTCGATTAATGAGCTTGTTGTTGGAATCTCAAAAAAATCAATATTCTTATACATTTTACCTTGATTACATGAGCTTGATCTTGGAACTCTTGGCCATTATTATTCGTGGATGTATAGATTTCGTGGGATCTATGATCCAAACAAATCAATGCCAAGGCAATCATATTTATGGGCCCAGTCTGATCCTGGGGGGAGCACCCGAAAAGTACTTGTTCCCCGGGGAGGTGAATGACTAGGTGTGGCATTTGGCACTGATACTATTTAGCGTGTTGGGTCTACGACATTCCACTCTCTCGTGAAACTTGATATTCTTGCTTGAAAGCATGAAGTACTTGCTTGCGTGACATGACTTGACTTGTCACGGCCCGAGCGCGGAAGGAACCCGGAGATGCGTGACGAGTTTATATCGATCATGTCAATCAGAGCGTTAGTGTATTCGACACCAAGACAGAGTGCGTAAAAGTAAATTTAACCTAATCCTTTATTCATCAAACTTCAAAGTACTTCCATTACAATCCTCTTAAAGAAAGTGCTAAGACTCAAATAAAATGAGAAGTACAATAGTTGACTCAAAAGGTAGAAACTGCTTGGCAGATGGAGTTGCTCTAATCTCATCACTCTTGACTTTCTCCATCCAATTAAGTTTCATCCTCGGACTTACCTGAAAAATAACGGAAAACACTAGATGAGCGAACACTCAATAGGAATTATATCTCAAGAGATTGCATGCTTTAAGTAATTGCATGTTACATGAAATGCAATAAGCTATGCATGCTCGCAATAAATGACAATATAGAGATTGTATTACAAGGAACAATTGAGTGAACTAGCATGTCTTTAAAGAACTCACGTCAATATATCAAGATAATCAAGCATGTATAGTTATCATGTCAAGTCAAGAATTGGCTATTATTTCAAGCAAGTAAATAATGCCCTTTCCAGGTCACATAAGTCATGCCATGTCAAGTCAAGTACGAGAACTGTGGAATGTCTAATCAAGCTAGTCATGCACTTCGGTACAATGCTATACCGTGATCATTACAACTCCCATGGGCAGTAGTACTTTCGGGTGCTCCTCCCAAGACCATATCGGGCCCTATATGCGCAGGCATTGATCATGTGTTTTCGACATCCACTATAGTTATAGCCAATATAGAATTTCAAAGGATTACGTTTGTGGGAACTTTAAGGTAGATCTGGTGGACTAGAATTTCAAGGGTCAAACATGATGTTTAAGGATTATAATAACGGTATAATCACGATTACTGATAAAACTAGGTGGAATTGGCTCTCTTACTTGAGTACCATGATAATAAGAGTAAGCGCTCATATAATGATGGTCGCTCGTTCTTGCACATGATAAGCTACATAGAATTAAGGTCCACAAGTATGGCACTTAACTCATAATAATACTAATGGCATGGTTTTCCCATTCCATTAATTTAGGATATTCTCATGACATCCACATAGCATGTCATGAGGGCCGGTATATCATGTTTCTTTAGAGTGACATGGCAATCAAGTAGTGTCATGGGTTTTGATGGTACAACATGCTTGGCTGCCTTAAGAGAATCCAAGACTAGCAGAGTCTTACGGAGGTCTCTATGATAAAGTCACCAATCCGAAGGAACAGAATGTCTCACGGAGGGTTCATCTATCACCGAGAAATCGTAGGGAATTGATAAAATAACGTAAAACATGTGACTATATTCACGGAATGGAATATAGTGCCTATAGTCATAACCCATTGACAAGGGTCACAGAACCATGGAAAATCAGGAAAACAGGAATTGACGCCTTAGGTCACGTCTTCATTTTTATAAGTGACGCCCTTGTCTGGGTCGTCATATCAATAACCGACGACTGTTCATTCAGTCGTTATATCCCAATACCATAACTACTAAAAATCTATAAGCATATTCGAATTTCAGTTATTATAAAAATGATGACTTTCATAAAGGCTTCAATTCTATAAACAGCGCCCTAGTCAGGGGCGTTATATATCAAATTAAAGGGCAGGGTGCATGTCGTCAATTACCATATCCAGGAAATTATGTACATTTTAAATTTCACTATTTATCAGGAATTTGGCGCCCTCGTGTAGGGGCGTTCATTCAAATAACGACCTAATTAGGGTCGCTAATTCTTTGTCATATGATTTGCACCGGGCAGTTACAATCACAGACACATGGTTTCTAGAGTATGTCTGATCAGGAAACTGATGACATGTAAAGGTAGAGAAAAATAACATGAATTTATGAACATGGTCATGAATTAGTTTACATGTAAATATTCATCGTTCTTAAATCTTGAACATTGTATAATTATTAACTATCTAAATAAAAGACGAATGTTTGCACGGTCATTGAATTAAATAATGCCCTAGCTTGGGTCGTTATTTCCATTTATGCAGTAAAAAGAGAAAACTCAATCTAGTAACGAAATCTGTAACTCCTACAGACCTATATGCATGTTTTTAACCTAGGAATTATAGGGTTTTGATAAGTCTTGAGAAAACCTACCTTGATTGAGTTATAGATGACAGGAACGTGAAGAGGATGAAGAATCAATATCAAGAACCACCCTTGACGATGCTCTGTTTTAAACAGGGAGACTTGATATCAACGGCAGTTCTTCAAGGGATAGAAGGGTTCTTCCTCAACCGAGCTTCTTTGATTAACCAGATGGAGAAATCAACAATAGAAGTAGCAGCTACTCCTTCGGCAACGGACCCCTTTTTGGAAGAGAATGAATCCTCAGCTATGTACATTGGAGGAGAAGATGACTGCCAGAGCCTTAGCAAGGGAAGAAAGTCACTCAACCGAAGAAGAAGAAAGGTTGCAGGCAACAACCCCTCTATTCGTTTGGCAGGGAAGAGGAAAAGGCTTTAGCACATGCAAGCATTCTCCCAGCAAGAAAACCCACTGCAGCAGGGTTACAGCAATCTCCACGAAACCGCAGAAGAATATAGCATCCAAGAGCAACGTAGCAGAGAAGACTTAACGCGTTGGGGTTTCTATGGGGTATTTATAGGGTTTTGGGAACCCCAATGGGTTGGAGTTCGATTGGGATTAGTTTTTCCTAGTAACAATCCTAGTGGTATTAGTATTTCTCCTTTTAAACCCTTCTAGAATACAATACATCCTAGTTATAACCCTTCCCCATTGGCGTTCACGTTATTAACGTATAATTTAAAGCTTTGTAATCTTTCGTGATTTTTATCTTTTTTATTTGGTGAGGTCTAGTTATGAAATTTTATTGGTATGAATTTTCCATTTTTCTTTATTTTTCCATCTTAATTAGTTTTATAAAATTCCTTTTATTTAAAAAGTGACACTATTCACCTTAAGAAAATGACGACATGCAACGTGTCGTTGATCACTTAAATAGTGACCATTTTCATGGTCGTCATTTCTTTTTGAACCCTTTTCCACTCACCCTCTAAAGAACTAAAATCGTATATATATTCAATCATTTATCTTTTAATTACCTTTAATGCATTTAAACCTTATCCTTATACCCCTTTTTCCTTCCAATAAAAATAAATGATTATGAAATCTTACCTTCTCTAAATTACTATAAATTGACGATCCTTCAAGATTTATTGATTATTAATAGAATTACAATATGACTTTAAATGGCTATTAAAAATGTCATTCTATTCTTAATCCATTATAACACAAGGGTAGGGCTTATGAGTTTATTTGGTAAGGCCTATTAGGGGATCACGGGGTTGTATACATGGTCTGGGCCTTGTTTATTTATTGATTTTAATTTATTTAGACTTTCTAGTCCTTTAATTTATTCGGGTTGCTACACCCTCCCCCACTTAAAAGAATTTGGTCCCCAAATTCAATCGCATATAAACGTGCAGAGTATAGAGTACATACCCTTTTAGAATAAGTCCGAGAATCGCTTCCTCATGGACTCCTTAGTCTCCCATGTGACTTCGTGCTCTGAACATTTACTCCATTGCACCTTGACCATGGGAATTGTTTTGTTCCTTAGAGTATGAACTTCACGATCGAGGATCTTCATAGGCTTTTGTTCATACGTGAGATCCTTTTGAATCGCCAGGTCTCCATGGTCGATGATATGTGACAGATCATGCACATACTTCTTTAGCATGGATATATGGAATATATTATGGACGTTGGACAATTGAGGAGGCAAAGCGATGTGATAAGCAACCTTGCCCACTCTTTCTAGTACCTCAAAAGGTCCGATAAACCTTGGTGTAAGTTTACCCTTAACACCAAATCTCCTTATTCCTTGTCCAGGTGATATCTTGAGAAATATATGATCTCCGACTTGGAATTCTAGAACTCTTCTTCTTGTGTCAGCATAAGTCTTCTGTCTAGACTGATCTACTTGAAGTCTCTCTAATCAACTAAATCTTTTCAGTGGTATCCCTTACCATGTCTGGGCTTAATAGTTGTTTCTCGCCAACTTCATTCCAGCACAAGGGTGATCGACAACTCCTTCCGTATAAGGCTTCGCAAGGTGCCATTTGTATACTTGCCTGGTAGCTGTTGTTGTATGCAAACTCGACTAATGGCAAGTGATCATGCCAGCTTCCACCAAAATCGATGATGCAAGCTCTGAGCAGATATTCTACCACCTGATTCGTTCTCTCGGTCTGACCATCCGTTTGAGGATGAAAAGATGTACTAAAGTTAAGTCTCGTCCCCAACGAATGTTGTAGACCCTTCCAAAAATGAGAAGTAAAACGAGGGTCTCGGTCAGACACGATTGAGATAGGTACTCCATGTAACCTGACTATCTCCTTAATGTATAATGCAGCAAGGACGTCAATTGACCATCGGCTCTTGATTGGCAAGAAATGTGCCAACTTGGTTAATCGGTCTATGATAACCCATATTCCATCATGTCTTCCTTTAGATTTAGACAGACCCATAATGAAGTGCATCTAGGGGATGTAACTTACCGGTAGGCTTTTGGTGTTCTGCCTTGACTTGTTGGCACGTGAGACAGCGAGACACGAAGTCTGCTACTTCTCTTTTCATGTTGGGCCACCAAAAGGTCCTTTTCAAATCTTGGTACATTTTGGTAGATCTTGGATGAATCGTGTACCTTGATCTGTGAGCTTCATCTAAGATCTTCTTCTTTAGCTCTAGACAATCTGGGATGCAAGTTCTATCTCTGAATAACAACCTTCCATCTGATTCTAATTTGAAATCAGATTGCTCTTCTATCTTTCCCTTGATTTCCACTAATACCGGGTCATTATCTTGCAGTCCTTGTATCTCTGAGAGTAGATCTGGCTTTATGCTCATATGGGATAGTGTAACACACTTGTTCTCCATGTCCATGCTTATGCCAAGTCGAGAGAATTATTCTAGCAACTTCCACTCCTGAATCATACAATTGACTAATGTTATTCTTGGCTTCCGACTGAGGGCATCAGCTATAGGATTACCCTTTCTAGGATGATATTGTATTGTGAAGTCGAAGTCCTTGAGATATTCTAGCTAACGTCTTTGCCTCATATTCAATTCCTTTTGAGAGAAGAGATACTTGAGACTCTTGTAATCGGAGTATATAGTAAACTGCACCCCGTATAGATAATGTCTCCAGATTTTCAATGCAAATACTACCACAGCCAACTCTAGGTCATGCACTGGGTAGTTCTCTTCATGTTTCTTGAGTTGTCTGGAAGAATAAGCTATGACCCTTCCTTGTTGCATCAAGACGCATCCGAGGCCAATATCAGATGCATCGGTGTAAACCTCAAATTTCTCTCCTTCAATTGGCAAAGCTAAGACTGGGGCAGTAGTTAGGTGATCCTTGAGAGCTTGGAAGCTTCTTTCACATTCCTCGCTCCATTCATAATGGATCTCCTTGCAAGTCAGCCTAGTGAGTGGTACGGCGATCTTGGAGAAATCCTTGATGAATCACCTATAATAACCTACAAGACCTAAGAAACTACAGATCTTGCCAGCATTAGTCGGTCTTTCCCAATTCTTTACAGCTTCAACCTTTGATGGATCTACGGATAATCCATCCTTTGATATGACATGTCCTAGGAAAGACACTTCTTCCAGCCAGAACTCACATTTACTGAGCTTTGCATATAACTGATTTATCCTCAATATCTGTAATGCAATCCTCAAATGCTCCTCATGTTCTTCCTTGGTCTTTAGAAAGATCAATATATCATGAATGAAAACCACTATGAATTGATCTAGATGAGGCCTGAATATACTATTCATCAACTGCATAACGACTGCAGGGGCATTGGTTAGTCCAAAAGGCATAACAACAAATTCGTAGTGCCCATACCTGCTCCTGAATGCGGTCTTATGAATGTCCTCATCCTTGATTCTGAGTTGGTGATATCCTGACCTGAGATCAATCTTCGAGAAATACTTGAATCCAGATATTTGATCAAACAGTTCATCGATTCTCGGTAGTGGATACTTGTTCTTAATAGTGAGATGATTCAACTGTTGATAGTCGATGCAAAACCTCATGGATCCATCTTTCTTCTTTATAAACAGCACAGGTGCTCCCCACGGGGAAGTGCTTGGTCTGATAAATCCCTTCTTAAGAAGCTCCATCAATTATTCTTTTAACTCCTTGAGTTCAGGGGGGGACATCCTATACGGTGCCTTAGAAACTGGACTAGCACCACGGACCAAGTCGATGGTGAAAGCCACTTCTCTTTGTGGGGGTAGTCCAGGCAAATCTTCCGGAAACACATCCGGGAATTCTTGTACAACTAGGATGTCTTCTAGCTTATTTTCCTTAGTCTCCTTAATGGTGACAAAAGTAAGGAAAGATACACATCCTTTCCTTATTAGCTTGCTAGCTCGGAGAGCCGAAATAAGAGGCGACTTGCTCCAACTCTTCGGACTATTATAGACCAGTTCCGGGAATTCCTTGAAAGTAACCTTGCTATTACGGCAATCAACAGTTGCCTGATATTTGGATAACCAATCTGCTCCTAATATGATATCATAGTCCTTCATGTCTAGGCATATTAGGTCGATAGGAAGGTTTCTTCCTTTAACCAAGACTTCACAATTTTGGTAATGGTGAGCAATATCAAAATTGTTTCCAAGAGGAGTTTAAATAACTAATTTTATCCACTCCGGTTCCATAGGTAATGGGTCAGCAAACTTCTTGGAAATAAATGAATGTGATGCACCAGTATCAAATAAGACATATGCAGACTTGGAACAAACTTACAGTGTACCTTCCACCAGTTCGCCTTCGTCTTGTTCGGTCTCTTTGATAGCTTGGAGGCGTGCATTCTTTGTCACCGGGCATTTCCCATTGCCGGCTTGATCATTGAGCATGGGACATTTGGGAATCCGATGATCACGGTTCCCACAACGGAGACAAGCTCCAAGTTTTCTCCAACATTCTTCGGCTTTATGTCCGGCCTTGTCACAATGTTTACACACCACTTTAGAAGGTGTGGTGATGATGGAGAAAGGATTGGTCTTCTTGAACTTCTGCTCTTGGGAGGGAGTACCTCCATTACTTGGCCTCTTCTTATTGAAATTGGGTTTGAAGGAACCAGAACTAGTGACTTGTTCCTTCTTATCTTTCCCACGAATCCTATCAGATAGTTCCGTGGCATCTTCTAATAACTGGGCTCGTCATACCATCTTCGAATATACTTGTATGTCCATCGGCGCCAGTTGTGTGATATATTGGGGCCTGAGCCCATTAAGAAATCTCCTAGCTTTCATCTTCTCGGTACTGACTAGATGTTTAGCATACCGGGACAACCTAGAGAATTATGCCTCGTACTCAACTACCGACAACGATCGTTGCTTAAGTGCGGCGAAGTCGGCAGCTTTCTTCTCTTGGACTCGGTCGGAGAAATACTTATTGTTGAAATATTTCACAAGTTCTTCCCAAGTAACTTGGCATTGCTCTAAGGTGGCTTCTACTGACTCCCACTAGCATCGGGCGTCTCTCTCCAGTTGAAATGTGGCTAATAAATCTTCTCTTGGTCCATGCATTGCATAACTCTAAAGATATGTTCAGTCTCTCGGATCTAGTGCTCGGCATCATCCGGATCAGTGGATCCCATGAACTTAGGAGGGTTCATGTTCTTGAAGCTTTGGTGGAGATTTCTCGCTCCACGGTGTGCACCTCCTTGTGCCACCTGTTGAAGTGCCTAGGTCATGCCTTGCAGAGTGCATTGCATGTTGCGCCACTGAGCACGTTCGGCAGCCATGGTCCTACAAGATTTTTAAATAACTAAATTAATATGAGATTGTCCAAAGATTTGAATATCTAAGTTACCTTAACCCATGGTTCTACCCAATCTCACCGATTGAAGGTTTAAAACTATCCTTGGACTTGGGTTTCCTAGGAATTGAATATCCTAGACTCTGATACCATAAAAACTGTCACGCCCTGAGCGCGGAAGGAACCCGGAGATGCGTGATGAGTTTATATCGATCATGTCAATCAGAGCGTTAGTGTATTCGACACCAAGACAGAGTGTGCAAAAGTAAATTTAACCCAATCCTTTATTCATCAAACTTCAAAGTACTTCCATTACAATCCTCTTAAAGAAAGTGCTAAGTCTCAAATAAAATGAGAAGTACAATAGTTGACTCAAAAGGTAGAAACTACTTGGCAGATGGAGTAACTCTAATCTCATCACTCTTGACTTTCCCCATCCGATTGAGTTTCATCCTCGGACTTACCTGAAAAATAAGGGAAAACACTAGATGAGCGAACGCTCAGTAGGAATTATATCTCAAGAGATAGCTTGCTTTAAGTAATTACATGTTACATGAAATGTAATAAGCTATGCATGCTCGCAAGAAACGACAATAAAGAGATTGTATTACAAGGGACAATTGAGTGAACTAGCATGTCTTTCAAGAACTCACGTCAATATAGCAAGATAATCAAGCACGTATAGTTATCATGTCATGTCAAGAATTGGCTATTATTTCAAGCAGGTAAATAATACCCTTTCCGAGTCACGCAAGTCATGTCATGTCAAGTCAAGTACGAGAACTGTGGAATGTCTAATCAAGCTAGTCATGCACTTCGGTACAATGCCATACCGTGATCATTACAACTCCCATGGGCACTAGTACTTTTGGGTGCTCCTCCCAGGACCAGATCGGGCCCTATATGCGCAGGCATTGATCATGTGTTTTCGACATCCACTATAGTTATAGCCAATATGGAATTTCAAAGGATTACGCTTGTGGGAAATTTAAGGTAGATCTGGTGGACTAGAATTTCAAGGGTCAAACATGATGTTTAAGGACTATAATAACGGTATAATCATGATTACCGATAAAACTAGGTGGAATTGGCTCTCTTACTTGAGTGCCATGACAATAAGAATAAGCGCTCATATAATGATGGTTGCTCGTTCTTGCATATGATAAGCTAGATAGAATTAAGGTCCACAAGTATGGCACTTAACTCATAAGAATACTAATGGCATGGTTTTCCCATTCCATTAATTTAGGATATTCTCATGACATCCACATAGCATATCAGGAAGGCCGGTATATCATGTTTCTTTAGAGTGACATGGCAATCAAGTAGTGTCATGGGTTTTGATGGTACAACCTGCTCGACTATCTTGAGGGAATCTAAGGCTAGCAGAGTCTTATGGAGGTCTCTATGATAAAGTCACCAATCCGAAGGAACGGAATATCCCGCGGAGGGTTCATCTATCACCGAGAAATAGTGGGGAATCGATAAAACAACGTAAAACATGGGACTATATTCACAGAATGGAATATAGTGCCTATAGTCATAACCCATTGACAAGGGTCACAGAACCATGGAAAATCAGGAAAACAGGAATTGACGCCTTAGGTCACGTCTTCATTTTTATAATTGACGCCCTTGTCTGGGATGTCATATCAATAACCGACGACTGTTCATTCAGTCGTTATATCCCAATACCATAACTACTAAAAATCTATAAGCATATTCAAGTTTCAGTTATTATAAAAATGACGACTTTCATAAAGGCTTCAATTCTGTAAACAGCGCCCTAGTTAGGGGCGTTATATATCAAATTAAAGGGTAGGGTGCATGTCGTCAATTACCATATCCAGGAAATTATGTACATTTTAAATTTCACTATTTATCACGAATTTGGCGCCCACGTGTTGGGGCATTCATTCAAATAATGATCTAATTAGGGTCGCTAATTCTTTGTCATATGTTTTGCACCGGGCAGGTGCAATCACAGACACATGGTTTCTAGAGTATGTCTGATCAGGAAACTGATGACATGTAAAGGTAGAGAAAAATAACAAGAATTTATGAACATGGTCATGCATTAGTTTACATGTAAATATTCATCGTTATTAAATCTTGAACATTGTATAATTATTAACTATCTAAATAAAAGATGACTGTTTGCACGGTCGTTGAATTAAATAACGCCCTAGCTTGGGTCGTTATTTCCATTTATGCAGTAAACAGAGAAAACTCAATCCAGTAACGAAATCTGTAACTCCTACATACCTATATGCATGTTTTTAACCTAAGAATTACAGGATTTTGCTAAGTCTTGAGAAAACCTACCTTGATTGAGTTATAGATGACTGGAACGTGAAGATGATGAAGAATCAATATCAAGAACCACCCATGACGATGCTCTATTTTAAACAGAGAGACTTGATATCAACGACATTTCTTCAAGGGATAGAAGGGTTCTTCCTCAACCGAGCTTCTTTGATTAACCAGATGGAGAAATCAACAATAGAAGCAGCAGCTACTCCTTCGGCAATGGACCCCTTTTTGGAAGAGAATCAATCCTCAGCTAGGTATGTTGGAGGAGAAGATGACTGCCAGAACCTTAGCAAGGGAAGAAAGTCACTCAACTGAAGAAGAAGTAGGTTGTAGGCAACAACCCCTCTGTTCGTTTGGCAGGGAAGAGGAAAAGGCGTTAGCACATGCAAGCCTTCTCCCAGCAAGAAAACCCATTGTAGTAGGGTTATAGCAATCTCCACGAAACCGCAGAAGAATATAGCAGCCAGGAGCAACGTAGCAGAGAAGACTTAACAAGTTGGGGTTTCTATGGGGTATTTATAGGGTTTTGGGAACCCCAATGGATTGGAGTTCGATTGGGATTAGTTTTTCCTAGTAGCAATCCTTGTACTATTATTATTTCTCCTTTTAAACCCTTCTAGAATACAATACTTCCTAGTTATAACCCTTCCCAATTGGCGTTCACGTTATTAACGTATAATTTAAAGTTGTATAATCTTTCATGATTTATATCTTTTTTATTTGGTGAGGTCTAGTTATGAAATTTTATGGGTATGAATGTTCCATTTTTCTTTATTTTTCCATCTTAATTAGTTTTATAAATTTCATTTTATTTAAAAAGTTGCACTATTCACCTTAAGAAAATGACGACACGTAACATGTCGTTGATCACTTAAATTGTGACCATTTCCATGGTCGTCATTTTTTTTGAACCCTTTTCCACTCACCCTCTAAAGAACTAAAATCGTATATATATTCAATCCTTTATCTTTTAACTACCTTTAATGCATTTAAACCTTATCTTTATACCCCTTTTTCCTTCCAATAAAAATAAATGATTATGAAATCTTACCTTTTCTAAATTACTATAAATTTACGATCCTTCAAGATTTATTGATTATTAATAGAATTACAATATGACTTTAAATGCCTATTAAAAATGTCATTCTATTCTTAATCCATTATAACACAAGGGTAGGGCTTATGAGTTCCTCTGGTAAGGCCTATTAGGGGATCACAGGGTTGTATACAAGGTCTGGGCCTTGTTTATTTATTGATTTTAATTTATTTAGACTTTCTAGTCCTTTAATTTACCCAGGTTACTATATGACTTGACTTGACTTGACTTAAGATGGCCATTCATGGAAAAGTTCTTGTTAACATTGCTTTATATCTCGACTTGGAATGATCCTTTCCATTTATCTAGCGATTATCTTCTGATCTTGTTGGTTACTTAGTTTGCTTTGTTTGAGTTTCTCGCATTATTTATAAATTCCTAAAAATAATTAATTACTTAAATTCTGCCTGATGATAGAGTGTAATTCCTACTGAGTTTTTCGCTCACCCCCACTTATCTCTATCCTTTTCAGGTAACGCGGTAGATGGAACGTTTGTAATTGGGATCGGGTCAGCGTGATCGAGTGAACCTGGAACCTTGAGACCAAGTCTTTTTATTTTCTTGAGTCTAGATTGTATAGTGGTTATGCTATTTTCTGTTCTTTATTTCTTTTATTGAGTCCACATTGTATTTTGATTTGCAAATATTAATAAAAATTGTATTTTCTAAAATTAATGGCCTCCATGTGTTGAATATTATTTATTTGTGTTTATTTCTTTTCTACTTTATTTTATCATGACTATTTCGCTGCCACGTTCCGAGCATCGCTTCCCGCTGCTATCAGTTCGGGGCGTGACAGTGTGTGTGTGTGTGTGTGTGTGTGTGTGTGTGTGTGTGTGTGTGTGTGTGTGTGTGTGTGTGTGTGTGTGTGTGTGTGTGTGTGTGTGTGTGTGTGTGTGTGTGTGTGTGTGTGTGTGTGTGTGTGTGTGTGTGTGTGTGTGTGTGTGTGTTTATTTCATCACATTTCTTTGTGATTCGGTGCTTGTGCACCTTCGTGGGAGTTCTGAACTCACACGAGTGTGTGTGTGCTCTGATCTTGTAACCTTCTACAAGATAATGTGTGAATCCTCACAGTTGGTGAGGGGTGGACGTAGGTTGTAATTGTTGCATCCGAACCACCTAAAAATCATGGTCTCCTGTGTGGTTTGCTCCTTATCTTCTACCTCAAATTTTGCTCTACTATATTTGCATATTGCATCATCTGATTTCTTTGTTTAGATCTAGTTTTATTAACTATCTTACGGGAGATCTCTAGTATATCAAAAGGTTATTTCTGATCGACAAGGTTAGTCTTGTCGGGAGGGAAATACCTTGCGTGAGAGAATCTTCAGATTTCCGGACTCTGCCTGGTACCAAAGAACTGCTGTAGGGGTTGATTTAGCTAGATTCATGTTGTAATCCATCAGATCTCTACTTGTTTGTTGCTTGCTCTTAATACGTGTTTTAAATCGGGAAAAAGTTTTTTAAAATCTATAATCACCCAATTCACCCTCCCTCTTGGGTGTCATTGATCGTGAGACTTCACAAGTTTCGAGGATGAAATTTTTATAAGGAGAGGAGGACTGTAATGCCCCGAAATCTCGGATCTTCACCTAATGGGCGTCGGATCAATTTTTCGTGGATATTTTAAGAATCGCGGATTCCTGACATATTATTTCAGAAATTTTAAAAATGAATTATGGAATTTCTTCCATTTAATTCTAGAGTAAATTGGTGGAATTATTGAGAAAATGGGCATTTATACATTTTTGCTTCTTTCAAGGGTTTTGGGTAACCCAAACCTTTTTAAAAAAAACCCACGCACCCCTCTCTCTCTCCCCCTCACTATCTCGCATTCCCTCTCCCCCGTCCCTCTCTCGTTGTCCCTCTCTCTCATCGGTTGCAGACGGCGGGCTACGAGGAGACGCGGCGAGGCTCGGAGGTGGTGTTCGAGCAGTTCGTGAGGTGTGGACGAGGGAGTCCGTGTGAGCGGGTTTGTAGTTCCCAAAGCTTTCCCGGTTTTAAGGCGTAGAACGGCTTAAATCGGTGCAAATCGAGGTGGTAAAGCGGTGTCTCAGGTAGGGGGATGGACCTTCCACCTTCCTGCGTGTTTTCCCTTTCGTTTCGAGTTGATTCAGGCGAGAATGAGCAGGTTTCGTTCTGTTTCGGGGAAAATTTCATGTTTTAGGGTGATTGGCGAATCCGTTGTTTTGAGCGTCGATTCGTGGCCCATTGGGTCCCTAAGAGTGTCTCAGGGGTCGAGGATCGATTTCTCGAGGTTTCCGCTGGCCACTGTGGTGAGTAGGGTCTGAAACGGGACCCCAAGGGGGTCCCCCGTTCGTGTTTTGCCGGAAACGGTCGGCCAGTTGGTCGACCATTCTGGATAGTGTTAATGGGAGGAACTCCCCTGGGTTCGGTCGACCGAACCCCTGAGTTCGGTCGATCGACCTAGGGTGCGTCGACACCCAGCAAGGGACACGTCGGCACACTGATAGGCGCTTTTGCCCATGGTAAAATTGGTCGACCGAACTCCCCATATCAATACAAGAATTGGGATTTTTGGCCCCAGAACCGTAGTTTCTCGCCCCGGACCCTAAATAATGATAATTATGACCAAAATAGTTAAGGAGTAGGTCGTATAAACCCCGCGAGGGTTGTCTTATGGTAAGACACCCGATGATATGATAGTGAAGGGGGGAGGATGCCCCAAGGTGGGGAAAACACAAATAAATGTAACTTTTTTGAGTTAATAACCTCGGCGGCCTAGCGCTTAAGGTTTCACTCTCATAGTCCGTGCCACTAGTGTATGGTTTTGTTTTTACAACGGGTCCCTACCTAGAGTGGCCATACCCACTAGTCGTAGCTACCTGGGCACCCGTGTGCCAACCCACCAGGAGTGGTGGAGAGCTAGACCCTAAAGTGAGACAGTTTTAGGCTAGTTTCCGTTGGGCCTCCCACTATGGCGGCTCGAGTCCGGGCTGAGAGGAAAACCAGCTAGAGGGTCTGACACAGCACAGTTAGTCAGTGTGTGCCCATGTGGTCGGGATGCGTGCTGACGAGCACGACCCCGACTAGACCCTTGTTTCGTGTTATGTTTATGGTGTCTCAGTGTCCGCCTAGGGTGTGTTGGGAGACTCCTGAGGCTGTGGTGTAAGTCGTCAGTGGACGCATCTGGCCTTGCTGCTGGTGGGCAGCGCTCCTGCACTCGAGCATAGTGGCCTTGGTTTTACTGTGGTGGTTTCGTGCTGGGGCAGCTGAGGGCAGTGCATTGTGTAGTTTGACTTGCGATTTGTTGCTTAGTAGTTTAAATATTGCATAGCATAGTTAAATCTTTTAATTATTAAATTTTATCTTTTAATATTATTATTGTTCTAAACCGCTATACTTAGCTTCGCGTGTTTACCATTTAAGGTGGGGGGTCCGCGAGACCCCTACTGAGCCAATGAGACGAGGCTCACCCCCTTTTATTTTCAGGTGAGGTGCAGTTCCCTCATGGTGTTTCGGAAGCGACGCGTGGCGCCAGTAGACAGTTTGCCAGAGGCGGGGTATGCCTCATAGCCTTGTACTCTTTTATTTACTACACTCTATGTGTGGATGTGTGGACTCTGGACTATGTAATTTAATGGTTTATGTAAACTAGTAAGTAGTGTAACTGGTTATTTCTAGTACTTAATCTTGTAAAATGTGTTGGGTTGTAATGATTTAGATTCTTATATGCTCCCATCTTCCCCTTTTTAGCCCTTCCGAGCCCCCGGCTCGTGGGTGGCGGGCCAAGATCCAAGAATATCGAGGTCTTTCCCGGTATTCGGATCTTGGGTCGTTATAGCTACTTCTGGAGACTGTCCGGAGTCGACGCATCCAATGATATGAAGATGCTGGAGCCGACTCCTCCTCATAGAGGTTCCTGATAAGTGGTGTTCGAACAGAAGATACGTCGACGGAACATGGTGCTTGGGTCGACGCAGCCTGAAGAGAAATCTGGCAGTTCTTCTTCTTGTAAAAGAACGGGTCGACGCCTTCATTAAGAGCGAGTCGACGCAATCATGAATCTTGTTGTTTTCTTCACATTCAGCCAATAAAGAAGAAGAAGATCTTTAATTGGCAGTCCTTACCCTGGGATGTCCAGGGAGCTGTCCACCTGGATAAGCTGTGTCTTCCTAGCATTCGCATGTAACTATTCCATTCCCCTGAAATAAAGTTGGTGGTCCTCCTATGCCTTTTTTATTAAAAAAAATGCCAATAAATAAGATGTTTCATATTTTTAAAAATAACTAGCCAATGACTTATAGGAAGACATCATCAAAACACAATGCACACAACAAGAGTGAGGGAGACCAAAGCGAGAGAGCGAAGGCTTGAAGGGGGTTAGATCACATACCTTTCTAGCCATTGGGTCATGGCTCTATTTATATTGTTGCATTGGAGCTGATCGTTAGGTTGTCGTGGCCGAAGGAGACGTGAGCCGCCCAACTCGCATGTCTGAGGAGACAGGGAGGCATAGGCGCTGGCTCACCGTCTCTTCGTCAGAGAGGCAGCTCCGCCATTAATACGACAGCACTCACTAGAGGTGGCGTGAGACTGCTTTGAAAGAGAGAGCGACGTGGCCGGCGTCCTCCATTCTCGTCGCCAGATTGGTGAGCCGGCTAGAGGTGGCGTGAGACTACTTTGACAGGGAGAGCGATCGACGTGGCCGGCGTCCTCCATTCTCGTCGCCAGATTGGTGAGCCTCCCGCCATTAATGCACTGTCGGGGACGTGCATCATGGTCACTGACGGGAGAGACCTAGATGGGTACGACGACTGTGCTGGGCCTGCGATGGAGCAGGAAGGGTGTTGGGTTAACGTGCGGGGTAGTGAGCCCGGAGGGCTGGGCCTCCATGGTGGGCCGACCAGGCAAGCCCTAATGGGCCGGCGAGATACACCCTCCTCAAAAATATATTCAAATTATATTGCCCAATAAACATGCATCACCTAAATATTGTTATGCCTTCATACGGATAATGCCAACTAAGATAATAAGATGACGAGAATAAAGATGTAAGGGATTAGGTCCAAACATCACCTTCAATGTGTATCAATTAGTAAGATAGGCGAACGAGTTTTGCCTAAGCAATAAGTTTGAATTCGTTGGCGTAGGTAGTGGATGCAGTTAAGTGCACAAATGATTAGGCACAACAGTATATATATATATAGCCTACAAGAAGTATAGCTTAACAAATAAGGTCAGCAAGGGTATTTGTTGGAAACAAAAAGAAGAAGAAGATAAGGGGGGTGAGGTGGGAGAGTTAACGAAAACTTCTTCAGGTCGCACAGGATGTCAAGCAGAGAACAGACGTGTAGTGTTTCTTTGAAAAAACAAAAATTAGTATATCAACTCGTGTTTGTTTTCCTCCTGGAAGGGATTTACAAAGGATCTGTCTCCTTCCTAAAAACTAGGGAAGGTGTGTTTGTTCCACGTACCAACTTTCTCCCCCCCCCCCCCCGAAAATGGAATTGAGAGAGAGAGAAGGTTTTAAAACACTGTAACCAGACGCCCTACTAGCTAGCTTCTCCAGATTAGCACGCTTAAACTAGGAAGTATAATGCTCAGAAATGTCCAAGCTATGATGGATTTCTTGTCGGTAATGGTTTCAAAGATACAGCAAGCAAGTCTCACTCACTTTTTTTTCTGATACAACCACGTATGCAAGTCATAGTTAGATGGAACGCCACAGATGTTCCTTGCACTAGAAACTCGACTTTGAACAAACGATTATTAATTAATGTCCCTTATTATGTATGTGGATCCAAGAAGTTTAACCACCATGAGGTCAAATATTGTTCTATCCCTCCCCTTCCTCATTGTTAACCTTAACCTTACCAATATCAGATTCCTAATATTCTCCTTGAACAATCTTAGAACGGATAAGTTGATATTAGAGCATGGTGTAAAACCATATTTTCATGGATATAACATTAGATAGGATGCAAATTATCATACACAGTGTCAATCAAATAATCAAGTTGAAAACTTAGCCTGTGATATGATAATCCAATATCTTTTGAAAATTAATGCCCCTATAAGCTTCAGAGATAGAGAAATTATCGTATTTCTAGTTATCATGCATTCTTTTAATCTCCATCATCAAGAAGAACGAGGGGTTGAAAAATTGGTGGGTCACCTTGCTTTTTTAAACTTCGATAGTGGGACCCTATGGGGATTGGATTATGAATTCAAAATAGACCATCATCTCGACCACCGGAAGTGTCCATAGCTCCAATGGAGCAGAAAAGATACCATGGCGATATTCATAATGTCAGTTGGTGTGAACAGGAGATTTTCCCTCCTACCCAAAAAGTCTAATAATATGACTCGACCTAATAGACTAGAGACAGGCCCACTAGCGGCTGCCCCACTCTTTTAGAGCGCCATTACCTGAGGCCCCAAAAAGTGATGTCAAAATCGGTACACCCCTTGTCATATAGGCCCGTCCACCAGATTCTAGGCCGAGAGGAAGGCCATGATAAAGTAGGGTAAATGCCCCATGTGTTAACTCAGGAGGCTCTTGAGTCTTAACTCGACTCTAAGTCATCACAGGGAGAGTCTGAATCTTAACTCGACCCCGAGCCCTCACAGGGAGAGTCTTGAGTTTTAACTCGACCCCAAGTCATGAGAGAACCTTAGTTCGATCCCGAGCCATGGGAGAACCTTAGCTTGGCCTCGAGCCACCCCAGTTTTAGCTCGGCCTCCCTAGACATAGCTCATCAGATTGTCCTATAACTTGGCCTCCACAATCATAGCTCAGTGGATGGTCCTATAGCTCGGCCTCCACAGCCATAGCTTGGAGGATGTTCCTGTAGCTCGACCTCCTTAGCCATACTCAAAGGCATTATCCCAAACATTGTACCAGATTGTCCAGACCGAGTGCCCTTAGCAACTCATCGTGCACTAAAAGGCCATGATCTATAGTGACATGCACGTCTCCACGAAGGAAGCCATGAGTGCAAATCCCCTTTAAGGGATCACAAACCATCGCATTAAAGGCAGGATCCCGATAAGGTGCATATCCCTCGAGAGTCACAACTGTCGCTCTACTCCCAAGATGGGGATCAATGTGTACATGCACATATCCCAGCCACGTGTCCCATATCCTGCCAAACCTGAGACTCTCGCGTGATTTCGAGGAGCCAAAGTGCCATCATAGCATATCAGCACCTCTCACCGATGTCGTGATACAACTCTACAACCCGTAAATCATTTCACTCTGATAGATGAGCTGCCCCATCTGGTCTTTTTAGGGTTGAACCCCTATCACCCCTCTCCACATGGCCATTGGTAGGCTCGAAGCCTTATCAACATCAACACGCTCCAACATCTACATAAGGGTGTCTCTGCGGCCTCCTCCAGGGATGCAAACGCAATGCGATGCGAGAAAATGCAAGGCAAGATAGGAGAAAAACAAGAGAGAGAGAGAGAGGCCACACAATGCAAGACGTTCATAGCCCAGAGTTTTCCATATGTAAAAACCCTCTCTCTTCGAGGCCACCCATAAGCAATGCCACCCTGACTACAGCCCCATTCCTTCCCTCCCCCCAATGCCAGTTGGCACTCCGTGCACCTCCCATAGTCTTGATAGCTCTCCCTCCATTTCACTCGCTTACTAACTTGAGCGTCAAGGAGTTCTCCGATAGCACATCAACTTTGGTAAGAACTTTTACTTTGCAGGATGAAGCTCGACAAGTTTCTCTCAAGACTTCAATTGTCGAGGTCAACTCAGAGGACAAGCTCGACAAGGTCCTCTTAAGACCTTGGCCTAAAGTTCTGACATAACCATCCAGGCTTCACCGGTTGAAAAGTGGCTCCACCTATAGTTGTAGATGATGGTCTCACCCCAAAGATCCCCCAGGGAAGCACTCCAGAGAGGCCCTCCACATAGGTCACCTATCAAAGTGACAAACCTCCTGCTTTGGACCTTCAAATGAACCTCGAGATAAGGTTCTCGACTCGTGCTCGCCGCTGTTGTTCGGTGCCTCCAAAGTGGTTTTTCCTCAAGAAAAACCCATAGATTAGTTGCTCATGTTTCTACCAACCAAGCTTGGATCTCCGGACCGGCCACCTCGAGATCTCACGCTCCCCCAAGTCTCAACCGCAAACATAAGACCAATTAGACATGAGCATGGAGCCCGTCTAGGAGCATCCCCGATGTCACTTGACATAGCTCTCAACTCCAGAGCCTAGTTCATCTCAGGGACTAGATTCTGAAGCTCAATGCCACCAACAGGGGCCCTATTCTCCCATTTTTCAAGCTCTATATTTCAGTCTCTCTCTCCCTTTCTTAAGTGCTATATCCTGAACTGCCCAATAATGTAATTAGATTCCATGATAAATAAATTGAAGTATTGTAGCATAGGCAACCATTATTCTAGTGATAGATCGTCTGGCTGAGGCACGATCTGTTCCCTCTTCATCCTCGTCTCTAGGCCATCCAACGCCCGAAGCAGATATGCGAGATCATAGCATCTACAAACTCTACTTTAGTAGAGTCACTCTCTTGATGACCAAGATAGTGATTGTCACACCCCGAGACATATGTATAGTGGAAATAATATCGGGGAACGTGAACAGTCGGCTAGAATGCTCAAGCAAGCAATATAATCAGAGCACTAACACATTCACATATAATAAATGAATGCATAATATTTGGACAAAATCTTTGCTTTATTTAAATAATAATCAAAAGTACATAAGGTTGACTCTTGACTCTTTGACTAACTAGACTCAATAAAATAGAAAATTACATAGCGACTCATGACTATCAACTAATGACAATCTAAGGCTTCGCTCCTTCTTTAACCACTCTCCGATCCATCACTCGAATAGTCTGAATCCAACCTGCTAGAATTTTTTTAAAAAGATTGAAAAAGTAGGGAATGAGCACACATACCCAGTAGGTATCTTCGTATCAACATGAAGGTAATGTTCAAGTATTGAACATTTTAGCTCTAGAGTGCAAGATAAGTCATGAAAATACGACGAAACACGTGAATAAACTAAAGTAACACAATAACAAGATATGATCAAGGTGAGATATGAAAATTCATGTAGACTCGGAATATGACCAAGCAAGAATATAAACATGAATGTAATTTGGACTTTCATGAACAAGAATGTATTTTTTCATAACCATAAAGGCTATACACGAGAAAGTTATGTAACAAGAATGTACTTGCAAACATGTAATTTCACAAGATTGCCTTTTGGATCTTCACTCGTTTATAAAAAAGTACTCTCGACGTAATGTGACGCCGGTGTTCATCATACCCCATGGTTTATAGTATGTTTCTGGCTATCTACCGAGGGGACTAGAGTTGAGCCCTTGGACACTATCTGTGCCCGCTCTTACATCTTCAAGTTATAAATCAAGCAACTTCCATGAGAAATATCAATAATGTAGGCCAATAATGAACAAGTTCAAACTATAGTTTCATGATAACAAATATCAAGATAAGAATGCTTCAATTAAGAACATAAGAGTTCAAGATTGATTTAAAACAAGGTTATGCCATGGAGAAAATACGGCAACATAACGGTATATTCTTTAATTTCTATAATTCATTAGGTAGCTTTGGAAACAAAGTGTTTGGTTCTAGATAATCATAGACCATCTGGGAGCATAGGAAAATCAACACTTAGGTCAAACCTTGGGTTAAGAACACTGAAGATAGTTGCAGTCATGACTAGATCGTTTAACGACAGAGTCGATGAAACTAATGAACTAGAACCATGCGATCAAGGCAGGGCCACTAGGCGTCCTTGGTGGTCAGGTCAATGGCCGCTACCAGACTCTGGCGATCTCCAGAGGGCCGCTAAGGTCCAGAACACAAAACACCGATAAAGTGCTTTCTAGATAATTAGGTTTTGAGGGTACAATCAGCTCAGTGTCCTAGTGGGAATCTCAAGCTTGCGGAGTCTTATGGAGGCCTTGAAACATGATCACCTAGTCCGGTGGAGGAATATCCAACGGAGAGGATCAAAAGTCTAAGAATATGTGCTTAAGTGCAAAGTGTATCTAATGGCTACGCACTGGGGTACGCACCATGTACTTATGAAATACTCAAGGTGAGAGTGAGATCGTGAAAGACATCGATCAAAACATCACTACAAAGTTAATGAATCTTATGAAATTATGATCATTAATACAAAAGTATATATTTTGGCATGAAAGTAACATAAGTTTAAAATAAGCATTTAAACCATGTAAGACATGCAATCTATCAAGGGTGGTGCATAATATAACCAATATTATGAATATAAAGTCAAAACTAGAAATATGACCTCATTAGCTAGGCTTAACATATAGTCAATAGGGTCAATCTGCCATCTGTTTAGAGTTAACAAAGTGCAGATTACAGAAATCGATTAGCAGTCATAGGATGGCCGCTTACCAAGCTTAGCGATCTGTCGCAAGGCCGCTAGGTAGCTCTGGTGATCACAAAAAGACTATTCTTTCTGTCTATGGCAAACAATATAAAACCCGAAGAGCAGGCCAATTCTAAGGTAAATTGGTCCATAGAAAAATATGTCAGTCGGTAAATAAGGCCTAATGCAACGACATTAAGACATGGAGATGTATGGGTTCGAGTGAAATAAGCCAAAATTATCAATTTCTTATTAAGGCCAAGGTTCATGCATGCTATATTAACCCTTATATGCGCAATCATAATAAAACATCAAATTCGCCCTATACAATCAATGAAAATAGGAGGGAACACAGGGCTTTTGTTCCTAACATGTTAATTTAACATTTTCATGAGATAACCTACCTTTGCTTCTTTCCCTAGACTTCGGATTTCTGACTGGAAGTAGACCTTAGTTTCTGCACGTCCTATGCTGAACCAGCGACTTCCCATCCCTCTATCTCCTAACTCTCTTGACCTAAAATCGTGAAAATTAGAGGGTAGGTAGAATATATGAAGGATATCAAAAAGTTATAAAGGACCAATTTCTAAATACCTTGATTTGGGCTTTTACTTTCCTGATCTTCACTAGATCGACACACTGGTTCCTGTGCAGTCTGTTACGAATCAGTAACTTTCAGATGCTCTAACTCTCCAACGGTTGGGTCTTTTAGCACGAAAATGGGAAGCATGTTAGATAAAACTAAGAAGAACATAAAGTTCTAAAGAACTAACCTGAGATAGGGTTTTCATACCTTCGAAATACGCGAGCCAACATTAGGGTTCGCATAAGTTGAAGTTAGGGTCTATTTATAGGGCTCACCTAGGGCTTAAGAGATCAGATCGAACCTAGAGTCCTCAGTTGGAGTAGAGTTAATCCCTAGAGAGTTCTAGAGAGTCTCCCACGTCAGGTAGCTTCAATCTAAGGTGATTTGCTCGTCAAGGATCCAAGCTTTTCACGTTTCTATGATTCACGGAGCTAGGGTCTCTTAGCGGTCATAGTCGGACCGCTAGTGTATGATTGGCGGTCTCGTGATAGACCGCCAGGCTGTATTTAATCCGAAAAATTTGGATTTTCTTATTATCTCCCATTTATTCCCCCAATTGGTGTATATATCCTATTTTAAATCTGTAAATTACCTAATTTACATTTCTATTAATATAGGCTTGGGTCTAAAAGTCTTGGAATTGGGTCTTTGGGCCTATTTGAGTTGGGCTTAGCCCTTTGGTTGATATAGGGCTTTTAAATAGATTAAATAAATCATTAATTCTTCTTAATAGCCCATTAGGCCTTTTAAATTGCTTAGTGATTATATTTTAATCTATAAAATTCTTAGAAAATTTTCGGGCATTACACCCTCCCCCACTTGAATAGAATTTGGTCCACAAATTCATCTTACTAAGATTTGCTAAGGAGAGTGTACTAATATTCAAAATATCTCTGAAAATATTTTGCATATGGCTTATTTTGTTTCCCATGTCGCTTCGTGTGGCTATGATTTGCTCCATTGGATTTTGACCATGAGAATAGTTTTATTCCGAAGTTGACGTACTTCTCGTTCAATTATTTTGATTGGCTTTTGCTCATACGTCAAATCCTTTTTTAATCTCTAGGTTGTCATAAGTTATGACATGGAATGGATCGGAGACGTACCTTTTGAGCATTGAGACGTGAAATACATTATGGACTCCAGCTAATTGAGAGGGCAAAGCTATTCGATATGCGACCTCACCAACCCTTTCGAGAATTTCAAAGGGGCCAATGAATCTTGGAGTGAGCTTGCCTTTGATGCCAAATCTTCGAATACCTCGACCCGGAGAAATCTTGAGAAACACATGGTCTCCTACTTGGAATTCTAGATCGTGCCTTTTGTTATTAGCATATGACTTTTGCCTATCTTGAGTCATCTGGAGTCTCTCCCGAATAAGCTTTATCTTCTCGGTAGTATCCCTGATGATGTCGGGGCCGAGGATGTCACGCCCCGAGAGCGGAAGATACCTGGAGATGCGTGACGAGTTTATATCAATCATGTCAATCAGAGTAGTAGTGTATTCGACACCAAAACAGAGATGCGCAAAAGTAAAGATAACCCAATCCTTTATTTCATAATGGATAGACTATTATAAATCTAATACTCTATTCAATTAAAAAGGAAAAGTACATAGTTGACTCAAGAAAATAGGAAAAAGACTAGATGACACTTGGAAAAGCTCTAGCTCTTTCACTCTTGGCTTTCCCCATCAGATTGACATTCTTCGTCGGACTTACCTGAAAAGTAAGGGACAAACACGGAGTGAGCGAACGCTCAGTAGGAAATTATATCTCAAGCGCTTAGCAAGGGGTTTAAGTAATTACATTTTTCATGAATGTACTATACCTATGCATGCTCACATAAAACGACAAGATAGAGAGAGAATTTATCAATAAGACAGCAAGATGAACTAGTCATGAGCTTTCAAGAAAAGATAACAGATATTCAAGCAAGTACTTTTTAGCAAGTCATGTCAAGAACTTTGGCTATCATGTATCAAGCAAGCAAGTAAGTAATTACCCTTTCTCGGGTCACGCAATTAATGTCGTGTCAAGTACGAGTCAAGTACAAGATTTGTGTGGAATGTCCAATCAAGCTAGTCATGCACTCGGTATAATGCCAGATACCTTATCATTCAACTCACATGGATACAAGTACTTTCGGGTGCTCCTCCTAGGACCAGATCGGGCCCTATATGCGCAGGCATTTATCATGTATTTTTGACATCCACTCTTGTATATATATGTAGCCAATATGGAATTTCAACATTTTAAGCTTGTAGATACGTAGGATAACTTTGAGAGAATGGAGTCCAAAAATATAACATTGGACATAGAGAGGCGATAATAACGGTATGAACACGATTTATCGATGAAACTAGGTGGAATTAGGTTCCCTTAACTCGGATACCATGACAAACAAGTATGGACATTCTTTTTATAGAATTGAGGTCCATATGAACAGTATATCAAAGGTAAGATACCCTCATTCTTATCATAGAATTGAGGTCCACAAGAACATCAACAAATGGCATGATATCATCATCCCATTAAGAATTCTCATGATATACTCTTTGCATATCATAAGGGCCGGTATACCATGTTTCTTTAGAGTGACGTGGCATTCAATAGTGTAATGGGTTTTTAGGGTACAACCAGCTCAGTCGGCCTTGAGGGAATCCAAGGCGGCGAGGAGTCTTACGGAGGTCTCTATGACTAACTCGCTAGTCCAAAGGAACGGAATGTCCAATGGAGAGCTCGTATGTCAATGAGAGTTGAGGGTGATTGATAAAACATCATGAAAACGTGGGACTATACTCACGGAGTGGAGATATAGTGCCGATATACATATATATAGATATACTGAAACCATCGTTTATCAGAAACTGGTAAAAACATTTTTACAGGAAAATAACGACTTAAGTAAAGTCACTACTCAAGTAATTAACGCCTTAGATATGGGCGTTCATCTATTTTTCCTATTTTGCAAGAATTTCAATAATTCATTATTTCATCAAAAACACGCCCTGTGCAGGGTCGTTTTATTTAAATTTGACGCCTACTCTGTCAGGCGTCCTTTTATTTATAATATTTTCACAGGATATATAATTTCAGGAGTTTATCAAAAACGCGCCCTGGGAAGGGGCGTTATAATTAAATTCACACCCTAGTATGCGGCGTGGGTTCAATAAGAAACAACCTGATTCAGGTCGTGAATTCACAGTTTCCAGGAGTTTTTTTGAATTTCAGGATAATAAAATTTCAGGAGACAAGGTATATAATCATGATAAGAAAAATAGCAGGACTTCACAGGTAAGTTCATGCATTACATTAGTTTCAGGATTTCATAGATATTTAATTTTTAAACGTGGGTATTTATTATTTACAAAAAATTGCAGAAAATTGACGCCTACAGGGCAGGGCGTCAAATCTATAATTGACGACCTTGGGCAGGTCGTTTCTTTAAATTAGCGCCCTTGTCATGGGCGTTTCTTTCAAGATATTACAGAAAACGCTTTAATACTATAATAAACCATGTACATGCATGCCATGCTAGTATATATTTTGAATTACTTTGTTTGGGCTACAGTGTCTTGAGAAAACCTACCTTGGGCAATAATCTGGATGGAGAAACGTGAAGAGATTGATAAGAAGAACAGAGACTCATGAACTAGATGGAACTGCTACTGAACGATGGCTTTGATAAAAAGAACGTAGATGAAGGACACTTCGTTTCTTCAGGTAGAGAGCTTTTCCTACAGAGGAATATATATATACGAAACATCAGTATTTTTCTTCATAATACTTGACTGAAGGTAGAGGAAAGAAGAACTTACCCTTTTTGTTCTTCACAACGTTAATCTTCTTAACCTGTAAGAAGAGAAGAAGAATAAGAATCAGTGATTCTTCATGAATCGAAGGCAAAGAAGACATATTGTTCGTTACATACCTTTGAAGATTCGAATGCCAAATAGCGTACGAGGGTTAAACAGGAGAGTATTTATAAGATTTTTGGGGTCCTATTAGGGCTAGAGTTTGATTGGAAGTAATACTTCCATGATAGAGTCCTTACTACATTCGAACTCTTTCCCATAGTTATCAACTTACCCTGTATAAGTTCCCGGTTCGAACGAAACTGGAATGGAAATAACGCCTTACGCTAGGGCGTCGAATTTTAAATTGACGCCTTGATGCGCGTCGTTTCTTGTGGAAACGCGTCCAAGAAAAGGGCGTTTCAAATACTTGCCTCTTTATGTAATTTTGGTTGTTTAAGATTTGACGCCTTGAAGTGTGGGCGTCCTTTCTCAAAAACACGCCTTAGGTGAGGGCGTTTCTTGTCAAGTAGCGCCTTGCTCCAAGGCGTTAATTTCATCAGGGCTTTTTCTTCTTGTTTTAACCTTTTTCATTTGTTCACTTAATCTTTTAGTTTATTTCAATTTATCTAAATTTATTTCTTTTAATTTTATACGGGTTGCTACACCCTCCCCCACTTAAAAGAATTTGGTCCCCAAATTCATAGCATATATTTACATATGGAGAGTGTAGAGTTCATACCTTCTAAAATAACTCTGGAAATCGCTTCCTCATAGATTCCTCGGTCTCCCATGTAGCTTCATGTTCTGAATTCTTATTCCATTGTACTTTTAGCATGGGAATAACCTTATTCCTTAGGGTTCGTACTTCTCGATCTAGTATTCTTATGGGCTTCTGCTCGTATGTGAGATCTTTCTGGATTACTAGATTTCCATGCTCAATAATATGTGATGGATCATGCACATACTTCTTTAACATAGATATGTGGAACACATCATGTACTTCGGACAGTTGAGGTGGCAATGCGATGCGATAAGCAACCTCGCCAACTCTTTCTAGTATCTCAAAAGGTTCCGATAAATCTTGGTGTAAGCTTGCCCTTAACACCAAATCTTCGTATTCCACGTCCAGGCGATATCTTGAGAAATACATGATCTCCAACTTAGAATTCAAGATCTCTTCTTCTTGTGTCAGCATAAGCCTTTTGTCTAGACTGAGCAAATTACAGTCTTTCTCTGATTAATTGTATCTTCTCGGTAGTATCCCTTACCATGTCTGGACCTAACAGTTGTTTCTCTCCAACTTCGTCCCAGCATAAGGGTGATCGACAACTCCTTCCGTATAAGGCTTCAAAAGGTGCCAGTTGTATACTTGCCTGGTAGCTATTATTGTATGCAAATTCAACCAGAGACAAGTGATCATGCCAGTTTCCATTAAAATCAGTAATGCATGCTCTTAGCATATCTTCGACTACTTGATTGGTTCTCTCGGTCTGACCATCCGTTTGAGGATGAAAGGCTGTGCTAAAGTTAAGTCTCGTTCCCAACGAATGTTGTAGTCCTTTTCAAAAATGAGAAGTAAAACGGGGATCTCTGTCAGACACGATTGAAACAGGAATACTATGTAATCTGACTACTTCCTTGATGTATAGTGCAGCTAAGACATCAACTGACCATCGACTCTTGATTGGCAAGAAATGCGCTGATTTAGTCAATCGGTCAATGATAACCCATATTCCATCATGATTTATATAAACCCAGGATGAAATCCATACCAATATCCTCCCACTTCCATTTAGGGATATCTAAAGGATGTAGTTTTCCAACAGGCTTTTGGTGTTCCGCCTTGACTTGTTGGCATGTGAGACAGCGTGATACGTAGTCCGCTATTTCTCTTTTCATGTTGGGCCACCAAAAATTTCTTTTTACATCTTGGTACATTTTGGTAGATCCTGGATGAATCGTATACCTTGACCTATGAGCTTCATCTAAGATCTTCTTCTTTACCTCGGGACAATCCGGTATGCAAGTTCTATTTCTGAATATTAATCTTCCTTCACAAGTTATTTGGAAATCCGATTGTCCTTCCAGTTTGCCTTTGATCTCTACTAACATTGGGTCATTATCTTGAAGTGCTTGTATTTCAGTTAATAGGTCTGACAGTATGCTTATATGAGATAATGTGACACATCTAGGGTCTGTGTCCATGCTTATATTGAGTTCAGAGAATTGCTCCAGCAATTTCCATTCTTGAATCATACAATTGGCTAACAGTGCTCTCGACTTTCGACTAAGGGCATCTGCTACATGATTACCCTTTCCGGGATGATATTGTATATTGAAGTCGAAGTCCTTGAGATATTCCAGCCATCGTCTTTGCCTCATATTTAACTCCTTCTGTGAGAAAAGATATTTGAGACTCTTGTGATCGGAGTATACAGTAAACTGTACTCCATAAAGATAATGTATCCATATTTTGAGTGCAAATACTATCGCGGCCAATTCTAAGTCATGGACGGGGTAGTTCTCTTCATGCTTCTTTAATTGACGAGAAGAGTAGGCTATAACCTTCCCTTGCTGCATTAGAACACATCCGAGGCCAATGCCAGAAGCATCAGTGTATACCTCAAACTTTTCTCCTTCAATTGGCAATGCTAAGATAGGAGCTGTAGTAAGATGATCCTTGAGAGTTTGGAAGCTTCTTTCACATTCCTCATCCCATTCATAACGGATCTCCTTGCGAGTTAACCTCGTAAGTGGCACGGCGATTTTAGAGAAATCCTTGATGAATCGCCTGTAATAGCCGGCAAGACCTAAGAAACTTCGGATCTTGCTAGCATTGGTCGGTCTTTCCCAGTTCCTTACAGCTTCAACCTTTGATGGGTCTATAGACAAGCCATCCTTTGATATAACATGTCCGAGAAAAGTCACTTCTTCAAGCCAGAATTCACACTTGCTAAGTTTTGCATATAATTGGTTTGTCCTCAATATTTGTAATGCAATCCTCAAATGTTCCTCATGCTCTTCCTTGGACTTGGAATAAATCAATATATCATCAATAAAGACCACCATGAATTGATCCAAATAAGGCCTGAATATACTATTCATTAACTGCATAAAGGCAGCAGGGGCATTCGTTAGTCCGAAAGGCATAACAACAAATTCATAATGGCCATACCTGCTTCTGAATGTGGTTTAATAAATATCCTCGTCGTTGATTCTTAGTTGGTGATATCCTGACCTAAGATCAATTTTGGAAAAGTACTTGGATCCTGAAATTTGATCAAACAATTCATCGATTCTCGGCAGTGGATACTTGTTCTTGATGGTGAGATGATTCAACTGTCGATAGTCGATGCATAACCTCATGGATCCGTCTTTCTTATTTACAAATAATATAGGTGCTCCCCACGGGGAAGTACTTGGTCTAATGAATCTTTTCTTAATGAGTTCCATCAATTGCTCCTTTAACTCCTTGAGTTCAGCAGGTGACATCCTATAAGGTTTCTTTGAAATCGGATCAGCACCAGGGACTAAGTCAATGGTGACGGCCACTTCTCTTTGCGGGGGTAATCCCGGTAAATCTTTCAGAAATACGTCCAAAAATTCTTGTACCACTGGAATGTCTTCTAGCTTAGCTTCTTTAACTGTGACAAATGCAAGGAAAGATACACATCCTTTCCTGATGAGCTTGCTAGCTCGGAGAGCTGAAATAATAGGGGATTTGCTCCGACTCTTAGGGCTAGTCAAGGTTAGTTCTGAAAATTCCTTGAATGTAACCTTACTATTGCGGCAATCAACCATTGCCTGATACTTGGATAACCAATCTGCTCCTAGTATAACATCATACTCTTTCAGATCTAAACATATGAGATCAATAGGGAGATTTCTACCCTGAACCAATACTTCGCAGTTTTGGTAATGATGTGTAATATCAGTCTCATCACCCAGAGGAGTAGACAAAACTAACTTTATCCATTCCGGTTCTAGGGGTAATGGGTCAGCAAACTTCTTAGAAATAATAGAATGCGATGCACCAGTATCAATTAAGACATATGCATTCTTGGAACAAACTTTCAATGTACCTTCCACTAAGTCGCCTTCTTCTTCTTGCTCGGTCTCCTTGATTGCATGAAGACGAGCATTCTTGGTTACTGGGCGTTTCCCGACATCGGCTTGATCATTAAGTAATGGGCAATCGGGAATCCGATGCTCACGACTCTCACAACGGAGACATGCTCCTAGTTTCCTCCAGCATTCTTCTGCTCTATGACCCGCTTTATCACAATGTTTGCACACTGTATTTGGAGAGGTAGTGGTGATAGAGAAGGGCTTGGTCTTCTTGAACTTTTGCTCTTGCGAGGAAATACCTCCATTGCTAGGCCTCTTCTTGAAGTTGGGTTTAAAGGAACCCGATCCTGTAACTTGTTCCTTCTTATCCTTACCACGAATCCTATCAGACAGTTCCGTGGCATCTTCTAATAGTTGAGCTCGGCGTACTATCTCTGAGTATACTTGAATGTCCATCGGCGCCAGTTGAGTAATAGCTTGGGGCCTGAGCCCATTAAGAAACCTCCTAGCTTTCATTTTCTAGGTGCTAACTAGATGCTTAGCATACCGAGATAATCTAGAGAATTGGGCCTCATACTCGGCCACTGACAAAGATCGTTGCTTTAATGCAGCAAATTCTGCAGCCTTCTTTTCCTGAACTCGGTCCGAGAAATATTTTGCGTTGAAGTGTTCAACGAATTCCTCCCTCGTAACCTGATCTTGATTTATAGTAGCCTCTATTGATTCCCACCAGCATCTAGCATCCCTTTCTAACTGAAAAGTAGCTAATAAAATCTTATCTTGATCCGTGCATTGCATAACATGGAATATTCGTTCTGTTTCCCTAATCCAGTGTTCAGCGTCATCTGGATCAGTAGAACCCGTGAACTTGGGCGGGTTCCTGTTCTTGAAGGTCTGGCGGAGACTTCCTGCTCGTTGTCCACCTCCTTGTGTTACTTGTTGCAGCACTTGAGTCATGCCTTGCAGTGTACGCTGCATGTTGCGCCATTGAGCACGTTCGGCAGCCATTATCCTACAATTATAATAACTAGATCAATACGTGATTTGTATCTTAAAGACTAGCATTCTATGTTAACTTTTAACCCTTGGTTCTACCCAATCTCACTGGTTAAAGGATTAAAACCTATCCTTGGACTTGGGTTTTTCCTAGGAATTGAATACCCTAGGCTCTGATACCACAAAAACTGTCACGCCCCGAGAGCGGAAGATACTCGGAGATGCGTGACAAGTTTATATCAATCATGTCAATCAGAGTAGTAGTGTATTCGACACCAAAACAGAGATGCACAAAAGTAAAGATAACCCAATCCTTTATTTCATAATGGATAGACTATTACAAATCCAATACTCTATTCAATTAAAAAGGAAAAGTACATAGTTGACTCAAGAAAATAGGAAAAAGACTAGATGACACTTGGAAAAGCTCTAGCTCTTTCACTCTTGGCTTTCCCCATCAGATTGACCTTCTTCGTCGGACTTACCTGAAAAGTAAGGGACAAACACGGAGTGAGCGAACGCTCAGTAGGAAATTATATCTCAAGCGCTTAGCAAGGTGTTTAAGTAATTACATTTTTCATGAATGTACTATACCTATGCATGCTCGCATAAAACGACAAGATAGAGAGAGAATTTATCAATAAGACAGCAAGATGAACTAGTCATGAGCTTTCAAGAAAAGATAACAGATATTCAAGCAAGTACTTTTTAGCAAGTCATGTCAAGAACTTTGGCTATCATGTATCAAGCAAGCAAGTAAGTAATTACCCTTTCTCGGGTCACGCAATTCATGTCGTGTCAGGTACGAGTCAAGTACAAGATTTGTGTGGAATGTCCAATCAAGCTAGTCATGCACTCGGTATAATGCCAGATACCTTATCATTCAACTCCCATGGGCACAAGTACTTTCGGGTGCTCCTCCCAGGACCAGATCGGGCCCTATATGCGCAGGCATTTATCATGTATTTTTGACATCCACTCTTGTATATATATGTAGCCAATATGGAATTTCAACATTTTAAGCTTGTAGATACGTAGGATAACTTTGAGAGAATGGAGTCCAAAAATATAACATTGGACATAGAGAGGCAATAATAACGGTATGAACACGATTTATCGATGAAACTAGGTGGAATTAGGTTCCCTTAACTCGGGTACCATGACAAACAAGTATGGACATTCTTTTTATAGAATTGAGGTCCATATGAACAGTATATCAAAGGTAAGATACCCTCATTCTTATCATAGAATCGAGGTCCACAAGAACATCAACAAATGGCATGATATCATCATCCCATTAAGAATTCTCATGATATACTCTTTGCATATCATAAGGGCCGGTATACCATGTTTCTTTAGAGTGACATGGCATTCAATAGTGTAATGGGTTTTTAGGGTACAACCAACTCAGTCGGCCTTGAGGGAATCCAAGGCGGCGAGGAGTCTTACGGAGGTCTCTATGACTAACTCGCTAGTCCAAAGGAACGGAATGTCCAATAGAGAGCTCGTATGTCAATGAGAGTTGAGGGTGATCGATAAAACATCATGAAAACGTGGGACTATACTCACGGAGTGGAGATATAGTGCCGATATACATATATATAGATATACTGAAACCATCGTTTATCAGAAACCGGTAAAAACATTTTTACAGGAAAATAACGACTTAAGTAAAGTCACTACTCAAGTAATTAACGCCTTAGATAAGGGCGTTCATCTATTTTTCCTATTTTGCAGGAATTTTAATAATTCATTATTTCATCAAAAACACGCCCTGTGCAGGGTCGTTTTATTTAAATTTGACGCCTACTCTGTCAGGCGTCCTTTTATTTACAATATTTTCACAGGATATATAATTTCAGGAGTTTATCAAAAATGCGCCCTGGGAAGGGGCGTTATAATTAAATTCACGCCCTAGTATGCGGCGTGGGTTCAATAAGAAACGACCTGATTCAGGTCGTGAATTCACAGTTTCCAGGAGTTTTTATGAATTTCAGGATAATAAAATGTCAGGAGACAAGGTATATAATCATGACAAGAAAAATAGCAGGACTTCACAGGTAAGTTCATGCATTACATTAGTTTCAGGATTTCATAGATATTTAATTTTTAAACGTGGGTATTTATTATTTACAGAAAATTGCATAAAATTGACGCCTACAGGGTAGGGCGTCAAATCTGTAATTGACGACCTTGGGCAGGTCGTTTCTTTAAATTAGCGCCCTTGTCATGGGCGTTTCTTTCAAGATATTACAGAAAACGCTTTAATACTATAATAAAACATGTACATGCATGCCATGCTAGTATATATTTTGAATTACTTTGTTTGGGCTACAGTGTCTTGAGAAAACCTACCTTGGGCAATAATCTAGATGGAGAAACGTGAAGAGATTGATAAGAAGAACAGAGACTCCTGAACTAGATGGAACTGCTACTGAACGATGGCTTTGATAAAAAGAACGTAGATGAAGGACACTTCGTTTCTTCAGGTAGAGAGCTTTTCCTACAGAGGAATATATATATACGAAACATCAGTATTTTTCTTCATAATACTTGACTGAAGGTAGAGGAAAGAAGAACTTACCCTTTTTGTTCTTCACAACGTTAATCTTCTTAACCTGTAAGAAGAAAAGAAGAATAAGAATCAGTGATTCTTCATGAATCGAAGGCAGAGAAGACATACTGTTCGTTACATACCTTTGAAGAATTCGAACGCCAAATAGCGTACGAGGGTTAAACAGGAGAGTATTTATAAGATTTTTGGGGTCCTATTAGGGCTAGAGTTTGATTGGAAGTAATACTTCCATGATAGAGTCCTTACTACATTCGAACTCTTTTCCATAGTTATCAACTTACCCTGGATAAGTTCCCGGTTCGAACGAAACTGGAATGGAAATAACAGCTTACGGTAGGGCGTCGAATTTTAAATTGACGCCTTGATGCACGTCGTTTCTTGTGGAAACGCGTCCAAGAAAAGGGCGTTTCAAATACTTGCCTCTTTATGTAATTTTGGTTGTTTAAGATTTGACGCCTTGAAGTGTGGGCGTCCTTTCTCAAAAACACGCCTTAGGTGAGGGCGTTTCTTGTCAAGTAGCGCCTTGCTCCAAGGCGTTAATTTCATCAGGGCTTTGTTATTCTTGTTTTAACATTTTTCATTTGTTCACTTAATCTTTTAGTTTATTTCAATTTATCTAAATTTATTTCTTTTAATTTTATACGGGTTGCTACAGAGGAATTACCTTTCTTCTACTTCATTCCAACATATAGGTGAGCGACAACTTCTTCCATACAGTGTCTCAAACAGTGCCATTTGTACACTAGCTTGGTAGCTACTATTGTAGGCGAATTCAACTAGGAGCAAGTGGTCGTAGCAACTCCCTCTAAAATCAATAGCACATGCCCTGAGCATATCTTCGACCACTTGATTTGTCCTTTCAGTTTGAGCTTCAGTTTGTCGATGGAACGCAGTGCTAAAGTTGAGTCGAGTCTCTAATGAATGCTGTAGACCCTTCCAGAATTGTGATGTGAACCGAGGGTCTTGGTCAGATATAATGGTGACAGGGACACCATGTAATTTGACAATTTTCTTCATGTATAGTGTTGCTAATACATCCACAGACCATCGACTTTTGATTGATATAAAATGTACAGATTTAGTCAATCAGTCTATAATCACCCATATACCATCGTATCCACCTCTCGTCTTAGGTAAACCCATGATGAAATCCATCCCTATACTTTCTCATTTACACTTGGGAATATTCAAAAGATGTAGTTTTTTGGCGGGCTTTAAATATTCTGCCTTTACTTGCTGACAAGTGAGGCAGCGAGATACAAAGTTCGCTACTTCTCTTTTCATATTGGGCCACCAGAAAGTTCTTTACAAATCTTTGTACATCTTGGTAGCACCAGGGTGAATAGCATACCATGATTTATGAGCTTCTTCCATGATCAACTTCTTAGTGTCGGCATGATCCGGCATACAGATTCGATCTTTGAACAATAGCCTTCCATCAGTTAAAATGGAGAATTCTGACCTTCGATCAATATTAGCCTTGATCTCCATCAATGTGGGGTCATTTTCTTGTAATTTGACTAGATCTTCAACCAATGTAGGTTGTGACCTTATATTAACAATTATACACCCTTCCTCTTCTTTGTCAACATCGAGATTCAAACGAGTAAAATCCTCGATAAGATAAGTCATACCTTTCCTGAGGTTTCCTAGAGTTTCCATTGGTCTTCTGCTAAGAGCGTTAGCTACAGCATTTGCTTTGTCTGGATGATATTGGATAGAAAAGTTGAAGTCTTTGAGATACTCCAACCATCTTCATTACCTCATGTTCAATTCCTTTTGGGTGAAGAGTGATAGACACCAAGAGTGTGATCTAGAAAGGGCAGATGAATAGATCACTCACAAATCATGGCAAACCAAGAACAACTCAACCAGAGAATTCAGATTAGCTAAATTGAATATGTAAATATCTCCAATACTCAATAAGGCAATTAGAAGGATAAGATAGTTGCGTATACAACTCAGAGAAGTGGATTAAATCTGAGATCAAACAAGTGACGAGCAATAAAAATGTAAAATGAAGATTCTCTTTTGACAATGTCAGTAAACGAGATGATTGTGAATGCCAAAAGGAAATTCATGAAATAGCCAATGTGATATAGGGCGGAGGTTGAACTAGCAAGTCTTCTTACGCAAGGGCAGCTTTCTAGATAGACTTGGGCTATCCTTTCGACTAGACCTTTTGATGTACCACTAGCTGTAGAGAATCACTCAAGCAAATATCTAACAATGCAAACCACACAATTGGACAAAGCGATTTTTTAGGTGGTTCGATTACATAATGCAATCTACGTCCACCCCTCGCTCACACCGATCGAGGATTCCTTGCACAATGCAATACCGTCAAGCAGACTCAGTCTGCGATAAGATGCTGGCTCACAGCTTGAAACCAGAGGGAGACAAATCCTTCAACCCAAGTTCTGCTACCCACAAAACTTGGCACTTGGGCTTGCTACCCACAAGTATAGAATCGTAGGACCTTCCTCCCTTCCTCTGAAGTAGAGGGAACTCACGAGTGACCCCAAGTCGCTCGCCATCGGAGATAATGTCTCGCTTCCTCCAAGAAAACTCTAAGGGAACAAAACGATAAACAAAAGTGAGGATGAAATGAAAAATAGAAAGCTAAGAATAAAAATAAAATGTAGCTTCGTAGAAGCACTTTGAATTAGAATGGTGGGATGCACTCTCAAATCCTCTCCTCACTTTCTTTCTTCTGACTAAGCTTCTCACTCTCTCTCCCTTTCTAGTGCTGCTCTCTTATAGGATGGGATGTTCATAAGGCAGGGGCTCTCACAGCTTTTTCTGCAGCTTCGGCGTCCTCTTCGAAGGATGAGGTAGTCTTTAAATAGAACAAGGGCTCCATAAGGGTTTGGATGTGGTAGAAAAACTAGTGAAATCCCATTGGTCCACCTGACATTAGAATATTCTTCCTCTGGAAACCTCTGAAAAAATGTGTCATCTTTTCTTGGATCATGTGCCATTCTATTACTAGAGTTGGTTTTCCAATCGCGTCTAATTTTAAGTTGCGGAACTGGGATTCGGATCTTCAGACCTGTTAGCGCCCGAAGGTCTACATCAACCTTATTAGTGGGCTTGAACTGTGGCATCGACCTTTCTTCTTGATTTGCTTAAGGTGCACCAACCTTATTGGCATAAGTTGTTCAGCTGCACGGACCTGTCTCCTAAACTGATTGAGATGCATCGACCTTAAGTTGCCATCCTGACTTACAAGCATCGACCACCTATGATATGCATAGACCTTAACATATGCAGTGAACAAGATGCACCGACTTGAAAGATAGCACCCAACATATGTGCATCGACCTTAAGTGCATAACAGTGTAATGTGCATCGACCTTCTAGACTTAATGACATATATGCACCGACCTTATAGCACATACTATGCAAACGTGCATCGACCTACATGCAAATGTGAATCGACCTTCTAGACTCAATGACATATATGCACCGACCTTATGCAAACGTGCATCGACCTACATGCAAATGTGCATCGACCTTCTAGACTCAATGACATATATGCACCGAGCTTATACAAACGTGCATCGACCTTCATGCAAATGTGCATCAACCTTCTAATGCAAAATGCATGTGTGCACCGACCTTGTAGTGTGCATGTGCATCGACCGTAGGAACTTTGATTGTTCATGTGCATCGACCTGTCTCCTGAACTTGTTCAGCAGCATCGACCTTGGGAATTTTAATTGGTCATATGCGTCGACCTATCTTAGCACAACTTTTATCTGCCTCGACCTGAATCTTTAAATCGTAGCCTCTGCATCGACCTTTATTTTCTTCCATGGCTTCACTGCCTCTTGAATAGAGCAAGAGTTGACTTTTCTGCTTGAAATCATTATTGCTTTTGACTCGAATCTGAGTGCATTGATGCACTTCTTTATCATTCCTGCAATTTGATTAGACAGTCTTTTGGTCAATCTAAGCTACACAACTTTGACACATATAATTACAGTTTATTGATTTAACCAAAGAACCATATTGTTCTGACATCACCAAAACACAGAATACAACATTCTCTCCCTTTTTGATGATGGCAACAATATGAGTGGAGAGGAGAAATATCGTCGCCCGTACGGAGAGGCCAAAAGAGGTCCAACCAGATCGAACGAGGCCCAACTCCTTGAAGTGGTAGCCCCCGGGCCCACTCAATATAAGCCTAATAACTCACTCGGAACAAGTGCTTCTTCGGCGACCTTCGGGTTGGGAAGTCCGAGAATCAGTTTGATCGGGAAAGCTCCCTCGGAGCCTTCTATTCCCTGTCCTGACCATGCACTCATTGCTCGGGAGACCACTCCTGGGCAAGTGCCTATCGCTCGGACTCACTGATGGAAGCTTATTGGTACGGACATTGCGAGTCCCTTAATGGCAGGAAGCTCAAGGAGATAGGGGAGACCAAGAGTCCATGTGCTATAAGGAGTCCGCATGAAAGACGTAACCTCCCCTGAGACTCCTCTGCTTATAGGGATCAGTCGCACAACGGGCCACTATTTAAACTAGAAATGCCCTACTACAAAGAGGTAAGCCTGGTAAGAGCCAAAAATCCTGAGCAGGAATCACTTCACCTTTTGGTGGAGAGGGATCTTGCGCTCCCATCTTCCTCCTAGCTCTTACCTTCGCATTAGAGCTCTACTACTTTGCTGACTTAAGCATCGGAGGGTCTTCCCCGGGGATCTATCCCTGGGCACCCCTGACTCGTTTCCCTTCTTACAGTTCACACTTCAAGTGTACGTGGTCATTCTCTTCCCCGCTCAGGAGCAGTGCGAGATCGCCACTCTTCATCTGGCGCCGTCTGTGGGAAATGAACAAAGAGCTATCATGGTGCGAAGAAGTTCTGGCAGAAGGACTGCTGGCGACCTAGGGAAAGCCCTGGTGACAGAAGAAGGCGCACCTTCCCTTCCCACGGAGAATTCCCCGTCAGGCAACCACGTCAATAAGATATCTCCATCGGTGGTGGGGGAGCATCTTCCTGGCAGGAGCACTGACGCCCTATAAACCCTCAACGCAAAACTGGATGTCCTCGTGGATCACATGAGGGCCCAGGCGGCCAGGGAGGAGAAGTCACAGCTCCCCCGGAAGAGCCCCCCACGTGGAGATGCCTCCCAACAAACCGCTAGAGGCCGTTTCACCATCCGGGGGCGGCGGCTCATTCGCAACCAGTCAGGAGGACCATCGCATGCCCCTCCCCTGCAGCAGGAAGCCTCCTCAACCCCGAGGAGGGAGAAGACCGGAGCACGCCGACCTTTTCCGGAAGTTGAGGCCCCCGAGGAGTGTCGGGACAACATGCAAGTGTGCCCCCCCAGCCCCTCGGGCCAACGATAACTGGAGCTGTCTCTCCGGCTACGAGACTTTGAGAGGTGTTTCTCAGAGCAAGAGCGCGCCCTCCGCGCTTTGCAGAAGACCTCTCCTATGGAGGATGAGGAGCGATCCCTATTCTCGAACTATATTTTGAAGGTAGAGATATCCCCCAGGATCTCACTCTCGACCTTCACGTCATACGATGGCTAGGGAGACCCGGCCGACCACTACGACAGCTTTGACGCCCTAATGGCCTTGCATGGGGCGTCCGACGTAATCAAGTGCCGAGCATTCGTCACCACTCTGGTTCAGGGCGCTCAGACTTGGTTCAGGGCCCTCGCCCCCGGCAGCATCCACAACTTCAAGCAATTCGGACGAGTGTTCAAGGAAAGCATCGTCGGCAATAGTCCACCCCAGTTAGTGGAGGGATTATTAGCCCTCAAGAAGGAACAGGGGGAGAAGTTGCGGGCTTATATCAACCGATTCAAATCAGAAGCCCTGCGCATTACGCCTGGATGTGGCCTCTGCCATCACTGCATTGACCGGGGGTACTCGCGACGAGAACCTACGGCGTGAGCTAGTGCTTCATCCTCCCGCCTCCCTTGCCAAGCTAGTGACCCTAGCCTTGCGCCATGCAGAGTGCGAGGAAGTCCTCAGCGCCTGTCGAGGCATGACAAGCTCAGGTCGGGAGGGGGACAAGAAGCGACCATCCGATCAAGGGACGGGCTAAGGAAAAAGGCAGAACCAGGACGGAGACCGAAAAGAGCCGTCCTGGAAGTACGAGCGGTATACCCCCGTTACTGCACCCGTCTACGAAATCTATGAAGACATCAAAGGCTCGGGCCTCCTCGACTAACCCGAGCCTATGAAAGTCAAGCACCACAATCACCGGAAGCATTGCATGTTCCACAGCGACCATGGGCATCACACCAACAATTGCCATCAACTTCAAGATGAGATCGAGCGCCTCATCCGCCAGGGACACTTATCCCAATACGTGTCCGGACAGAAGGAAGACCGAGGTTCCCCTGAAGAGATAGACAATGCCCCCCGCGGAGTCTACATCAACGTCATCGCGGGTGGTGCGGCATCTGGTGGAGATAGCAGCTGAGGAAGAAAGCGTCATGCTGAGCGGGCGAGCCGGGCCTCTATTGAGCACTCTACGGCCCCGCAGGCGAGCGAATCACAGGCCCTGGTATTCTCCGACCAGGACCTGGAAGGGTTAACCACCCCGCACGACGACGCTCTCGTTGTATCAGCTACAATAAACCATTATAATGTAGATAGGATCTTAGTTGACAATGGTAGTGCCCCTGATGTATTATCCTATGAATGTTTCCTCAAGATGGGAGAGAATCCATCAAAACTCCGCCCGATCCGAACCCCCCTCCGTGGGTTCAACGGCCAGGCAACTTATCCCAAGGGAGCCTTGAGCCTGCCAGTTACTATCGGTACCCCGCCCAAAACCGTTACGGTTATGGTAGACTTCATCGTGATTAAGGGGATGACGGCATATAACGCCATCTTCGAACGGGGCATTCTCAGCCGAATGAAAGCGGTGCCCTCTACCTTTCACCAAAAAATGAAGTTCCCAACCAATTATGGCGTGGGGGAAGTCCGATATAACCAGGCATTGGCTATACGGTGCTATATAATCTCGGTCGAAGCCACTAGGCCGGAAGGGAAAGGAGTAAAGGGAGCCGAAGAGGGACCCGTAACATCTGAGCCAGGTGGCGAGTTGCTAACGGTCTTCCTTAACGGTGACCCGACTCTAGGAGTAAAGATTGGAGCCGAGCTACCACTTGAGGAATAGGAAAAATATAAGGATTTCCTTGCCCGATATATCTGAGTCTTTGCATGGTCTGATGAGCACCTTCCTGGGATCTTGAGAGACGTGGTGATGCACAAGCTCAACCTCGACCCAACGGTGAAGTCAGTCCAACAACGTAGGAGAAAGCATGCCCCGAAGAAGCAAGCGGTCATCAAAGAGCAAGTCATAAAGGGGAAGAAGAGTGGCCTTTTTCATCCGGTCCTATACCCTACGTGGCTCGCCAATGTCATCCTGGTGCCAAAGGCTTCTGGGAAATGGTGAATGTGTGTGGACTTCACCGACCTCAACCAGGCTACCCCGAAGGATTGCTACCCGCTGCCGAGCTTCGATCAACTGGTCGACCCAACCTCTGGCAATGAGCTACTCAGCTTCCAAGATGCCTACTCCGGCTACCATCAGATCAGGATGGACCTGGAAGACATCGAGAAGACCGCCTTCATCACCAACTTCGGCGTACATTGCTACACCCGGATGCCATTCGGGCTAAAGAACATCGGAGCAACATATCAAAGACTGATCAACCACATTTTCGAAGGATAGCTCGGTCGAAACGTCGAGGTCTACATTGATGACATGCTTGTCAAAACACCGAAGGCCGAAGACCACCTCGCCGACTTAGCCGAGACCTTCGACACCCTCTTGAAGTGTAACATGAAGCTCAACCCTGCCAAATGTGCCTTCGGAGTCAGATCCGGGAAGTTCGTAGGCTTCCTGGTAACTCAGCGTGGGATTGAGGCCAACCCCGACAAGGTCCAGGCGATCCTGGACAAGCGGCCGCCCACCTGCATCAAGGACGTCCAACACCTTACGGGGCGCATTACTACGCTCAACCATTTTCTGTCCCGAGTGGCCGAACGATGCTTACCCTTCTTCAAATTGTTGAGGGGACCCAAAATGGCATCTGCTACATTCGCCTGGGATGAGGAATGTCAGAAGGCATTCACCGAACTCAAGAAATTCTTGGCCTCACCCCCGGTACTGTCCAAGCTGGTCCAAGGTGAAGCTTTATACCTCTATCTCTCGACAACCCCTTCTACAGTGAGCTCGGTCCTGGTCAGGAACGACGTAGGGGTTGAGAGACCAGTTTACTATGCCAGCAAGGTGCTTAATGAGGCAGAGAAAAGGTACCCCGCAATCAAGAAATTCGTGCTAGCATTGGTTACCTCGGCCAAGCACCTCCGACCCTACATTAAAGGGCACTCCATCTTCCTATTGACTGGCGAACCCCTGAAGAAGATTCTCTTTCACCCTAAAGTCTCAGGATGCCTCGTCAAATGGGCCATCATGCTCGGGGCCTACGATATCTCGTATCGCCCTCGCTCGGCCATCAAAGGACAGGCTCTCACAGACTTCATCGCTAAAAGCACAGTCCCGATTGAAGAACTACCTCCACTAGTGCCCGGGCCCACTTGGGATCTGTTCGTCGACGGATCCTCCAACTCGGCCGGATGCGGCGCCGATCTCCTTCTCAAATCTCCCGAAGGAGCAGAGCTGCGGTACGCCATGAAGTTCAACTTTCAGGTGTCCAACAACGCCTCCGAGTACGAAGCCCTTATCTCAGGGGCTAGGATGGCCCGACGACTAGGGGCCGAGCGAGTCAGGATCCACACTGACTCCCAATTGGTCGCTAGCCAGGTCAATAGTGATTACGAAGCTCGAGAAGGACAAATGGTAAAGTACCTCCATGCGGTCAAGAGGATGGCCCAACTCTTCGAGAGCTTTGAGGTAGTCCGGATAGCTTGGGAGGAAAACTACCGAGCGGACGCCCTCTATCGACTGGCCTCATCGCTCGACCCAGCAGGTACACGATTGGTCTTTCTCGAAGAGCTCGAGCGACCGAGCATCGAGTCCGAGCTTATGACCGTTGAACGGCACCCCCGGGCGACTGGCGGACCCCCTACATATCCTGGCTCCGGGATTCTCAAGAGCCCTCCGACCCTCGGGAGGCTCGGAAGCTCAAGTACCAAGCTCAGTGTTTTGTCATGCTGGATGATGCCTTGTACCGCTTTCGCCGGTCCCCTCCTCAAGTGCATCAGCGTCGACAAAGCTAGCTGAGCATTTCAGGAAGTACACGAAGGCACCTGTGGAGCGCACCAAGGAGGAAGATCGCTCGCCAGGATCATGCTTTGGCAAGGTTACTGGTGGCCCACTCTCCAACGCGACTGCACGACCTATGTACAGAAGTGCGACCGATGTCAGCGCTTCGATCACCTTATCCATCAGCCCGCCGCGGAGCTCATCACCCTTGCCGAGCCGTACCCTTTCGCTCAGTGGGGGATCAAAATCTTGGGGCCATTCCCCATGGCTCAAGCTCAGAAGAAGTTCGTCATCATCGCCATCGGCTATTTCACCAAGTGGATCGAGGCCGAAGCCACCACCAGGATCACCGAGTCGGTAGTATTGAGTTTTGTTTGGAAGTCTATCATATGTCGCTATGGTGTCCCCCGAGTGATCGTGAGCGATAACGGTCGACAGTTTGATTCTCATTACTTCAGAGACAGATGTGCCGACCTAAGCATTTGCAATCACTTCACTTCGGTAGCCCACCCTCAGGCTAACGGACTGGTCGAGAATGCCAATAAGACTATCTTAAAAGGCATCAAAACCAGGCTCGGCAAGGCGAAGGGAAGCTGGCTTGAGGAATTACCAAGTGTACTATGGTCGCACCGAACTGCTCCGAGAACGGCCACCGGTGAAACACCTTTTCAGCCGGTATATGGCACGGAAGTCGTAATTTCGTTGGAGGTCGACAATCCCTCTCTCTGAGTCATCCACTTCAAACCCGAGGTAAACGAGCAGAAACTTCGAGAAAACCTCGACCTAGCGGATAAGATCCGAGAGATTGCAAAGATCCGAGCAATGGAATACCAACGGCGCATCACTCAATACTACAACTCCAGAGTCCGAGACAGACACTTTCAGTCGGGAGACTTTGTCCTGAGGAAGGCCAAAGCATCTCGACCACTAGAGGCGGCGGGGAAGCTGGCCCCTACCTGGGAAGGCCCCTACCGAGTGGTCGAGATGCTCGGGAAAGGAGCATACTGACTATCCACCATGGAAGGAACACTTATCCCTCGGACATGGAACGCGGCAAATCTTCGCAAGTTCTAATTTTGATCATTTGGCAAACATGCACATGTAAGCAAGGTAGAATAAAAGCCATTCTTCTCTTCTTATTAAACTTTGATGTACAACAAGTGTAGCAACCCTTGTAAATTAAAGGACTAGAAAGTCTAAATAAATTAAAAACAATAATTAAACAAGGCCCAGACCTTGTACATGACCCTCTTTCGTCCTAAAAAGTCTGACAAAAGAACTCATGGACACTACTATTGTATTATAATAAATTTAAGAATGACATGTTATTTTTAGATAAGCATTTAATGCACAAAGTAATTCTAATTGAATTAAGAATCATTAAATCTCGAAGAAAATGTCAATTTATATTTTATTACTAATTTAGACATTTTAATATTCCACATTTATTATATTATAATCTTATTAGAAGGGAGAAGGATATATATATAAGATTTAATTACATTAAAGATATGTAAAAGATAAAAGAATGAGCATATATGCAATTTCGATTCTTTCAAGAGCATTAAGAAAAGGCCAAAAACTCAATTGACGTCTCTTCATACAGGCGTATCCAACGTGAAAGATGACTTAATGCAAGTCGTTATTTACAAATTAGCAAAAGTCAAATAAAGTATATAGTTAAAAGTATTATAAAATAATAGGGATATTTATACAATATCGGTCCTTTGGAGGTTAAGGAGAAATGCCAAAATGTAATTGACTCCATTGATCTAGGCATTGATTTCAAATATGACGACTTAATAAAAGTCGTTATTTTATTCTAAAATGAATAGTGCCCATTTTTGAATTAAAGAATTTTGGAAAACTAATTATATGGAAAAATAGAGAAAAATGGAAAACTTGTACCCCTAAAATTTCCCATCTAGATCACATCATGAAAAAAAGATAAAAATTCAGAAAGATCGTTACACCTTAAATTAACAAATAGGGAAAGGTGAATAACGCCTCCCAACAAGTCGTCATTTAATTTTTGACGATTGAGTATACAAGCGTCATTTATTTAAATAACGCCCCAACGTGAGGCGTCATTTCCAAAAGGAACAGTCGGTGTTTGGTTCGAACAGGGATGTTATCTGGGTAAGTTTGGATTAAGGAAAGGGATCCATACGTGGATATCTGTGGTTTTAGTCCTAATTGAACTCCTAGAACCTGTTTGGATTCCTTCTCCTATATATACCCACCCTTCCATCGAACTTCCTATTGACAATAGTGATCAAAGAAGTCCTACTGTGGAAGTTCATCTTCCTCTTGCTGAAGAACGCATGCATTCTTCGTCATCTTCTTCTTCTTCCTTGCTGCATGAAGGCTTGAAGGGAAGGGGAAGGCCGTTCTCTCTCTGCTACTTAAATCCTTGAACCAAAGGAGCTGCTGCGTGCTACTCTTCATATCATCCTTCAGGCTTCATCTTGATGCGTCCTCTCTTCTGCCGTCTGCTATTATTGCGCATGATAGAGCTGCTGCTCTTGTTGGTTTCATCCAAGCTTCTTCATCTTCTTCTACCTACTACCGATGTCTCTGTTTGTATTTAGAACAGAGTATCGTGCGTGGTTCTTTTCTTCACGTACTTCATCGATCATCAACCCAAATCACCCAACCAAGGTAGGTTTTCTCAAGTGTTAAGCAAAACATATGGTTATTAGGCCATCTGCATGCATGTAGGTTGTTAGTGGTGATATTGATATATCGGTTTTCATGATTTCAGTTTTTACATTAAATGACGCCCTAACTGAAGGCGTTATTTTGATTTAACGCCCTTGCGAATAGTCGTCAATTGAACTAGTCAATTAATAATTACGCATGATCAAAATTTAATAACTATGAACCCTGATGAGTTAACTAATGCATGATTATTTTAGTAAATTCATGATATTTTTCTCTATCTGTTCATGTCTCTAGATCCTTGACTGGACATACTCCAAAAACCATCATATGACAAGTAAATAACGACCATGTCTAGGTCGTCAATTGAATGGACGCCCTCGTACACAGGCGCCAATTAGCGAATAACCCATGAATTTTACATTTTCATGAAATTCACCTGATTATTGGAAATAACGACATGGCCCCTGCCGTCAGTTTTCTATATGACTCCCCTGACTAGGGCGTTGTTTAATGAAAAAAAGACTTAATGTAAGTCGTCGACTACTTAATATCTGGAATTTGAAATTATTTACAGATGTGAATATCAACAGTACATGGAGAAAGTGACTGAGTGAACAGTCGTCAATTTCTGAACTGACGACCCCGACAAGGGCGTCAATACATAAAATGAAGACTCAAGCTCAGGCGTCAATTGACTGATAGTTCTGACTCTCTGCTTTTCGTGTTTTTCAGTAACCCTTTGACAATGGGTTATGCGTGTTAGCACTATATTCCATTCCGTGAGTATAGTCTCATATTTCACGTTATTTTATCTGTTACCCCCTATTTCTCGGTGATAGATGAACCCACCGTGAGACATTCCGTTCCTTCGGATTAGTGACTTTATCATAGAGACCTCCGTAAGACTCCGCTAGCCTTGGATTCCCTCGAGGCAACCGAGCTGGTTGTACCATTAAAACCCATGACACTACTTAATTGCCATGTCACTCTATAGAAACATGGTAAATCGGCCCTCGTGGCGTGCTATGTGGATGTCATGAGAATATTCTTGAACTAATGGAATGGGGAAACCATACCATTATTACTCCTTCAGAATTTAGTGTTGTACTTGTGGACACTAATTCTCTTTCGTGTACAAGGACGAGCAACCATGTTTATATGGGTGCTTATTCTTATTATCGTGGCACCCAATTAGGGAGCCGATTCCACCTAGTTTTATCATTAATCGTGATTATGCCGTTATTGTTGTCTTTATACATCATGTTCAATCCTTGAAATTCTATTCCACAAGATCTACCTTAAAGTCCCTACAAGCTTATTCCATTGCAACTCTATATTGGCTATAACCATAGTGGATGTCAAAAAATACACGATCAATGCCTGCGCATATAAGGGCCCGATCTGGTCCTGGGAGGAGCACCCGAAAGTACTAGTGCCCATGGGAGTTGTAATGATCACGGTGTGGCATTGCACCGAAGTGCATGACTAGCTTGATTAGACATTCCACAATCTCATACTCGACTTGACATGACATGACTTGCGTGACCCAGAAAGGGTATTTATATACTTGCCTGAAACGTGATGGCCAATTCCCGACATGACATGATGAATATACTTGCTTGAATATTTTGACATTTGTTGATATAAGTTCTTGAAAGACATGCTAGTTCACTCAATTATCTCTTGTTATACTCTCTCTCTCTTGTCATTTTACGCAAACATGCATAGCTTTACTGCATTCATGTAACATGTAATTTACTTAAAGCAAGCTAGCTCTTGAGATATAATTCCTACTGAGCGTTCGCTCATCCAGTGTTTTCCCCTATTTTTTAGGTAAGTCCGATGACGAGACTCAATCGGATGGGGAAGGTCAAGAGTGAAGAGATTAGAGCTCTCCGTCTATCCAAACGTCTACTAGTCTTATCTTTCTATATTTTTGAGTCAATCGTTGTACTTTTCCCTTTATTGAGCCTTAGCACTTTCATTAAGTGGATTGTAATAGAAGTACTTTTGAGGTTGTGATTGAATAAGGATTGGGTTATCTTTACTTTTGCGCACTCTGTCTTTGTGTTGAATACACTAACGCTCTGATTGACATGATCGATATAAACTCGTCACGCGTCTCCGAGTTCCTTCCGCGCTCGGGGCATGACAGTTTTTGTGGTATCAGAGCCTAGGATATTCAATTCCTAGAAAACCCAAGTCCAAGGATAGGTTTAAAACCTTTAACCGGTGAGATTGGGTAGAGCAAAGGGTTAAGTTAACTTAGAATCAAAACCTTTGAACATAATCACATATTAATATAGTTATTGTAATTGTAGGACAATGGCTGCCGAACGTGCCCAGTGGCGCAACATGCAACGCACTCTGCAAGGCATGACCCAGGCACTTCAACAGGTGGCACAAGGAGGTGCACATCGTGGAGCAGGAAATCTCCACCAAAGCTTCAAGAACATGAACCCTCCTAAGTTCATGGGATCCACTGATCTGGATGACGCCGAGCACTGGATCCGTGAGACCGAACGTATCTTTCGAGTTATGTAATGCACGGACCAAGAGAAGGTCTTGTTAGCAATGTTTCAATTGGAAGGGGACGCCCGCTGCTGGTGGGAGTTGGTAGAAGCCACATTAGATCAAGGGCAAGTTACTTGGGAGGAGTTTGTTGAACATTTCAACAATAAATATTTTTCAGACCGAGTCCAGGAGAAGAAGGCCGCCGAGTTCGCCGCTCTTAAACAATGATCTTTGTCGGTGGCTGGGTATGAGGCACAATTTTCCAGGTTATGTCGATATGCTAAACATATAATTAGTACCGAGAAGATGAAAGCTAGGAGATTCCTAAATAGGCTCAGACCCCAATATATCACACAGCTGACGCCGATGGACATACAGGTCTATTCGGAGATGGTACGCCGAGCTCAGTTACTAGAAGATGCCACGGAGCTATCTGATAGGATCCGTGGGAAGGATAAGAAGGAACAAGTCACTAGTTCGGGTTCTTTCAAACCCAATTTCAAGAAGAGGTCGAGTAATGGAGGTACTCCCTCCCAAGAGCAAAAGTTCAATAAGACCAAACCTTTCTCCATCACCACTACACCTTCTAAAGTGGTGTGTAAACACTGTGACAAGGCCGGACATAAGGCCGAAAAATGTTAGAGGAAACTTGGAGCATGTCTCCGTTGTGGGAGCCATGATCATCGGATTCCCGACTGTCCCCTACTCAATGATCAAGATGGTGACGGAAAGCGCCCGGTGACAAAGAATGCACGTCTCCAAGCTTTTAAGGAGACAGAACAAGACGAAGGTGGACTAGTGGAAGGTACATTGAAAGTTTGTTCCAAGTCTGCATATGTCTTATTTGATACTGGTGCCTCGCATTCTTTTATTTCTAAGAAGTTTGCTAATCCATTACCCATGGAACCGGAATGGATGAAATTAGTTCTTTCAACTCCTCTCGGAAGCGAAGTTGACCTTACTCACCATTATCAAAACTGTGAAGTATTGGTAAAGGGAAGAAATCTTCCTATCGACCTCATATCTTTAGACCTAAAGGAATATGATGTCAGATTGGGAGTGGATTGGTTATCCAAGTATCAGGCAACTGTGGATTGCCGTAATAGCAAAGTTACTTTCAAAGACTTTTCGGAATTGGTCTATACTATCCCTAAGAGTCGGAGCAAGTCGTCTCTTATTTCGGCTCTCCGAGCTAGCAAACTAATAAAGAAAGGATGTGTATCTTTCCTTACTTTTGTCACCATAAAGGAGACTAAGGAAACTAAGCTAGAAGACATCCCAGTTGTGCAAGAATTTCCGGACGTGTTTCCGGAAGATTTCTCTAGATTACCTCCACAAAGAGAAGTGGCCTTCACCATCGATTTGGTCCCTAGTGCTGGTCCAGTTTCTAAGACACCTTATATGATGTCCCCTTCCGAACTCAAGGAGCTGAAGGAGCAATTGATGGAACTTCTTAAGAAGGGTTTTATTAGACCAAGCACTTCCCCGTGGGGAGCACCTGTGCTATTTGTAAAGCAGAAAGATGGATCCATGAGGTTATGCATCGACTATCGACAGTTGAATCATCTTACTATCAAGAACAAGTATCCACTGTCGAGAATCGATGAATTATTTGATCAAATATCTGGATCTAAGTATTTCTCGAAGATTGATCTCAGGTCGAGATATCACCAACTAAGGATCAAAGATGAGGACATTCATAAGACCGCGTTCAGGAGCAGGTATGGGCACTATGAATTTGTTGTGCCTTTTGGACTAACAAATGCCCCTGCAGCCTTTATGCAGTTAATTAATAGTATATTCAGACCTCATCTAGATCAGTTCGTGGAGATTTTCATTGATGATATATTGATTTATTCCAAGACCAAGGAGGAACATAAGGAGCATTTGAGGATTACATTACAGATATTGAGGACAAATCAGTTATATGCAAAGCTCAGTAAATGTGAGTTTTGGCTAGAAGATGTATCTTTCTTGGGGCATGTTATATCAAAGGATGGTTTATCCGTAGACCCATCAAAGGTTGAAGCTACAAGAAATTGGGAAAGACCGACCAACGCTAGCGAGATCCGAAGTTTCTTAGGTCTTGTAGGCTATTACCGGCGATTCATCAAGGATTTCTCCAAGATCGCCGTACCACTCACTAGGCTAACTCGCAAGGAGATCCGTTATGAATGGAGTGAGGAATGTGAAAGAAGCTTCCAAGCTCTCAAGGATCATCTAACTACTGCCCCAGTATTAGCTTTGCCAATTGAAGGAGAGAAATTCGAGGTATACACCGATGCCTCAGGTGTTGGCCTCGGATGTGTTTTAATGCAATAAGGGAAAGTTATAGCCTACTCTTCTCGCCAATTGAAGAAGCACGAGGAGAACTACCCAGTCCATGACTTAGAATTGGCGGCGGTAGTATTTGCACTGAAGATATGGAGACATTACCTATACGGAGTGCAGTTTACAGTATACTCTGACCATAAAAGTCTTAAGTATCTCTTCTCTCAGAAGGAATTGAATATGAGGCAAAGACGTTGGCTAGAATATCTCAAGGACTTCGACTTCACTATACAATATCATCCTTGAAAGGGTAATCCTGTAGCCGATGCCCTCAGTCTAAAGCCGAGAGCACTATTAGCCAATTGTATGATTCAGGAGTGGAAGTTGCTATAACAATTCTCTAAACTTAATATAAGCATAGACAAGGATAGTAGGTGTGTCACATTAGCCCATATGAGCATACAGCTAGACTTGCTATCCGAAATACAAGGACTTCAAGATAGTGACCCCGTACTAATGGAAATCAAGGGCAAAATGGAAGAACAACCTGATTTCAAGATAGCCTCGGATGGAAGATTGATGTTCAAGAATAGAACATGTATACCGGATTGTCCAGAGCTAAAGATGAAAATCTTAGATGAAGCTCACAGATCAAGGTACACGATTCATCTAGGGTCTACCAAAATATACCAAGATTTGAAAAGGACCTTCTGGTGGCCCAATATGAAAAGAGAAGTAGCAGACTTTGTGTCTCGCTGTCTCACGTGCCAACAAGTCAAGGCAGAACACCAAAAGCCTACCGGTAATCTACATCCTCTAGATATTCCCAACTGGAAGTGGGAGGATATCGGTATGGACTTCATTATGGGTCTGTCTAAATCAAAGGGAGGACATGATGGAATATGGGTTATCATAGACCGATTAACCAAGTCGGCACATTTCTTGCCAATCAAGAGCCGATGGTCAATTGACGTCCTTGCTGCATTATACATTAAGGAGATAGTCAGGTTACATGGAGTACCTGTCTCAATCGTGTCTGACAGAGACCCTCGTTTACTTCTCACCTTTGGAAGGGTCTACAACATTCGCTGGGGACGAGACTTAACTTTAGTACAACTTTTCATCCTCAAATGGATGGTCAGACCGAGAGAACCAATCAGGTAGTTGAAGATATGCTCAGAGCTTGCATCATTGATTTTGGTGGAAACTGGCATGATCACTTGCCTTTGGTTGAATTTGCATACAATAACAGCTACCAAGCAAGTATACAAATGGCACCTTTCGAAGTTTTATACGGAAGGAGTTGTCGATCGCCTTTGTGGTGGGATGAAGTTGGCGAGAAACAACTATTAGGTCCAGACATGGTAAGGGATACCACTGAAAAGATTCAGTTGATTAGAGAAAGACTTCAAGTTGCTCAGTCTAGACAGAAGGCTTATGCTGACACAAGAAGAAGAGATCTCGAATTCTAAGTCGGGGATCACGTATTTCTCAAGATATCACTTGGACGTGGAATAAGGAGATTTGGTGTTAAGGGCAAGCTTACACCAAGGTTTATCGGACCTTTTGAGATACTGGAAAGAGTTGGCGAGGTTGCTTACCATGTCGCTTTACCTCCTCAATTGTCCGAAGTTCATAATGTATTCCACGTATCCATGTTGAAGAAGTATGAGCACGATCCGACACATATCATCGATCATGGAAACCTGGTGATTCAAAGGGATCTCACTTATGAATAAAAGCCCATGAAGATCCTCGATCGAGAAGTACGAACATTAAGGAGCAAAGTTATTCCCATGGTCAAGGTGCAATGGAGTAAAAGCTCAGAACATGAAGCCACATGGGAGACCGAAGAGTCTATGAGGAAACGATTCCCAGAGTTATTTTAAAAAAGGTATGTACTCTACACTCTCCACGTCTATATACGATTGAATTTTGGGACCAAATTCTTTTAAGTGGGGGAGGTGTAGCAACCCTGGTAAATTAAAAGACTAGAAAGTCTAAATAAATTAAAAAAATAATTAAATAAGGCCCAGACCTTGTACATGACCCTCTTTCGTCCTAAAAAGTCTTACAAAAGAACTCATGGACACTACTATTGTATTATAATAAATTTAAGAATGACATGTTTTTTTATATAAGTATTTAATGCACAAAGTAATTCTAATTGAATTAAGAATCATTAAATCTCGAAGAAAATGTCAATTTATATTTTATTACTAATTTAGAAATTTTAATATTCCACATTTATTACATTATAATCTTATTAGAAGGGAGAAGGATATATATATATAAGATTTAATTACATTAAAGATATGTAAAAGATAAAAGAATGAGCATATATGCAATTTCAGTTCTTTCAAGAGCATTAAGAAAAGGCCAAAAACTCAATTGACGCCTCATCATACAGGCGTATCCAACGTGAAAGACGACTTAATGCAAGTCGTTATTTACAAATTAGCAAAAGTCAAATAAAGTATATAGTTAAAAGTATTATAAAATAATAGAGATATTTATACAATATCGAACCTTTGGAAATTAAGGAGAAATGCCAAAATACAATTGACGCCATTGATTTAGGTGTTGATTTCAAATATGACGACTTAATAAAAGTCGTTATTTTATTCTAAAATGAATAGTGCCCATTTTTGAATTAAAAAATTTTAGAAAACTAATTATATGTAAAAATAAAGAAAAATGGAAACCTTGTACCCCTAAAATTCCACATCTAGATCTCATCAAGAAAAAAATATAAAAATCCAGAAAGATCGTTACACCTTAAATTAACAAATAGGGAAAGGTGAATGACGCCTCCCAGCAAGTCGTCATTTAATTTTTGACGACTGTGTATACAAGCGTCATTTATTTAAATAATACCCCAACATAAGGCGTCATTTCCAAAAGAAACAGTCGGTGTCTGGTTCGAACAGGGATGTTATCTGGGTAAGTTTGGATTAAGGAACGGGATCCATACGTGGATATCTGTGGTTTTAGTCCTAATTGAACTCCTAGAACCTGTTAGGATTCCTTCTCCTATATATACCCACCCTTCCGTCAAACTTCCTATTGACAATAGTGATCAAAGAAGTCCTACTGTGGAAGTTCATCTTCCTCTTGATGAAGAACACAGGAGTTCTTCGTCATCTTCTTCTTCTTCCTTGTTGCATGAAGGCTTGAAGGGAAGGGGAAGGCCGTTCTCTCTCTGCTACTTAAATCCTTGAACCAAAGGAGCTGCTGCGTGCTACTCTTCAGATCATCCTTCAGGCTTCATCCTGCTGCGTCCTCTCTTCTGCCGTCGGCTGTTATTGCGCATGATAGAGTTGCTGCTCTTGTTGGTTTCATCCAAGCTTCTTCATCTTCTTCTACCTACTACTGCTGTCTCTATTTGTATTCAGAACAAAGTATCGTGCGTGGTTCTTTTCTTCACGTACTTCATCGATCATCAACCCAAATCACCCAACCAAGGTAGGTTTTCTCAAGTGTTAAGCAAAACATATGGTTATTAGGTCATCTGCATGCATATAGGTTGTTAGTGGTGATATTGATATATTGGTTTTCATGATTTCGGTTTTTACATTAAATGAAGCCCTAACTGAAGGCGTTATTTTGATTTAACGCCCTTGCGAATAGTCGTCAATTGAACTAGTCAATTAATAATTACGCATGATCAAAATTTAATAACTATGAACCCTGATGAGTTAACTAATGCATGATTGTTTTAGTAACTTCCTAATATTTTTCTCTATCTGTTCATGTCTCTAGATCCTTGATTAGACATACTCCAAAAACCATCATATGACAAGTAAATAACGACCGTGTCTAGGTCGTCAATTAGCGAATAACCCATGAATTTTACATTTTCATGAAATTCACTTGATTATTGGAAATAACGATATGGCCCCTGCCGTCAGTTTTCTATATGACGCCCCTGACTAGGGCGCTGTTTAATGAAATAAAGACTTAATGTACATTGTCGACTACTTAATATCTGGATGTTGAAATTATTTACAGATGTGAATATCAACAGTACATGGAGAAAGCGACTGAGTGAACAGTCGTCAATTTCTGAACTGACGACCCCGACAAGGGCGTCAATACATAAAATGAAGACTCAAGCTCAGGCGTCAATTGACTGATAGTTCTGACTCTCTGCTTTTCGTGTTTTTCAGTAACCCTTTGACAATGGGTTATGCGTGTTAGCACTATATTCCATTCCGTGAGTATAGTCCCATATTTCACGTTATTTTATCTGTTACCCCCTATTTCTCGGTGATAGATGAACCCGCCGTGGGACATTCCGTTCCTTCGGATTAGTGACTTTATCATAGAGACCTCCGTAAGACTCCGCTAGCCTTGGATTCCCTCGAGGCAGCCGAGCTGGTTGTACCATTAAAACCCATGACACTACTTAATTGCCATGTCACTCTATAGAAACATGGTAAATCGGCCCTCGTGACGTGCTATGTGGATGTCATGAGAATATTCTTGAACTAATTAAATGGGAAAACCATACCATTATTACTCCTTCAGAATTTAGTGTTGTACTTGTGGACACAAATTCTCTTTCGTGTACAAGGACGAGCAACCATGTTTATATGGGCGCTTATTCTTATTATCGTGGCACCCAATTAGGGAGCCGATTCCACCTAGTTTTATCATTAATCGTGATTATACCGTTATTGTTATCTTTATACATCATGTTCAATCCTTGAAATTCTATTCCACAAGATCTACCTTAAAGTCCCTACAAGCTTATTCCATTGAAACTCTATATTGGCTATAACCATAGTGGATGTCGAAAAATACACGATCAATGCCTGCGCATATAAGGGCCCGATCTGGTCTTGGGAGGAGCACCCGAAAGTACTAGTGCCCATGGGAGTTGTAATGATCACGGTGTGGCATTACACCGAAGTGCATGACTAGCTTGATTAGACATTCCACAATCTCATACTCGACTTGACATGACATGACTTGCGTGACCCAGAAAGGGTATTTATATACTTGCTTGAAACATGATGGCCAATTCCCGACATGACATGATGAATATACTTGCTTGAATATCTTGACATTTGTTGATATAAGTTCTTGAAAGACATGTTAGTTCACTCAATTATCTCTTGTTATACTCTCTCTCTCTTGTCGTTTTACGCAAACATGCATAGTTTTATTGCATTCATGTAACATGTAATTTACTTAAAGCAAGCTAGCTCTTGAGATATAATTCCTACTGAGCGTTCGCTCATCCAGTGTTTTCCCCTATTTTTCAGGTAAGTCCGATGATGAGACTCAATCGGATGGGGAAGGTCAAGAGTGAAGAGATTAGAGCTCTCCGTCTATCCAAGTATCTACTAGTCTTATCTTTCTATATTTTTGAGTCAATCGTTGTACTTTTCCCTTTATTGAGTCTTAGCACTTTCATTAAGTGGATTGTAATAGAAGTACTTTTGAGGTTGTTATTGAATAAGGATTGGGTTATCTTTACTTTTGCGCACTTTGTCTTTGTGTTGAATCCACTAACACTCTGATTGACATGATCGATATAAACTCGTCACGCATCTCCGAGTTCCTTCCGCGCTCGGGGCGTGATAACAAGTAGGCCGTAGCCCATACAATATACATGTACAAAAATTACACCCTCTGGCACTATAATGCGAGCAAAACACTCAGCCAGTCCGGTAAGCGCTCCTACGTCCAGCCACTGACTCTGTCTCGTGCGAAAACTGGCTCGGACAAAGGATTGCCGGCCTCGTTGGTTTGAGAAAGCTCGGAGGAAAGATGCCAAAGGGATTGGAAGGACAACAAAAAAGAAAAAAGAGAAGAGGCTGACCCGAGCAAAATGGAGAGGAAGCTTGAGAGAGCTCCCCTTCTTAGCAATGGAGTCGACGGTGGAAAGAGGGGCCGGGTTGATAGTGAAAGAAAGAAGCTTGACGAGCTTCATCCCCCCTCCCCTTGGGATAACGTCGGCAGGTCAGGGACAGGAAGGCGACATGCTCTGGCATGAACCCTCTCCCAGAGTGACCCCCGACTGACGAACCCTCTTCCAGACTGAAATAGTAGGAGCTTCCCTCCTACCGCCATCCGCATCATCGTCTTCCAAAGTGCCTTCCATGCCCCGCCAAGACCGACAGCACAACTCCTCGCGGAAGGGAAAGAAGGAGAAACCGCCAGGGATGGCCTTAAGCAATGAAAGGAAAAGGAGATGCCCCTCGGACCTTTTATAGGCCGAAGGGGGAGCTGATCGCCTTAAATGACTCTCCTGAAGTCCCGCGATCAATGACACCCAAGAGGGGGGTGAATTTGGTGTTTACAAATTTTAAGGAAACTTTTGGCTTTTTTCAAATATGTGATAAACACTAATTAAGAAGTTGAAAATTGTTAAACAAATTCTCTCAAATTCTCCGTTCCCACACGAGCATGTAACGAAATAAAACAATCAAACCACACACATGCACAACCCAAACCATAATGCACAGCGATTTTAAGGTGGTTCGGATGCAACGGCGGCAATCCTACGTCCACCCTAACCAAACTCGGTGAGGCTTCACGCGGGGATAAATCCCCAAACGGAGACGACGCTCCAAACACACACGTAGGACGCACCCCAACACACACACACACATGGAGACGAGGTCTCCAACACGATCCAACAAGCGGATCAACAAAACACACACACGCTGCGACAAGTGCAGCACTCCACACACACAAACACTAAGATCTAGATAAAACCACACACACACGTGGATCTAAAAACACCTACGCACACACGAATCAGAAATGACATGCACACATACGACCACGGATACAACAACAATCCACATGCACACAAGTTCACAGTTTATACAAAACGTGAATATGAACTTGAAACACAATAAGGCACAGTTTAGAATGCTCCTGATTTAGGCTCCCCCTGAGTGTATGCTCCGGATGTTTGCGTTAATTCCTTCTTTACTTGAATGGCTTGAGACTCAGCTTGAATGGCCTTGTATTTGATGTAGATCTTCTTACACGGAGTACTGTTCACTGCTACAGTACTTCTTCCTTCTTTCACTTGGACAGCCTTCTCTTAAGCTTTTCTTGAGACCATTGCTTGAATGGAACTCCTTGGCTTGAGAAGATGCTTGAATGGCTTCAGTTGGTGCTAGAATGGCTTCGATCGGATGATGAACTTGTTGAAAGGAATGTTGTTCATGAACGTTGCAGCAATCTTCATTTGATAGCTTTCCTCTCGATCTCTCCTTGTTGATTTCTTGCTTCTTTTCCCTGGAGGATGTTGGCTTCAGATCTACCTTGAATGGCTTGAAGTTGGATGAAGATTGTTGCTGCACGAGGTACTGTTCACGGAGCTACAATACCCTCTCCTTTCACCTTGGACAGCCTCCCCCTTGATCTCCCTTGAAGCCCTCTTGGTTAGTTAGGGTTTATGGCTCCAAATGATATGTTTTATAGCCCTTGAATGGACTATAGACACGCCCCAGACCAGATCCACAAATCATGGTGTAATTGGGGTCATTTGGATTAAACAAATGGGTGGAAAGACCTCTCCTCGAGCTTGAAACAAAAGTTAACAAAATGGGGCCTCGGGGCTGGCGGTTGACCGGAAGGCATGGGGCGGTCGATCGGAATTTTACAGTCAGTTGATTTTTCATCTCTAGAAAAATCGATCGACCAGACGCCTAGGGGCGGTCGACCGAAACCTGTAAAAATGCCATCTTTTCGGTTCTGGCAATTCTGGTTGACCGGCCCTATGGTCTTGGTCGACCAGAATAACCCATACCTGCAAAAATGAAGTGTTAGGGCATAGAAACATATCCATAAGTCAAGATATTCATGTCCTCATCTATTCCATGCATTTTGGGATTGGATTCAACTTGGTTTATGCTTTAGACCATTTGAGCATTTCTAAATTTTGTTTCGGGGGCTCCGCCCCCGGAAACCCCTGCAAGGGGTGCTGTCCCCTTGACCACCGCGACCTGACCCCGCAGGTCAATCCGCGGGCGAGGGCGCACGATGGCCAGAAGGGTTTCATATTTAATGTGCATGAATGAGGTGTATTAAGGAGAAGTATATGATATACACATGGTGAGATCGATGCTAAGACAAGGTAAGAGTCTCAGCAATGGTTCTTGATAGTAAATGACATATACCACCTGTTTTAGATTGTAGAACAGCAAGGTTTTGGTTCACCAGGTCACTGTCATGAGTTTGATCCTGCAAGCAAGATAGTCAGGGTTAATGCCATGCTTGTTGACATTAAAGAGGTTATGAAACCTCTTGCCTCTTGTAAAACCAACATATGCAACCAGCATAAACAACAAGATGAATGAACATAATCATCAAGAACATGTGTAATCAACCATAAGTTTAGTTATCATCACGTAATCACACATTAAGTTTAGTTATCATCAAAATCACAACTTAACAAATACAACAATCATCAAAATCATAACTCAACATCTCCCCTTACAAAACACGCTAAAAGGGCTTTCCATGAGATGGTTACCTCATTTCCCAAACATCCCACTAGCGGGACGCGCGAAGCGGCAAGTCATTAAGGGCGGTATGGAAAAATGTAAAGGTGCCAGCGCTATGTCAGTTATTTGACAGATCGGCACGCGCGATATCTGCAGAGAAAATCGGTGCCTTCTCCAACGACTATGGATTCGATAGTCAAACCACACCAAAAGCGATAAGAAATCGTCAATTCAGCATTTAATACTGTCGCTATTATATTTACAAAAAAAGCCTTACCCGGCTACATAAGGGAAAGAAAAAAGAAAGAGAGAGTTATTACATCAGGCCTCAGGCCCATCTTCAGGCTCGGCAGGCAAGGCTTCCTCAGCACCAGACGATCTTCCCCCAGTATTCTCGATGACGGCTGACCCAGACACTGACCCCACCTGTGTCAGAACTATCTTGGTCGTGCGCTCTCTCGAAGATGTTGGAGTTGGCAATCACTCGGACGAGGACTCCCGACCCTCCTCTTCGCTCTATGGGAAGAGTCGATCGAACCCTATTCCGAGTCATAGCGCTGCCCGGAAGGAAAAACGAGCTCCTTCGCTTGGGCCTCAACCTCTATGGCAGCCCGATCGAACCCCTGGGAGAAGCCCTTCCGAAGGCCCCGGCGATAGCCCGACTCATAATAAGGGAAGGCAGCCTAGAGAAGAGCCGCGTGATAGGCCTCTGAGCACTTATGTCGCTCGAGTGCCTCCACCCTGGCGGACTCCGCCTGCCTCTCCAGCTCGGCTATCCTCTGTTCTGACTCGGATAGCCTTCTCTCGGCCTCGATCATTGCATCTTCAGCCCCCCGGACTCGGCCCTTGAGCGCCTCCCGCTCGGCCTTCCACTGCTCGTCGCGCTCGACCTGAATCATACGCTCTGCCTCTAGGAGCTCATTCTTCCGATCGACCATACGATGGGCGTAGGCCAGCTGCTCCGCCAATGACTGAGCCTCCGCTTGGCTCGACTGCACCTGAGCCCGAAGCGGGGCCACCTCCCGACAAAGGTCACCAAGATCAAGGGTCAGATGCTCAACCTTACGATTGAGCGCACCACGGGCCCACGAGAGAGCCTCCCGCTCCAACTCCACCCGAGTATACGCACCTACTGCCTCAGCCCCGAGCTGGGCCAAGATCAGGCTACCTTCCATAAGTTGCTCGAAAAGTGTGGAGGGGGGGCCCTCTGGAGAGAAACTCGCACAACTCCCGAAGCAATAGAATGGCACCTCCGGTACTGGGAGGCTCGGACGCTGAAGGAACTGGTCGAGGGAAGGGAAACTCTCTCCAGAGAAGTCGGGATCGGGGCACCTTCCCCGAGCAATCCTTCCTTGGGGGCCCCACCAGTTGACTCGGGATGAGTAGCCCTGCCGTGTACTTCCCCAGCCTCGGTCGGCTGCGATCAAGCAGCTACATCCTACGACCCTCCAGCCTCGACCGGCTCGAACCAAGCTCCTCCGTCTGGCGCCCCAGTATCGGCCACGATCCCTTCATCAATTGCCCCCTCTTGCACTGCAGAGGGAGGAGGCAACAGGGGAAAGCTCCGAATCAAAGGACTCCAAAGGAGAAGGAAGCTGACGAATCACCGCCTCAGGATGCTCTCCTAGCTCCAATGGCCGCAACGATTATCCACTCTTCCGAGTTGCTCTCACAGCATAAGAGCCCCCCTCAAATATAAATATGAAGAGAGGCAAAACCCTAAACCCTGGAGATAAAGGGACGCAAAAATGCGTAATGCTTAAACCGGAGGCGGCACGGTGATCCGATCTCCCAAGGAGGGGCCTTCTCTTATTCATCATGACGGGCATATTTTTAAGGCAAGCCGCATCATATGGCCCCTACCAGAGAGAAATCTCTACCCAACCAGAGCTACAAAAAGTCTAGCCAAAAAGCTACTCATCCGAGCCTAATTTTGGCTCGGGAGTAGGAGGGGGACAAGTGGAGAGGGGAAATCTCGTCGCCCGTACGGAGAGGCCTAAAGAGGTCTAACCAGACCGAACGAGGCCCAACTCCTTGAAGTGGTAGCCCCCGGGCCCACTCAATATAAGCCCAACAACTCACTCGGAACAAGCACTTCCTAGGCGGCCTTTGGGTTGGGAAGTCCGAGCATCAGTTCGATCGGGAAAGCTCCCTCGGAGCCCCCTATTTCCGGTCCCGACCGTGCACTCATTGCTCGGGAGACCACTCCTAGGCAAGTGCCTATCGCTCGGGCTCACTGATGAAAGCTTATTGGTACGGCCGCTGCGAGTCCCTTAATTGTAGGAAGCTCAAGGGATAGGGGAGACCAAGAGTCCGTGTGCTATAAGGAAACCGCATGAAAGACGTAACCTTCCCTGAGACTCCTCTACCTATAGGGATCAGTCGCACAACGGGCCACTATTTAAACTGGAAATGCCCTACTACAAAGAGGTAAGCCAGGTAAGAGCCAAAAATCATGAGCAGGAACCACTTCACCTTTCGGTGGAGAGGGATCTCACGCTCCCATCTTCCTCCTAGCTCTTCCCTTCGCATCAGAGCTCTACTACTTTGCTGACTTAAGTATCAGAGGGTCTTCCCTGGGCACCTCTGACTCGTTTCCCTTCTTGCAGTTCACACTTCAAGTGTACGTGGTCATCCTCCTCCCTGCTCAAGAGCAGTGCGAGATCGTCCCTCTTCAATGAGTTTTTGAGTTTTGATGGTTTTGATGATCAAAGAAAATTCATCTTTCTTGAAGTAAAGTTGAGCAATCAAGGAACTTAAGATTCAGAATACCAGAGCATGACTACCAGATACCAATCAGACACACAGAACACCACTTAGAGTAATCAAGGAAGAATGTCAAGAAGAATGTCAATTGTACCTTTCTTCCACCAGCAGACAAGCTCTTGAACCTTTCTTCCACCAGCCAGATAGACACAAAACAGAAAGACTCAGACACTCTTACTGTCACGCCCCGAGCGCGGAAGGAACCCGGGAAGAGCGTGACGAGTTTATATCAATCATGTCAATCAGAGCAAATAGAATTTCAACATCAACATAGAGTGCGCAATAAGACAAGAATTTAAAACATAACCAAATACTGATACCATTGATAACCACCTAATCCATTAAACAAAGTCACATAATTCCAAGACTTAATAAGTCTAATCAGGCCCGCAAGCCTTAATTATTACAATTCGTGCAATGACATAAGTTCCAATAACAAGACTCCAAGAATAAACTAGGGACGACATGACACGATAGAGTGCAATAGCATGACGCTTGTAGGTTCTACGCTCATCACTCTTGTTCCTGCCCATCCGAGTCCGAGTCAGGGTCTGCATTACCTGAAAAGTTGGGGAAAAGAACTTGATGAGCGAACGCTCAGTAGGAATTATATCTCAAGAACTAGCAACTAGTTTAAGTAATTATCTTTTTCAAATTAAAATGCAAGTCTAGCATGTCAATCATGTAAAAATGAAGTGCTATGGAATTGAACATGATAACGAGAGGAAATAATTATTGATCCAAGATAGGGAATTTCAAGTATTTGAAAGAGTACCAAGTATATCAATAAAGTCTTTCATGTCATGAGATAATGGCTATTAGCAAGCAAGTACTTTGCCCATTCCGGGCCACGCAAGTCATGTCAAGTCAATCAAGTCTAGCACGTGAGAGAGAGATAGAGATATAGTGGAGTGTCGTAGATTCAAGCAAGTACTTCGGTGCAATGTCACACCGTGATCAATATAACTCCTATGGGCACGAGTACTTTCGGGTGCTCATCCCAGGACCAGATCGGGCCCTTAAATGCGCAGGCATTGTTACATGTAAATATCTAGACAACCACTTTAGTGATAGCCATGGATTTTCAAGAACAAACTTATGTAGGATATTAAGGCAGATTCATGGATAGGTTCCACGGAATTCAAGGAAGAACATTAGATGGGCAATGATAAAATCAACGAGAATCATGACGTGTCGATAACCTGGGTAGAGTCGGTACCTTAGCTAGGTAGCCGCGATAACTTGAGTGGATGACTAAACCTGTCACCAATCAAGGGACATGAATCAAGCTGAGAGATTGACCCCATCTATAAGGAACTCAATCCAAAACATCGCTTAGTGAAATATCATCATTCCACCGGCTAGAATTATTCTCTCATGGACCAAGATAGCAACATGAGAGGGTCGGGTTACCACAAGACGTGGCAATCAAAAGGTACAAGGTGTTTAAGGTACAACCAGCTCAGTCGGCCTTGAGGGAATCCAAGGCTACGAGGAGACTTACGGAGGTCTCAATGACTAACTTGCCAGTCCGAAGGAACGGAATGTCCAACGGAGGGCTCGTATGTCACCGAGAGTTGAGATGTATACGTGAACCAATCATGAAATAGGGACTCCATCTACGGACGTGAGATGAGAGTGCCAAAAGACCCGCGGTATGGGTCAAAAACGGAAGAAAACGGCGAGAATAAGAATGCGTTAATCATAGAATTCATGTCCATCCAATAAACTTATTTTATTTGTCACCCGTGGGTGACGTCATTTATTAATTAGCCTCCTCTTGGGGAACGTTACTTTTTATAATTTTTAACTAAATTTATTTACCAAGAATTCGCATTTATATCTATTTAAATGAATAAATTCAAAAACATACATTAAAAGGCACATTGATTTATTTAAAATAATTTAAAGAAAAAGAATATATGATAATTAGGAGAAAAATACAAGGATTCCAAATATATATTTTTCATAATTTTTTGTTATATATTCTAATAATAATGGATTTTCAAAGATATGTGCATACATGATATATATATATATACATATATCACTTAAATCTGACGCCTTCTACCTGTGGCGTTAAAAACAATTTTAACGACCTATAGTAGGCCGTCCTTTCAAAAATTTCCATTTTTCACATCACTCGTTCCTAGACGTAACCATGTCAGAATCTAGCTTATAATATATCGAAATGACCGGCTCGAAAAACTCTACCTAACCATATATTCAAAATAATTTTTCGCTGAGAGACGGGTGATCTTATGATAGGAGACACGAAAAATGGTGCAACCACTTTCATCACCTCGGTCTCCATCCCAATAGTATGCCCATAAATTTTTATGGCCAAAGGATATTTCTGTACCCATGTATAACTATAAATGTGAAAATTTTATAACTAACATCTTTGAAATTGACGACTGGTCCTTCGGCATTTTTTTTGAATTGCAATTAAATGACGACATTGCGGCTGTCTCCTTTTGCTATTATAACGCCCTTAACAGTGGCGTCGTTTTCCGAAGACACGACATATATCAAGTCGTCATTTTCAAAATGGGAATTGACGAGGAAATAACGCCCTAGAAAGGGACGTTATTTACTGTAAAGAAAAAATATTAAACTCTCGACAGAACACATCGATAATCATATGTATGATAAAAATGCATGATATAAGATGATTTTATCTATCATGTTGGCCTTAAATCATGTTTTAACTTTATTTGGGCTACGAAACTTGAGAAAACCTACCTCTTGTTGAAGATTAAACGAAGAACCGATGCTTCGAACAGAGTATGACAAAGTCTTGCAGGATGAAGACGGAGGAAGAAGAAGATGATGATGGCTTCCCGTCTGTCCACCGAATGAAGAAGAGGAAGACGCTCGTTGCAGTCAGCAACAAGAAGGGGAAGAAGTTTTCCTCGCGCAGGTAGCAGCACCAGGAGGAAGAAAACGGACGTAGTAGGATGAAGAAGCCCACCCTTCAAACGCAGCAATTAGCTTTCGTACGTTCGAGGGGGCATGCTTATATATAAGTATATGTGTTTTTCCATTGGTTTGAAGACTCAAAAAAAGGGGGATCGAGGCCATCAAGGGGAAGGTTTTAAAACCCTTCCGTGCACTGCCATTCCTTCCTATATTAACAGCCACCTTCTCTATTTTCATATGAAAACCCTAATGGCTACCTCTGCACATTCGAACAGGCATTTGGATTGGCCATTTTAACGTGGCCTCCTTTATGGATTTTGGATTGGCTTCCAGTTGGTTCATGGGCTTTGACATCATGCATCTATGAAGGCCCTTTTTTGGTGTGTACGTGGCTTTGCTTGGTGATTATATATATTCATATACATATATTAGTTAATGGGTTAACTTTACATATATGGGCCTTAGGCTTTGGTTTAGCCATGACCATTTAACATATACGTATGTGGGTTAGTTTTTTTTTGTGAGTGTTTTATATACTCATACGGAGGTACTTGGTTTTAAGGCCCATTTGAGTATACCTATGTCTATATATATATATCTATGGGTTCGAGTGATTTTAAGCTTCTAAGATTTGTTTAAAGTCTTTGTATCACAAGTGAGGCCCATTAGTATATAAATAAATCATTTTATTATTATTATTTATTATTATTATTATTATTATTTCACTTACATCATTCTTTTATTTTCCAGGGGTGCTGCACCCTCCCCCACTTAGAAGAATTTGGTCCCCAAATTCAATTGCGTGAATGGAGACATGGAGGGCATAGAGTACTTACAGTTTAGAACAATTCCGGATATCTTCTTCGCATAGCTTCCTCGGTTTCCCATGTTGCTTCTTGTTCCAAGCATTTGTTCCACTACACTTTTATCATGGGAATGGACTTGTTTCTTAAGACTCGGACCTCTCGATCAAGAATCTTCATTGGCTTTTGTTCGTAAGTGAGGTCCTTTTGAATCACTAAGTTGCTATGATCAATGACGTGGAACGGGTCGTGCACATATTTTTTCAGCATGGAAATGTGGAACACATTGTGCACTTCTGACAGTTGTGGAGGCAAAGCAAGACGATAGGCTACCTCGCCAACTCTTTCCAATATTTCGAATGGACCAATGAATCTCAGTGTAAGTTTGCCTTTAACTTCGAACCTTCTTATTCCTCGACCGGGTGAGACCTTGAGGTAAATATGGTCTCCAACTTGGAACTCTAATTATCTTCTTCTATTATCTGCATAGGATTTCTGTCTGGATTGTGACACTTTGAGTCTTTCTCGGATAAGTTCAACCTTTTCCGTTGTGTTTCTTACCATATCTGGCCCTAGTAGTTGCTTTTCGCCAACCTCATCCCAGCATATAGGAGATCGGCAACTTCTGCCGTACAAGGCTTCAAATAGAGCCATCTGTTTACTGGATTGGTAACTATTGTTGTATGCAAACTCGGCTAGGGGAAAATGATCATGCCAACCTCCGCCAAAGTCAATAATGCAAGCCCGTAACATGTCTTCAACTATTTGGTTTGTTCTCTCGGTCTGACCGTCGGTCTGGGGATGAAAAGCAGTATTGAAGTTGAGCTTTGTCCCCAAGGAGTGTTGTAGGCCCTTCCAGAAATGAGAAGTGAAGCGAGGATCTCGGTCAGACACGATTGATGTTGGGACTCCATGCAATCTCACGATCTCCTTGATATATAACGCGGCCAAAACATCAACCGACCATCGACTTTTAATTGGCAAGAAATGCGCTGACTTGGTCAGTCGGTCGATGATTACCCAATACCATCATGTCCGCCTCTAGACTTAGGCAATCCCATGATGAAATCCATACCAATTCCTTCCCATTTCCATTTGGGAATATCAAGGGGGTGTAACTTTCCGGCGGGCCTTTGGTGTTCCGCTTTCACTTGTTGGCACGTGAGACTGCGAGATACAAAGTCCGCTACCTCCCTCTTCATGTTCGGCCACCAGAAGGTTCTTTTTAAATCTTTGTTCATCTTAGTTGCTCCAGGATGAATGGTATACCTAGAGCGGTGAGCTTCATCTAAAATCTTCCTTTTCAACTCAGGACAGTCCGGAACACATGTCCTTTCTTGAAACATTAGTCTTCCATCAATTGCTATCTTGAACCCAGTTCTTTGATCTAGTTTCTCTCTGATTTAAATCATTCCAAGATCTTCATCTTGTAACTTCTTGATTTCGGATAGCAAGTCCGGATGCACACTCATGTGAGAGAGAGTAATACACTCGTCCTTCTGGTCCGTGCTTATATTTAATCTAGAGAATTCCTCTAATAGTTTCCATTCCCGTATCATACAGTTGACTATAAGGGCTCTCGGCTTTCGACTTAAGGCATCAGCTACCGAATTCCCTTTACCGGGGTGATACTGAATAGTGAAATCAAAGTCCTTTAAATTTTCCAGCCATTGACGTTGCCTCATATTAAGCTCCTTCTGAGAGAATAGATATTTGAGGCTCTTATGATCGGAGAATACTGTGAATTGTTCTCCGTAGAGATAGTGTTTCCAGATCTTTAGTGCAAATACTACCGCGGCCAACTCCAAGTCATGCACCGGGTAGTTTTCCTCATGTTTCTTTAACTGCCTAGAAGAGTATGCAATAACTCTTCCCTGTTGCATTAATACACAACCGAGGCCAATACCAGAAGCATCGGTATATACCTCATACTTCTCTCCTTCAATAGGAAGGGCCAAGACCGGAGCAGTGGTCAAATGGTCCTTCAACGTTTGGAAACTTTGTTCACATTCCTCATTCCACTCATATGGTACTTCCTTGCGAGTCAGCCTGGTGAGTGGTACTGCAATCTTCGAGAAATTTTTAATAAAACACCGGTAATAACCAGCAAGACCAAGGAAACTCCTGATTTCTGTTGTATTTGTCGGTTGTTTCCAGTTCTTTACTGCTTCGACCTTTGCGGGGTCCACTGAGATTCCATCCTTTGAAATTACGTGTCCTAAGAAGGACACTTCTTCTAACCAAAACTCGCATTTGCTAAACTTGGCATATAATTGATTATCCCTCAATATCTGTAATGCTATCCTCAAATGCACTTCATGCTCCTCTTCAGACTTTGAATATATCAGGATATCATCGATAAAAACCACAATAAATTTGTCCAGATGCGGTCTAAAGATGCTATTCATAAGCTGCATAAAAGCTGCAGGGGCATTTGTTAGTCCAAAAGGCATAACAGTAAATTCATAATGCCCGTACCTGCTTCGAAATGCACTTTTGTGAATATCCTCGTCTTGATCCTCAATTGGTGATAACCCGATCGAAGATCAATTTTTGAGAAATACTTTGCTCCAGAAATCTGATCGAAGAGTTCATCAATCCTCGGCAGTGGGTATTTATTTTTGATAGTGAGGTGGTTCAGTTGCCGATAATCGATGCACAACCTCAATGATCCATCCTTCTTCTTGACGAACAACACTGGTGCTCCTCATGGGGAAGTACTTGGTCTGATAAATCCTTTCTTTAATAGCTCCATTAGCTGTTCCTTCAATTCCTTCAATTCTGCGGGGGACATTCTGTAGGGTGCTTTGGAGACAGGTCCGGCACCCGGGACAAGGTCTATAGTGAATGAGACTTCTCTCTCTGGTGGCAAACCAGGCAAGTCTTCAGGGAAAACATCGGGAAACTCCCGAACCACTTGAATGTCTTCTAGTCTAGCTATCTTAGCCTCTGTGGCAGTTACAAATGCTAAGAATGCCTCGCATCCTTTGTTGATAAGTTTGTGGGCTCGAAGAGCAGAGATGACTGGTGATCTCTTCCGGGGAGTAATGTAAGTTAACTCGGGTAATCCACAAAAGTTACCTTTCCATTTCGGCAGTCTACCGTTGCCCGATGGGTGGATAGCCAATCGGCTCCTAAAATTACATCGTACTCCTTCAAGTCTAAGCATATTAAATCTGCAGGTAAGTTGTAGCCTTTAACTATAATCTTGCAGTTTGGGTAATGGAAAGTGACATCAGACTCATTCCCTAACGGGGTAGAAATTACCAAGTCTATCCATTCAGGTTCCATAGAGAATGAAGTAGCAAATTTCTTTGAAACAAAAGAATGTGTGGCGCCAGTATCAAACAGTACTTGAGCAGATTTAGAGCAGACAGTCAAAATACCTTCCACCAACCCACCCTCGGTTGGTTCCGCCTCTTGGAGAGCTTGTAAACGTCCTTGTTTCTTTGCCGGACGCTTCTCTTCCTTTGTCTCTGGCTCACTTTGCTCGTTCATCATTGGACAGTTGGGAATACGGTGTTCCTTACTCCCACAACGAAGGCATGCTCCGAGCCTTCTCCAGCATTCCGCAGCCTGATGACCCGGCTTGTCGCAATATTTACATTGCTCCTTTGGCGGTGCCGTGATGGAGAAAGGTTTGTTGTTGCCCTTCTTGAATTTCTTCTCTTTGGAGGGTTCGCCTCCATTATTGGTCCGCTTTTTGAAGGACGGTTTAAAAGTGTTGGGGCTTGTGACATTCTCCCTTTTATCCTTACCACGGATTTTGTCAGACAGTTCCGTGGCGTCTTCTAGCAACTGGGTACGCCGCACCATCTCTGAGTACACTTGAATATCCAAGGGAGCGAGCTGGGTGATATACTGGGGTCGTAACCCATTCAAGAACCTTCTTGCCTTCATCTTTTCAGTGCATACTAAATGTGGTGCATATCTAGATAACCTAGAGAACTGGGCTTCATAGTCAGCTACCGACAGGGATCGTTGCTTCAAAGCAGCAAATTCCACGGCCTTTTTCTCCTGAACACGGTCGGAGAAATATTTGCTATTGAAGTGCTCGACAAATTCAGCCCATGAAACATGATCTTCAAGCAGGGTGGCCTCGACGGACTCCCACCACGCACGGGCGTCCCGTTCCAGTTGGAACGTAGCCAGAAGCACCTTTTCACCATCCGCGCATTGTATGACGCGGAAAATCCACTCGGTCTCTTTTATCCAGTTCTCTGCATCCTCGGGATTTGATGAACCTGAGAATCTCGGAGGGTTGAGATTCCTAAAACTCCGATGGAGGTCGCCGGCTCCATGGTGTGCCCCACCTTGGGCCACTTGTTGTAAGGCCTGGGTCAAGCCTTGAACAGTTCATTGCATCTCACGCCATTGTGCACGTTCAGCAGCCATAGTCCTACAAGGAGTTAATCTTCATTAGTTTCATGTTCGAATTTGTAGTTTGAAGCCCTACAAGGACTTATACCCACGGCACTACCCATCCTCACAGTTTGGGGATAGACCTATCCTTGGACTTGGGTTTCCTAGGAATTTGAAATCCTAGGCTCTGATACCACAAAAAATGTCACTCCCCGAGCGCAGAAGGAACCCGGGAAGAGCGTGACGAGTTTATATCAATCATGTCAATCAGAGCAAATAGAATTTCGACATCAACATAGAGTGCGCAATAAGACAAGAATTTAAAACACAACCAAATACTGATACCATTGATAACCACCTAATCCATTAAACAAAGTCACATAATTCCAAGACTTAATAAGTCTAATCAGGCCCGCAAGCCTTAATTATTACAATTCGTGCAATGACATAAGTTCCAATAACAAGACTCCAAGAATAAACTAGGGACGACATGACACGATAGAGTGCAATAGCATGACGCTTGTAGGTTCTACGCTCGTCACTCTTGTTCCTGCCCATCCGAGTCTGAGTCAGGGTCTGCATTACCTGAAAAGTTGGGGAAAAGAACTTGATGAGCGAACGCTCAGTAGGAATTATATCTCAAGAACTAGCAACTGGTTTAAGTAATTACCTTTTTCAAATGAAAATACAAGTCTAGCATGTCAATCATGTAAAAATGAAGTGCTATGGAATTGAACATGATAACGAGAGGAAATAACTGTTGATCCAAGATAGGGAATTTCAAGTATTTGAACGAGTACCAAGTATATCAATAAAGTCTTTCATGTCATGAGATAATGGCTATTAGCAAGCAAGTACTTTGCCCATTCCGGGCCACGCAAGTCATGTCAAGTCAATCAAGTCTAGCACGTGAGAGAGAGATAGAGATATAGTGGAGTGTCGTAGATTCAAGCAAGTACTTCGGTGCAATGCCACACCGTGATCAATATAACTCCCATGGGCACAAGTACTTTCGGGTGCTCCTCCCAGGACCAGATCGGGCCCTTAAATGCGCAGGCATTGTTACATGTAAATATCTAGACAACCACTTTAGTGATAGCCATGGATTTTCAAGAACAAACTTATGTAGGATATCAAGGCAGATTCATGGATAGGTTCCACGGAATTCAAGGAAGAACATTAGATGGACAATGATAAAACCAACGAGAATCATGACGTGTCGATAACCTGGGTAGAGTCGGTACCTTAGCTAGGTAGCCGCGATAACTTGAGTGGATGACTAAACCTGTCACCAATCAAGGGACATGAATCAAGCTGAGAGATTGACCCCATCTATAAGAAACTCAATCCAAAACATCGCTTAGTGAAATATCATCATTCCACCGGGTAGAATTATTCTCTAGTGGACCAAGATAGCAACATGAGAGGGCCGGGTTACCACAAGACGTGGCAATCAAAAGGTACAAGGTGTTTAAGGTACAACCAGCTCAGTCGGCCTTGAGGGAATCCAAGGCTACGAGGAGACTTACGGAGGTCCCAATGACTAACTTGCCAGTCCGAAGGAACGGAATGTCCAACGGAGGGCTCGTATGTCACCGAGAGTTGAGGTGTATACGTGAACCAATCATGAAATAGGGACTCCATCTACGGACGTGAGATGAGAGTGCCAAAAGACCCGCGGTATGGGTCAAAAATGGAAGAAAACGGCGAGAATAAGAATGCGTTAATCATAGAATTCATGTCCATCCAATAAACTTATTTTATTTGTCACCCGTGGGTGACGTCATTTATTAATTAGCCTCCTCTTGGGGAACGTTAATTTTTATAATTTTTAACTCAATTTATTTAACAAGAATTCGCATTTATATCTATTTAAATGAATAAATTCAAAAACATACATTAAAAGGCACACTGATTTATTTAAAATAATTTAAAGAAAAAGAATATATGATAATTAGGAGAAAAATACAAGGATTCTAAATATATATTTTTCATAATTTTCTGTTATATATTCTAATAATAATGGATTTTCAAAGATATGTGCATACATGATATATATATATATATATATATATATATATATATATATATATCACTTAAATCTGACGCCTTCTACCTGTGGCGTTAAAAACAATTTTAACGACCTATAGTAGGCCGTCCTTTCAAAAATTTCCATTTTTCACATCACTCGTTCCTAGACGTAACCATGTCAGAATCTAGCTTATAATATACCGAAATGACCGGCTCGAAAAACTCTACCTAACCATATATTCAAAATAATTTTTCGATGAGAGACGGGTGATCTTGTGATAGGAGGCACGAAAAATGGTGCAACCACTTTCATCACCTCGGTCTCCACCCCAATAGTATGCCCATAAATTTTTATGGCCAAAGGATATTTCTGTACCCATGTATAACTATAAACGTGAAAAATTTATAACTAACATCTTTGAAATTGACGACTGGTCTTTCGGCATTTTTTTTTGAATTGCAATTAAATGACGACACTGCGGCTGTCTCCTTTTACTATTATAACGCCCTTAACAGTGGCGTCGTTTTCCGAAGACACGACATATATCAAGTCGTCATTTTCAAAATGGGAATTGACGAGGAAATAACGCCCTAGAAAGGGACGTTATTTACTGTAAAGAAAAAAATTAAACTCTCGACAGAACACATCGATAATCATATGTATGATAAAAATGCATGATATAAGATGATTTTATCTATCATGTTGGCCTTAAATCATGTTTTAACTTTATTTGGGCTACGAAACTTGAGAAAACCTACCTCTTGTTGAAGATTAAACGAAGAACCGATGCTTCGAACAGAGTATGACAAAGTCTTGCAGGATGAAGACGGAGGAAGAAGATGATGATGATGGCTTCCCGTCTGTCCACCGAATGAAGAAGAGGAAGACGCTCGTTGCAGTCAGCAACAAGAAGGGGAAGAAGTTTTCCTCGCGCAGGTAGCAGCACCAGGAGGAAGAAAACGGACGTAGTAGGATGAAGAAGCCCACCCTTCGAACGCAGCAATTAGCTTTCGTACGTTCGAGGGGGCATGCTTATATATAAGTATATGTGTTTTTCCATTGGTTTGAAGACTCAAAAAAAAGGGGGATCGAGGCCATCAAGGGGAAGGTTTTAAAACCCTTCCGTGCACTGCCATTCCTTCCTATATTAACAGCCACCTTCTCTATTTTCATATGAAAACCCTAATGGCTACCTCTGCACATTCGAACAGGCATTTGGATTGGCCATTTTAACATGGCCTCCTTTATGGATTTTGGATTGGCTTCCAGTTGGTGCATGGGCTTTGACATCATGCATCTATGAAGGCCCTTTTTGGTGTGTACGTGGCTTTGCTTGGTGATTATATATATTCATATACATATATTAGTTAATGGGTTAACTTTACGTATATGGGCCTTAGGCTTTGGTTTAGCCATGACCATTTAACATATACGTACGTGGGTTAGTTTTTTTTTGTGAGTGTTTTATATACTCATACGGAGGTACTTGGTTTTAAGGCCCATTTGAGTATACCTATGTCTATATATATATATCTATGGGTTCGAGTGATTTTAAGCTTCTAAGATTTGTTTAAAGTCTTTGTATCACAAGTGAGGCCCATTAGTATATAAATAAATCCTTTTATTTATTATTATTATTATTATTATTATTTATTTTCACTTACATCATTCTTTTATTTTCCAGGGGTGCTACACTTACAAATACTCACAAAATAGACAGACTTAGACACTCTCACAAATACTCATAGATCTATTAATCTCTCCACCTATGACATCATCAAAAAATAGAGAGAGCTAGAAATAGATGCAAGAGAGACCAGATATAGGAAGTTCAAAGATTTAGAGAGTATCATACTCAACTCTTGGTGGATTAAGTGAGTTAATTGAAGTTAGTTGAGATGTTTAAGACTGATAAACCCGAAAGACATAAAGCATACGAGTGAGAAATGTATCTCCATACAGAAATAATGAGATTGAGCAAAGTTTTATATGAATGCCTTAAATGTGTTGTCTAAAAGCTATACTGGTTAAACACTTAGAGACTTGTCATGCAAAAATTTTCCATCAGTATTGAGGGCAAACATTCCATCAAAATTTTGCATTTGGGGCTCATATTTTGAACAGAATTTTTTTTAGGAACCTTCTTTTTTATTTGAGCAATGCAGTTGAATCTAAACCTTTTTGCATGAGAAAGCACAATGGTTAGATGCAAGAGTCCCCAGCTACTCAGTGTGATAACCTTATTTCCTCTTCAAAGTGAACAGAGTTAGCAATAGAAATATCTTTTTACATGAGGCACAATATGTCTCAGGTGAAGTGACCCAGTTACTTAACAATCTATGCCATTACTCTGTCATGATTTCATTTACACTTCTCAGAGTTAATCTAGCAGTTCATGACACAACTGACTTCACTTCATGGTGAAAAACATCAGGTTTCTCAGTAAGCCAAATCATTGCTCTGTAAACTTTCTTACCCCTTCCCCTTTGTTATGACCATCAAATTGGGCACTGGCCCAATTGTGTACAACTCGGGCCCATGAGCTAGAAATCTAGATAGATTATTAAAGAACCCTTAGAAAATTCATAACTTAACGTAGGAAGATCAGAATCAGAAGAAACTAGGCCCATTAGAAATCTTGGGCCCTTAACCCAAACTCTTATGTTGGGGTGGAAGGCCAATTCGCATCAGAACCCAAGGTTCTGAGCCCTTTGGCTGACAGCTGTCACGAAAAGGTGTGACTGTTAGGAGAATTTGAACGTAATTAATAAGAAATTCATAACTTCGGCTGTCGTTAATGAAATGACATGAACCCAAGGCCAAAATTTTGAGTAGGATGTTGGGTACAGCTTCTGTGTTGGGGTCGGGACTAAAAACAGCCTGGATGCTTGAGTTATGTCCGGATTGTCTCGGGCTACCGAAAGGTCGTAATTTGAATGAGGGAGAATAAATGATAATCTTGTGAAAAGCATAACTCGGGCTAGGAATAAGGAAATTCTATGAAACTATGACCCAAAGTTAGATCAAGAGGTCCTCTTGATTTCATATGAAGACGTCCCAACCCAAAACCCAACAGAAAAGAGCGCCCACTCCCATCTATGATCGGGTAGACGAAGGGTCATCTCGGTTCAAACCAAAGGGGTGTTTAGCATTAACCCCTCTTTAAACCAGCGACCTTGGGTGTGGGTTGGAGCCTTGTGGGTCGTGGGTAGGACCTAGGGAAGCTTGAAAAACTATATAAGGAAGGGGTTTCAAGGGTGGACAGCCTTTAGCAACACTTATCTTCAAATTTCTGCCACCTACAGTTTCTCATGGGTAAGAAAGAGAGGTGAGGGACCTTGTGGCCTTGCGAAGGAGGGTGAACCGCATCAAAGACTTGGGTGGATCTGGTGTGTGGATCTCATCCCCGGATCGTGAGGAAGATCTTTAGGTGGATCTAGGGTGTGGATTTCATCCCCGGATCGTCGGTCTAATATCTCAAGAGGTAGACACCTAATCTCAAATTTTAGGGGGTCAACTATGCACTAGAATGATTTCAAAATAATTTTTTTTCTATAATTTAAAGAGGGTATAAGGGTACAACATGTTCATTTTCTATTTTTCATCAAGCTTCGGGCTCCCACGAGTTTCCTGAGTTTCTACCAGTGTTAAGTCTCTGGACGGGTGCACATTGGGTATTGGACTGTATGAGGATGATGCACATATAGCTTAGACAACTGGGCAGGTATGTGCACTGTATTAGACTGCATAAGGTCTGTGCACATTGGGTATTGGACTGCATAAGGTCGGTGCACATATGGTGCAGCCCCCAGTCAAGTCGGTGCACATGTGTTTGAACCCCCAGTCGGGTTGGTGCACATATGGTGCAGCCCCCAGTTAGGTCAGTGCACATGTGTTGGAACCCCCAGTCAGGTCAGTGCACATGTGTTGGAACCCCCAGTCAGATCGGTACACATATGGTGCAGCCCCAGTCAGTTCAGTGCACATGTGTGAATCCCTTAAGATAGGTCGGTGCACATGCAGAATAGGTCAGTGCACATGTGTTGAAACCCTTAAGTCGGGTCGATGCACATGCATAATAGGTTAGTGCATATGTGTTGAAACCCTTTAAATAGGTCGGTGCATATGTAGAATAGGTCGGTGCACATGTGTGAAACCCTTAAGTCTGGTTGGTGCATATGCATAACAGGTCAGTGCATATGTGTTGAGACCCTTTAAACAGGTCGGTGCACATGCAGAACAGGTCGGTGCACATCTGTGTAACCCTTAAGTCAGGTCGGTGCACATGCATAATAGGTCAGTGCATATGTGTTGAAACCCTTTAAGCAGGTTGGTGCACATGCAGAACAGGTCGATGCACATGTGTGAAACCCTTAAGTCAGGTCGGTGCACATGCATAACAGGTCAGTGCATATGTATTGAAACCCTTTAAACAGGTCGGTGCACATGCAGAATAGGTTGGTGCACATGTGTGAAACCCTTTATGTCAGGTCGATGCACATGCATAATAGGTCAGTGAATATGTGTTGAAACCCTTTAAACAGGTTGGTGCACATGCATAACAAGTCGGTGCACATGTGTTGGGACCCTTAAGACAGGTCGGTGCACATGCAGAACAGGTCGATGCACATTGGGGGCAGGTCAAAATAAGGTCGATGCACGTTGGGGACATGCCAATATAGGTCGATGCACATGTGGATAGGTCGATGCACCTGAGGATTTATCCCAATTTCCAGAAGCTCAGAAAAGGAGAGTTTTGAAAGGGCATTTTAATTCATAAAAATATGGAAAATTAGAAAAATGGTTGAAGACTAAGGTGGTATCTCACTGTAAAGATTTCATGCTCCCAAAAATTCTTTACTTGTAATTATAAGTCATTTTCTACGCATGTGTAGCCTAGAAATAAACATGTCCACTTTATATATAGTAACATAATCATGCTCTGTTCCACAATAGTCAGCATATAAGTATGTTGAGCCCACTTAAACCATTGGAAGCATGCTTGTTATAATAAAGTATCATACTAGTATTTGTAAAGTGAGTATGAATGCGAATACGATGTGAATATTGTGAATAAAAAATAACAGCATTCTGTGTAGTAGGACTTCGGTCCCTTCTGCGGGACCGCGATACGTAACGTTGCGGAAGTAAAAGATCCCAGGGGACGGCGATACGTAACGCCCTAGTCACAAACCTATTGGTTCGGCTGGTTTGTTCTGTGGGACGGCGATATGTAACGCCACAGAACCCGGGGGACGGCGATACATAACGTCCCGTGCGGCAGGAGTCTAGGTGGGAGTTCGCTCCCGGGTCTGTGCAGTACTCTTTCGTTCGTTTGTGTGTGTGTGGGCCTCCTGCATTTGCGGCGGCTGTTCGGTTCCATGAATAACAAAATGTGAAAACCCATGATAATGTGATAATGTGATAATGTGTAATTGATCATTCACCGAGGCCTTGTTGCATGCACGGGTACCTTATATGTTAGTAAAGAATATGTATTTTCCTCACATGAGATATTTTCAGTAGATGGTAATGAATGAATTATGCTATTATTAACATCTGAATTATGTGTATAATTTGGTTATATAGATGCAAAGTTAACCCCGATTTGTTTGGCTGCCTATTGAGCGTCACACTCACCCTTTGTGACACCCGTTTTTAGGAGACATAGAGGAGGTGGTTGAGGAGGAGGCTGCAGCTGAGGAGTAGCGCTAGTTCAAAGTTCGTCTGGGTATGCTATAAATGAATGCCTCTTACTTATATGTATGGTTATGGGATGGTGAGCCTATGTGGACTCATGTTGTCTTCTGGAACAGTGGACGTGTATTCTCTTTGGAGATTATGAATGGTTGAAATGGTACTTACCTTTCATGTAATTATGGTCTCTCTCTCTCTCTCTCTCTCTCTCTCTCTCTCTCTCTCTCTCTCTCTCTCTCTCTCTCTTATGCGAATGTACGCATGTTTATAATATAGTGTGCTTCCGCGATATGTACGAAGTAATGTCTCATGGTCCGATGAAAAAAAATACCCATAAATTGGGAATTGGATCCCGGGGGGTTACAGAGTGGTATCAAAGTACGAGAGACAAACCATGATTACAACCATTCCAAATGTCCAAGTAGTAAAAGAAGAGATCAACTTGAGGGGGAAAATGGTAGAGTATATTTTAAAACCCATTCAAAAACACTATCACTTAATAATTATTTATTTGTCAGAATTATTGCGGCCAAGAAGGCAAAGAGATCTTCCCCAAGCAGATGAGAGGGAATCGGGGGTAGATGACCCAAATGGGGCGAATGATGGGACTGTCAATGCTCCGGCCGTGTTCATGGAACATATGAACCAAATCTGCCACCCTTATTTAGATCAGTTTGTCGTAGACTTTATAGATGATATCCTGATATATTCTGCCAGTCAGGAGGAGCATCAGCAGCACTTGAGAGTAGCCCTGCAGACCCTCAAGGAGAACAAATTCTTTGCCAAATTCAGCAAGTGTGAATTTTCGCTAGATTGGGTTCTATTTCTCGGACATGTTATATCCGGGAATGGCATATCGGTGGATCCTAGCAAAGTTGAAGTAGTGACAAAATGGGAAGCACCGAGGATAGTCATGGAGATTAGGAGCTTCCTTGGACTGGTCGGGTATTATCACCGATTCATTGAAGGCTTCTCCACCATTGCAGCCCCCATGACCAAGTTGACCAAGAAAGGAGCGAAGTTTATCTGGTCAGAGGAGTGTGAAGACAGTTTCAGATGCTCAAGGAGAAGTTGACATCAGCCCCAGTGTTGGCGCTCCCTCAAGGAAATAATGGCTTCACTATTTATACAAAGGCCTCTACGATCGGCCTCAGTTGTGTACTAATGCAAAATGGTCGTGTGATCGCCTATGCTTCAAGACAATTAAAGACCATGAGAAGAACTACTCCACTCATGACCTAAAAATGGCAGCAGTTGTCCATGCCTTGCGCATCTGGAGACACTATTTATATGGGGTTTAGTTTGAGGTCTTCACTGACCATGAGAGCCTCAAATACATATTCACCGAGAAGGAACTCAACCTAAGGCAAAGGAGATGGGTCGAACTGCTAAAGGACTACGACTTCGCCTTACAATACCATCCAGGCAAGGCGAATGTTGTGGCGGATGCTCTCAACCGTAAATTGATGGCATTGAGCTTGCATCGAGAGTGGGATATGATGGAGGGTGTGATTGAATCACGACCCGAGAAAAGGGGGCAATTCAACCTCTTGACTGGGTTATCGGCTAGACTTGCATACTTTGATAGAATTGCTGAGGCACAAAGGCAGGACATGGCATTGCAAAAGCTACTAAACAAGGAGGACTTCCATGTAGGGATCAAGAGGCCGGTCATGTTCCAAGAGAGGATCTGTGTACCAAATGATGTAGAGTTAAAAAGGGAATTAATGCAGGAGTCTCACTGGTCAAAGTTCTCCATCCACCCAGGGGGCACTAAGATGTTTCAAGATATGAAGAAGATGGATTGGTGGCCAAGAATGAAGCAAGACATAGCGAAGTTCATGTCTAAATGTCTCATTTGTCAGCAAGTGAAGATTGAGCATCAAAGACTTGGCAGTCCTCTCCAGACCATTGAGATGGCATAATGAAAATGGGAACAAATCACCATGGACTTTGTGTCTGGTCTACCCATGACCAGAAGAAAGCATGATAAAATCTGGGTAATTGTGAACAGGTTCACAAAGACTGCACACTTCTTGCCCATTAACAAGCAGACTCCAATCGAATCCTTAGCAAAACTATTCATCACTGAGATCATTCGCTTGCATGGTGTGCCCTTGTCTATCATCTCTGATCGGGACCCTCGCTTCACTGCAAGGTTTTGGAAGAGTTTGCAGTAGGCTATGGGGATAGAATTGTGGCTCAGATCGGTATTTCACCCTCAGACCGAAGGATAGTCTGAGCACACTATCCAAACTCTAGAAGATATGTTGAGGGTGTGCAGTATTGAATGGAGGGGGAATTGGGATAATCACTTACCCCTGATAGAATTTGCATACAACAATAGTTACCATTCTGTCATCGAAATGGCACGTTATGAAGCACTCTATGGTCGGCCATGCAGGTCACCAGTATGTTGGTATGAAGCGAGCGAGAAGCAGTTGTTCGGACCACAGTTGGTACAAGACTGCTCAGAGAAGATATCTATGATTAGGCAGAAACTTCTCACAGCCTAGAGTCGTCAGAAAAGCTATCCATACCAACGGCGGAGAGAGTTAACATTTGCCGAAGGAGACCATGTGTTCTTAAAGGTGTCTCCCACCAGGGGAGTCATGCGATTTGGAAAGAGGGGCAAGCTCAGTCCCAGACATATCGGGCCTTTTGAGATCTTACAAAGGGTCGGCGAGGTGGCCTATAGTCTTGCACTTCCGCCCTCTCGGTCACATGTACATCCGATATTTTACATCTCCATGCTCAGGAAATATGTCCGAGATGCTTCATATGTTATAGAATACGAGCCTCTGGAAGTTAGGGCAGATTTGACATATGTGGAGTAGCCCAACGAGATCATAGACTGGAAGGAACAGGTACTGAGGAATAAAACCATCCGGCTGGTGAAGGTTTTGTGAAGGAATTCTCATTCCGAGAAAGCAACTTGGGAGCCGGGGGACAAGATGCACTAGGAGTACCCTCAACTATTCGGTGAGTGATTTTTCTTAAAGGGAATTTTTGAGTCAATTTCGAGGATAAAATTATTTTTAAGGGGGAGAGGGTGTTATGACCACCAATTTGGCACTGGCCCAATTGTGTACAATTCGGGCCCATGAGCTAGAAATCTGGATAGATTACTAAAGAACCCTTAGAAAATCCGTAACTTAACATTGGAAGATCATAATCAGGCGAAACTAGGCCCATTAGAAATATTGGGCCCTTAACTCAAACTCTTATGTTTGGGTGGAAGTCCAATTCGCATCAGAACCAATGGTTCTGAGCCCTTTGGCTGATAGCTGTCACGAAAAGGTGTGACTGATAAGAGAATTCGAACGTAATTAATGAGAAATTCATAACTTCGGCTGTCGTTAGTGAAATGACTCGAAACTAAGGCCAAAATTTTGAGTAGGACGTTGGCTACAACTTCTGTGTTACGATCAAGACTAAACACGGCCTGGATGCTAGAGTTATGCCTGGATTGCCTCGGGCTACCGAAAGGTCACAATTTGAATGAGGGAGAATAAGTGATAATATTGTAAAAATCATAACTCAGGCTAGGAATAAGAAAATTCTATGAAACCATGACCCAGAGTTGATCAAGAAGTCCTCTTGATTTCATATGAAGACGTACCCAAAACCAAACAGAAAAGTGCACCCACTCCCATCTATGATTGGGTAGATGAAGGGTCACCTCGGTTCAAACCGAAGGGGTGTTTAGCATTAACCCCTCTTTAAACCAGCGCCTTGGGTGTGGGTTGGAGCCTTGTGAGTCGTGGGTAGGACCTAGGGAAGCTTGAAAAACTATATAAGGAAGGAGCTTAAAGGGTGGACAGCCTTTAGCAACACTTATCTTCAAATTTCTGCCACCTACGATTTCTCTTGGGTAAGAAAGAGAGGTGAGGGACCTTGTGGCCTTGCGAAGGAGGATGAACCGCAACAAAGACTTGGGTGGATCTGGGGTGTAGATCTCATCCCCAGATCGTGAGGAAGAGCTTTACCTGGATCTGGGGTGTGGATTTCATCCCCGAATCGTTGGTCTAATATCTCAAGAGGTAGACACCTAATCTCAAATTTTAGCGGGTCAACTATGCATTAGAATGATTTAAAAATAATTTTTTTCTATAATTTAAAGAGGGTCTAAGGGTACAACATGTTCATTTTCTATTTTTCATCAAGCTTCGGGCTCCCACTAGTTTTCTGAGTTTCTAACAGTGTTAAGTTTCTGGATGGGTGCACATTGGGTATTGGACTGTATGAGGTTGATGCACATATAGCTTAGACCACTGGGCAGGTCTGTGCACATTACGTATTGGACTGCAAAAGGTCTGTGCACATTGGGTATTGGACTGCAAAAGGTCTGTGCACATATGGTGAAGCCCCCAGTCAGGTCGGTGCACATGTGTTCGAACCCCCAATCAGGTCGGTGCACATGTGTTGGAACCCCCAGTTAGGTCAGTGCACATGTGTTGGAACCCCCAGTCAGGTCGGTGCACATATGGTGAAGCCCCATTCAGGTCAGTGCACCTGTGTGAATCTCTTAAGATAGGTCGGTGCACGTACAGAATAGGTCGGTGCACATGTGTTGAAACCCTTAAGTCGGGTCGATGCACATGCATAACAGGTCAGTGCATATGTGTTGAAACCCTTTAAACAGGTTGTTGCGCATGTAGAATAGGTCGGTGCACATGTGTGAAACCCTTAAGTCAGGTCGGTGCACATGCATAACAGGTCAGTGCATATGTGTTGAAACCCTTTAAACAGGTCGGTGCACATGCAGAATATGTTGGTGCACATGTGTGAAACCCTTTAAGTCAGGTCGGTGCACATGCATAACAGGTCAGTGCATATGTGTTGAAACCCTATAAACAGATCGGTGCACATGTAGAACAGGTCAGTGCACATGTGTGAAACCCTTAAGTCAGGTCGGTGCACATGCATAACAGGTCAGTGCATGTGTGTTGAAACCCTTTAAACAGGTCGGTGCACATGTGTGAAACCCTTTAAGTCAGGTCGGTGCACAAGCATAACAGGTCAGTGCATATGTGTTGAAACCCTTTAAACAGGTCGATGCACATGTAGAACAGGTCGGTGCACATGTGTGAATCCCTTAAGTCAGGTCGGTGCACATGCATAATAGGTCGGTGCACATGTGTTGGGACCCTTAAGATAGGTCGGTGCACATGCAGAACATGTCGATGCACATTGGGGGCAGGTCAAAATAAGGTCGATGCACATTGGGGATAGGCCCATATAGGTCGATGCACATGTGGATAGGTCGATGCACCTGAGGATCTATCCCAATTTCCAGAAACTTAGAAAAGGAGAGTTTTGAAAGGGCATTTTAATTCATAAAAATCTAGAAAATTAGAAAATGATAGAAGACTAAGGTGGTATTTCACTGTAAAGATTTCATGCTCCCAGAAATTCTGTACTTACAGTTATAAGTCATTTTCTATGCATGTGTAGCCTAGAAATAAACCTCTCCACTTTATATATAGTAACCTAATCATGCTCTATTCCACAACAGTCATCATATAAGTATGTTGAGTCCGCTTAAACCATTGGAAGCATGCTTGTTATGATAAAGTATCATACTAGTATTTGTAAAATGAGTATGAATGCGAATACAATCTGATTGTTATAAATGGAATACAGCAGTATTCTGTGAGGTAGGACTTCGGTCCCTTCTGCGAGACGGCGATACGTAACGCCACGGAAGTAAAAGATCTTAGGGGACGGTGATACGTAACGCTCTAGTCAAGAAACTATTAATTCGGCTGGTTCGTTCTGTGGGACGGCAATACGTAACGCTACAGAACCCGGGGGACGGCAATGCGTAATGCTCCGTGCGGCATTAGTCTAGGTGGAGTTCACTCCCAGGTCTACGCAGTACTCTTTCATTCGTTTGTGTGTGTGTGGGCCTCCTATGTTTACGGTGGTTGTTCGGTTCCATGAATAACAAAATGTGAAAACCCATGATAATGTGATAATGTGTAATTGATCATTCACCGAGGCCTTGTTGCATGCACGAGTACCTTATATGTTAGTAAAGAATATGTATTTTCCTCACATTAGATATTTTCAGTAGATGGTAATGAATGGATTACGCTATTATTAACATCTGAATTGTGTGTATAATCTGGTTATATAGATGCAAAGTTAACCCCAATTTGTTAGGCTGCCTACTAAGCGTCACACTCACCCCTTGTGACACCCGTTTTTAGGAGACATAGAGGAGGTGGTTGACGAGGAGGCTGCAATTGAGGAGTAGCGCTAGTTCAAAGTTTGTCTGGGTATGCTATAAATGAATGCATCTTTCTTATATGTATGGTTATGGGATGGCGAGCCTATGTGGACACATGTTGTCTTCTGGAATAGTGGACATGTATTCTTTTTGGAGATTATGAATGAATGGTACTTGCGTTTTGTGTAATTATGGTTTCTCTCTCTCTCTCTCTTGTCTACGAATGTACGCATGTTTATAATATCGTGTGCTTTCACGATACGTACGAAGTAATGTCTCGAGTTCCGATGAAAAAAATGCCCATAAATTGGGAATCGGATCCCGGGGCGTTACACCCCTTTTTTAAGATAGTTTGAAGACAATACTAAATGTACAGATATTCAGCAAGAGTTGTCTCCAAATGTTCAATGTTCAAACTTTTAGAAGATTTTAGGGCATGATATGCAACATTGTTCTTTACTCATTAACATATGTAGGAAGATATTTTTTCAGAACCTTAACCTCAGTCTATAAACAGGATTATAAGACTTAAACTTCTTGACTGAACTTTCAGTTAAACAGACTTAAAGACTTTAAGAGAATTTCTGAGATTCAATTTCTGTGAAAGCACTGTATGAGATTCTCTACAACATGAAGAATTCAGACAGACTTGGAAGACAGACACATTTCCACTTGAGCTGGACTCTAAGGATTAATCAAATAATTATAGGAGATTGATAAAGATATCTCCCCCTTACTGTTTGCATCACTGCCCTTTGGTACTTGGCGGAGACTTAGCCTCTACGCATAGTGTGGGTTTCAAACAGAAGAGATATGTCCTTCTCCCAGCATCCATTTGATATACCAAGAGTGGCTAGCAACCAAAAAGAGATAGACAAGATAAGAAGAGACAGTGACATCAAATGATAGAACAGTCGAAATAGCAATATTGAGAGACAAACTTAACTCCCCATGACTTCATGATAGAATAGAACATTGAGGCAAACAATAGATTTCACAATTATAGGTAGAGTTGAAAGGGAATTCATAACTTAGCAAAGGACTAAAGAAGAGACTCAAGAAAATTTGAAAATGCCCAACTCTCTCCTCAAGGTGGAGAATTTCTCATTATCCAAAGGCTTAGTGAAAATATCTACAATTTGCTTAGCTGAGCCTACATGAAGTAATTCAAAATTACCCTTAGTAACTTCATTTCTTATGAAGTGATGTCTGATTTCTATGTGCTTGGTGCGTGAGTGCCGAACAGGATTCTTGGACAGATTTATTGCACTAGTGTTATCACAATAAATGGGTGTGCAGCCAAGGTCTACATTGTAGTCCTTGAGCTGGTGTTTAATCCAAATAACCTGTGTACCACAGCTCCCTACTGCTACATACTCAACTTCAGCAGTGGAGAGGGCCACAGAGTGCTGCTTCTTGGAGGCCCCAGAGACTAAGCACCCACCTAAGAATTGACAAAAACCACTTGTGCTTTTTCTATCTAATTTATAACCAGTATAATCTACATCAGTGTAAGAGACTAAATCTAGTGTGTATGATGCAGGAAACCACAGTCCTAAATTGTGTGTGGCAGTAACATATCTAAAGATTCTCTTAACAATTGCAAGATGTAATTCAGTAGGTCTAGATTGAAATCTAGCACACATACCTACACTGAATTAAATATCAGGTCTTGAGGCGGTTAAGTATAACAGACATCCAATCATACCTCGGTACAGCATTGCATCAACTTATTTACCTGATTCATCTACATCCAAAGAGGTGTTAGCACCCATTGGAGTTGATATGCACTTCAACTTGTCCATGCCAAATCTCTTGAGTATTTCCAGTGAGTATTTTGTCTGACTTATGAAGCAACGATCCTCCAATTGCTGAATCTACAAACCATGAAAATACCTCAACTCACCAACCAAGCTCATTTCAAATTCATTAGACATCAATTGTGCAAATTCATCACATAGTTCAGTACATGTTGAACCAAATACAATATCATCTACATATACCTGAACTATGATGAGATCCTTTTTTAGAATTTTTGTAAACAAAGTTTGATCCACCTTACCTCTGTTGTAGCCCTTGCTGATCAAAAATTCTGTCAGCCTATCATACCAGACCTGAGGAGCATGTTTCAGTCCTTCTAGGGCTTTGTTCAACCTAAAAACATGGTTAGAATATGCAGACAATTGAAACCCAGGACGTTGTTCTACATAGACTTCCTCCTTAATAAAACCATTCATAAAAGCACTTTTGACATCCATTTGGTGAAGTTTGATGTTTTTGGAGCAGGCAAAAACTAGCAAAATTCTTATTGCCTCCATCCTAGCAATGGGTGCATAGGATTCATCAAAATCTACTCCAAATTCCTCACAATAGCTCTTGGCTACTAGTCTAGCTTTATTCCTAGAGATAATTCCATCATCATTCACTTTATTTTTAAAAACCCATTTAGTTCCTATGACAGTGATATTTTCTGGTCTTGGAACTAGTTTCCAAATGTTATTCCTTTCAAACTGACCCAATTCTTCATTCATAGCATTTACCCAAGACTCATCTTTTAAAGCTTCTTCTATTGTTTTGGGTTCAACTTGAGAGACTAATGCAACTAGGTCTTGATTATTTACATCTCTATGAAAAGACCTTGTCCTAAGGGGATCATTCAAATTACCTATGATGTTTTGAGCAGGATGATCCTTCAAAAATCTAATATTTATTGAGGACTCACCTGGATCGACTGACTCACCCTGGTACGGGTTAATTATGTGATGCAGCAGGTGCTTGACTTTCCTCATTCAGCTTGTCCTCCAAAAATTCTCCATCATGCTTCGTGTCCCTGTCATCATCATCAAGATTAGTTACATTGTTTGTTTCATCAAAAATAGCATGAGGAGATTCTTCTACAGTTTGTTCTAAAACATTGAAAATCATGTAAGCTTTTAATACTTCAGAATATCCTAAGAAAATTTCTAGGGCTACTTTTGGCTTCAAATTTATCTAAGTCCCTCTTATCATTATTATGGAGGAAGCATTTGGAGCCAAAGATTTTGAAGTGGGCAAGATTAGGTTTCTTACCTTTAAGCATCTCGTATGGGGTTTTCTTATAGAATGGTCTTACCATGACCCTATTAATGGTATAACATGCAATGTTGGCTACTTCTGCCCAGAACCTCCTTGGTAATTGGCTTTCAATTTGCATGGTCCGAGCCATCTCTACAATTGTGCGATTTCTCCGGTCGACAATTCCATTCTGTTTTGTTGTACTGGGAGAAGAAAATTTATGAGTTAGTCCCTCACTATCATAGAATTCAGAAAACATGGAGTTTTCAAACTCTCCTCCATGGTCAGATTGAATCGTGCAGATTCTGTGTTTTCCTTCTTGTTTGATCTTATTGAAAAAAATTTTAAACTTCTGAAATGCATCATTTTTATTTGCTAAGAAAGATATCCAAGAAAATCTAGTATAATCATCTACCATCACAAACCCAAACCTTTTACCATTCAAACTCTGAGTTCTAGTTGGACCAAATAGATCCATATGCAATAGCTCCATTGGCCTAGAGGACAATGGCTCGGATCTGAGCTTGAATGACTTTCGGGTTTGTTTGCCCAGAGCACAAGCATCACAAATTTTGAAATTTGAAATGAACTTAATCTTAGGCATGCCTCTAACTAAGTCATGTTTGACTAATTTATTCAATGTAGTATAGCTAGCATGGCCTAAACGTCTATGCCAATTAAATGCATTGTTATCTAAATCTGTAGACAAACAAAGGTTTGATTCTGAATTTTCATGTAAGTCTACAATGTAGACATTATTAACTCTATGTCCTACAAACTTAACCTTGTCAGAATTTATTTCAAAAATTTTGCATGCATTATTGTCAAAAACCACTATGTGACCCTTGTCACAGAACTAACTGATGCTAAGCAGATTGTGTTCTAGACTTTCTACAAGTAAAACTCTCTCAATGGTGTTTGAGGGGAACTTACCAACTGTACCTGATCTGATGATTTTACCTTTGTTCTTCCCTCCAAATTTGACCAGACCTCCTACCTTCATTTCAAGCTTGCTGAATTTCATTTGGTCTCCTGTCATGTGCCTAGAACAGCCATTGTCCAAGTACCACCTGTTGTGCTCAGCTGCTAGGCTAACCTGCAATCAATTTAAGTAGAAAGCTTTGGCACCCAAGAAAAGTTGGGTCCCATCATGTCATTCAATCCTTTCAACAAAGTTTTAGGGATCCAGATCTGTCTGGTACCCTTCTTATGAATGATTTTCTTATTCTCAGAATGACTAAGTTTGGTGGCAGCATGCATTGGATTTTTCTTTATCTGATTTCCATTGAAGAATGATTTGTTTTTATTGAAATGATTATTTTCTCAATTTTTCCCAAAACTTTTCTGCTCTCTAAAGTTTTTTCTATTGAAAGGCATTTGAGAAGGGTTAAATTGCACCCATCATAGAACATTTGAATTCGTGAATTTGTTTTGATGTGGCATTTTGTGCGGGGTGTCGTGTGTTGACTTGTGAAAGGTGTTGCCTCGACACATCTGATTCTGATGAACAGAATTTGTAGCAACCCTGATAAATAAAGATTTGGAAATAAATTAATTTTTTTTTCAAATTATATTACAGAATTAATACAGATAATAAGAAGAAGCTTAAAGGGGTGAATAAAACCAAAATGCAAATAACGCCTCTTATTAAGGCATTAATTTAATAATAAACGCCTCTAGTTAAGGCGTGCTTAAAGAAGTGACGCCCTCACCACACGGCGTCAAATTCTGAACGCCAAAAACGGTAAGGCCAAGTAACGCCTCTAGTATGGGCGTGTTTTAAAACAAAGAACGTCATCGTACCAGGCGCTTCTTAAGAAACGACTTGAACCAGGTCGTCAATTCAAGAATCGACGACCTGACCAAAGTCGTTAATTCAGTTCGTGAACCGTTCGAACCCAGAGCTTATCCAGGGAAGGATCATGTTAATCTAGTAAGTGGTTAATAGGGCAAGGACTGTAATAGGGATATATTACCCTCACTCAAACTCTAACCCTAACAGGACGTCCAAAATCCTATAAATAGTCTTGATCGAACAAACCCTAAACCTATTTGATTCAAGCCTCTGCGACGGTAAGTGAAGAACAGAACTGTTCTTCTTATTCTTTTTTTTTTCTCTGTTTCGAGTGTATGAAGAACTAATGTTCTTCATCTCCTTCTCTTCTTACAGGTCGAAGAGAGCACACGTTGTGAAGAACAAAGGTATTGTTCTTTTTCCCTTTTTAATTTCGGTCAGATAGTATGAAGAAATACTAATGTTTCTTCTTCTGTTCTTGTAGGAATTACATAACCGAAGAACAAAGGTTCTTCACCAAAGCCTTCTCTTCCTCCTACTGTGGTTGTTGTTGCTGTGAAGCAACAACGTCCCCCTTTCATATCAATCTTCAAGTCTTCAGGTAGGTTTTCTCAAGTTATGGTAGCCCAAACCTAATTAATGCAAGATATACATATATATAAGCATGACATGCATATGGTTTATTATAGTTTTAATACGTTTCTGCAAAATTTTGAAAGAGACGCCCCTGTCAAGGGCGCTAATTTACAAGACACGACCCTGCCCAGGTCGTCAACTTTAGATTTGACGCCCTTTACACAGGCGTTAATTGCATTTAATCATTAATCACCCATGTTAAGAGTTGATTATCTATGAAATCATGATTCTACAATAATGCATGATCATATGTCTTCAAACCTGTTAATTTTATTGTCATGACCATACATTCGTTCTCCATAATTCTATTATCCTGAAATTATTACTGCCCATGAATTTTTCTTGAATTCACGACCGTGGCTAGGTCATCTTTCACTGGACTAACGCCCGATGCTAGGGCGTGAATTGAAAAGTAACGCCCCTTCATAGGGCGCATTTTTGTTAAAATCCCGAACAATATATTCTGTAAAAAATAAGAATTTAATGATTAACGCCCCTGTCAAGGGCGCGTTTTTGATAATTTCTGAAAATAAATATGTTCTGTAAAATATTGTAAATAAAAAGACGCCTGATAGTGTAGTCATCTCATTGCAAAGAAACGTCCCTGTCCAGGGCGCGTTTTAGATAAATTAATGAAATATTGAAATTCTGTAAAATAGAAACATGTGTAAACGCCCTTCTGTTAGGCGTTAATTACTTGATAAATGACTCGGATTAAGTCGTTATTTTACTGTAAAACTGATTTTCCACTGTTTCTGTTAACCGATGGTTTCATATGTTATATAATATATATATATCGACACTATTCTCCACTCCGTGAGTATAGTCCCACGTTTCACGATTGTTTTATCGATCACACTCAACTCTCATTGACATACAAGCTCTCCATTGGACATTCCGTTCCTTTGGACTAGCGAGTTAGTCATAGAGACCTCCGTAAGACTCCTCGTATCTTGGATTCCCTCAAGGTCGACTGAGCTGGTTGTACCCTAAAAACCTATTACACAATTAATGCCATGTCAATCTAAAGAAACATGGTATACCGGCCCTTATGATTATACAAAGAGTATATCATAAGAAAGATCTTAATGGGATGATGATATCATGCCATATCATGCCATTCTTGTAAACCTCAATTCTCTGATAAGAATAACGGTATCTTACCTTCGATATACTGTTCATGTGGACCTCAATTCTATATAAAGAATGTCCATATTGATTTGTCATGGTACCCAAGTTAAGGGAATCATATTCTACCTAGTTTCATCGATAATCGTGATTATACCGTTATTATCGCCAACTATGTCCTTTGTCATATTTTGGACTCTCTTCTGTCAAAGTTGTCATACGTGTCTACAAGCTTGATGATTGAAATTCTATATTGGCTATATAAACAAGAGTGGATGTCAAAACACATGATAAATGCCTGCGCATATAGGGCCCGATCTGGTCCTGGGAGGAGCACCCGAAAGTACTTGTGCCCATGGGAGTTAAAATGATAAGGTATCTGGCATTATACCGAGTACTTGACTTGCTTGATTGGACATTCCACACACATCTTGTACTTGAATCGTACTTGACTTGACATGAAATGCGTGGCCCGAAAAAGGGTAATTTACTTGCTTGATACATGATAGACAAAGTTCTTGACATGACTTGTTAAATGTACTTGCTTGATTATCTTGAATAAACTTGTTATCTTGTTGAAAGTTCATGATTAAGTTCATCTTATTTCCTTGATATTACAATCTCTCTATCTTGTCGTTTTATGCGAGCATGCATAGCTTTATTACATTCATGAAAGATGTAATTACTTAAACCCCTTTGCTGGTATTTGAGATATAATTTCCTACTGAGCGTTCGCTCATTCCATTTGTCCCTTTTTACTTTTTTGGTAAGTCCCGACGATGGTAGTCAATCGGATGGGAATGGTCAAGAGTGAAAGTGATAGAGCTGCTCAAGTGTCATCTAGTCTTTTCTATAGTTTCTTGAGTCAAATATGTATTCTTTTCCTTTTTATTAAACAGAGTATTGGATTTGTAATAGTCTATCCATTATGAAATAAAGAATTGGGTTATCTTGCTATTTTGCGCATCTCTGTCTTTGTGTCGAATACACGACCACTCTGATTGACATGATTGATATAAACTCGTCACGCGTCTCCGGGTATCTTCCGCGCTCAGGGCGTGACAGTTTTTGTGGTATCAGAGCCTAAGGTATTCAATTCCTAGGAAAAACCCAAGTCCAAGGATAAGTTGAACGTTTAACCAAGTGAGATTGGGTAGAACCAAGGGTTAAGAGTCAATGAGTCTTTTAATAAGATCACGGTGATATAATACTAACGTAGCTATTGTAATTGTAGGATAATGGCTGCCGAACGTGCTCAATGGCGCAACATGCAGCGTACCCTCCAAGGGATGACTCAAGTGCTACAACAGGTAGCACAAGGTGGTGCTCCACGAACTGGAAGCTTACACCAAGCATTTAAGAGTATGAATCCCCCGAAGTTCATAGGATCGACCGATCCGGACGATGCCGAGCATTGGGTTCGGGAAACCGAACGCATATTCCGTGTCATGCAATGCACGGATCAGGACAAAGTTCTGTTAGCTACATTCCAGTTAGAGAAAGATGCTAGATGCTGGTGGGAGTCTATTGAAGCAACCATCGATCCTACTCAAGTAACATGGGAAGAATTTGTGGAATACTTCAATGCTAAATATTTCTCGGACCGAGTCCAAGAAAAGAAGGCTGCAGAATTCGCTGCATTAAAGCAACGATCTTTATCATTAGCAGATTATGAAGCTCAGTTCTCCAGGTTGTCTAGATATGCTAAGCATCTTATTAGCACGGAGAAGATGAAAGCCCGTAGATTTCTTAATGGGCTTAGGCCCCACTATATTACTCAACTGGCGCCTATGGACATCCAAGTTTATTCTGAAATAGTGCGCCGAGCTCAATTACTTGAAGATGCCACGGAACTATCTGATAGGATCCGTGGAAAAGACAAGAAGGAGCAAGTCACAGGTTCGGGTTCTTTCAAACCCAACTTTAAGAAGAGGCCCAATAATGGAGGTTCATCCTCTCAAGATTCCAAGTTCAAGAAATCCAAGCCCTTCTCTATCACCACAACCCCTTCAAATGTAGTGTGTAAGCATTGTGACAAGGCTGGTCACAAGACCGAAGAATGCTGGAGGAAATTAGGAGCATGTCTCCGTTGTGGGAGCCGTGAACATCGGATTCCCGACTGTCCATTAATGAATGACCAAGCCGGTGATGGTAAACACCCGGTGACAAAGAACGCTCAACTTCATGCAATAAAAGAGAAAGAAGAAGGTGGACTGGTAGAAGGTACATTAACAGTTTGTTCCAAAAGTGCTTATGTCTTATTTGATACGGGTGCATCGCATTCCATTATTTCTAAGAAGTTTGCCGACCCATTACCGTTAGAACCAGAATGGATAAAAATAGTTCTAACTACTCCTCTTGGAAGTGAAATCGATATTACTCATCACTACCAAAATTGTGAGGTAATGGTTCAAGGTAGGAATTTACCTATAGATCTCATATGCCTTGATCTAAAGGAGTATGATGTTATACTGGGAGCGGACTGGTTATCCAAATACCAGGCAACAGTTGATTGCCGTAATAGCCAAATTGCTTTCAAAGATTTTCCAGAATTAGTCTTTACTCGCCCCAAGAGTCGGAGCAATTCCCCTCTTATTTCGGCTCTTCGAGCAAGCAAGCTCGTCAGGAAGGGATGTGTATCCTTCCTTGCTTTTGTCACTGTTAAAGAAGCTAAGGAAACCAAGATAGAAGACATTCAGGTAGTGCAAGAATTTCCAGATGTATTTCTGGAAGATTTGCCGGGATTACCCCCTCAAAGGGATGTGGCCTTCACCATTGACTTAGTCCCTGGTGCTGGTCCAGTTTCAAAGGCACCCTATAGAATGTCCCCTGCGGAACTCAAAGAGTTGAAGGAGCAGTTGATGGAACTAATTCGAAAAGGTTTTATTAGACCAAGTACTTCCCCGTGGGGAGTACCAGTCTTATTTGTAAAGAAGAAGGACGGATCCATGAGATTGTGCATCGACTATCGACAGTTGAATCATCTCACTATCAAGAACAAGTATCCACTGCCAAGAATCGATGAGTTATTTGACCAGATTTCAGGATCCAAATATTTTTCCAAGATTGATCTCAGGTCGGGATATCATTAGTTAAGAATCAAGGATGATGACATTCATAAGACTGCATTCAGAAGTAGGTATGGCCATTACGAATTTGTTGTTATGCCTTTTGGACTAACAAATGCCCCTGCTGCCTTTATGCAGTTAATGAATAGCATATTCAGGCCTTACTTGGATCAATTCATAGTAGTCTTCATTGATGATATATTGATATATTCCAAGACTAAGGAAGAACATGAAGAACATTTGAGGATTGCATTGCAAGTCTTGAGGACAAATCAATTATATGCTAAACTCAGCAAATGCGAGTTCTGGCTTGAAGAAGTGGCTTTTCTTGGACATGTCATATCAAAGGATGGATTATCTGTAGACCCGTCAAAGGTTGAAGCTATGAGAAATTGGGAAAGACCCACTAATGCAAGCGAGATCAGAAGTTTCTTAGGTCTTGCAGGATATTATCGGCGATTCATCAAAGACTTCTCCAAGATCGCCATGCCCCTTACAAGGTTAACTCGCAAGGAGATCCGATATGAATGGAGTGAGGAATGTGAAAGAAGCTTCCAAACTCTCAAAGATCATCTCACTACAGCTCCGGTGTTAGCTCTACCAATAGAAGGAGAGAAATTCGAGGTCTACACAGATGCTTCTGGCATTGGCATCAGATGTGTCCTAATGCAACAAGGAAAGGTCATAGCATACTCTTCACGTCAACTGAAGAAGCATGAGGAGAATTACCCCGTCCATGACTTAGAACTGGCCGCGGTGGTATTTGCACTGAAGATATGGAGACACTATCTCTACGGAGTATAGTTCACTGTATACTCCGATCACAAGAGTCTCAAATATCTATTTTCACAGAAAGAGCTAAACATGAGACAAAGACGCTGGCTAGAATATCTCAAGGACTTCGACTTCAATATACAATACCATCCCGGAAAGGGTAATTATGTTGCTGATGCCCTTAGTCGAAAGCCGAAAGCAATGATAGCCAATTGTATGATACAAGAATGGAGATTACTTGAACAATTCTCCGAGCTCAATATAAGCTTGGACAAGGAAGCCAAATTTGTCACATTATCTCATGTAAGCATACAGTCAGATTTATTATCTGAGATACAAGCACTTCAGGATGATGATCCTATATTAGTGGAAATCAAAGGCAGATTAGAAGGACAATCTGATTTTCAACTAACTTCTGATGGAAGATTATTGTTCAAAGACAGGACCTGTATACCAGATTGTCCAGAATTGAAGAAGAAGATCTTAGATGAAGCTCACCGATCAAGGTACACTATTCATCCAGGATCAACCAAAATGTACCAAGATGTAAAGAGGAACTTTTGGTGGCCCAACATGAAAAGAGAAATAGCGGACTATGTATCACGTTGTCTCACATGCCAACAGGTCAAGGCGGAACACCAAAAGCCTACTGGAAAACTACATCCTCTAGATATTCCTAAGTGGAAGTGGGAGGATATTGGTATGGACTTCATCATGGGATTATCTAAATCAAAAGGAAGACATGATGGAATCTGGGTTATCATTGACCGATTAACTAAATCGGCGCATTTCTTGCCAATAAAAAGCCGATGGTCAATTGATGTGCTAGCTGCACTATACATCAAGGAAGTAGTCAGGATACATGGAATTCCTGTCTCAATCGTGTCTGACAGAGATCCCCGTTTTACTTCTCATTTTTGGAAGGGATTACAACATTCGTTGGGAACAAGGCTCAACTTTAGTACTGCTTTTCACCCACAAACGAATGGTCAGACCGAGAGAGCTAATCAAGTTGTTGAAGATATGCTTAGAGCATGCATCATTGACTTTGGAGGAAACTGGGATGACCACTTGCCTCTAGTGGAATTTGCATATAACAATAGCTACCAAGCTAGTATCCAAATGGCACCTTTCGAAGCTTTATATGGAAGGAGTTGCCGATCACCCTTATGCTGGAACGAAGTTGGAGAGAAACAACTGTTAGGTCCAGACATGGTAAGGGATACAACTGAGAAGATACAAGTAATCAGAGAAAGATTGCAAGTTGCTCAGACGCGACAAAAGGCTTATGTTGATACAAGGAGAAGAGATCTTGAATTCCAGGTTGGAGATCATGTATTTCTTAAAATATCGCCTAGACGTGGCATACGAAGATTTGGTGTTAAGGGCAAGCTTACGCCAAGATTCATCAGACCATTTGAGGTACTTGAAAGAGTTGGCGAGGTTGCTTATCGCATCGCGTTGCCTCCTCAATTGTCCGAAGTGCATAATGTGTTTCACATATCTATGTTGAAGAAGTATGTGCACGATCCATCGCATATTATTGAACATGGAGATCTGGTGATCTAGAAAGATCTCACATATGAACAGAAGCCTATGAAGATCTTAGAGCGTGAAATACGAGCACTAAGGAATAAGGTTATTCCCATGCTTAAGGTGCAATGGAATAAGAATTCTGAACACGAAGCAACATGGGAGACCGAGGAATCTATGAAGAAACGATTTCCCGAGTTATTCTAAGAGGTATATGATCTACACTCTCCACGTATATACATATTGTGCAATTGAATTTGGGGACCAAATTCTTTTAAGTGGGGGAGGGTGTAGCAACCCTGATAAATAAAGATTTGGAAATAAATTAAATTTTTTTTCAAATTATATTACAGAATTAATACAGATAATAAGAAGAAGCTTGAAGGGGTGAATAAAACCAAAATGCAAATAACGCCTCTTATTAAGGCGTTAATTTAATAATAAACGCCTCTAGTTAAGGCGTGCTTAAAGAAGTGACGCCCTCACCACACGGCGTCAAATTCTGAACGCCAAAAACGGTAAGGCCAAGTAATGCCTCTAGTATGGGCGTGTTTTAAAACAAAGAACGTCCTCGTACCAGGCGCTTCTTAAGAAACGACTTGAACCAGGTCGTCAATTCAAGAATCGACGACCTGACCAAAGTCGTTAATTCAGTTCGTGAACCGTTCGAACCCAGAGCTTATCCAGGGAAGGATCATGTTAATCTAGTAAGTGGTTAATAGGGCAAGGACCATAATAGGGATATATTACCCTCACTCAAACTCTAACCCTAACAGGACGTCCAAAATCCTATAAATAGTCTTGATCGAACAAACCCTAAACCTATTTGATTCAAGCCTCTGCGACGGTAAGTGAAGAACAGAACTGTTCTTCTTATTCTTTTTTTTTCTCTGTTTCGAGTGTATGAAGAACTAACGTTCTTCATCTCCTTCTCTTCTTGCAGGTCGAAGAGAGCACACGTTGTGAAGAATAAAGGTATTGTTCTTTTTCCCTTTTTAATTTCGGTCAGGTAGTATGAAGAAATACTAATGTTTCTTCTTCTGTTCTTGTTGGAATTACAGAACCGAAGAACAAAGGTTCTTCACCAAAGCCTTCTCTTCCTCCTACTATGGTTGTTGTTGCTGTGAAGCAACAACGTCCCCCTTTCATATCAATCTTCAAGTCTTCAGGTAGGTTTTCTCAAGTTATGGTAGCCCAAAGCTATTTAATGCAAGATATACATATATATAAGCATGACATGCATATGGTTTATTATAGTTTTAATACGTTTCTGCAAAATTTTGAAAAAGACGCCCCTGTCAAGGGCGCTAATTTACAAGAAACGACCCTGCCCAGGTCGTCAACTTTAGATTTGACGCCCTTTACACAGGCGTTAATTACATTTAATCATTAATCACCCATGTTAAGAGTTGATTATCTATGAAATCATGATTCTACAATAATGCATGATCATATGTCTTCAAACCTGTTAATTTTATTGTCATGACCATACATTCGTTCTCCATAATTCTATTATCCTGAAATTATTACTGCCCATGAATTTTTCTTGAATTCACGACCGTGGCTAGGTCGTCTTTCACTGGACTAACGCCCGGTGCTAGGACGTGAATTGAAAAGTAACGCCCCTTCATAGGGCGCGTTTTTGTTAAAATCCTGAACAATATATTCTGTAAAAAATAAGAATTTAATGATTAACGCCCCTGTCAAGGGCGCGTTTTTGATAATTTCTGAAAATAAATATGTTCTGTAAAATATTGTAAATAAAAAGACGCCTGATACTGTAGTCGTCTCATTGCAAAGAAACGCCCCTGTCCAGGGCGCGTTTTAGATAAATTAATGAAATATTGAAATTCTACAAAATGGAAACATGTGTAAACGCCCTTCTGTTAGGCGTTAATTACTTGATAAACGACTCGGATTAAGTCGTTATTTTACTGTAAAACTGATTTTCCACTGTTTCTGTTAACCGATGGTTTCATATGTTATATAATATATATATATATCGGCACTATTCTCCACTCCGTGAGTATAGTCCCACGTTTCACGATTGTTTTATCGATCACACTCAACTCTCATTGACATACAAGCTCTCCATTGGACATTCCGTTCCTTTGAACTAGCGAGTTAGTCATAGAGACCTCCGTAAGACTCCTCGTACCTTGGATTCCCTCAAGGTCGACTGAGCTGGTTGTACCCTAAAAACCTATTACACAATTAATGCCATGTCAATCTAAAGAAACATGGTATACCGGCCCTTATGATTATACAAAGAGTATATCATAAGAAAATTCTTAATGGGATGATGATATCATGCCATATCATGTCATTCTTGTAAACCTCAATTCTATGATAAGAATGAGGGTATCTTACCTTTGATATACTGTTCATGTGGACCTCAATTCTATATAAAGAATGTCCATATTGATTTGTCATGGTACCCAAGTTAAGGGAACCATATTCTACCTAGTTTCATCGATAATCGTGATTATACCGTTATTATCGCCAACTATGTCCTTTGTCATATTTTGGACTCTCTTCTGTCAAAGTTGTCATACGTGTCTACAAGCTTGATGATTGAAATTCTATATTGGCTATATAAACAAGAGTGGATGTCAAAACACATGATAAATGCCTGCGCATATAGGGCCCGATCTGGTCCTGGGAGGAGCACCCGAAAGTACTTGTGCCCATGAGAGTTAAAATGATAAGGTATCTGGCATTATACCGAGTACTTGACTTGCTTGATTGGACATTCCACACACATCTTGTACTTGAATCGTACTTGACTTGACATGAAATGCGTGGCCCGAAAAAGGGTAATTTACTTGCTTGATACATGATAGCCAAAGTTCTTGACATGACTTGTTAAATGTACTTGCTTGATTATCTTGAATAAACTTGTTATCTTGTTGAAAGTTCATGATTAAGTTCATCTTATTTCCTTGATATTACAATCTCTCTATCTTGTCGTTTTATGCGAGCATGCATAGCTTTATTGCATTCATGAAAGATGTAATTACTTAAACCCCTTTGCTGGTACTTGAGATATAATTTCCTACTGAGCGTTCGCTCATTCCATTTGTCCCTTTTTACTTTTCAGGTAAGTCCCGACGATGGAAGTCAATCGGATGGGAATGGTCAAGAGTGAAAGTGATAGAGCTGCTCAAGTGTCATCTAGTCTTTTCTATAGTTTCTTGAGTCAAATATGTATTCTTTTTCTTTTTATTAAACAGAGTATTGGATTTGTAATAGTCTATCCATTATGAAATAAAGGATTGGGTTATCTTGCTATTTTGCGCATCTCTGTCTTTGTGTCGAATACACGACCACTCTGATTGACATGATTTATATAAACTCGTCACGTGTCTCCGGGTATCTTCCGCACTCGGGGCGTGACAGAATTGGTTATATATGCATATGCATTACTTGACCCAGCAGTCCTACTGCGTTCATGCAGTGTAGGCTTAGCATGAATTTTCTGATTAATGAGTTTAGGTATAGTAAAATTTATCTTCATAGGTTTTTGAGAATTGTTGTTGTTGTTTGAGTTGGATGGGATGTCCAGCTTTTCCTTACCCTTTTCCTAACAAAATGTGGTCATCTTGAACTCAAAAGGTTTTTTATTAGTTGGGTCGTAGCCCAAACCTTCCTTGTTAAAATTTACTCTAACACCTAGCATGGTGTCCAAATTTTTCATGCCCTACACAAACTTTTCTAATGTAGTTTGTTTATCTTCAAGCTCCTTTTGAATTTTCTCACAGTGTTTTTGAGTTTCTAGATTGACCATTTTCACAGCTTCATACTTCTCTAGAATGAGATCATTTTCTTTTTGAAGTTCTTGAAATTTTATTTTGAACTGATCCAAATTCCTTTTAGCGTCTTCAAATTGATCTTGGAGATTTTTATTCTTAACTTCCAGAGAGCTTAATTTATAGTTGTTTGTTTTGACAAGTTGTTTCTTTAGATCATCATTTTCCTTTTTCATATTTGTTTGTTCCTCAACAACATTGCTCAATTTTCTTTTCACCAATTTATAGTCTTTGTTTTGATAGTCAAACTTGTCTAACAAGTCAACATAAGCATCCTCCCAATAATCTATTGTGTAGTTTTCAAAAGGAATGCTTGTTAGAATATTTGGGTGCAAGGCTGATATTCAGAGGGGGAGTGAATGAATCCCCTTTTTTTAAAAATTACTTTGATTAAAACTTTCTTCGAAGGATTCGTGCAGAAATAAAACAACATGGCTCAATCTAAATAGATGTTCTATTGAGGCTCACACTCGAACACTAAGCAAGCATCAAACACTATGTGAAAACTAAGTGTAGCAAGATGAAGACTAGTATTAAGATCTACTGCTATGAAATCCACTGACTCTATCATAAGTACTCAATTCAGAAACACCTTCGCAGTAGGAGCAAACTAAACACATATGATCAAGAGCACATCATGCTAGACAACAAAACCAATTGCCCTGTGAAGGAGGTAGAAGATATGGAATTGCACACACTCACAAACCATAGTACAAAGGGAAATTTTTAGATGGTTCAGTCTGCTACCCATAGACCTACGTCCATCCCCCACTCAGAACCAAGTGAGGCTTCCTGTTGACAAGTAGCTTGAACCGCTGAGCATCACAGCTTTCTTACACCGTTGAGCAACACAAATTACTTTCGCTGAGCATCACAGCTTGCTATCCGCTGAGCCTTACAGCTTTTGCTATCCGCTAAGCAACACAGCTTGCTGTCCGAGGATCATACCTCACCACTGACACACAACTTAGAGTACGAACTAGAAATGAGAAAACCAAATCACAAAGAAACAAAAAATAAAAGCATGAAAGATGTAGCTCTCGTAGGAGCAAATTTGGCTTGGATCTGATCCAGAGGCCAATGATGAACAGATCTTTCCTTCTTCTTCTTCTTCTTCTTCTTCTCACGATCTCCTTTTCTGAGCTCTTTCTTCTTTTTCTCCTCTACTAACTCACTAGCTCTCTTCTTTCTAATCTCTCTCTCTGAACTCTCTCTTCTTCCTCTTCTTCTCTGTCTGCTGCTCTGCACTCTTTTATTTTTCTCATTCTTTTTCCTCTATTCTTCGTTGTTGTTTGTTCTGAAGAAGATGTCCCCTATTTATAGAACAGGGGCTCCGGAGATGCTTCTTCTCAAATTGCCTGAATAGTGTGGTCCCCGCATCATTCTTTGAGAGTCCACGTGTTGGATTTTGGATAAAGGTATGTCCACGTAGCAGATCCTTTCTGGGACTATCTGCCTTGAATCACATGCCCAATCATAAGCTTCTTGGATCCACATGGCACCTTTCCCGCTATTTCTGGGATCACGTGTCACGTATGCTTCTGGCTTAAGGCAGTGCTTCGATGTGAACAAGAACTATAGTTGAGTTCTATTGACTTTAGGTGCTTCAGATGCCTTGAGATCTTCTAACTATGGAGAGTTGGTCTGACTTGCTAAGGTTGAGCAAAATATGAATTGCGGCAATTGAACTTGCTACTGCTACTATGATGAACTGTTCAGTCTTGTTTCTACTGCTGGTCATGAGGCCTGATTTCTGAAGTCCTTGAGCATCTAAAAGTAGTCATTTGATTTACTGAGCTGTGAGGTTGATGCAGTTTGGTTGTGCTCACTAAGGGATGTCATCAAACACTCTTTTGTTGCAGTGGCCTTGTGTTGGTGTAGATGCAAGATGTATCAACCTGTCTTTAGAATGCTCAGACCTTGCCTTTTAAGGGCACTGACTTGTTTAGTCTTGAAATGTTGATGTGCACCGACCTGTTCAGCATTAAATACTTCATCTGCATGTTAAGAAAGGATACATGCATCGACCTGTTTGACTCAATGCATGAACTAATATGAATGCATCGACCTTGCAAGTATGAAGACTTCAGACGATCATATGCACTGACCTGACAGTATGAATGTATGAAGATGCATGGCAAATATGAATATGCATTGACTTGTATGCAGTGACCATCAGATGCACATCGACCTAATAGAACTAAAACATCACATGTGCATCGACCTAACAATGCAATATATCTATCGTTGCAGCGACCTGATAGACTAGATAGCTTATATACATCGACCTAATATAACATAATCAATATATATGCATCGACCTTATATGCATGAGGTCTACATCTGCACCGACCTGATAGAACAGAATTAACACATGTGCATCGACCTTTTAGACCAACATGCAAATGTGCACCGAACTTCTAATGCAAAATGCATATGTGCATCGACGTTGAAGTACAAATGTGCATCGACCTTCTAATGCAGATTGCATATGTCCATCGACCTTGAAGTACATGACTTCTACATGTGCATTGACCTGACAGACTTATATGCAAGCATGCACTAACCTAATAGTCCATACTATAAACAAAGTGCAAAAGGTGCATCGACCTGATAGTCCAATGAAGTGGAAGATGCATCGACCTTATAGAGCACAAAGACCAATGTGCATCAACCCTATAGACTAAAATGCATATGTACATTAACCTTCTAGACTATGCAACAGGTTGAATGTGCATCGACCTTTATATGCAACGGTTTGAATATGCGTCAACCTTGATATGCATCAGACCGAAATGTGCATCGACCTTACCTGACAAAGAGAAGGTATATACACCGACCTTTCAATGCAATTGTTGACTCACAATTGAACAGTAGCATTGACAATTGAACAGTAGCGTTGACCTATTGTCACTTCAGCTTAACAATAGTGACTGTCTTTTCATGACTTTTTGAGTTATCTTCAGAACCTGTTTTGATAGAATTCATACTTCTATATATATGATGAGATCATTAATAAATGCATCAAGGTTATATATATCATGAGACATAATAGTTGACATCATCAAAATCACAGGGACACAACAATCTCTCCCTTTTTGATGATGGCAATATTATGAGTCACTGTAATAAATTTATTATGATGATCAAAATGTCAGTCATGCAACACAACTTCTGATAGAATTACTAAAGTAATGATGAGTTTAAAGTGCAAACCAGTATGAAATATGCAAGATCATGCAACATAGAATCTGACAGAATTAAAAATGTAATGATCATGCAACACAGCATCTGACAGAATACTAATGACTTACATATTCTCCCCATAGAAGAGCATGCAACATAGCCTCTGACAAAATTACTAATGACTCACATATTCACATATTCTCCCCCTTTGACAACATCAAAAAGGAAGGAACAGAGAAGAGGTATTGAAATGAAAGAAATATCAGCAAAAACAAAGAGATAATACCACACAAGGACAAGTGAGATGCACTCTCAAGGATTCTCCCTCTTGTTACAAAATGATGCTGACGGAATAATCTCCCCCTTTTTACAATTATGCACAATGATTCTCTTTCAACTATACTCCCCCTGAATAGATAATCTTCCCTTTTGACAAAGCAGAAGGAGTGGAATGAAAATTTATCAGCAAACCATAGGGACAATCGAGTTTACGCAGATCAAGCTGACTAATAAGATGCTGATGAAGCAATTCTCCCCCTTTGACAGGACAGAGGGATTGGAATGAAAGTAAATCATCAGACATGAAGATTTAAACATACACAAGTTCAATGAAAGTATCAACAAAATCACATGAACAATCATAGATGAGTTCAGGTCATGACGGATTGCATCTAGAACAGTGAGCATAATCTGATATTGAATTGAATGTGTAGATGACATGAGCATTTTGAAGAAAGAATTTCAGCAGAAAATGGAAACTAAGCACAGCGATTCCAAATGAGCTTCAAACAAAAAATTGGGTTATCCAAAAAGGTTTTCAATGAGATACCAATTTCATAAATCTAAGAATAGAAATATTTTAGAGTCTTCCATTATAAGGGCTTATGAATCTTTATTGAACATCATGGTTTAAATATGATGTATACATAGTTTGTCAATAAAGTTCTATACTCATATCTGAAGTCAAGGTTTAATAAGAGTGAACCAAGCCCTCATATTTACATCTTGATTAACATCCCTTCAACTTACTCAATCAATTTTAATGACTTCTTTAGGAATTACATTCATTAGTATTGAGGTTAAACAACCACAAAAAATTTCAGATTGGGTTCCTAAGGATCAGTAGTTTTAGATTTTTCTTTTGTTTAAAAATACTTTTCATATCAAATTTTTCAGGTGCAATTAAGTTCAGCACACACCTTGTAGCTACAGGATACACGTTGTTTAGACGCCAATATCCCTGAGCACTTGGTATGACTGACTGTCATGCTTCATAAGAACAGAGATAGCATTGACACTTCATGACATACCTCAACACATTTCATTGATAAGCGAGATATATTTCTCAATATTGAAGCCATTGCTTTGCCTGGATTTTCAATGAATTTTTCAGCAGAGATAATTATGGCACTTCATGACACAATCCTCTAGACTTCATGGACATGGTTTCTTGGTGACCAAAATCATTGCTCTGACTATATTATTCTTAGGAACTTTTCAGATCATTCAGATGTTTAAAAACAATACTGATTTCATGTATTTCAACCAATTAAAGTCATGATTTTAACATTTTCAGATTTCAGAAGATTTTCAAGACTCAACACGAAATAGTTGGTTAAAGTTTATTAAAGTTGACTCAGATATTTTTAATATATTCATAACCAAACTCAATGAATACATTAAACTTAAACCAATCTGATCTTTTCAGACATTCATAATCTTGTATAACAGAAGATTCCTAGAAAGAATATTTTTCAGATTTATGATCAAGGTACACGGATTGAAATCTTCCCAAAGTACAGATAGATCAAGACAGTTTCATGAGCAGCGAGATTATCAATGGAAACCAGCAACAGGAACAATCACTAGGTGTGAGTAAAGTTTTCAGATATACAATAGAGATGGCTAAGAGTGCTTCAGTCAGATATGAATTCAAGGGATACAGTAATTGAATCCTAATCAGGTAGTAGATAGATCAATAATATGGCACTGAAAATCAAGCATGTAAAGATGGAAATCTCCCCCTCAGCAAATATAGGAGCAATAGACAGTAGATTCCATAATAGATAAGAATGAAAATTAGATGAAGCTTGAATAAAGAATTGATCAAGAATAAAGTGAATTTTACTTCACTTGCATCAAGAAATATCAAGGTTTAAAGAGCAATCAAGAGAGATTCAGACTGAAGAAGGAACAACTCAATCCAAAGATGTGAGCAGCGGTTGACCGAAATTAGTTGTTTGGTCGACCGAAATAGACAGTAATAAAATAAGAGACAGATCAAATAATTCAGATCAAGACATGAGCTCCCCCTAAAAGTATGCATGAGCTGGAAATCGATGTGAATGTCAGAGTGATGAGCTCCCCCTGACTACAAGCAATCAATCAATGTTTTTGGAATTTTCAATATGAATGATATGCAATCAATTCTGAAATTAGTATATGCATGATAATAAATGCACATGAGTAAACTATGAAATGCAGAAACTCCCTTTTTATGAAAACACTTCAGATATCACATATGACATGAAGACCTTTGTAGGGAGTTGATTGATACCAATAAGCAAATATGCATATGCATGAGACACAAAATTTCCCTGATTAACTCTCCCTGTCTATATGCATTGTAAGACTTCTCTGAATGCAGCAAACACAATGAACATTGTGCAGGGAGTTTAATGAATTATGCTCATGAACATGTTCACAGCAAAAAAAATATGCAAGACTCAAGACACACATTTGACCCATTGTACTAGGTGGAGGACTTAGATCCTAGGATCACCTCTCGCATGGTGAAAGCTTACAGATAGGCTTAACATGTCCTTATTCATGTCACCATTTATTATACCTTGAAGTCATGCATGAAAATGCAGCGTAGATTCAGTCCTCTATGCATCTTAAATTTTTGATGTCCTTTTGGCAAGCATACATATATACAGATGAAAAATATATGCAACAGATTTTCAGTGACAGTAAATGCTTTAAAATTCATACATACATCAATCATATGCAAGTAACAAACACATGCAATTCAAATTTTCAGACTATGAAATTCAATTCTAATCATAGGTGATTCAACATATGCATGAGACTTATGAACCATAATGCAGATATCAGATGAGACTGTAAACATGTATGTATGAGATTCAGACTAATAAATCAACCATGATATGAGTCTATCTAAAAAGAATTACTGAAACCTCAAATAATCAAACCAGTAAAATGCAGAATGTGGGATTTCATCATACTCAGGTGCCTTGGCTTATTCAACCCCTTTTTATTCCTTAGCCCCAAGACACTCCTGCAAAATAAATTCTCATTTTGCAGATTTAGGTACCCAAGAATTATTGGGTCCTACATGGTTAGTAGCACCTTTGAAGGGTGCTCTCCACATTTTCTGAGCTAGTAAGTCATCAGATTTCATCAAATAACAGTTAGAGATGGAGTGCCTAGACTATCCACAATAATGACATGAAATAATAGACTTTGGGTTTTTTTTGTGCACATTAGTATTCGCATGAAACTTATGTGCATGATGATAGAAATGAAGGTGCTCTGATATAGATCTAGAGGGGGGTGAATGGATCTTTCACAAGGAGCTACCCAATAAAAGTAAGCATAGCTCTCTAGAAAAAAACAACCTACACTTAAACTAGACAAATGGCAAAACACTGGGAAACCAATTACAGATAGCTAAAAGATGAATCAGTTGCTTACAGTAAAGAGTCCAATCAAGGACACAAATCAAGGTCTAAAAATAGGGCACACAAGGTACTTCTAAACTGAATTATGCTAACAGATGAGAAAACCTTCAACCACTTGGTGTGCGAAAATAAATGTACTACAGAATGAGAAATCCTCACACCAGACAACAACACTGGGAACACAGCATAAAGCACAGACAACGATCTCAACCAAACCTGTGAAGGGAAGGAAGAAGATAAGGGCAAATGCACAATCAAACCACACGGCACAATATTTTTAGTTTGTTCGGTCTGCTATCCATAGACCTACGCCCACCCCTCACTCTAACCCGAGTGAGGATTCCCTTGCAAAAGTAACATGCAGACTCAGTCCGCAACAAGACGCTGCCTAACAGCTTGACTACCTGAGGGAGACAAATCCCTCAACCTGGTTTTGTAACCCATAAAAATAGACACCTAGCTCCGCAACCCACAAAGCTAGAACCGGAGGTCCAACCTCCCTTCCTCTGAATACTCATAGGGAACCCATGAGCAAATATCCGTCACTCGCAACCAAAGACACAGTCTCCCTTCCTCCGACACCCAGACGAAAACTGGAGATAAATCTCCCTTCTCCTGAATCCTCAGAAGGAATAGTGAGTAACACCCAGTTGCCCACAACCAGAGGACACGTCCTCTCTTCCTCTGCGCACAGAGGGAACCCGTGAGTGACACCAAATCACTCATAACCGGAGACCCAAGTCTCCATTCTTATGATCGCTCAGAAGGAACTTGACTCCCAAGACAGGGGTTTGAAAAACACAAAATGAATGGAAGAGAACAACAAAAAAACCAAAAGGAAAAACAAAAAACAGATATAGCTTCTAGGAGCACAATGACTATGGCGATTCAATACTTGAATAGATCTTCAATATTAGCACTGGCTGCACACTCTTTCTTCATCTCACGACCTTCTTCTCTAAACTCTCTCTACCTCTTTCTTTTAATCTCTTTAATCTCCCTTTTTCTCTCTGCTAGCCCTTCATTTTGATCACTGGAGAGCCTTTTATAGACCTTCAATCTTGAGTCCCACGAGCTCACGCTTTGGGCGTGTGGAGGTCTCATTCCCACCTTTTTCAGAGACGCCACGCGTCAGATACAGATGGTACAATGATCCACGTGGTAGAATATCAAACAATATTCTCCTTGGATCACTTGCTAATCATTGGTTCACTTAATCCCCACGAGATCATGCTTCGGGCATGACTTAAGTCTTTATGTGAGAGTGATGCCGTTAGTAGTTTAAGTCACCCAGGTGTTTGATTCATCAATCTGGGTTTATCAAAATAGAGTAAAGAGGCATTTCATCAAACACTTTACCATCATAATCAAATGCAAACTTAGTCAACATCATATTAGTCAAACATTCAAATCAGAGGTTCATAAAATGATGTATATGCATTGACCTGTGTAATACACAGGTAGAATTTATATGCATGAAGATGATGGATAAAGACAGAAACTAATGAAGATGAACTGACCTTAATGATGCACAGACAGACCTGCCATGTAAGGTACATAGACCAGTTAAGACTAAGACTCAACATGTGCTTAGACCTTGATATGCAGGATGCAGCATGTGATTAGACCTTGGTATGCACAAGTCTTGAATGTGCACCGACTTCATATGTTGTTGGTGAGAACATGCATAGACCTGATTGCATTGAAGGCAAACATTCACAGACCGCATAGATGACAAATGTAAATGTGCATCGACCTCATAGATGAGTAATGCAAATGTGCATCAACCTTATATTCAACCAATGCAGATGTGCATCGACGTTCTATATGTACAAGGCAAATGTGCATCGACCTTATATATGTACAAGGCAAATGTGCATCGACCTTATATATGAACAAGGCAATTGTGCATTGACCTTATATATGAAGGAACATGAATGTGCACCGACCTTACCTATTCACAGTGAAGGTATATGCACCAACCTTTATGCTTCAGACTTGGATGTGCATGTGAATTTATGTGCACCGACTTGAACATGCAATTTTCTACATATGCTCAGACCTGACTATGCAGACTTGTACATATGCTCAGACCTAATTATGCAGACCTATACATATGCTCAAACCTTTTACATGCATGTGCTCTGACTAGTGAGAATATGCTCGGACCTTGTTCATGCATATGCTCTGACTTAGTGAAGGAGACTTTAAGCATATGCACAGACCTGAACGAAGATGCTCAGACCTTATGCATACTATTACATATGCTCAGACCTGATAAAGACTCTTATGCATGTGCTCCGACTTGCATAATGCATGTGCACAGACGTAAAAGCATGTGCTTAGACCTTGTGCGTGCATGTGCTCAGACTTATATGAATATAGTCTGACTTGCATAATCCATATGCTCTGACATGAATGCATGTACTTCGACTTTGAGTGTGCATACGTGTACATATGCTCTGACTATCAACCTGTGAAAAATGTTTGTGCACACAACCTGTTCGGTAAAATAAATATGCATGCAACCTATTTGATTGACTGACCAGAATGTTTAAATGTGCACAAACCTAATATGAAAGTGCTCCGACCTTCATGATCAAAAGATTTGTGCATGTGCACAGACTCTAGATGCAGCGATAGGCATGTGCATCGACCTTAATGCTGAAATGAACATATGCATCGACCTTGAACATGTGCAACAGTGTATGTGCATTGATCTGATTATGTATGAATATGCATTGACCTTAATGCAAAGTGTAATACTTATGACATAACATCAAAACATAACATAAAATAGTCATAGTGTCTGACATCATCAAGGCCACACTAAAGTCACATCAAAACCACAGCATCAAAGCAACACAAACACATATGACATCATACACATGAGTCATAGTGTTTGACATCATCAAAACCATAGGATTACAACAATCTCCCTCTTTTTGATGATGGTAACACTATGAGTGTAAGATCCGGTAGTTAATGGATTCTTAGCGGATCCTTATTGGTATTGAAGTGTGGAAAGAATCATGAATTTAGGTTTTTTTATTGGACTTAATGGGCCTAGTTTAATTGGCTTAATCAAACTGTATAAGCTTTTAGAAATCAAATAAGGCATATATACAATATCGCTTATTTTAAAGCCTTTTTGCAATATGAAGTTTTTTCACAAAAAAAATATAATAAAATCATTTTTTGTGAGAAACCCTCGTGGGTTTCTCTCTCTCTTCTCACCCTCTCTCCCTCACATGCACGACCCTCTCTCTCCTCTTGCTCCCTCGATGGATTGATCACCTCGGGGTGCTGCAGGGTGCGCAGGTGGTGGTGTTGGCGAGCCTGAGGTGTGTGGAGTGCGGTGGCGTCGTCCTGGAGGAGGGAAAACCACATGGAAGGCGCGGCATTCTTCGTGTGGAACGGCAAGGGAACGGCATTCTCGGCCTAAAACAAGTAGGGGGATGGATTCCTTACTTTGTCAGGATTGTTTCCCCACCCCCTGGCGTGTGAATGGCCAGCCGTAATGCATGAACATCGCCGTTATGTCTTCGGAGCATGAACATCGTTATTTATGTTTTCAATCCACCATGGCCTTTGTATTTATGTTTTTTTGGGCATATAATCGTTGTATGATGGATGTGGGTTGAGGAATGGCAGGTTTAGACATGTTTTCCTTAGATTTTGATTGAATGGGAGGGGACTCCATCGAGTTTCCCATCTTCAGGGTTCTCTGGGCGAGTAGTGGTCGCTCCAGAGACCATTTTTAGGATGGCTTGAGGCGACAGACGTTAGCGGTCGCCCTCTGACCATTTTTTTATCGTTAGCGATCTTAAACCAAATGTTTTCTGTTGTTAGCGGCCCAGCAAACGACTGCTACCACCCTTTGACCGAGTAAGGCGGTGGACGACTCGCGGTCTTTGACCCGACCGTCTTCTATCCATTCGCGGTCTATCGTACGACCGCTTACGACCGTATTTCCTTCTGTTTAAAATTATATGCAATATTTATGCCTTAGCGGTCATAAGGCCGACCGCTTAGGCTGTGTTCGCGGTCGATAGGGCGACCGTTTATGACCCGTTCGCTGTCCTTCATTTGACCGCTAATGACTGCAGCATATAAATTTTATCCTATTCATTTAATTATGCATTCTATACTGCATGTTCGCCAAATTTAGTTATTCTTATAAATTGTGGCATATTTTTAGATCCCAATAGAATTATTTTCTCTTTCCTTATGATGGAACCACTAGTCGTAGCCCGATGACCTCGAGTGTCGGCCCGCCTGGGAGAGGTGGCGGGGTAGTCTCGGTTTATGATTTTTAAGCTACTTCCCGTGGGCCCCTTTGCTTGGCAGTAGCATCCTATTGGGGGGGGAAACTAGCTAGAGGCCTGGCTCAAGACATTGAGCCAGTGTGTGCACACGTACTTAGGGGCTTGGACTGACACTGACGAGTGTGACCCTGACTAGTACTTGTCCTTGGTTACTGTTACTTGTCTCGCTTGCCGCGATCCAGGCTTGTGTAGATACTTGAGACGCAGTGTAAGTCGTCAGTGGACGCGTCTGGTTTTCTTTCTGGTGGTCTTTTCTCTCTCTCGTCACTTGGAATGGTTGAATTATTATTCTATTGGTAGATTTCGAGTACTCATGTCTATATTGAATGGCATTTTAGTTAACTACCTTTAATTTATTCACATGCATCTATAGCTTTATTTCCTGTCATATCCTTTATGCTATTGCATGTTTAATTGCTTTATATTTTAGTTGCGAGGTAGGGTTTCATGTGAACCCTACTGAGTCTTTGTTGTGAGACTCACCCTTCCTTTTCAGGTGAGCCAGAGCAGCAGGCCGCCAGTTTCTCTCGCGCTTTTGGCGGAAAGTCTTAGACGCCTGTTGTGGTCAGTCCTTTTATCTGTCTTTTGTTTTCTTTTGGACAGGGTGCAAGATCCGGTAGTTAATGGATTCTTAGCGGATCCTTATTGGTATTGAAGTGTGGAAAGAATCCTTATTGCTAGTGAATGATGACCCAGGAGATCCGGATACCGATAACCCGATATCTTCGATTTACCGATACCAAGAGCTCGGGGAAGCTACCCAAGAGGCTGATGAGGCCCCGTAAGGGTTAGTGAGTGTTTGTTGAGGGGATGCATAATGAATAGAAATTACACGTGCAATATTAATTAAAGCATTCATTTGAACTTTAAACGGAAGCATCTATATATATCATAGTGGTAAATTTATACAAGTAGTCCAGATTCATATATCACAAGTCCCACACTGTACAATGGTCCAAAAATAAATAACTACACGGGACGTAGCTTGGCCAAAAGAAGAAAAAGAATAGACTGACCACTGACCGACCACTGACAGACCACTGCTGGCTCTAAGATTTTTCGCCAAAAGCACGAGAGAATCCTGCAGCCGGTTGCTCCGTCTCACCTGTAAAAGGAAGGGGTGAGTCTCACAGCAGAGACTCAGTAGGGTTCACAGAAATCCCTAACTCGCAACTAACTAAAGGAAAATAGTAAAGCATGCATTGATATAAATAAATGACAATTTAATAAAGCTCTAAAACTAACTAAACAGTTCATGAACAGCTAACTAGCATGCCAATTAGAATTTAAACGCAAGTACTCGAAATCCACCAATAGATAATAACTCAATCATTCCCAAATGACAAGAGTTAGAAGGAGAGGAACTCCACCAGAAGAAGAAACCAGATGCGTCCACTGACGGCTTACACTGCGTCTCAAGCATCTACGCAAGCCTGATGATAGCAAGGTAGACACGTAACAGTACCAAAATAAGTAACTAGTTAGAGCATCACTCGTCAGTGTCAGTCCAAGTCTCTATCCATGTGTGCACACACCGGGTCATGCCTAGAGCCAGGCCTCTAGCTAGTATTTTCTTCTGTAGGACGCTAAGGTTGGACTGGGGCCCACGGAACTAGCTTAAAAACTGTGAAAGTGGGATACCCCGCCACCTCTCCCGGGTGGGATGAACACTAAAAGTCGTCGGGCTATGACTGGTGGTTCCATCACTAGGAAAGATAATCTAGCTCTATTGGGAGCTAAGAACATGCCATAATTTATAATAACGATCAAACATGGCAAATATGAAGGACTAAAAGCATGATTAACTAAATAGCCAAACTCAATGAATACATTAAACTTAAACCAATCTGATCTTTTCAGACATTCATAATCTTGTATAACAGAAGATTCCTAGAAAGAATATTTTTCAGATTTATGATCAAGGTATACGGATTGAAATCTTCCCAAAGTACAGATAGATCAAGACAGTTTCATGAGCAGCCAGATTATCAATGGAAACCAGCAACAGGAACAATCACTAGGTGTGAGTAAAGTTTTCAGATATACAACAGAGATGGCTAAGAGTGCTTCAGTCAGATATGAATTCAAGGGATACAGTAATTGAATCCTAATCAGGTAGTAGATAGATCAATAATATGGCACTGAAAATCAAGCATGTAAAGATGGCAATCTCCCCCTCAGCAAATATAGGAGCAATAGACAGTAGATTCCATAATAGATAAGAATGAAAATCAGATGAAGCTTGAATAAAGAATCGATCAAGAATAAAGTGAATTTTACTTCACTTGCATCAAGAAATATCAAGGTTTAAAGAGCAATCAAGAGAGATTCAGACTGAAGAAGGAACAACTCAATCCAAAGATGTGAGCAGCAGTTGACCGAAATTAGTTGTTTGGTCGACCAAAATAGACAGTAATAAAATAAGAGATAGATCAAATAATTCAGATCAAGACATGAGCTCCCCCTAAAAGTATGCATGAGCTGGAAATCGATGTGAATGTCAGAGTGATGAGCTCCCCCTGACTACAAGCAATCAATCAATGTTTTTGGAATTTTCAATATGAATGATATGCAATCAATTCTGAAATTAGTATATGCATGATAACAAATGCACATGAGTAAACTATGAAATGCAGAAACTCCCTTTTTATGAAAACACTTCAGATATCACATATGACATGAAGACCTTTGTAGGGAGTTGATTGATACCAATAAGCAAATATGCATATGCATGAGACACAAAATTTCCCTGATTAACTCTCCCTGTCTATATGCATTGTATGACTTCTCTCAATGTAGCAAACACAATGAACATTGTGCGGGGAGTTTAATGAATTATGCTCATGAACATGTTCACAGCAAAAAAAATATGGAAGACTCAAGACACACATTTGACCCATTGTACCAGGTGGAGGACTTAGATCATAGGATCACCTCTCGCATGGAGAAAGCTTACAGATAGGGTTAACATGTCCTTATTCATGTCACCATTTATTATACCATGAAGTCATGCATGAAAATGCAGTGTAGATTCAGTCCTCTATGCATCTTAAATTTTTGATGTCCTTTTGGCAAGCATACATATATACAGATGAAAAATATATGCAACAGATTTTCAGTGACAGTAAATGCTTTAAAATTCATAAATACATCAATCATATGCAAGCAACAAACACATGCAATTCAAATTTTCAGACTATGAAATTCAATTCTAATCATAGGTGATTCAACATATGCATGAGAGACTTATGAACCATAATGCAGATATCAGATGAGAATGTAAACATGTATGTATGAGATTCAGACTAATAAATCAACCATGATATGAGTCTATCTAAAAAGAATTACTGAAACCTCAAATAATCAAACCAGTAAAATGCAGAATGTGGGATTTCATCATACTCATGTGCCTTGGCTTATTCAACCCCTTTTTATTCCTTAGCCCCAAGACACTCTTGCAAAATAAATTCTCATTTTGCAGATTTAGGTACCCAAGAATTATTGGGTCCTACATGGTTAGTAGCACCTTTGAAGGGTGCTCTCCACATTTTCTGAGCTAGTAAGTCATCAGATTTCATCAAATAACAGTTAGAGATGGAGTGCCTAGACTATCCACAATAATGACATGAAATAATAGACTTTGGGTTTTTTTTTGTGCACATTAGTATTCGCATGAAACTTATGTGCATGATGATAGAAATGAAGGTGCTCTGATATAGATCTAGAGGGGGTGAATGGATCTTTCACAAGGAGCTACCCAATAAAAGTAAGCATAGCTCTCTAGAAAAAAACAACCTACACTTAAACTAGACAAATGGCAAAACACTGGGAAACCAATTACAGATAGCTAAAAGATGAATCAGTTGCTTACAGTAAAGAGTCCAATCAAGGACACAAATCAAGGTCTGAAAATAGGGCACACAAGGTACTTCTAAACTGAATTATGCTAACAGATGAGAAAACCTTCAACCACTTGGTGTGCGAAAATAAATGTACTACAGAATGAGAAATCCTCACACCAGACAACAACACTGGGAACCCAGCATAAAGCACAGACAACGATCTCAACCAAACCTGTGAAGGGAAGGAAGAAGATAAGGGTAAATGCACAATCAAACCACACGGCACAATATTTTTAGTTTGTTCGGTCTGCTATCCATAGACCTACGCCCACCCCTCACTCTAACCCGAGTGAGGATTCCCTTGCAAAAGTAACATGCAGACTCAGTCCACAACAAGACGCTGCCTAACAGCTTGACTACCTGAGGGAGACAAATCCCTCAACCTGGTTTTGTAACCCACAAAACCAGACACCTAGCTCCGCAACCCACAAAGCTAGAACCGGAGGTCCAACCTCCCTTCCTCTGAATCCTCAGAGGGAACCCATGAGCAAATATCCGTCACTCGCAACCAAAGACACAGTCTCCCTTCCTCCGACACCCAGACGGAAACTGGAGATAAATCTCCCTTCTCCTGAATCCTCAGAAGGAATAGTGAGTAACACCCAGTTGCCCACAACCAGAGGAGACATCCTCTCTTCCTCTGACGCACAGAGGGAACCCGTGAGTGACACCAAATCACTCATAACCGGAGACCCAAGTCTCCATTCTTATGATCGCTCAGAAGGAACCTGACTCCCAAAATAGGGGTTTAAAAAACATAAAATGAATGGAAGAGAACAACAAAAAAACCAAAAGGAAAAACAAAAAACAGATATAGCCTCTAGGAGCACAATGACTATGGCAATTCAATACTTGAACAGATCTTCAATATTAGCACTGGCTGCACACTCTTTCTTCATCTCATGACCTTCTTCTCTAAACTCTCTCTACCTCTTTCTTTTAATCTCTTTAATCTCCCTTTTTCTCTCTGCTAGCCCTTCATTTTGATCACTGGAGAGCCTTTTATAGACCTTCAATCTTGAGTCCCACGAGCTCACGCTTTGGGCGTGTGGAGGTCTCATTCCCACCTTTTTCAGAGACGCCACGTGTCAGATACAGATGGTACAATGATCCACGTGGTAGAATATCAAACAATATTCTCCTTGGATCACTTGCTAATCATTGGTTCACTTAATCCCCACGAGATCATGCTTCGGGCATGACTTAAGTCTTTATGTGAGAGTGATGCCGTTAGTAGTTTAAGTCACCCAGGTGTTTGATTCATCAATCTGGGTTTATCAAAATAGAGTAAAGAGGCATTTCATCAAACACTTTACCATCATAATCAAATGCAAACTTAGTCAACATCATATTAGTCAAACATTCAAATCAGAGGTTCATAAAATGATGTATATGCATTGACCTGTGTAATACACAGGTAGACTTTATATGCATGAAGATGATGGATAAAGACAGAAACTAATGAAGATAAACTGACCTTAATGATGCACAGACAGACCTGCCATGTAAGGTACATAGACCAGTTAAGACTAAGACTCAACATGTGCTTAGACCTTGATATGCAAGATGCAGCATGTGATTAGACCTTGGTATGCACAAGGCTTGAATGTGCACCGACTTCATATGCTGTTGGTGAGAACATGCATAGACCTGATTGCATTGAAGGCAAACATTCACAAACCTCATAGATGACAAATGTAAATGTGCATCGACCTCATAGATGAGTAATGCAAATGTGCATCAACCTTATATTCAACCAATGCAGATGTGCATCGACGTTCTATATGTACAAGGCAAATGTGCATCGACCTTATATATGTACAAGGCAAATGTGCATCGACCTTATATATGAACAAGGCAACTGTGCATTGACCTTATATATGAAGGAAGATGAATGTGCACCGACCTTACCTATTCACAGTGAAGGTATATGCACCAACCTTTATGCTTCAGACTTGGATGTGCATGTGAATTTATGTGCACCGACTTGAACATGCAATTTTGTACATATGCTCAGACCTGACTATGCAGACTTGTACATATGCTCAGACCAAATTATGCTTACCTATACATATGCTCAAACCTTTTACATGCATGTGCTCTGACTAGTGAGAATATGCTCGGACCTTGTTCATGCATATGCTCTGACTTAGTGAAGGAGACTTTATGCATATGCACAGACCTGAACGAAGATGCTCAGACCTTATGCATACTATTAAATATGCTCAGACCTGATAAAGACTCTTATGCATGTGCTCCGACTTGCATAATGCATGTGCACAGACGTAAAAGCATGTGCTTAGACCTTGTGCGTGCATGTGCTCAGACTTATATGAATATAGTCTGACTTGCATAATCCATATGCTCTGACATGAATGCATGTACTTCGACTTTGAGTGTGCATACGTGTACATATGCTCTGACTATCAACCTGTGAAAAATGTTTGTGCACACAACCTGTTTGGTAAAATAAATATGCATGCAACCTATTTGATTGACTGACCAGAATGTTTAAATGTGCACAAACCGAATATGAAAGTGCTCCGACCTTCATGATCAAAAGATTTGTGCATGTGCACAGACTCTAGATGCAGCGATAGGCATGTGCATCGACCTTAATGCTGAAATGAACATATGCATCGACCTTGAACATGTGCAACAGTGTATGTGCATTGATCTGATTATGTATGAATATGCATTGACCTTAATGCAAAGTGTAATACTTATGACATAACATCAAAACATAACATAAAATAGTCATAGTGTCTGACATCATCAAGGCCACACTAAAGTCACATCAAAACCATAGCATCAAAGCAACACAAACACATATGACATCATGCACATGAGTCATAGTGTTTGACATCATCAAAACCATAGGATTACAACAATCTCCCTCTTTTTGATGATGGTAACACTATGAGTGTAAGATCCGGTAGTTAATGGATTCTTAGCGGATCCTTATTGGTATTGAAGTGTGGAAAGAATCATGAATTTAGGTTTTTTTATTGGACTTAATGGGCCTAGTTTAATTGGCTTAATCAAATTGTATAAGCTTTTAGAAATCAAATAAGGCATATATACAATATCGCTTATTTTAAAGCCTTTTTGCAATATGAAGTTTTTTCACAAAAAAAATATAATAAAATCATTTTTTGTGAGAAACCCTCGTGGGTTTCTCTCTCTCTTCTCACCCTCTCTCCCTCACACGCACGACCCTCTCTCTCCTCTTGCTCCCTCGATGGATTGATCACCATGTGGTGCTGCAGGGTGCACAGGTGGTGGTGTTGGCGAGCCTGAGGTGTGTGGAGTGCGGTGGCGTCGTCCTGGAGGAGGGAAAACCACATGGAAGGCGCGGCATTCTTCGTGTGGAACGGCAAGGGAACGGCATTCTCGGCCTAAAACAAGTAGGGGGATGGATTCCTTACTTTGTCAAGATTGTTTCCCCACCCCCTGGCGTGTGAATGGCCAGCCGTAATGCATGAACATCGCCGTTATGTCTTCGGAGCATGCACATCGTTATTTATGTTTTCAATCCACCATGGCCTTTGTATTTATGTTTTTTTGGGCATATAATCGTTGTATGATGGATGTGGGTTGAGGAATGGCAGGTTTAGACATGTTTTTCTTCGATTTCGATTGATTGGGAGGGGACTCCATCGAGTTTCTCATCTTTAGGGTTCTCTGGGCGAGTAGTGGTCGCTCCAGAGATCATTTTGAGGATGGCTTGAGGCGGCAGACGTTAGCTGTCACCCTTTGACCATTTTTTTATCGTTAGCGATCTTAAACCAACCGTTTTCTGTTGTTAGCGGCCCAGCAAACGACTGCTACCACCCTTTGACCGAGTAAGGCGGTGGACGACTCGCGGTCTTTGACCCGACCGTCTTCTATCCATTCGCGGTCTATCGTACGACCGCTTACGACCGTATTTCCTTCTGTTTAAAATTATATGCAATATTTATGCCTTAGCGGTCATAAGGGCGACCGCTTAGGCTGTGTTCGCGGTCGATCGGGCGACCGTTTATGACCCGTTTGCGGTCCTTCATTTGACCACTAATGACTGCAGCATATAAATTTTATCATGTTCATTTAATTATGCATTCTATACTGCATGTTCGCCAAATTTAGTTATTCTTATAAATTGTGGCATATTTTTAGATCCCAATAGAATTATTTTCTCTTTCCTTATGATGGAACCACTAGTCGTAGCCCGATGACCTCGAGTGTCGGCCCGCCTGGGAGAGGTGGCGGGGTAGTCTCGGTTTATGATTTTTAAGCTAGTTCCCGTAGGCCCCCTTGCTTGGCAGTAGCATCCTATTGGGGGGGAAACTTGCTAGAGGCCTGGCTCAAGACATTGAGCCAGTGTGTGCACACGTGCTTAGGGGCTTGGACTGACACTGACAAGTGTGACCCTGACTAGTACTTGTCCTTGGTTACTGTTACGTGTCTCGCTTGCCGCGATCCAGGCTTGTGTAGATACTTGAGACGCAGTGTAAGTCGTCAGTGGACGCGTCTGGTTTTCTTTCTGGTGGTCTTTTCTCTCTCTCGTCACTTGGAATGGTTGAATTATTATTCTATTGGTAGATTTCGAGTACTCATGTCTATAGTGAATGGCATTTTAGTTAACTGCCTTTAATTTATTCACATGCATCTGTAGCTTTATTTCCTGCCATATCCTTTATGCTATTGCATGTTTAATTGCTTTATATTTTAGTTGCGAGGTAGGGTTTCACGTGAACCCTACTGAGTCTTTGTTGTGAGACTCACCCTTCCTTTTCAGGTGAGCCAGAGCAGCAGGCCGCCAGTTTCTCTCGCGCTTTTGGCGGAAAGTCTTAGACGCCTGTTGTGGTCAGTCCTTTTATCTGTCTTTTGTTTTCTTTTGGACAGGGTGCAAGATCCGGTAGTTAATGGATTCTTAGCGGATCCTTATTGGTATTGAAGTGTGGAAAGAATCCTTATTGCTAGTGAATGATGACCCAGGAGATCCGGATACCGATAACCCGATATCTTCGATTTACCGATACCAAGAGCTCGGGGAAGCCACCCAAGAGGCTGATGAGGCCCCGTAAGGGTTAGTGAGTGTTTGTTGAGGGGATGCATAATGAATAGAAATTACACGTGCAATATTAATTAAAGCATTCATTTGAACTTTAAACGGAAGCATCTATATATATCATAGTGGTAAATTTATACAAGTAGTCCAGATTCATATATCACAAGTCCCACACTGTACAATGGTCCAAAAATAAATAACTACACGGGACGTAGCCTGGCCAAAAGAAGAAAAAGAATAGACTGACCACTGACCGACCACTGACAGACCACTGCTGGCTCTAAGATTTTTTGCCAAAAGCACGAGAGAATCCTGCAGCCGGTTGCTCCGTCTCACCTGTAAAAGGAAGGGGTGAGTCTCACAGCAGAGACTCAGTAGGGTTCACAGAAATCCCTAACTCGCAACTAACTAAAGGAAAACAGTAAAGCATGCATTGATATAAATAAATGACAATTTAATAAAGCTGTAAAACTAACTAAATAGTTCATGAACAGCTAACTAGCATGCCAATTAGAATTTAAACGTAAGTACTCGAAATCCACCAATAGATAATAACTCAATCATTCCCAAATGACAAGAGTTAGAAGGAGAGGAACTCCACCAGAAGAAGAAACCAGATGCGTCCACTGACGGCTTACACTGCGTCTCAAGCATCTACGCAAGCCTGATGATAGCAAGCTAGACACGTAACAGTACCAAAACAAGTAACTAGTCAGAGCATCACTCGTCAGTGTCAGTCCAAGTCTCTGACCACGTGTGCACACACCGGGTCATGCCTAGAGCCAGGCCTCTAGCTAGTATTTTCCTCTGTAGGACGCTACGGTCGGACTGGGGCCCACGGAACTAGCTTAAAAACTGTGAAAGTGGGATACCCCGCCACCTCTCCCGGGTGGGATGAACACTAAAAGTCGTCGGGCTATGACTGGTGGTTCCATCACTAGGAAAGATAATCTAGCTCTATTGGGAGCTAAGAACATGACATAATTTATAATAACGATCAAACATGGCAAATATGAAGGACTAAAAGCATGATTAACTAAATATGCTAAGATGGCCATTATTCAATAATTCAACGCATAAATAATTGAATATGCTAAAATAATTATTCCATAACCAAATGCCTGAATTGTTGAATATGCTGAAATGGCAATTATTTCATAATTAAATGCATGAATAATTGACTATGTTAAGGGTCGGAATTTGTCGGGGTTAAACGGTTGAAAGAAAACCGCCCCAGTCGATGAAACGACTTAAACATGGCGGAGATGTTATATTAAACGTATGATTTAACGAAAACGCATAGTAGCAGAACAAGCGATCGATAATGAACCGTCGCGTGTTGTTGAACGGACTAGCCGTGAAATTTCTACCGCCATTCAAATTCAATTTAGTTACGCAGTCTAATAGTCAGCCGCTCGGGTCAACAAAGGGTTTATGGCGGACCGTTATAAAGTCTAAAAATAAATTAAACATAGTCCTTACCGGAGAACCGGATCCACCAGGATCATAATCGGATCCCCTCCCGGTCGACTTAAATCGACGGGAGTTATTATTTTTAACCTGTTCCCTGCCAATCCATCATCTCAATATAACAATTTATAATCTATGAACACAGCGACGATGGGCATGCTTTTATTAATCTATGAACTCAGCAACGATGGGCATGCTTTTATTAATCTATGAACTCAGCAATGTTGGGCATGCTTTCATTACTCTATGAACTCAGCGACGATGGGCATGATTTCATTACTCTATGAACTCAGCGACGATGGGCATGCTTTCATTACTCTATGAACTCAGCGACGATGGGCATGCTTTCATTAATCTATGAACTCAGCGACGATGGGCATGCTTTCATTAATATATGAACTCAGTGACGATGGGCATGCTTTTATTAATCTATGAACTCAACGACGATGGGCATACTTTCCTTACTCTATGAACTCAGCGACGATGGGCATACTTTCATTACTCTCTGAACTCAGCGACAATGGGCATGCTTTCATTAATCTATGAACTCAGCGACGATGGGCATGCTTTTAAAACATAAAGATGATTTAACGGGCTAGGGCATTGATCCTCCTACCTCAAATGTGATGAAAATGCCTGATCCGATCGCATGCAAGCCGAAGGTCACCGCGGTTCGCTCGTTCTCGGCCGTCTCTCCACTCCGCGGTTGGTCCCGGGTTGATGCTACGGCGTTCCTCATGTCGTGGGGAAGTTCCCGACGCTTCAGACGAGGCCAGAAGGCTGTCGATGTCGCCGTGGAACCTCATCTCCGCACAAGGGTTTGGCTCCGTCGAGGGTACCGCCGCGGTCTCCACCTCCGCAGGCTCACCATTGAGGTCGTCAGCCCCTCCGCCAAGGCCGTCGGGCCACCGCACCGCCGACAAGAGGGACGGCGAGAGGGGGTCGCCAGTCCCGTCCCACCTCCCCGTGCCTTGAAGGGGGAAAAAGGGGGCGAGAGAGGGGGGCCGGTCGCGTCCTCCTCCTTGGCCAAGTCGCCGGCGAGGCCGCCAGAGGTCACTGTCATGGCCGGGGTCACCGCACACCAAAGTGGAGGACGGGGAGAGGGGCGCCTGTCGACCGCCGTGGGACACCTGCGGGTTTCGCCGCCTGCAGGTGCTTGCGTTCGGGTGAAAAGAAAAAGGGGGGGAAAAGAGAATTGGGAAAGTGGGAGAGAGGGGGGGGATCGACCGTGGGTTAAAAAAAGGGTTAAGTTATTATTTTTCTTTGATTTTTAACCCTATTTTGTGATCTAGACCCTCAAAGAAGCATATTTATGCATATGCCCATTTATTTACTTAAAGGCTTTAATCTAATTAGATTAAATGCTATAAAAAGTCCATAAATTTCATAAAATTAGCCAAAATTCATGAATTAAATTCTATTCTAAAACTGGTAAAGATCCGTTAAGGAACGGGTCTCACAGTCCCTCCCTCCTAATAGAAATTTCATCCTCGAAATTTAAAAGGAAGAACAATGAGAGAACTAAAAGGAATATACCTTATTCGAACAAGAAGGGAAATTGCTAATGCATTTCGTCCTCACGTTCCCACGTAGCTTCATTGCCAGAGTGACGCTACCATACAACCTTAACCAGAGGAATTACTTTATTTCTCAAGCGTTGCTCACGATGATCTTCAATTCTGATCGGATACTCTGGTGTGGATAAATCTGCAGTCACTTCAGGCCAAACTAAATCATCAAGGATGTGAGATGCATCTGACACATATTTCTTCAGCTGAGACACATGAAAGACATCGTGGATTACTTGCATCATCGCTAGCAATTGAAGACGATACGCCACTTGGCCCACACGTTCCAGAATAGGAAACGGACCAATATAACGGGGACTGAGCTTTCCACGCTTCCCAAACCTCATAACGCCTTTCATCAGAGATATTTTTACAAACACCATATCTCCAGGCTCAAATTGCATTGGTCGCCTGCGTTGATCTGCATAGCTTTTCTGTCAACTCTGAGCTATCAACATTTTCTGCCAGACCAAGCGAACCACATCAGCACATTGCTGAACCATATCAGGTCCTATCAATAATCTGTCACCGGCCTCAAACCAGTTTAAAGGTGTACGACAAGGATGCCCATATAAAGCTTCATACGGTGCCATGCCAATGCTGGAGTGATAACTATTATTATAAGCAAATTCCACAAGTGGCAAATGCTGACTCCACGAACCCTGTCAATCTAGGCAACACGATCTCAACATATCTTCTAAAGTCTGAATAGTCCTTTCTGACTGACCATCTGACTGCGGATGATACGCTGAACTAAAAGCTAACTCTGTGCCCAACGCCTTTTGAAAACTGCGCCAGAAGCCAGAAGTAAATCATGGGTCGCGATCTGACACAATTGATATTGGAATTCCATGCAATCGCACAATCTTTTGAACATAAAGCTCGGCCAATTTCTGAACACTCCAGGTAACTTTAATTGGCAATAATCTTGATGTTTTTGTTAACCGATCAACTAACAGCCAGATTCCATCGAAGCCTTGTGAAGTACGGAGTAAACCAACAACAAAATCTGTCGTGACATGATCCCATTTCTACATCAGAATTTCTAAAGGTTGAAGCATTCCTCCAGGTTTTTGATGCTCGACTTTAACATGTTGGCATGTCAAACACTTAGACACAAATGCAGCTACATCCTTTTTCATTCCTGGTCACCAGAACTGCCTTTTCAGATTTTGATACATCTTGGTAGTGCTGGGGTGAATAGCATAACGGGATGCATGGGCTTCACGCAAGATGGTATTTATCAACTCATCAACAGTTGGAACGTACAGTCGGCCTTGAAAGCTGACCACTAAGTCATCATCAAACTCCACATCGTGCATCATTATAACGCGGGACAAATTAGAATCTGCCTGCTGAGCTTCCTTGATCTGCTGATAAATAGCTGGAGCCATTACAAAACTAGCACACACAGCTACCGTCGGATCGGAAGGAATTTCCACGCTGAAAGTTTCACTAGGAAACTGTTCCCACAATTTCCATTCATGAACAAGCAAATGACTAATTTGCACTTTCCTGCTCAGAGCATCAGCCACAACATTCATTTTTCCTGGCTGATAGGAGAGAGTGAAATCATAGTCTTTCATATATTCCATCCATCTGCGTTGCCGAAGATTCAAGTCTTTTTGAGAAAACACATACTGCAAGCTTTGATGATTGGTAAAGATCTCAAATTTCTCGCCATACAAGTAGTGTCTCCAAATTTTTAGTGCAAAGATCACCGCTGTAATTTCTAGATCGTGAGTCGGATAATTCTCTTCATGCTATTTTAATTGTCGAGATGCATAAGCTATGACTTTACCATGCTACATAAGCACTGCACCCAGATCTACTCGAGAAGCATCCGTGCAAACCACGAATCCACCCGAGCCAGAAGGTAATACCAGCACTGGAGAAGAAGTGAGAAGCCTTTTAATTCATTAAAGCTCTGCTTACATTGATCTGACCAGACAAAAGGTACATCTTTACGTGTCAGTCTAGTCATCGCTGCGGCAATCCGTGCAAAGTCTTGAATGAATCTTCGGTAATAACCAGCAAGACCCAGAAAACTTCTGATCTCTGTCACAGTCCTCGACCTCTGCCATTTAAGAACAACTTTGATTTTAGATGAATCAACTGCGACTCCGTCAAAAGAAATCACATGGCTGAGAAAATGAACTTCCCGCAGCCAAAACTCATATTTACTGAATTTTTCATAGAGTTCGTGATCTCGCAGAGAGATGCCGAACATGTTCCTCTACAGAAGCCGAATAAACAAGAATACCATCGATAAAGATCACAACAAACTGGTCCAGATATGGACGGAACATACGCTGCATCAGGTCCATAAAAGCTATTGGAGTATTGGTTAGCCCGAACGGGATAACCAAAAATTCATAATGATCGTAACGCGTGCCAAAAGTAGTTTTTTCCACGTCAGATTCTCGAATCCGCAATTGAAAATAGCTAGATCGAATATCAATCCATGAAAAGATAGTAGCAGACTGCAATTGATCAAACAAATCATCAATCCTGGGTAGAGGATACTCATTCTTGACAGTCACCTGATTCAATTGCCTGTAATCAATACATAGCCTCAGGCTTCCATCTTTCTTTTTCACAAACAGGATTGGAGCACTCCATGGAAAAAAGCTGGGATGAATATAGCCTTTTTCCAATAATTCTAACAATTGTGCCCTCAGTTCCTTCAATTCAGCTGGAGCCATACGGTATGGTGCCTTTGCCAAAGGTGCTGTACCTGGAATCAATTCAATCACCATTTCTATTTCTCGTTGAGGAGGTAAGCCTGGTAACTCATCAGGAAATACATCAGGAAATTCACATACCACAGGAATGGCATTGATATCCTACTGTGGTGCCTCAACAGCAACCACGGAAGCTAAGAATCCCTGACAACCTGCATTAAGCAATCTATAGGCTCGAATAGCAGAAATAAGCAAGCGAGAAGAACGAGATCGAATACCTTGGAAGTAAAATGCTAGTTTCCCATGTGGCTGAAAATAGACTTTCTTTGATCTACAATCAACCATGGCTCCATATTTTTCTAACCAATCCATGCCCAGAATAATATCATAATCAACCAGCTGCAACGCATATAATCTTGCCGGCAACTGATGGTTACTAATCATAATAGGCGACTCTTCCAGACAAAGAGGAGTGAACATGAAATCCCCAGAAGGTAATTCCACAAGCAACTCACAAGTAATTTCAGAAGTTGGCTCCTCAATACAGGCAATGAAGTTTTCAGAAATAAACGAATGAGAAGCGCCTGAATCAAATAAGACACGAGCCGCATGTCCATAAATCATAATCGTACCTTCAATAAGATGAGATGCCACAGCTTCAGCCTGGGTAATATGAGAGACTTTTCCCTTCTGCTTCTTGCCCGCTACAGTAGACTGCTGGGAAGAAGACACTGAAGCTTGAGGATAATACTGTTGTGCCTGAGGTGGTGGAGGAGGTCTGAACTGAGACGGCTGTGGTTGAGAAAATTGCACTGGCTTCAGCCTCTGTGGACAGTCTTGAACCAGATGTCCCGGTTGATTGCATCGAAAACAAACCACCGGCAGCAAACACGGCTTGCCTTGGTGGCTCCCACCACATCTTGCACACACTCTCGGCTGACTAACTGCTGAGCCTTGACGCTACTGGAAAGAAGGTGCTGATTGCTGCTGCACGGTATCCGAAGATGCCTGACTACCATACCGCTTCTTAAACTTATTAAATTTCTTGAACTTAGGCTTAGAAATAGGAATGCCACTGGCAGCAGGAACATCAGATGGGACTCATGTAGCAGATGGCTGACTGAATTGTTGACGCTGGACACCCGGCTGGAATGACGCCGTTTGAGTATGCCCTCGAGATCTTGCCAAGTGAAGCTCTAAAGCCGCGGCTGCCTGATATGATGCATCCATCTCTGCCACTCTGGTCGCAATCTGTCACGCCCCGTACTCTATACCGTCGAGGTATTGTCCGCTTTGGCCTACCAGCCTCACGGTTTTATCCTTTTCTGATAGTGATCGGCTCCAGAATGGGGGACTTCCCGGGTTGGTCACCCATCCCGATACTGCTCCCCATTAAGCACGCTTAACTTCGGAGTTCTTTTCAAGAACTGAGCCGATACTTTAAAAGGCGCCTCAATGATATAGAGTACAACTTAGCTATATTTGAGGGTGTTACAATCTACCCCTCTTATATAGGCGACGTCCTCGTCGCTGGGCACATATAGCACGCAATCAAGCCCCCAGGCAGGTAGGACTCTAGAGGTGGCCCCTACAGGCTCAAGAGGTGACTCCCACTATGTAGCACTTTGCTCCATTACGGACTCAAGAGGTGGCTCCCATAGCGTAGCACTTTGCCCTGCATGGCACTTAGTTCCCACACTTCCGGCTGGGGTATAGCTCTGATACCATTCGGTCACGCCCCGTACTCTATACCGTCGAGGTATTGTCCGCTTTGGCCTACCAGCCTCACGATTTTATCCTTTTCTGATAGTGATCGGCTCCAGAATGGGGGACTTCCCGGGTTGGTCACCCATCCCGATACTGCTCCCCATTAAGCACGCTTAACTTCGGAGTTCTTTTCAAGAACTGAGCCGATACTTTAAAGGCGCCTCAATGATATAGAGTACAACTTAGCTATATTTGAGGGTGTTACACAATCAACGGCTGCCTCAACTCTGGTTTTAATCCACGCAAAAATTGCTCGGTCTTTAAGCTCTCATCAGCAAGAATGTGGGGCGCATACCGACCCAATTCCATGAACTTGCTTCGATATTCCAGCACAGTCATATTGCCTTGAGCTAGTTCCATAAACTGGTGCATTTTATCCATCCTGAGATAAGCTGGACTGAAGGTGCGCTCAAAGGCTGACAAACTCCATCCATGTAATTTGACGAAGAGGACGGGATCTAAAAGCGACCTCCCACTCCGTGGTCCACCATGTGAGTGCTGCTCTTTGGAGTCGAAAAGTAGCCAACATGACTTTTCGTCTGCTGTTCACTCCATGGAACGGAATACACGCTCAGTTGCATCTATCCACACTCTGGCTGCTTCCGGATCTGCCTGTCCATCATAAGTCGGGGGGTGGAATAGCAAAAATTCTTTTAGAGCGTTGCCACGGCCACCAGGAGGCAACTTAGCTTGAGGGGCAGGGTCAGCCTGAATTGGAGCTGGCACATTAGCTAGAGCCGGAGGAGAAGTGCCACTACTTTCCCTCGGGATGCGTGCCCTTCTACGGGGCGGCATTTTAATCTAGAAGAAGACATGCAATAACAGAAAATGCATCAGTAATGATGAAAAACATCCTAAGCTAGCAGTAGACTCACATAGACTTGTTTTGGACTAATGCAATTTCAATTCCTTATACAATTTCTTAACACCGCTCTGATACCAACTGTAACGACCCAGGAGATCCGGATATCGATAACCCGATATCATCGATTTACCGATGCCAAGAGCTCGGGGAAGCCACCCAAGAGGCTGATGAGGCCCCGTAAGGGTTAGTGAGTGTTTGTTAAGGGGATGCATAACGAATAGAAATTACACGCGTAATATTAATTAAAGCATTCATTTGAACTTTAAACGAAAGCATCTATATATATCAGAGTGGTAAATTTATACAAGTAGTCCAGATTCATATATCACAAGTCCCACACTGTACAATGGTCCAAAAATAAATAACTACACGGGATGTAGCCCGGCCAAAAGAAGATAAAGAACAGACTGACCACTGACCGACCACTGCTGGCTCTAAGGTTTTTCACAAAAACCACGAGAGAATCCTGCAGCTGGTTGCTCCGCCTCACTGGTAAAAGGAAGGGGTGAGTCTCACAACAGAGACTCAGTAGGGTTCACAGAAATCCCTAACTCGCAACTAACTAAAGGAAAGCAGTAAAGCATGCATTGATATAAATAAATGACAATTTAATAAAGCTGTAAAACTAACTAAACAGTTCATGAACAGCTAACTAGCATGCCAATTAGAATTTAAACGCAAGTACTCGAAATCCCCCAATAGACAATAACTCAATCATTCCCAAGTGACAAGAGTGAGAAGGAGAGGAACTCCACCAGAAGAAGAAACCAGATGCGTCCACTGACGGCTTACACTGCGTCTCAAGCATCTACGCAAGCCTGATCATAGCAAGCGAGACGCATAATAGTACCAAAACATGTAACTAGTCAGAGTAACACTCATCAGTGTCAGTCCAAGTCTCTGACCACGTGTGCACACACCGGCTCGTGCCTAGAGCCAGGCCTCTAGCTAGTATTCCCCTCCGTAGGATGCTACAATTGGACTGGGGCCCAAGGAACTAGCTTAAAAACCGTGAAACTGTGATACCCCGCCACCTCTCTTGGGTGGGATCAACACTAAAAGTAGTCGGGCTACGACTGGTGGTTCCATCATTAGGAAAGAGAATCTAGCTCTATTGGGATCTAAGAACATGCCATAACTTATAATAACGATCAAACATGGCAAATATGAAGGACTAAAAGCATGATTAACTGAATATGCTAAGATGGCCATTATTCAATAATTCAACGCATAAATAATTTAATATGCTAAAATAATTATTCTATAACCAAATGCCTGAATTATTGAATATGCTGAAATGGTAATTATTTCATAATTAAATGCATGAATAATTGACTATGTTAAGGGTCAGAATTTATCGGGGTTAAATGGTTGAAAGAAAATCGCCCCAGTCGATGAAACGACTTAAACATGGCGGAGATGTTATATTAAACGTATGATTTAACGAACACGCATAGTAGCAGAACAAGCGGTCGACAATGAACCACCGCGTGTTGTTGAACGGACTAGCCGTGAAATTTCTACCGCCATTCAAATTCAATTTATTTACATGGTCTAATAGTCAGCCGCTCAGGTCAACAAAGGGTTTATGGCGGACCGTTATAAAGTCTAAAAATAAATTAAACATAGTCCTTACCGGAGAACCGGATCCACCGGGATCATAACTGGATCCCCTCCCGGTCGATTTAAATCGACGGGAGTTATTATTTTTAACCTGTTCCCTGCCAATCCATCATCTCAATATAACAATTTATAATCTATGAACTCAGCAACGATGGCCATGCTTTTATTAATCTATAAACTCAGTGACGATGGGCATGCTTTTATTAATCTATGAACTCAGCGACGATGGGCATGCTTTCATTACTCTATGAACTCAACGACGATGGGCATGCTTTCATTACTCTATGAACTCAGCGATGATGGGAATGCTTTCATTCATCTATGAACTCAGTGACGATGGGCATGCTTTCATTAATCTATGAACTCAGCGACGATGGGCATGCTTTCATTACTCTATGAACTCAGCGACGATGGGCATGCTTTCATTAATCTATGAACTCAGTGACGATGGCCATGCTTTTAAAACATAAAGATGATTTAACGGGCTAGGGCATTGATCCCCCTACCTCAAATTTGATGAAAACGCCCGATCCGATCGCATGCAAGCTGAAGGTCGCCGCGGTTCACTCGTTCCCGGCCGTCTCCCCACTCCGCGGTTGGTCCCGGGTTGATGCTACGGCATTCCTCGTGTCGTGGGGAAGTTCCCGACGCTTCAGACGAGGCTAGAAGGCTGTCGATGTCGCCATGGAACCGCGTCTCCGCGCCGGGGTTTGGCTCCGTCGAGGGTACCGCCGCGGTCTCCACCTCCGCAGGCTCACCCGTGAGGTCGTCGGCCCTTCCGCCAAGGCCGCCGGGCCACCGCACCACCGAGAAGAGGGACGGGGAGAGGGGGTCGCCGGTCCCGCCCCACCTCCGCGCGCCTTGAAGGGGGAAAAGGGGGGCGAGAGAGGGGGGCCGGTCGCATCCTCCTCCTTGGCCAAGTCACCGGCGAGGTCGCCGGAGGTCGCCGCCATGGCCGGGGTCACCACACGCCGAAGTGGAGGATGGGGAGTGGGGTGCCCGTCGACCGTTGTGGGACGCCTGCGGGTTTTGCCGCCCGCGGGTGCGTACGTTCGGGTGAAAAGAAAAAGAGGGGGAGAAGAGAATTGGGAAAGTGGGAGAGAGGGGGGGATCGACCATGGGTTAAAAAAAAGGGTTCAGTTATTTTTTTTTATTTTTAACCCTGTTTTGTGATCTAGACCCTCAAAGAAGCATATTTATGCATATGCCCATTTATTTACTTGAAGGCTTTAATCTAATTAGATTAAATGCTATAAAAAGTCCATAAATTTCATAAAATTAGCCTAAATTCACGGATTAAATTCTATTCTAAAACTGGTAAAGATCCGTTAAAGAATGGGTCTAACAATGTACATCTTTATTTATGTTTTCAATCCACCATGGCCATTGTATTTATGTTTTTTTGGGCATATAATCGTTGTATGATGGATGTGGGTTGAGGAATGGCAGGTTTAGACATGTTTCCCGTCGATTTCGATTGATTGGGAGGGGACTCCATCGAGTTTCCCATGTTTAGGGTTCTCTGGGCGAGTAGCGGTCGCTTTAGAGACCGTTTTTAGGGCGGCTTGAGGCGGCGGACGTTAGTGGTCGCCCACTAACCGTTTTTTATCGTTAGCGGTCTTAAACCGACCATTTTCTATTGTTAGCGGCCCAGCAAACGACCGCTACCACCCTTTGACCGAGTAAGGTGGTGGATGGCTCATGGTCTTTGACCCGACCGTCTTCTATCCATTCGCGGTCTATCGTACGACCGCTTACGACCGTATTTCCTTCCGTTTAAAATTATATGCAATGTTTGTGCCTTAGCGGTCATAAGGACAACCGCTTAGGCCGTGTTCGCAATCGATCGGGCGACCGTTTATGAACCGTTCGCGGTCCTTCAGTTGACCGCTAATGACTGCAGCATATAAAATGTGTCCTGTTCATTTAATTATGCATTCTATACTACATGTTCGCCAAATTTAATTATTCTTATAAATTATGGCATGTTTTTAGATCCCAATAGAATTATTTTCTCTTTCCTTGTGATGGAACCACTAGTCATAGCCCGACGACCTCGAGTGTCAGCCCACCTGGGAGAGGTGGCGGGGTAGTCCTGGTTTATGATTTTTAAGCTAGTTCCCGTGGGCCCCCTTGCTTGGCAGTAGCATCCTATTGGGGGGGAAACTAGCTAGAGGCCTGGCTCAAGACATTGAGCCAGTGTGTGCACACGTGCTCAGGGGCTTGGACTGACACTGACAAGTGTGTCCCTGACTAGTACTTGTCCTTGGTTACTGTTACGTGCATCGCTTGCCGCGATCCAGGCTTGTGTAGATACTTCAGACGCAGTGTAAGTCGTCAGTGGACGCGTCTGGTTTTCTTTCTGGTGGTCTTTTCTCTCTCCCGTCACTTGGAATGGTTGAATTATTATTCTATTGGTAGATTTCGAGTACTCATGTCTATATTGAATGGCATTTTAGTTAGCTGCCTTTAATGTATTCACATGCATCTGTAGCTTTATTTCCTGTCATCTCTTTTATGATATTGCATGTTTAATTGCTTTATATTTTAGTTGCGAGGTAGGGTTTCACGTGAACCCTATTGAGTCTTTGTTGTGAGACTCACCCTTCCTTTTTAGGTGAGCCAGAGCAGCAGACCGCCAGTTTCTCTCGCGCTTTTGGCAGAAAGTCTTAGACGCCAGCTATGTTCGGTCCTTTTATCTGTCTTTTTTTTTCTTTTGGTCGGGGTATGCCCCGTGTAGTTGTTTATATTGTCTCTTGTACAGTGTTGGACTTGTGATGTATGGATCTAGTCTATTTTATGTAAATATATCACTCTATTATTTAATTTTACTTCCGCTTAAAATTGCCATTTTATAAATGTGCGTGTGATTCCAATTCATTATGCACCTCCTGGACCAATCCTCCCAACCCTTCCGGGGCCTCATCAGCCTCTTGGGTGGTGTCTCCGAGTTCTTGATATCGGTTTACCGGTATCTGGATCTCCGGGTCGTTACAGTTGGTATCAGAGCGGTGTTGGGGTGATGTATAAGGAATTTAAATTGCAATAGTCCAGAACAAGTCCATGTGTACCACCATTGCTGGCTTAGGTCATTTTCCGTGATTACTTATGATTTCCTTGTTGTGTTTTTTCTTTCAAGTTTAGATTACAATGCCGCCTAGATGGAGAGGCCGAGGTCATGTCCAAGTTAATGTGCCTCGAGATGTTCCAAGGGAAGAGAGCGGTACTTCACCTCCTCCAGCGAATGTTTGAGGGCAAGGCCATGTTGACCCTACTGTTGGTGAAGACTTAGCGCCTCAAGGTTGTCGTGGTCGAGTCTTGAAGGAGTTTCTTCTTTTCCACCCACCAATCTATGAAGGCCAAGCTAATCTAGATGCGGCGAGGGTTTGGCAAGATGCGACGAAGCATATGTTCCGTTCGATGGAGTGCACTGAAGATGAAAAGGTGATGCTTGCTGCTTTCCAGTTGCAGGGGAAATGACTTTTAAGTCCCATCCTCTTCGGCAAATTTCATGGAAAGAGTTCGTGACTTCTTTTGAGCGTACTTATAGTTCGGCCTATCTCAGAATGGATAAAATACACCAGTTTATGGAGTTGGCACAGGGTGAGATGACGGGGTTGCAATATAGGAACAAATTCATGGAATTGGGTCGGTATGCTCCACACATTCTTACTGAAGAAGGGCTGAAGACGGAACAATTTTTGCGTGGTTTGAAGCCGGAGCTGAGGCAGCCTCTAATTGCAACTAGAGTGACAGAATTAGATGTGGCATATCAAGCAGCAGCAGCTTTAGAACTTGATATAGCAAGATCTCGAGGGCAAACCCAAGTGGAGCCAGTACAGCATAGTGTGCAGCATCATCAGGCTACTAGTTTACCAAGTGTGATGGGGGTACCATCTTCTGCTCCTTCTGCTAGTGGTACTACCTCCAAATCTAAATTCAGGAAGATGTTCAGAAAATCCAAGAAGCAATATGGTCAGCAAGCTTCCTCTGGTACTGTGCAATAAGCGGCACCTACTTCTTTTCAGCGATAGGGATCGGTGGCTAGTCAGCCGAGGCCGTGTCCGAGGTGCGGCGGTAATCATTTGGGGCGACCATGCTTGTTGCCATTGGTGTGTTTTAGGTGCGATCAGGTAGGACACGTGGTTCGTGACTATCCGATGAGGCCGAAGCAGCTTTATCACATTTTCACAGCCACATCAGTTCAGACCTCCACCACCATCCCAGACATAGCAATATTCACAGGCGTCTGTATCGTTGTCACAGTAGTCAACGGCATGCGGAAAGAAACAAAAAGGAAGAGTCACGCACATGACTCATTCTGAAGCCGTGGCGTCTCATCTTGTGGAAGGTACCATTATGATTTATGGCCATGCAGCTCGTGTTTTATTTGACTCAGGTGCTTCTCATTCATTTATTTTTGAAGATTTTATTGTCTGTATTGAGGAGCCGACATCTGAGATGTCTTGTGAGTTACTTGTTGAATTGCCTTCTAGGGAGTTTATGTTTACGCCTTTTTGTCTTGATGAGACTCCAATAGTGCTTGGGAATTAGCAGTCGCCTGCTATGCTATATGTGTTGAAGCTGGTAGACTATGATGTTATTCTGGGCATGGATTGGTTAGAGAATTATGGAGCCATTGTTGATTGTAGATCAAAGAAAGTTTATTTTCAGCCATCTGGGAAAGCAGCATTTTATTTTCAAGATATTCGATCTCGTTCTTCTCGCTTACTTATTTCTGCTATTCGAGCCTGTAGATTGCTTAATGCATGTTGTCAGGGATTCTTTGCTTCCGTGGTTGCTGTCGAGGCACCACAGCAGGAGATGAATGATGTTCCTATGGTTTGTGAATTTTCTTATGTGTTTTCTGATGAGTTACCAGGCTTACCCCCACAGCGAGAGATTGAGATGGTGATTGAGTTAATTCCAGGTATGGCACCTTTAGCAAAGGCACCTTACCGTATGGCTCCTACAGAATTGAAACAATTGAGAGCACAGTTGTTAGAATTGCTGGAAAAAGGCTATATCCGTCCTAGCTTTTCTCCATGGGGTGCTCATGTATTATTTATGAAGAAGAAAGATGGAAGCCTGAGACTATGTATTGATTATAGGCAATTAAATCAGGTGACTGTCAAGAATAAATATCCTTTGCCTAGGATCGATGATTTATTTGACCAACTTCAGTCGGCGAGCGTCTTTTCATGGATTGATCTTTGATCTGGTTATTACCAATTGAGGATTCGAGAATCTGATGTAGAGAAGACGGCCTTTAGTACGAGGTATGGTCATTATGAATTTTTGGTTATGCCATTTGGGCTAACTAATGCTCCAGCGGCTTTTATGGACCTCATGCATTGCGTGTTTCATCCATATTTGGACTAATTTGTGGTGATCTTTGTGGATGATATTTTGGTCTATTCTACCTCTGAGGAAGAACATGTTCAGCATCTTCGGGTAGTATTGCAGACTCTGCGAGATCACGAGCTCTATGCTAAATTTAGTAAATGTGAGTTTTGGCTTCGGGAAATTCATTTTCTAGGCCACGTGATTTCTGGCGATGGAGTGACAGTTGATCCTATCAAGATTGAAGCTGTTCTACAATGGCAGAGCTCTAAGACTGTGATAGAGATCAAAAGCTTTCTGGGTCTTGTTGGTTATTACAGGAGATTTATTCAATATTTTGCACGAATTACCGTGCCAATGACCAAGTTGACTCGCAAAGATGTGCCATTTGTGTGGTCAGATAAGTGTGAACAGAGCTTCAATGAATTCAAAAGGTTGCTCACCACTTCTCCAGTGCTTGTTTTACCTTCTGGCTTGGGTGGCTTCGTTGTGTGTACGGATGCTTCTCGGGTAGCTTTCGGTGCAGTGCTTATGCAACATGGTAAAGTTGTGGCATATGCGTCCCGACAATTAAAGCAACAGGAAGAAAATTATCCTACTCATGATTTAGAGTTGGCAGCGGTGATTTTTGCATTGAAAATCTGGCGACACTACTTGTATGGTGAGAAGTTTGAGATCTCCACATATCATCAAAGCTTGAAGTATGTGTTTTCTCAGAAGGATTTGAATCTTTGTCAGCACAGGTGGATGGAGTATATGAAAGATTATGATTTTACTCTATCTTATCAACCTAGCAAGATGAATATGGTGGCTGATGCACTGAGCAAGAAAGTGCAGGTTAGTCATTTAATGATTCGTGAATGGAAGTTGTGGGAACAGTTTCCTTGTGAGACATTCAGATTAAAAATTCCCCATGATCCGATGGTAGCCGTGTTTGCTAGTCTAGTGATGACTCTAGCTATTTACCAGCAGATCAGGGAAGCACAGCAGGCAGATTCTGAGTTGTCTCATATTGTGTTGATGCCAGATGTGGGAATTGATGATGATTCTGTGGTCAGATTTAGAGGGAGGCTTTATGTTCCAGCTGATGATTCATTAAGGAATGTTATTTTACGTGAAGCGCATGGATCTCACTATGTTATTCATCCCGGCATCACGAAAATGTATCACAATGTGAAAATGCAATTCTGGTGGACAGGTATGAAGAAAGATGTAGCTGATTTTGTTTCTAAATGTTTGACATGTCAACAGGTTAAAGTCGAGCATCAAAAATCTGGAGGAATGCTTCAACCCTTAGAAATTTCGATATGGAAATGAGATCACATCACTACTGATTTTATTGTGGGTTTTCCTCACACTTCTCAAGGCTATGATTGTATTTGGCTGTTAGTTGATCGTCTGACTAAGACAGCAAGAATGTTAACGATCAAGGTGACATGGAATGTTCAGAAGTTGGCGGAGCTATATGATGAAAAGATTGTGCCGTTGCATGGAATTCCAATATCTATTATGTCAGACCGTGACCCGCGGTTTACTTCTGGCTTCTAGCAGAGCTTTCAAAAGGTGTTGGGTACGGAATTGGCATACAGTTCAGCATATCATCCTCAATCTGATGGTCAGTCCGAAAGGACTATCCAAACATTAGAAGATATGTTGCGATCATGTTGTTTAGATTGGCAGGGTTCGTGGAGTCAACACTTGCCATTGGTGGAATTCTCTCTTAATAATAGTTATCATTCCAGTATTGATATGGCTCCGTATGAAGCTTTATATGGGCGTCCTTGTCGCACACTGTTGGACTGATTTGAGACTGGTGACCGACTGTTGATAGGACTATTAGGGTGCTAGGCCCGGATTCAGAGGGGGTGAATGAATCCCCGTTAAAAAATTGCTCAATAAAAACTTTCGATATAAGATCAAGTAAAACAAGCTGGCTCAGTTTAAGCAACAGTTCTAATAAGGCACACTCTCAAACACCAACCAGACAACAACTGTCTTAAACTTTACTAAGCACACAGAGATAGCTCAAGCCAAGCATATATCGAACAGCTAGCGCTCAATAGAACAAATGATTGAAGGAGGCAGGAGACAAGGATGATCACACCAAGCAAGCCACAGCATAGGATATTTTTTAGGTGGTTCGGCCAGACCCACAGTTTACCTACATCCACCCCTCACTCCAAACTGGAGTAAGGCTTCCCTTGCATAAGCAAGAACAAGCAGACTCAGTCTGCAAACATACGCTGCCTGACAGCTTAACAAACCGAGGGAGACAAATCCCTCAAACCAAGTGGAGAGGGGGATTTCCGCAGCCCACCACCAAGGCAGCCCAACAAGACCCACACGGTCCAACTAGGCGAGCCCACCCGAGTGATAGCCCACTAGGCCCACTCAGGGAATAAAAGCCCAACAAATAAAGACTCGAGGAACCAACTCTCCCCGGCGGCCTTCTAGGCTCGGAGGGCCCGAGACAACGGTCAGGTCGCATGGAAGGTCCGGTCTAAAGCCCACTCTCCGACCGAGAGAAAGAGGCTCCAGCCGACCTATCCGACTCCACCTTCGCCGGGCCATGACTATCGCTCGGACACGAGCTAGCATCCCCGTAGCTCGGTGAGACCGCTTGATTACCTGCAGGTGCGGCCGTTCAGAGTCCTCCGACAGCGGGAGATTCATGGGAGCTGCCGAACTCCAAGGGGATAACGCCCCCACGATCCGGCCATGAAAGCCCCCGATGAAGACGTAACTCCCGCCGGGAAGCCCTCAGCTCACCGGACTCTTAAAAGGTGATGCACTATTTAAGTTAGGGAGACCCTCCGGAAGATGGTAAGATGAACTAGCCATTCACATACCCTAAGCTCCTGGGCACGATTCGCTTCACCCTTGGTGGAGAGGATTCTCGCGCATCAGCTCTCTCCTCCCCTCATTATCGCTTCCACCATCGCTCTACTGACTTAGCCATCGGAGGGTTTTCCCCCAGGGAGATCCCCTGGGACCTCCGATACGTTTCCCTCCTCTTGTAGATTCATCTTCTGGTGATCTACAGCCCGCTCAGGACTCAGCGTGAGATTCCGCCTCTTCATCTGGCGCCGTCTGTGGGAAACGCACGAAGAGTCAAGATGGTGAGAAAAAGCTCAGGGAGGAGATCCGCCGGCGGGGCAGGTAAGGCTGTGGCAGCGGGAGGCGTCCCACCTAGGGTCTCGCAGAGCCCCCCCTCCAACGCCAGCGTCCCCGCCAACAGGCCACCACCCCCCCCGGCGGAGATAGGGGCACCCCTCGACGGCGGCGCCAACGCCTTCCAAGCCCTCAACGAGAAGATGGACGTCCTCGTAGAGCTCATGAGGGCCCAGGCGGCCCGAGACGCAAGGTCCCGCGCCCCGTCAGGAAGTCCCCCTCGAAGGAGTGCAACGCAGCACACCACCGGAGGCCGCTTCACCCTCCGCGGCCGACAGCTCCTCCGCAACGACGTCGGAGGACCCTCGCAAGCTCCGCCTGCGGAGCAAGAGGCTTCCTCCACGCCGAGGAAAGGGAAGCAGGGGGCGAAGCCGCCGCACCCGGGCACCAGTGCTCCGGGAGATCGCCATGACGCCCCCCCCAGCCCCACGGCACGGCCACACCCGGAGCTGTCTCTCCGGCTACGAGATTTTGAAAGACGGTTCGCAGAGCAAGAGTGCGCTCTCCGCGCCCTGCAGAAGACTTCTTTCCCGGAGGACGAGGAGAAATCCCCTTTCTCCGAGTACATCTTGAAGGCAGAGGTCTCTCCTAGAGCCTCCATCCCAACCTTCAAGCTCTACGATGGCCAGGGCGACCCAGCCGACCACTACGACAGCTTCGACGCCCTGGTGACCCTACATGGAACGCCGGATCCCATCAAATGCCGAGCCTTCGCGGCCACCCTGGTCCAGGGCGCTCAGGCATGGTTCGAGCCCTCGCCCCGGGGTCCATCCGAGACTTCAGGCAGTTCGGGCGAATTTTCAAGGAGAGCTTAGCCGGTAGCGCCCCCCCAAGGTCAGTAGCGGGGCTCCTGGCTCTCAAACAGGCGCAAGGGGAGAGGCTCCGGACTTACGTCCACCGATTTAAATCGGAAGCCCTTAGGATCCCCCGCCTGGATGTGGCCTCAGCCACGACCGCACTGACCGGGGGCACCCGGGACGAGAATCTCCGCCGCGAGCTTGTCCTCCACCCTCCCTCGACCCTTGCCGAGCTAGTGACTCTGGCACTGCGCCACGCCGAGTGCGAAGAAGTACTCAGCGCCTGCCGAGACACAACCGGCTCGGGTCGGGAGGGGGACAAAATGCGGACCTCCGAGCCAAACCCTGGCTCGAGTAAGAAGCACGATCGAGAAGGAGAGCGCAAGAGAAAGTACGAGCGGTATACCCCCTTGACCGCACCAGTCTACGAGATCTATGATGACATCAAAGACTCGGGACTTCTCCGCCAGCCCGAGCCTATGAGGTCGAAGAACCGCAAGCGGGACAGGCATTGCCTGTTCCACGGCGACCACGGGCACCACACCGGAGATTGCCATCAGCTCCAGGACGAGATCGAGCGCCTCATCCGTCTGGGGCATCTAACCCGGTTCACAGCCGGGCACAAAGAGGACCGAGACGCCGCAGAGGAGATCGACAACGCCCCCCGAGGGGTCCACATCAACGTCATCTCCGGCGGAGCGGCATCGGGAGGCGACACCAGCCGAGGAAGGAAACGTCATGCCGAGCGGGCCAGCCGAGCCTTAGAGCCCCCCAAAGGCCCGCCAATGGAGCCCCAGGTCATAGTCTTCTCCGACCAAGACCTGGAAGGGCTGAGCACCCCGCATGACGATGCCCTCGTTATCTCGGCCACGATAAATCACTGTAATGTAGACAGGATTTTGGTTGATAATGGGAGCGCCCCCGATGTATTATCTTATGACTGTTTTCTCAAGATGGGGGAAGACCCATCCAAGCTCCGCCCGATCCGAACACCCCTGTGCGGGTTTAATGGCCTGGCCACCTACCCCGAGGGAGCCCTAAGCCTGCCGGTCACTATCGGCACCCCACCCAAAACCGTTACGGTCATAGTGGACTTCATAGTGATTAAAGGTATGATAGCGTACAACGCCATTTTCGGCCGAAAAATTCTCAGCCGAATAAAGGCCGTACCATCTACCTATCACCAAAAAATGAAGTTTCCCACCAAAAACGGGTTGGGGGAAGTCCGAGGTAACCAGGCCACGGCTAGAAGGTGCTACAATATCTCGGTGGAAGCCTCAAGGCCGGACGGGAAGGATAAGGGTCCCAGGGGAGTCGAAGGAAAAACCGTGACCGCCGAGCCCGGTGGCGAATTATTAACGGTATTCCTGAACGACGACCCGGCCCTTGGAGTGAGGATCGGTTCCGACCTACCACCGAAGGAACAGCAGCAATACAAGGAGTTTCTTTCTGGGTACGTCCGGGTCTTTGCTCGGTCTGACGATCAACTCCCTGGTATACCAGAGGAAACTGTGATGCACAAGCTTAACCTCGATGCCACCGTGAGGCCCGTACAGCAGCGGAGGAGGAAGCATGCGCCCGAGAAACAGGCGATCATCAAGGCGCAGGTCACCAAGGGACAAGAGACTGGTCTTTTCAGACCGGTCCTGTACCCAACGTGGCTAGCCAACGTCGTCCTGGTGCCGAAGACCACCGACAAGTGGCGAATGTGCGTAGACTTCACCGATCTGAACAAGGCCACCCCCAAGGACTGCTATCCGCTGCCGAGCATCGACCAACTGGTTGACTCAACCTCGGGCAACGAGATACTCAGTTTCCTGGATGCCTATTCGGGTTATCATCAGATCCGAATGAGCCCTGAAGATGTCGAGAAGACCGCCTTCATCACCGACTACGGCGTGTACTGCTACACCCGGATGCCTTTCGGATTGAAGAATGCTGGAGCCACATACCAGCGACTGGTCAACCATATGTTCAAGGGACAGTTAGGTCGGAACATCGAGGCCTACATCGACGACATGCTCGTCAAGACCCCGAGGGCCCAAGACCACCTCACCGACCTGGCCGAGACTTTCGGCACCCTCATGAAGTACAGCATGAAGCTCAACCCCGCCAAGTGTGCCTTTGGAGTAAGGTCCGGGAAGTTCCTGGGTTTCCTGGTCACTCAGCGGGGGATCGAAGCAAACCATGACAAGGTCCAGGCCATCCTGGACATGCGCCCGCCCACGTGCATTAAAGACGTCCAGCGTCTAACGGGGCGTGTTGCCGCTCTCAGTCGTTTCCTGTCCCGTGCGGCCGAACGATGCTTGCCCTTCTTCAAACTAATGAGGGGGCCTAAAATAGCGTCTGCTACGTTCGTATGGGACGGGGAATGCCAGACAGCGTTCGCCGAGCTCAAAGAGCTCCTAGCTTCACCCCCGGTGCTCTCCAAGCCCGTTGCAAGCGAGGTTTTGCTGCTCTATCTCTCGGCGACGGCATCAACGGTCAGCTCGGTCCTAGTCAGGAATGACTCGGGAGTCGAGAGGCCGGTCAACTACACCAGCAAGGTGCTCGGCGAGGCCGAGCGGAGGTACCCCGCAATCGAGAAACTCGTGCTAGCGTTGGTTACCTCCGCAAAGCGCCTCCGACCCTACTTCCAGGGGCATCCCATCACCGTGCTGACCGGCGAGCCATTGAAGAAGATTCTGGCCCACCCCGAGGCCTCGGGGCGACTCGTCAAATGGGCCATCATGCTCTGGGCATACGACATCTCGTATCGGCCACGATCAGCTATCAAGGGGCAAGCGCTCGCCGACTTCATCGCCGAGAGCACCGTTCCGGTCGAGGACAGGCCTCCGACAGCAACCGGGCCAACCTGGGAGCTGTTCGTCGATGGATCATCCAACTCGGTCGGCAGCGGCGCAGGGATCCTCCTAAGGTCCCCCGAAGGAATAGAGTTGCAGTACGCCCTAAAGTTCAACTTTCCGGCATCCAACAATGCTTCCGAGTACGAGGCCCTTATCTCGGGGGCCCGCATGGCCCGACGGTTGGGGGCTGAGCGAGTCAGGATCCACACCGACTCCCAGCTGGTCGCAAGCCAGGTCAGCGGCGAGTACGAAGCTCGGGAGGCACCTATGATCAAATACCTCCAGTTGGTCCGGAGCCTGGCCCAGCAGTTCGTGGAGTTCGAGGTAGTCCGAATAGCTCGGGAGCAAAACTCTTGGGCGGACGCCCTCTCCCGACTGGCCTCCTCCCTAGACCCGGAAGGTACACGATCGATCCTCCTAGAAGAGCTAGAGCGCCCGAGCATAGACTCGGAGCTCCTCGCCATTGACTCGGCCACTCCCGACGACTGGCGCTCCCCCTACCTCTCCTAGCTACGAGACTCCCAGGAACCCTCCGACTCTCGAGAAGCCCGCCGGATGAAGTACCAAGCTCGGCGCTTCGTCATCCTCGACAGCGCCCTCTACCGAAGATCGTTCTTCGGGCCCCTTCTGAAGTGCCTCGGCCCCGACGAAGCGAGCCAAGCTATTGAGGAGATTCATCGAGGCCTGTGCGGAGCACATTCAGGAGGTCGGTCGCTGGCCAGAATCCTGCTAAGGCAAGGATACTGGTGGCCTACCCTCCAGCGCGACTGCACGGCTTACGTACAACATTGCGACCGTTGCCAGCGGTTTGACCATTTGGTCCACCAGCCGGCCACGGAACTTGTCACCCTTACCGAGCCCTACCCTTTCGCTCGGTGGGGGATCGACATCCTTGGGCCGTTCCCAACGGCTCAATCCCAGAAGAAGTTCATCATCGTCGCCATCGACTACTTCACCAAGTGGATCGAGGCTGAAGCAACAGCGAGGATCACCGAGACAGTCGTCTGGGGTTTCGTATGGAAATCGATCATTTGTCGCTTCGGCGTCCCCCGAGTGATAGTGAGCGATAACGGGCGGCAATTCGACTCTCGATACTTCCGAGATAGATGCGCCGACCTAAATATCCGCAACCACTTCACTTTGGTCGCCCACCCTCAGGCCAACGGGCTGGTTGAAAATGCCAACAAGACAATCTTGAAAGGCATAAAAACCAGACTCGGCAAGGCTAAGGGTAGCTGGCTCGAGGAACTGCCTAGCGTACTATGGTCGCACCGAACGACCCCCAGAACGGCAACCGGTGAGACCCCTTTTCAACTGGTATATGGCACCGAAGCCGTCGTTCCATTGGAAATCGTCAATCCGTCTCTCCGAGTGATCAGCTTTGTGCCCGAGGCAAACGAGCAGAAGCTGCTCGAGAACCTCGACCTGGCAGACGAACTCCGAGAGATCGCAAACGTCCGAGCTACGGAGTACCAGCGCCGCCTCACTCGGTACTACAACGCCAGGGTCCGAGGCAGACAATTCAACCAGGGGACTTCATCCTCAGGAAGGCAGAAGCCTCTCGACCACTAGAGGCGGCGGGCAAGCTATCCCCCAACTGGGAAGGCCCCTACCGAGTGATCGAGACGCTCGGGAAAGGTGCGTACAGGTTAGCCATAATGGAAGGGGAACCCATTCCCCGGACATGGAACGCAATCACACTACGCAGATTTTATTTCTGAATACTGTATCAACAAATTGGGTAAAATAAACCCCCTTATCTTTCGCATTCATTCAAGATAACTGTTGGTACATCAGAAAGGCAACTGCCAATACATTACATAACAAAAAGTGAAAATCCATCTGGCACCGCAGCAAACGGCCATCGCCCGGTCGACCCGGTCTTGACCTTCTCGCATCCAGCCACTGACTCTACCTCGCGTAGAAACTGGCTCGGACAAGAGATGGTCGACCCAGTTGGCTCGGGTGGTCCGTGACAAAGGTGACAGAGGGACGGCAAGGAGAAGGCCACCTTTCACGCAAGGAAGGTTACCTTCCAAGTTGGCAACAACCTGGAAAAAGGGCACGCCGCGAAGGTCCCCTTTCTTCCAAACTGCCAACTCTTTGGAGGCGAACAGAAAGTAAGCAGCCCCCGAAGAGTGAAAGAAATGAAGAACAAAAGAGAGAGAAAGAGGCAGCGCACGGGGGTAAGGAAGGGACTGGAGCCGCCTCCTCCCCTCCCACGGAGGGGAATGGCGGCCGGCATCCCTAACTCCCCCATCCGCCCTCCATCTCGGCGTCCGCCCGGAAGCCTCGCCGGAGCCAAGAGGAGGAAAATGGCGTGCCCCCGCACGTCGAAGCCCTCTCCCGATCCGCGCGGCGACCGTCGGACCCATCTCATGCACGCGCGGCGACCGTGGGACCCGACCGATATTCCAGGACATCTGGAACCGGCTGCTCCCCATCGTCTGCAGCATCACCTTCTGAAGGGTCCTCCATGTTCCGATCGCGGTGGCGCAACGCAAAGCAAAGACGAGGGAATAAGAGCAGACCGCCGGCGAAAGTCCTAAGTGTTAAGAGAGAAGGAGCACCCTTCGGTCCTTTTTATAGGCCAAGGGAGGCCACGCGCCTTAAAAGACTCCCCCCTCGAAAACACGCTACAGGACCTCCCTGGAAGGTCACCTCGAAATCCCTGCCCCCCGCCCTAGCGGGATTCGCGAAGCACCTCGCCTTTCAAAGCATGGTAATACGGAAGGACGCCCGCCAGAAGTCTCCCGAATCGACATGCGAAAACGGCGCAAAAAATATCGGCACTTTCCAACTGCCACGATACGCCAACCAAATCACAGCAAAGATAGCGATCAAATAAAGTAAGTTATTTATTGCCTCCCATAAAAGCCTCTTACAGCAAGGAAGACGGACAAAAAAGGGGAAGGGGCAAAATAAAGTTACATCAGGCCTCGGGCCCACTTTGAAGCTTGGGAACCGCAGTAGGGGACGCGTCACCCCCGGTACCCTCGGCGAAGGCCGGCCCGGACACTGACCTCGCCTGTGCGAGAACTGTCCCGGTTGCGAGCCCTCCCGAGGCCTCCGGAGCTGGTGACCCCGCAGGGGGCGACTCCTCCGGTGCCTCCCCGGCCGAAGATGAGGAGCTGGAATCTGACTCGTCCGAGTCATAACGCTGGCCATAAGGAAAATCACCTCCGGCCAAGTGCTCATTGGCATAGTTCATCGCCCGGCGATAGCCCTGTCTGAACCCCTTTCGAGCAGCCCGGCAGAGCGCTACCTCGTAGTAGGGTAGGGCGGCTGCAATTAGGTCGGCCGAGTAAGCTTCCGAGCCTCTATAACGCTCGATCGCCTCCGCCTAGACCTGCCCGTCCCGAGCCCGCTCCGCCTCGGCCACACGCTCTTCCGCTCTCGCCAGACGCTCCTCCAGCTCGGTCATCTTCCGCTCGGCCTCGGTCATCCGACCCTCCGCCCGGGCTCGGTCCACCTCGGCCTCGGCGCGAAGGCGCTCCGCATCCTCCGCCCGATCCTGCAGCTCACCGCGCTCAAGCTCCCAGAGGCCATCCAGCTCGATGTGCTTGCTCTTCCTCTAGAGTGATTCTCGGGCCCTTGTCAGCTGCTCGGCCAGTACCTCGGCCTCCCGTCGGCTCGACCGCGCCAACTCCCTGAATGCGAGGAACTCCCGCCGGAACCCCTCGTGCTCCCCCTCGAGCCGGGCCAGTTTCCCCTCGCATCCACCAAGGGTCCAGGCGAGCGTCGACCGCTCCGCCTCCGTCCGGGCGTGCGCTTCTGCCATCACGGCCGCTGTCCGAGCTATAACAAGGCTGCCCTCCATCACGATGTCAAGGACCTCGGCAGGAGTGCTGCGCTTTTCTCCTCCCCTCGTCCTATCGGCGATCGACCGGCAGATCCGGTACAGATCACCCGAGACACCAAGCCTGACCAGAGCTTCCGACAAAGGGGGCCGCTCCACCCTGGGCGCCCCGTCAGAAGGCCCTGTTGTGGCGGCGAAACTAACCGCCCCGCGCACCACGGTCGGTTGGGGTTGCAACGCCTCCCTGGGCGAACCCCCACCCTCGACCGGCGCCGCGGGATCAACGGCACCAGAAACTGCCGGCACTTGGGGTTGCGACACACCCCCATCTGCACCGACCGAACTCTCGGTCCCAGCGCCGGCCACGCCGGCATCGGCCCCTTCTGTCCCTACAGAGGGGAGAGCCGACCCATCACCTCCCTCTGCGGGGCCCCTGGTCTCCTCGGCCCCCTCTCGCTCGGCAGATGGGAGAGCCAGCCCAGAAGGGTCGGCCCCATCCTGCCCCCGAGAGGGGAGCGACGCCGAGCCAGAGTCGCCCCCGACGGCGGTAGGAAGACCGGCTTTCCTGGCCCTCTTCCTGGCCTTCGCGGCCTCCCGCAGTTTCCCCACCAGGGCATCCTTGCGCTTCAGGCCGGTCGATCGAGAAGTCCCCTCGGGGGCCGCCCCCTTGCCCTTATCTCGGGCATAAGCGCGACCCACCGAGACATCAGATTCGTCGGCTGCCGAGTCTTCTCCCAGATCGATGACCTCGGCCGCCTCCTCCAGAGGCTCCCGCCTCACGTCTGCAACAAGAAGAAGCCCCGGTCAGGAGGAGGAAAAAAGGGTTACCACCCCAGAAGAAGATCCCTCGTACGAGCTTGAAGACTCCGGGGGAGAAGGAAGCTGCCGAACCGCCTCCGCGGTTATCCTCGCCAACTCTTCAAACGCCGCCGCAAGGCTCCGCGTCTCCGATGTGCCCTCACGGCGCATCAAGAAGCAAGGAAAGCCTAAAACCCTGGAAGCCTAGAACGATGAACAGCACCCCCTATAAACCCCTGAGGGTGGCGGCGCGCCGTTCTGTGCTCCGAGAAAAAGGGGGGGCCCTTCGTTTCAAATCCGTCAGGATCATCATTACGGGCCTCGGCGACCGCTATAAGCGGCTACATGACGCCAACGGAATTCCACCCACCTGAGCCACGCTGGTCCAAAGCCTCGAAAAACTACTCAACCGAGCCTCCTTGGCTCGGGAGTAGGAGGGGGACAAGTGGAGAGGGGGATTTCCGCAGCCCACCACCAAGGCAGCCCAACAAGACCCACGCGGTCCAACTAGGCGAGCTCACCCGAGTGATAGCCCACTAGGCCCACTCAGGGAATAAAAGCCCAACAAATAAAGACTCGAAGAACCAACTCTCCCCGGCGGCCTTCTAGGCTCGGAGGGCCCGAGACAACGGTCAGGTCGCATGGAAGGTCCGGTCTAAAGCCCACTCTCCGACCGAGAGAAAGAGCCTCCAGCCGACCTATCCGACCCCACCTTCGCCGGGCCATGACTATCGCTCGGACACGAGCTAGCATCCCCGTAGCTCGGTGAGACCGCTTGATTACCTGCAGGTGCGGCCGTTCAGAGTCCTCCGGCAGCGGGAGAGTGATGGGGCATCAAAGGCGATTTCCATACACGGGTGAAGTGTATTTGTGTGTTATGGCTTGTATAAGATTGTAATTGTGTGATTTCTTTTATTTGGGCTCCTTGTAAGGCTTATATCAAGCCAATGGGCCATTTGTAATGTAGAGTCCATGGCTAGGTTGCCATTAGTAGAGTCCATTAAGGAGCTTATGCCATATTGGGTCATTAGGTGTCTAATGGGTCACTAATGCACTTAAGGCCCAACTTGGGTTACACTCCCTCATGGGCCAACTAAGTGGGAAGAGCCCATGCCTAGCATGAGCTATTAGGTTGCTCTTGGCCCATGAATGGCCTTGGCCCATGAAGGGGGGCGCAAGCTTCTTTGGCCTTATTAGGCTTGGTGGCTTGGTTGGTGTGTATTAGGTGGAGTTTGAATGTAATTAGTCTAAGGTTGAATGGAGATGGTCAAGGTGGATTAAACAATTGTATTTGGTGTGTTATTCACACCTCATCTCAGCCATTCAATCCCCAACCCTTGATCCATGGGTCCATATTAGATTTGATTGGAGTCATATATAATGTTGTATTTTCATAAGAAATTCAATGAAAAAATCAGAAAATTGTTGAGTCTCTTGGAGCTTGGTGCGCCCCTCTCTCCTCCCCCTGCTGTTCTTCCACCTTCAACCCCAGATCTAGAGTGGTTCTACCTCCCTTCATCCCCTCTCAACCTCTGATCATCACCGGTGCCGCCGCCGCCGCCGTTCATGCCGCCTTCGAGCCGCCACAGGATCAATTTTGGTGTTCTATCTTGCTGGACAGAGGTGAAGCTCGGAAATTCCTCAAGTCAGCCACGAGTTCCGATCGACTTCAGATTTTGAGGGTTGGTTCCTACCTTATAGACCCTTCCCCAAAAAAAATTCAGCTCCAAATTCCCCCGTTTCATATTATTTCCACTTCGTTCATTCCCCAAAGTCAAATCAGATCTGTCTCTGTCTACAGTGATAGAACCTTTGAGTTCGTCCCCTTCTACAACCCTTTTGAATTTCTTTTGCCCTCCCAATTTAACTGGGGTTTCTGTCCATTTTTCCCTACCACCACCATTTTTATTAATTTTGTTTGAGTCTTTTACCTATTTTTCAAAATTCATGTTCTACCGGAGCTACAGTACCTCCAGCCAGATCTCAGATTCGACCTTCTTCCAGTAAACAAATCATAGAAATTCATAGACACATCCAAACGTGTCTACACTAACTTTGCCATCTTCCCAACTCAAAATCCTACAACTTTCATTAAGAAGTCGAAGTCTGAATCCAAGGTCTTCCTAGCGGTCAACGGCAGTTATCAGAGATTAGCTCTGCAAATCTGAGTGTTCAGTTACTGTACAACAGGAGGTTGTAAATTCCATAAGTCCAGATCAGCGAAGATCCAGGCCAGATCTATAGGCCTACATTGAAGTATTTCGAGTCAGCTTTCCAACGGTGCTAATTTCGTCTCAATCCGACATCGGATCTGATCTCAGCGTCCGTTCTCGCCGGACAGCGCGCTGAAAACCAGAAGCTGCAGATCCGTGGGAAGTTTTCCCGACGGGCGCCGGCCGGAGCCGCCCGGCCTCCGATCGTCGTTCCAACGTGCCGCCAGCCCGGTGATCGCTTCCATCAGTGTCCCCCACCACAGCGGTGACATCGGGTCCCACACGGCCCCTCCGGACAGCACGTGGGCCCCACCGTCATTAGTTCGGGTGCTGCCGAAGCTACGCGGAAAGCCGCCCGTCAACCCGAAATCGGCCCTCCCGGGCTCCATTGTGTCACCCTTTACCTCCCTACGTGGAGTGGGCTTTACATCATTGCTGTAATCTTTATATAATAACTGTCCCGGGAGTACGAGATCGGCCGGGTCCGTCGTCCCCACGCCGAGCGCGTGGAGGTATCGTATTCGCTCCTTGCTTGGCATTTCGCTTATTTCTATATATGCTTATTTATGCCGCTGCTAGAGAGCATGTGTAGGGATATCTAGCTCGCTTTATTTTCATATCACTGCTGCTGCGAGAGAGTGCGAGACCGTCCCGTGACCCGATCCGGGCACGAAAGTGCGAACCGACCACCCTAGCTCTTGCTGGTTTCTCAACCGTGCACGTCCGACGCTTCCCTCATCAAGGGACGATCGCGAGCTTACCGTGTCCGTGTCTCGTCCCGCATCAGAGAGTCATGGGAGCTGCCGAACTCCAAGGGGATAACGCCCCCACGATCCGGCCATGAAAGCCCCCGATGAAGACGTAACTCCCGCCGGGAAGCCCTCAGCTCACCGGACTCTTAAAAGGCGATGCACTATTTAAGTAAGGGAGACCCTCCGGAAGATGGTAAGATGAACTAGCCATTCACATACCCTAAGCTCCTGGGCACGATTCGCTTCACCCTTGGTGGAGAGGATTCTCGCGCATCAGCTCTCTCCTCCCCTCATTATCGCTTCCACCATCGCTCTACTGACTTAGCCATCGGAGGGTTTTCCCCCAGGGAGATCCCCTGGGCCCTCTGATACGTTTCCCTCCTCTTGCAGATTCATCTTCTGGTGATCCACAGCCCGCTCAGGACTCAGCGCGAGATTCCGCCTCTTCACCAAGCTCTGTAACCTACAGAAGCTTGGCACCTGGACTTGCTACCCATAAGACCAGAACAGGAGACGAATCTCCCTTCCTCCAAACCGGAGGGAAACCACTAGTGACACCCCGTCGCTAGCAAACCAGAGGTCACGGACCTCTCTTCCTCCACACCATAGGGAACTCACAAGTGACACCCAGCCACTTGCAAATCGAAGAATAATTCTCCCTTCTCCTGAGTCCACAAGAGGAGCCCGGATCCCAAACAAGGGAAATGGAAATCACTGGGGATATGAAAAGAACAAATGAAAAACAAACAAGAGAAACAAAAACAGATATAGCTCTGAGGAGCACAATGACTGTTGATTTTATCCACAAGTCAATTCATGAGCAGATCTTCAGGATGCACTGGCTGTACACTCTTTCTCCTTCTCAAAATTTTCTTCTCTCTCACTCTAGCTCTCAGCTTCTTCTTCACTCATTGACTGCCTCTCTTCTTCTTCTTCTTCTTCTGCTAGCTCTCTTTCTCTTCTCTCTGGCTGCTCGCCCCTCAACTTCTATAATTTTTTTTTCACATTCCTCTCTTCTCTTCAGAAAAAAGGTTTATATATATGACTTCAGTCTCGGACTCACGTGCTCACGTATTGGGCGTGTGGAGAGAACACTCCCGCCCAAATGCTTCCAGAAGGCTCTCAGCCACGTGTCCAAATCTGGGCACTGTAGCTTCCACGTGGCAGTCATCTGTCAGGGATGGTCTACCTTGGATCACGTGCCCTTCTTAATAGTCACGAGTAGTTGACCTGTCAGTCTGTCAAGACATATAATCGTCAGACAATTATGGAGATTATATAGACTTGCTGAGACATCAAAGCAACCGTGCATAGACTCAATATACATATGCACGGACTCAGTTTGGTCTCATAGCAATCTTATACGCACGCATCGATGAGAATAACACAGACTTGTATGCATGCAGTAGTGAGAGAAGTACCGAGTTCGATTTTGCATAAACAAAGTATGCACCGACTTAGATTCATGCACAGATAAACACTTCAATGACTTGGTCGCGTGTAGCCACAGAGATTACACCGACTTAATGAGACGGTAAATAGATAATGCATCGAGTATGAGAATGCAAGACGACCAATGCACCGACTTAATGTAAGAGTAAGCAGTACCTGCACCGAGGGGATCGTGCAAGAAGAGGTATTGCACATACTCACTATCGTGCATCGCCAATGTTTGCACCGACTTGATCGAAAGTGCAACACTAAGTTGCACCAACTCAAAACATGCAAAGGCTAGGAATGCACTGACGTTGAAACCTCCCTAGACTTAAGCTTGCACTGACTCAATGTGCCTCAGCACATAATGCATCGACTTAAACTATGAATTGACCTTAACTAACATCGACCTCCATGTGCCTTAGACAAAAACTAGCACCGACTTATGTATCCTTTCTACAGTGACTTGCACAGGCGTTGTATGCTGACAGACGAAACGTGCACTGACCTGTATGAGGCAAAGGATGCACTGACGTGTATATGCTCAAAGTGCAAAAGTGCACGGACCTATGTCTGCAAAGTACAAAAGACTAGTACCAATGCAAAAGTTGTACCGACCCTATGTGCATGAGACGCACAAGTGCACTGACTTAATGGTATCCTGCACTGACCTTACATGCAATCCTGCTAAGTATTAGCACCGACTTGATTGTGCAATGTGCACAGAAGCTGATCTTTTGAATTCATCTCATGCTTTCTTCCATTTTCAAATTCCTTCAATTCTCTTTGCTGTTTTTCAACATTTTTCTGCAACTCCATGTTTACATATTTGATGGCATCAAATTTTTCAACAAACAAATTCTTCTCTTGCTCAAGTTTCCCAAATTTTTCTTCATTTTCTTTAACAGATTTTCTAAGGGAATCATTTTCAGATTTCAGCTTATTTAGTTCTGAATTAACACATTCAAGTTCCTCCAACAGTTTTTCATTCTGAACTGAATTATTGATAAGGAGCTGATCATCATTGGTTGAGTTGAATTTTCTTTCTAGTTCTGAAATCTGATCGGCAAATCTTTGATTTTCATTTTTCAGTAACCCAGTCTGCTTTTTATACATATGGATATCAGACAAACATGCATCATGAGATTGCTTCAGATTTGAACAATTTTCACATAAAGAACTTGATCTACCCCGATCAATTTTCTTTTTCAAGTTTTTGTATTGTTTTCTTAATTGTTCATGAGATTCTAACAACTCAGCATATGCATCTTCCCAGTCATCTAGAGAGTAATTATGAAAGGGGTTTACCTCTTCATCGTCCTCCTCTTCATTTTGGTTGCTACTTTGATTACTTCTGTTAGCCATCATGCAGCTGTCCTCATTTCTCATGTGAGCTAGCTTCAGCTTATCCAGAATGTCCTTAGCGGACCTGCATTCATGAAAACATGAGTGTAAGGCCTTGTTAGTTGCAGCTTTCATTAAATCAAAGGCTTCCTGATTTTCTCCATACTTTGATCTGTGAATGTCAGTCCATTTGGACTTTTACTTTGGTAATCTATGAGGACCGTATAAAATTAACTTCCACAGATTAGTATCAACAGATATGACAAAGCTACGCAGACTGCTAAGCTACGAATTAAAATCTGAGCCATTGCAAACCGGTGGATGAGCCATTAATACAAATCAGCAAACAATTCAGTGCATCGAAATAGGTATGCTTAGAAATGCACCAAAGAGGCTGCAGGATTTGCTACGGATCGTTGGATCCGATAAGATAGCAACCGCTCTGATACCAATTGTTAGGGTGCTAAGCTCGGATTCAGAGGGGGGGTGAATGAATCCCCGTTAAAAAATTGCTTAATAAAAACTTTCGATATAAGATCAAGTAAAACAGGCTGGCTCAGTTTAAGCAATAGTTCTAATAAGGCACACTCTCAAACACCAACCAGACAACAACTGTCTTAAACTTTACTAAGCACACGGAGATAGCTCAAGCCAAGCATATATCGAACAGCTAGCGCTCAATAGAACAAATAATTGAAGGAGGCAGGAGACAAGGAAGATCACACCAAGCAAGCCACAGCACAGGATATTTTTTAGGTGGTTCGGCCAGACCCACACTCTGCCTACATCCACCCCTCACTCCAAACCGGAGTAAGGCTTCCCTTGTAGAAGCAAGAACAAGCAGACTCAGTCTGCAAACATATGCTGCTTGACAGCTTGAGAAATCGAGGGAGACAAATCCCTCAAACCAAGCTCTGCAACCTACAGAAACTTGGCACTTGGACTTGCTACCCACAAGACCAAAACCAGAGACGATTCTCCCTTCCTCCAAACCGGAGGGGAACCGCTAGTGACACCCCGTCACTAGAAAACTAAAGGTCACAGACCTCTCTTCCTCCACACCAGAGAGAACTCACAAGTGACACCAAGCCCCTTGAAAACTGGAGAACAATTCTCCCTTCTCCTGAGTCCATAGGAGGAGCCCAGATCCCAAACAAGGGAAACGAAAAGCACTGAGTATATGATAAGAACAAACAAAAAATAAATAAGAGAAACAAAAATAGATATAGCTCCGAGGAGCACAATGACTGTGGATTTTATCCACGAGTCAATTCATGAGCAAATCTTCATGATGCACTGGCTGTACACTCTTTCTCCTTCTCACAATTTTCCTCTCTCTCACTCTAGCTCTCAACTTCTTCTTCACTCACTGACTGGCTCTCTTCTTCTTCTTCTTCTTCTTCTGCTGGCTCTGTTTCTCTTCTCTATGGCTGCTCACCCCTCTACTTCTATATTTTTTTCACATTCCTCTCTTCTCTTTAGAAAAAGGGTTTATATATATGACTTCAGTCTCGGACTCACGTGCTCACGTATTGGGCGTGTGGAGAGAACACTCCCGCCCAAATGCTTCTAGAAGGCTCTCAGCCACGTGTCCAAATCTAGGCACTGTAGCTTCCACGTGGCAGTCATCTGTCAGGGACGATCTACCTTGGATCACGTGCCCTTCTTAACAGTCACGAGCAGTTGACCTGTCAGTCTGTCAAGATATATAATTGTTAGATAATTATGGAGATTGTATAGACTTGCCGAGACATCAAAGTAACCGTGCATAGACTCAATATACATATACACAGACTCAGTTTGGTCTCATAGCAATCTTATACGCACGCATCGATGAGAATAACACTGACTTGTATGCATGCAGCAGTGAGAGAAGTACCGAGTTCGATTTTGCATAAACAAAGTATGCACCGACTTAGATTCATGCACAGACAAACACTTCAATGACTTGGTCGTGTGCAGCCATAGAGATTGCACGGACTTAATGAGACGGTAAACAGATAATGCATCGAGTATGAGAATACACGACGACCAATGCACCGACTTAATGTGAGAGTAAGCAGGACTTGCACCGAGGGGATCGTGCAAGAAGAGGTATTGCACAGACTCACTATCGTGCAGCGCCAATGTTTGCACCGACTTGATTGAAAGTGCAACACCAAGTTGCACCAACTCAATACATGCAAAGGATAGGAATGCACTGACGTTGAAACCTCCTTAGACTTAAGCTTGCACCGACTCAATGCGCCTCAGCACATAATGCATCGACTTAAACTATGCACTGACCTTAACTAACATCGACCTCCATGTGCCTTAGACAAAAACTAGCACTGACTTATGTATCCCTTCTACAGTGACTTGCACAGGCGTTGTATGCTGACAGACGAAACGTGCACTGACCTGTATGAGGCAAAGGTTGCACTGACGTGTATATGCTCAAAGTGCAAAAGTGCACGGACCTATGTATGCAAAGTACAAAAGACTAGTACCAATGCAAAAGTTGCACCGACCCTATGTGCATGAGACGCACAGGTGCACTGACTTAATGGTATCCTGCACTAACCTTACATGCAATCCTGCTAAGTATTAGCATCGACTTGATTGTGCAATGTGCACAGACTTCGTAAAGCATGCACAGACTTGGATGAAGTGCTACAGGGACTAGCACCGACTTTGCTACCTATCAACCACAACGTGCATGGACCTTATTATGCAAAGTACAAGGAGTTGCACGGTCCTATATATGTATGAGCATGGAATGCACCGACCCAGTCCTTGAGACACAAAATAGCACCGACCTCAAATATTCATGAGAACAGTGAAATGCATGGACTTTTCTAACACATTCACCAACATTTCTGTACAAGCATTTACATATGCACAGATCAGAGATTGGGCAGAACATTACCTAATCTGACTGTGCATTGACCTTACCTGTCAATGAGATGACTTTGACTTGGGTTGACTTCCTTTTCATGACCCGTGAGTCATTCCTAAATATGTTCTGACATTTTCTCATAATACATCACGATTATATCATCAAAGATGTACATGTAAACATAATGAGACATAATATTTGTCATCATCAAAACTCCAGAACCACAGGGGACACAATAATCTCCCCCTTTTTGATGATGGCAATATTATGAGTCATTGCAGTAGATTCATCATGATGATTATGAAATACCATATGAAGGTTCATAAACATTCACCATAGAATAGCTTAGTCAGAAGTGAGCATGTAAAACATCATGTGTGCAACATCTGACAAGAGTTACAATTGATGATGCAAATGATGACTAACCAAGAGTGAGTGACAAGTGACTCAATGACTCACAAAAGTTCTCCCCCTTTGACAACATCAAAAAAATGGAATGATCATTGACTGTTGAAGGAGAGAATATTGAGGGTATTATGCAAACTGAGTGACTGTCATCTAAAACTCCCCCTGACAAGATACTCTCTTGTTTGATAGAGCAGGAGGGGGTGGAATGAAATAAATGATCATTGAACCACAGGGACATGCAAAAATTCTCCCCCTTGGACGGATAGCGTGATTGGAATGAAATATAGGGGTAGTTGTGAACAGATAATACAATGACATGAAGAAGTCAACAGATAATGTTGTTTGCATATGTATCAATCAGTTAGGTCTGAAATAGTGGAGTCTAATTTGAGAAAGCAAGCATTCAGAATGAATGAGAAAGGTTTTCAATGGGATATCAATTTCATAAATCTGATTAAACAGGTATTTCATACTCTTCCATCATAGAGACTTATGAATGAATCTTTATTGACCGGCCGGGTTAGAATATGATGTAAGCAAGGTTTGTCTATTTGTTTTCTGTACTCATATCTGAGATCAGTTTTTTTTAATAAAAATGAACCATTCTTTCACATTGAAAGTCTTATTTAACCTTCTTCTATCTTACTTACTTAATTTCAAAAACTTCCTTAAGAGATGCAATCAATAGTATTGAGGTTAAACACATAAGAAAAACATTTGTTTTTGTCAAGGTTTTATAGAATTTCTTTTACAATCAATTTAGAGTTTAGGAGCAATTAAGTTTAGTACATCCTTGTAACTAGAGGATACACATTGTTTAGATGCCAGTATCCCTAAGCACTTGGAATGACTAAATGTCATGCTTCATAAGAACAGAGATATCATTTATACTTCATGACACACTGCAACTCATTTCTTTGTTGAGTGAGATGTGTTTCTAAGTGTGCATGCCTTTGCTCTGCAAGATTTTTCAATCATTTTTTAAGCAGAGTTAACTATGGCACTTCATGACATACCTCAACTCATTTCTTTGATGAGTGAGATGTGTTTCTCAGTGAGCAATGACATTGCTCTGACAAGATTTACCCTTAGACATTTTCAGATTCTCATATGTTTACAAGCAATACATACTTCGAGCATCTCAGCCAAGAAAAGTTATGAGAACAAAGTTTTCAGATTTCAGAAGAGTCTAAAAGACACAACATGAAGAAGAAATTGGTTAAAGTTTATTAAGACTAACTCAGATATTTTCAAGAAAAGTTCATATGCAAACACAAGGAATACATGAAATTTCAACCGGCTGAAAACTTCAGACATTCATCCTATATAATAGAAGATTCCTCTAAGTTGTTTTCATATTTATGATCAGGATATGCAGAGAGAAGTCTTTCTGAATTTTCAGGGAAGGCCGAAACATTGTAAGGAGCAGCCAATTCAACATATACCAATGGATAATATGAGTGGTAATGGCTGATAGTTACATTTCACATTCATCACAGGGTTCTAAGCAAGATAGCAGTTCAAACTAAAGATGGGAATTTCAGTCGACAGAAGTGAGCTAGATAGACATTTATGTGATGCATGGGTCAGATGCAATTTCAAGAATATGAGTAATGCTCCCCCTAAATGTATGCATGAGCTAGCAATCAAGGTATGCAAACAAGGTCACATGAATGTATCATATGCATGACTAGACTGTTCTGGTTGAGGAGTTTGATCAGCAAAATATAGAACATTTGCCAATTAATGTCGACTCAAGGTGTCGACACTTCTAACCAGTAAATGTAAGTGCAGTGAACTGACTGCAAGAAATATATACAATGATCACAATGTTTCCTTGGTATGCAACTCCCCCTGATGCCATGCACTATATGACTGAAATCTAAGAACAATGGATACAATGAAATTCATGTATGGAATTTTATTTATGACTTATGCTCATGGATGTCTAAACTACTCTATATGAAATTTAAGGGTTATGCATGCCAATGCAATGCAGATGCAGTCCAGTATGCATCTTAAGCTGTCAATATACTACTTATATGCAATTGTGAGTACATGTGCATGTCAACTGTGCAGGTGAACATTGTAACCATGAGACATCGTGCAAGCAACAATTTCATTCAATTCAAATTTTCAGTTTTATGATGTGTAATTCATTTTCAGCCAGTTTCAGTCAATTCAGATTTCAATATTCAAGCATCAACTTCAGTTAAAATTGTTGCACAAATAACACATCATATTCAATGAGAGATTTTAATCCCAAGTATAGATGCAAATGAGAAACTATATGCATGAAATTTTGATTAACAAATCAATCATGATATGCAACTATCTACGCAAGGTTATCAAAAGCTTAAAGGTCTGGGGTTTTACCAAACTTTGGATGCCTTGGTTTATTTGACCCCCTTTTTATTCCTCATCCCCAAGGCATACCTGCAAAACACAGATCTTATTTTGTGTTTCTAGGTACCCAAGACATCTTGGGTCCTACATGGTTAGTAACACCTCTGATAGGTGCTTTCCACAATCTTTGAGCATGTAAGTCATCATATTTCATTACATTACAATCACTCATGGAGTGCCCAAACGCTCCACAGTAATGAGATGAAATAGCAGATCTTGAGTTCCTTTTATGCACATTATCATAAGCATGGAATCGGTGTGCATTGACGTGAGAATTTCTGTTATTTGCATGAACAAACTATTTTCCATAGCCTGCCACCCAGCAGTCAGAGGCTCGGTGGCAAGGTTTTCCACATTCAAAGCATGCAAGAATCCATTTAAATTCAAATGTATTCCTACCAAAGTCATTTCTATTTGTAGGGAGATTGAAAATTTTAGAATTAAATTTTCTACCATGAGCATGCCAGCATTCAATGGCCCTGTGGCCTGTCTTTCCACAATTGAAACACGCAGAATATTTTCCATTTATAACAAATTCATTCCTACCAACAACATTGTGGTTTGCAAGGGATTTAGCAGATTTGAAATGAACATCTCTCCCCTGTTTGTGCCAACAACGAGATGCAATGTGGCCTATCTTGCCACAGTGAAAACAATGATTTCTCTTTTGCTTAAGTACATGATTTCTATCATGTGATTTTTTAGCATGCTTTGCATTTAGATCATCTTATTCCATCAGTCTACACTCATGCATCAAATGACCAAATTTATGACAATAATGACATGACAATTTCCGTTTGTATGCATGAACGTGTGTGTTGGGGTTATGCACAACACCAACATGAATGTTTCTTTCTCTATTCTGCACTTGAACATTCTTTTTTCACTTTTTCAGTTTGATCTTGAATTTTGGTTTTTTGAATTTTGCTTTGGTTTTGATTTCCCTGAGCCGTGGGTTGTTCAACATGAGATGTGGTGGATACATTTGAAGCTTTTACAAATGAAGTCATCAGTTTATTTTCAAAGGCTTTCTTTTTAGCAGTTTTGTAGCCCAGCCCTTCTTTTCTGAGATTGACCTTCATTCCTAGTAACTTGTCCAGATTTTCTTGCCCATCAACAAATTTAGACAAAGCAATGTTCAAATCCTGAATTTTATTTTTAAGAGATGCAATGTGTATCTCATAACTTATAATCTCTTTATCACTGCAATTAACAACTTCATTCAATACTTTGTTAGCATTTTTGTATTCTTCGATCTCCTTTCTAAACTCATCAGCTTTTTTAGATTCGTTTGTATAGATGATTTTCCATTTTTCCAATGTGAGAAGCCTTTCAAACATAGCATTGTGTTGTGCCCCTTGTGCCTTGATGATGTTGTGATGTTTTGATGATAGCAGATGTTTTGATGATAGCAACATTAGGAGTCACCCCATAAGAATGCATGATTAATCTATGATTGAGTGCATGATCTGTTGCGTTGATGATGATTTAACTGATGAGCATTCAGTTGCTGCATTGGGTCTGAACATGTCTACGCATCAGCTAAATCAGTGCACTTATGTTTCGTCTAAGGCTAGTGCATTTTTCTCAAGTCCGGCTACTCAACAACCTCGGTGCAAGTCACCGTTCATAGGGACCTAGGTCGGTGCATTCCATTCCAGTATAGATAGCATGCATTCAAGGTCGGTGCATATGTGACTCAGTGTGAACATGAGTTTGTGCATATAGCTATGTTCATAGTGGTCTGTGCGTCTTGTTCCTGCACGATGCCTTGCAATTGATAGTCGGTGCAATGTCTTGTTTTAGCACGGTTGGAGCATTATTTGATCCTTGTATTGAAATGAGTCGGTGCAACACTTGCACACTGCATATACCCTGTCAATGCATCCTCAGGCTTTGCGTTGAAAGCATGTCCATGCATCTGCTTTCGCAGGAATGATTGAGTCTGTGCATGTGTGTGTAAACATCACATTAAGTCCATGCACATGGTGGCAAAGTTAGTGCATGATCTCTTACATGAACAAGTCGGTGCAAGTTTACTTTGTACTAACCAGGTCAACAGCTCGTGTTCTTCAAGAAGGGCACGTGATCCAATGATGATCCTCACTCAAAGATGCTGCCACGTGGACCCTGAAGCTTCCAGATACTGACAAGTAGCGAGTGTCTCCTGAAGCATCCAGGCCGGAACGTTCCCTCCACACTCCTAGGGTAAGAGCTCGTCAACTTGACCTTGGAGTATATATGGTCTGCTTCCTGCAATCAGAAGGATATCTCTCGAAAGCAGTAGAAGAAAAATAGAAAGAGAGAGATCAAGAGCAGAGAAGAAGAAGAAAGGGGAGAAAATCAGAGAGAGAGAGCAGAAGAGAGAAGTCTTCGAAAAAGAAAGAGTGAGGAGATAGTGAGAAGAAAAGAAAAGAGAGGCAGAGAGGTATAGACCAACAGAAGAAAAAGAAGAGAGAGAGAGAGAGTTCATGGAGAAGTAGACAGAAGACTTCACTGAAGATCTGGTTCTACTAGACCATGGATCAAATCCAGGCCAGTTAGCTCCTGCGAGAGCAACTTTGGTTTATAGAGTTTTACAGCTTTCTGGCGCTGTTACTTTCGTCTTTGTTTTCTCTTATCTTTTGTTTCAAGCTATTTGTCAGTAGTAGTAGAGGTGGACTCCTCTGGACGGGTTAAGTTGTAAGCCCCAGCGGTTGCAGAGGAGGATTCCTCTGGTCGGCGAAGCTGTAACGCCCAGCAGTCAAGTTGTGAGTCAGCGGATGGCTAAGTTGTATTGCCCAGCGGAAGCAAGCTGTGATGCTCAGCTGATGTTGGCAAGCTGTAAGGCCCAGCTGTTAAGCTGTGTATCAGAGGAATCCACACTCTAGTTGAAGTGTGGGGTGGACGTAGGTCTGTGGACCGAACCACCTAAAAATCTATTGTCTCCGTGGTTTGATTTCTTATCCGATTGTCGATAGATGAATGGCTAGGAGCGGTTCAATTGAGTATTCTATCTGGATGCTTTAAGGTACACGCTGTTCTTACTTGACTCTGTATACGGATCAGACTTGACTAGGTGTCAACAGTTTAGCAGCCCAACTGATTGATCAAGTGCTTCTTCAAATTTCTTACTTGGAAGATCTCAATTGATTTCTGTTCATTAACTCTGATTGCTTTAAGTGTCAATTGAGCGAAGTTTTAAAGTGGGATTCATTCACCCCCCCCCTCTGAATCCATCGCACCGGTCCTATCAGTTGGTATTAGAGATACCATTGGTCCTAACAAGTGGTATCAGAGCATACCATCTGTCCTAACACTTGGTATCAGAGCGGGTCTCTGTGTATTCAGATCTAACGATCTACAGAGGGTCTTGCTACTTCCGCGGTGCATTTCTGAGTGGATATGTTTTGTCACTTTCGGTGCTTCAGTCTTTCTGAGTCGGTGTTTTGTTGTACTTCGATTGATTCCGGTGCACTTCTCATTTCTTTCTATTGATTAATTCATCTCTCGATGGCTCATCCACCAATCTTCAGAGGTGATGGTTTTGAGCTATGGCTGTAAAAGTTGCATCGGTATGTAAGAACAACCGATCCTGATTTGTGGAAGGTAATGACTCGCGGTTCACACAAATTATCAAATGATAAATCCAAATGGATCGAGGAGGATAAATTAAAAGACTCCATCAATTCTAGAGCATTGAACATGGTAAAAGCATCAATTGACAGAGCACTAATCTCATACGTCTCATCTTGCAGGTCTGCCAAAGAAATCTTGAACAAACTGAAGGGTGGCGACTGTAAAAATGATAATCGATGCATGATGGCTCAAGGAAGTGAACATAGCAGCAATCAAGATGAAGAACAGGACTATGATCAGGTAAACATCTTTGAAGACTATGCCCTGGATGATTGGATTGCTGCATATAATGAATTGCTAGAGTCTCATGATCATCTAAGAAAACAATATAAGAAGATGAAAAAGAAAATTGACAAAAATGATTCTAATTCATCATGTGAAAAGTGCTTGAAGATCAAAATTATATGATAGATGTCTATCTGAGACTCATGTGAATACTAAGCAAATGTGCTTGCTGAAAAATGAAAACCAAGAATGTGCCAATAAAATTTCTGAATTAGAAAGTCAGTTAAAGCTGAAAACTGATGAACATCTAATAAACCTGGAAGAGTTGGGAAGGATTAACTCTGATCTGGAGAAATTAAAAGCTGAGAATGGAGAAATTCAGAGAAATAATAAAATTCTTAAAGCTGAAATAGAGAAAGTTAACAAGGAAGGTGTGCAAGGTTCCTTTCTAAAATCGATTTGCAACAAGTGCTTGGATCTAAAAGTACGCAATGAAGATCTGTATGATGAAAATGAGGGGCAAGAAAATTGATTGAATCTCTAAAAGAAGAAAACAAAGCATTGTTGTTTGAGAAAATTAAAGTTAAAGAAAGAGAAGACGAACTAATTGAAAGACTGGAATCTATATCCAGTAGTAAAGAAATTGAGAAGCTGACCAATGACAAGAATGAACTGAAAGAACAAAACAAAAAACTCATGGTCCTAAATACTGTTATTTCAAAGAGGCTTCTGGCTATAGAGAGAGAAAGGTGTGCTAGTAAGGAAATTGAAGCTGGAAAACTCGAGGAGGAAAACCATGAATTGAAAGCTGAAATTGAGAAGTTAAAACAATTAAACACTAGTATGTCCGAACAACTTCTCACATTAGAGAAAGGAAAAACTGCTTAAAATGAAGATACTAACATATTGAGCAGTCTAGAACAAGAAATTGAGAAGTATAAAATTACAAACAAAGTCCTAAGTGAATGCGTTAATTGCAGTGAACAGGAAATAGCCAGTTATGAACTTCACATTGCCTTTCTGGAAACTAAAATTCAGGATCTGGAAAACTCAACATCCGAGTCTGCTGAAAACAAGAGAAAAATGAAAGCTGTCATGAAAAGTGAGGATAATAACTCACAAAAGGGGATAAGCTGCAGTTCTGATGTTAAGGAAACTATGAGAAACCAGCTATACACCACTTTTGTGCAAAATTCTGAAGTAGCTGGTACTACAAGTCAATCCCCAAAATAAAATAAAGACATGAAAACTCCCTCATCATCTGCATTCCAATTCATGGCTTAAAGAAATGAAAAACAAACAAATACTTTGAAAAAGGGTAAACAACTGAAAAAGAATGTTTATATGAACAAAGTCAAAGTTGTCCCTGCATGTAATGTCAACCCTGCTAGTTCTGTGGAGCTTGATAGATTAGTGCATGCTACTCAACAGTCTTCTACTCATTCGCATGCACACGAAATGGATGGTTCATGCCATTATTGTGGCAAGGCAGGTCACGTAATGGATGATTACAGATTATTGATAGAAGATGAGCATGCAAGTGAAACATTGCATTCTAGAAATTCATTTGGTAGAAACCATGCTACTAGAAAGTCTGGTGCATATTGTCGTTACTATGGTAGGCATGGTCATCTTACGGATGCATGTTTCATCATGAAATTCAATGATAGGATGCATGCTAGATATTCTGCAAATCATCATGACTCTAAAAGAAACAGAATTACTTTAAACCAGCATAACATTTGCTTCAACTGTAACAAACCTAGTCACAAAGCCATTGAGTGCTGGTCTGGATCCACTTGGGGCAAAAAGGGTTCTAAAGGTAAGCACATCAAGTGCTTCGAATGTGGGAAGCATGGCCATACAGTCGAGGACTGTTGGCATGTTAAGGAAAATTCTGTCAATCCCTACTCTGTCCGATTTCCTGCAAAACGACTTGTGAACTTTTCATGTTTTAAATGTGGCAAGCCAAGTCACAAATCTGCTAAATGTTGGTTAGTTAATAACAAGAAACAAAATGTCCATGTAAACAACAGATCATTTCATGCTTATGCACATAGGCCTCATGCTTCTGTTAATGTGCATCACAATATTAGAAAATATGCTGCTTATTGTAAATGCTGTGGTAAATTTGGACACTCCATAACCAACTGTCACTTGATGGAATTTGATGACAATGTTGCTAAGGAACTGTTTAGAACACCTGTTGGGGTTAGTACATGACCCAAGACTGCTTGGGTTCCTGCTGGATCAAAGTGATCAAATCTTTGCAGGTGTGCCTTGGAAGTTGATGAATAAAGGGGTCAATAATCCAAGGCACTCAAGAATGAAAACCCCATGACTGTGCTGTACAGGTTAGTTCTGAAAACTTACCTTAAATTCTGCTATCTGAAATTATTTGCTTTAGATGTTTGCATATCATATTAATCTATCTGTGCTTAATTGACATCTCTTGAAAATTTGACTGCTCTCGCATGATGCTCTCTGAATAAAGAATGTTCTGATGTTTGAATAATTATTGCACAGCTGAGTGTCATATGCATGCTTTGCATAGTTGATGTTTCAAGCCGATGCATGTATTGCACTGAGTATAGTAGTTACATGTCTTGCATATAGTCGGTGCATCTTATGTCTACATTGCATACAGGTCCGTGCACTTCGTGTTGTTCACATGCCAAGGTCATGCATTGTATGCTTCATGTTTGATTTAAATCGACGCATGCTTCTCTGTCACATGAATAGAAAGGTCGGTGCACATATGGCTTGTGTGAAACCGAACTCAGTGCAAGTTACAATTCATATTCTCTCATAATTAGTCAGTTCTGAACACTCTGTTTAAACTTCATTATCTGATAATTGCTTATTTGAGATGGTTGAGCATCTTGTTGATTTGATTCATGGTTAATTGAAACTCTCTGAAAATTTGAAATGAACTTGATGCATTTGGTAGTTTCTCTCTCTGATTGAACAGCATGAATTTTCTTCGAGCCTAAATTTTAAAATCATGAGTTGTGCCTTCATTACATATCTTGCATTCTGTCAGGGGGAGTTTGTCTGTTGTCGCTTGGTCATCATGATCTCTTTATCAAAACATCTGTTGAATGAAGGCAAGCTACGCTTGCTTACTCTAAGCCACTAGTTAGAAGGCTTAGCGCCCTTGAAGATTTGTTGCATACTGCACATATGAAGAGTAGTGCATGTCATAAAATTTTAAAAATCCTAAAAACATATTCCATTGCATCTAGACAGGGGGAGCATGCATGCTTCATCACTTATTCACCTGTTGAACTCCTTCTGTCTAGCAATCTTATCCATTCCATTGCCAATGTGTGGTTCACTTGAATTCTCTGATGTTTCTACTTGTTTAGCTGATCTGTCTATACTCCAGACCCAGCTATTGAAATTGATTCTGCGTCTTCTCTCCTGCCGTTATTTGCTCTACCAGCATGTACCCATCCAACACTCACATCCTTTCAAGCTGGTCTGATTAATCTGATTCTTGTTCTAGGAATGATAAGTTGTTAAGTTGCATTGATTAGACTGATCTGAGAACTTCAAGTTATGTACCATGTTTTTAATATGAAAGAAATTCCTATCATATAGGTTTAAGAATGACCACTGTTTCAAATTGGTATGAGCTTAATGTATTCTCAAATTCGTATTCAAATGAATGAAAATATCTGAATGAAAAGTTCTAATAAATCTTAACCAATCATGTCATGAAATGTCTAGACTCACTCATCTGAAATCTGAAAATATAATCTCAAGACCACTGGTAGAGATACATAGAGTGGGTATTATTTTTAAACATCAACTTGAAAAATGTTGGCTAAGAAGGAAAAACTGAAGTCAGAGCAATGACTTTGGTCACCAAGAAACTGGGTCCTCCATCAAAGAAATGGAGTAAAACCTAAGTCATGAAGTGCCATAGTTACCTCTGTAGTAAAGGAAAATTGTCAAACCTGACAGAGCAATGGCATGTTTGAGTTGAGTAACTAGGGATTCTGACCTTTGATCAAGGTGTCTCCTCATATGAAAGGCACTCCTATTGCTAACTCTGTTCTCACAATTGAGAGGCAATGACTGTTATCATACTGATGGGTCACTTCACCTGAGAAGTGTTGTGCCTCATGTAAAAAGGTATTGATCAACTCAAATTGCTCAAGAAATATTATATGCTAATAAAAAGTAAATATCTTGCAAAAACTGTCAACTCATGTTCTAGTAAGGGTGTTTAATTTCAACACTGCTCTATGTGACTCTCAAAGGAGTCATTAAGATTATTTGAGTAAATTGGAAGATGATTGATTTTGTATATTGCATGATTAACTGGTTCAGTTTTATTAAAACTTGCTTCAGATATGAGAATTGATTTTAATTGATAAGTTTGGTATACATCATGGTTAAACCAGTTGGATCATGTAAGGTATTTCATAACCCCCTATGATAGGAGAGTCTTTTCTTGAGGACTCATTATTGTGGTACCAACTCTACATCTTCTTATGATCAATTTCAATTCTGACAACTTGATCACCAGGAACACTGTATGACATATCTTGCATTCTTGCCGTTTGAATGATCCTTGAAAAATCTTGTGCCCTGCTTGCTGTCACATATCCCACCTTTGACTATAATTACTTCATTTACATCATCTGAATCATTCTCTATATTGTGGGAATCTTTCATCTTGTTTCTGTATTCCTGACAAATGACTCATGTAACCGGTTTTGGTTCTGTGGGCCTTCCACTTACATTATTCTGTCCATACAAATGTAAGGTGCCACAACCAATATTGCTTCAGATTTCTTGTGATGCGGATTCCAGATTGATTCATTGGATAACCAGAGTTCATCCCTGTCGACACATCATGTGCTTCATCTCTGATTTTACTTATGTTCTCGGGAGGAGTTCTGGTTATTTTATGTTATAAAAGGAAGAGTTGTCCTGCTTTCATGTTGATAGGGGGAGAATTGTATGCTAGTGTTTCAGGAGAGAACTTTTTTTCCATGAGCACTGCTTCATTCTATTCTTTGCAAACTATCCTCTTTTTGATGAAGTCAAAGGGGGAGAATAGTTTGATGCTTGATGAGTCAGTGTGACTCATTGTGTTGCCATCATCAAAAAGGGGGAGATTGTTGTGCCCCTTGTGCCTTGATGATGTTGTGATGTTTTGATGATAGCAGATGTTTTGATGATAGCAACATTAGGAGTCACCACATAAGAATGCATGATTAATCTATGATTGAGTGCTTGATCTATTGCGTTGATGATGATTTAACTAATGAGCATTCAGTTGCTGCATTGGCTCTGAACATGTCTACGCATCAGCTAAATCAGTGCACTTATGTTTCATCTAAGGCTAGTGCATTTTTGTCAAGTCCGGCTGCTCAACAACCTCGGTGCAAGTCACCGTTCATAGGGACCTAGGTCGGTGCATCCCATTCTAGTATAGACAGCATGCATTCAAGGTCGGTGCATATGTGAGTCAGTGTGAACACGAGTCTGTGCATATAGCTATGTGCATAGTGGTCTGTGCATCTTGTTCCTGCACGATGCCTTGCAATTGATAGTCGGTGCAATGTCTTCTTTTAGCACGGTCGGTGCATTCTTTGATCCTTGTATTGAAATGAGTCGGTGCAACACTTGCACACTGCATATACCCTGTCAATGCATCCTCAGGCTTTGCGTTGAAAGCATGTCCATGAATCTGCTTTCACAAGAATGATTGAGTCTGTGTATGTGTGTGTAAACATCACATTAAGTCTATGCACATGGTGGCAAAGTTAGTGCATGATTTCTTGCATGAACAAGTCAGTACAAGTTTACTTTGTACTAACCAGGTCAACAGCTCGTGTTCTTCAAGAAGGGCACGTGATCCAATGATGATCCTCACTCAAAGATGCTGCCACGTGGACCCTGAAGCTTCCAGATACTGACAAGTGGCGAGTGTCTCCTGAAGCTTCTAGGCCGGAACGTTCCCTCCACACTCCTAGGGCAAGAGCTCGTCAACTTGACCTGATGGAGTATATATGGTCTGCTTCTTGCAATCAGAAGGATATCTCTCCAAAGCAGTAGAATAAAAAGAGAAAGAGAGAGATCAAGAGCAGAGAAGAAGAAGAAAGGGGAGAAAATCAGAGAGAGAGAGAGAGCAGAATAAGAGCAGAAGAGAGAAGTGTTCGAAAAAGAAAGAGTGAGGAGAGAGTGAGAAGAAAAGAAAAGAGAGGCAGAGAGGCATAGACCAACAGAAGAAAAAGAAGAGAGAGAAAGAGAGAGTTTGTGGAGAAGTATACAGAAGACTTCATTGAAGATCTGGTTCTACTGGACCATGGATCAAATCTAGGCCAGTTAGCTTCTGCGAGAGCAACTTTGGTTTATAGAGTTTTGCAGCTTTCCGGTGCTGTTACTTTCGTCTTTGTTTTCTCTTATCTTTTGTTTCAAGCTGTTTGTCAGCAGTAGCAGAAGTGGACTCCTCTGGATGGGTTAAGCTGTAAGCCCCAGCGGTTGCAGAGGAGGATTCCTCTGGTCGGCGAAGTTGTAACGCCCAGTAGTCAAGCTGTGAGTCAGCGGATGGCTAAGCTGTATTGCCCAGCGGAAGCAAGCTATGATGCTCAGCTGATGTTGGCAAGCTGTAAGGCCCAGCTGTTAGGCTGTGTATCAGTGGAGTCCACACTCTAGTTGGAGTGTGGGGTGGACGTAGGTCTGTGGACCGAACCACCTAAAAATCTATTGTCTCCGTGGTTTGATTTCTTATCCGATTATCGATAGATGAATGAATAGGAGTGCTTCAATTGAGTATTCTATCTGGATGCTTTAAGGTACACGCTATTCTTACTTGACTCTGTATACGGATCAGACTTGACTAGGTGTCAATAGTTTAGCAGCCCAACTAATTGATCAAGTGCTTCTTCAAATTTCTTACTTGGAAGATCTCAATTGATTTCTGTTCGTTAACTCTGATTGCTTTAAGTGTCAATTGAGCGAAGTTTTAAAGAGAGATTCATTCACCCCCCCTCTGAATCCATCGCACTGGTCCTATCAGTTGGTATTAGAGATACCATTGGTCCTAAAAAGTGGTATCAGAGCATACCATCTATCCTAACACATTGTTTAACAATTTCAATTTTTCAATTTCTTCTTTAAGCTTATCATTTTAAACTAATTCATTTATTAGAAGCTGATCTTTTGAATTCACCTCATGCTTTCTTCCATTTTCAAATTCCTTCAATTCTCTTTGCTATTTTTCAACATTTTTCTGTAACTCCATGTTTACATATTTGATGGCATCAAATTTTTCAACAAACAAATTCTTCTCTTGCTCAAGTTTCCCAAATTTTTCTTCATTTTCTTTAACAGATTTTCTAAGGGAATCATTTTCAGATTTCAGCTTATTTAGTTCTGAATTAACACATTCAAGTTCCTCCAACAGTTTTTCATTCTGAACTGAATTATTGATAAGGAGCTGATCATCATTGGTTGAGTTGAATTTTCTTTCTAGTTCTGAAATCTGATCGGCAAATCTTTGATTTTCATTTTTCAGCAACCCAGTCTACTTTTTATACATATGGATATCAGACAAACAGGCATCATGAGATTGCTTCAGATTTGAACAATTTTCACATAAAGAACTTGATCTACCCCGATTAATTTTCTTTTTCAAGTTTTTGTATTGTTTTCTTAATTGTTCATGAGATTCTAACAACTCAGCATACGCATCTTCCCAGTCGTCTAGAGAGTAATTATGAAAGGGGTTTACCTCTTCATCGTCCTCCTCTTCATTTTGGCTGCTACTTTGATTACTTCCGTTAGCCATCATGCAGCTGTCCTCATTTCTCCTGTGAGCTAGCTTCAGCTTATCCAGAATGTGATAAGTGTATATTTTTACATCTTAATTCATCATTATACACATTTTTATGAGCTTAAATTATAATAAATATACACTTCTCACACTTATTGTTGAGTTTGAATCAAATGTTTAATTTTTTTGAAATTAAATAAATTTAATGCCAATTTTTATGTATTTATGCAGGCACGCGATTCGAGAAAAGCTCCAATAAATAAATAAAAAGGAAAGAAAAAGAAAATAAAAATTATATGTGAAAAATGGGCCAGAAGCCCAAGAGTTGTTCAAAAAGAAAAGAAAAAAAATAGAAAAAAAAATACATTTATTTGATATTTTTTAGAATTTTTCTAATGATATATACTAGATATATATATATATATCTTATATATATAATAGAATTTAAAAAAAAACAAAAAAAAACGTTTAAACGCCCCCCTCCCCTTCCCGCCTTCGTCGCCCGTGCCATTGGCACGGGCGACGAGGCGAGGCGGCGAAGGGGGAGGGGGGGTTCGTGGCGTCGGCAGGCTCGGTCGGCAAGGGGGGGGGGGGGGGCGGTCAACGCCCAGGCGTCCACACGCGGAGGGTGCGACGTGGTCGGCGGGCGCACGCGCCCGCGTTTTCCACGCGGCGAGAGGCGGAGGACGGCAGCGCAACGGACGGTCCACGCGGGCGCACAAAAGCGCGTGAGAGAGACGCGGCGCACGGCGGGCGCATCCGGAGCCAGGAGAGAGAAAGAGAGAGAATGGGAGAGAAAAAGGCCAATAAAAAGCCCAGAAAATTGCAGAAAAAATTCCAAAAAATTACAAAACGTGTGCAGCACATGTCAGCCCATATTTTGGGTCAAAATAGCAGTCATTTGGGTTGTTCACATTGGCCAAGTGTTCACATGTAAAGGGGTGTTATGTGTTGCCCTATATAAAGGGCCTTCATTTGTAAGTGTGGGTGGTTAGTTGTTAAGTTGTGAAGGATGAGTTAGGGAGAGAGCTAGCTATGGATCACTTGTAATGTAATGTTGTTCTTTGTATTTTTGAAGTTTTTGATTGTTGGAGTTGTGTTTTTCCAAGATTTTGAAGTCAAAGTTGTAAGTTGAAGTCATTTCAATACAAGTTTCATTTTGAAATTTAGTCTTTTCATAGCCTTATTTCTCATTGTTATGTTCTTCATTTCAATTTGAGTTCTTCACGAAAGTTATTTGTTTTCAAGTGTTCTTCAACTTCTCTGTTTAGCATGTCTTCAAATTCTTCCTAATTCATAGAGTTAATACCAATTTTCTTAAGTGCTGTTTTATGTGATTACTGTTCATCCATGGTGATATCTTCTGCCATTTCTTCATTTTGAAGTCTTTTTAGTACTCAAATAAGTCTGAGTTCTTCATAAGAGTTGTTCCTCTCTTGTAGATCTAAGTTTTATTCTTCTTGCACTTTGTCCAATTCTTCTTAGTTTGAGCTCTAGAATTAAGTTTTTAACGTGCTATTTTTCTGTCAGTTACTGTTCATCCGAACCAATAGGTAATAGTTTTTCAAGTTTTTCATTATCTTCCTTTCATTTTCTGATTCTATGGTCTTCATCAAAGTTTTTCATCTTTAAATTCTCTACAACGTTTATGTTTTCCACTTTGTCTAATTCTATCTAGATTGTAAGTTATTTATATTCTTCCAAACTCTATTTTTACTGAAATTCTGTTATGTTTTCAAACTTAAATCTTCAAACTTGTTATATGCAAATCCGTTCTTCTTAAGTGTTTCAAACATACCCGAAGTGGTAAGTCTTCTTCAATTCATATCATGGCGTCGACTTCCAAGGCGGAGCGATCTTCATCAAAGGCTCGGCGTGGAAACGACGGCATTCTTCAATTCATTGGCTAAATTTCTTGCACTTATATCTTGTTCTTTCAAGTTGTAATTTCATTTCTGTTAATTGTAATCGCACTCCAAATACAAAATTTGCTGTTCCAAACATAAGGGTATTTCCAACTTGAGCTAAAATCAACTATTCTCTCCCCGTGGGATCGACCTGTATTCACCACTGTACTCGTATTTTCAACATCATTCGAGTGAGTGAGTGCGGTTATAAATTTGTGTGGCACGGCATTTTTAAACGACGACTGTCGAGCGCATCAAATTTTTGGCGCCGTTGCCGGGGAGTGAATTATGATGATAGTTGGATATTCTTGTGTTTGGTGTATATATGTGAATATTCATTTTGCTCTTTTTACTTGTGCAGGACAAAGAAAAAAAATTGAAAAACAAAGAAAGAGGAAGATCGAATCTGAAATTCCAAGGATAGGAAACGTTGTTGAAAGCCCGGCAGCATTGCTAAAGGGCTGAAATCAAGAAACAGGTTCTATCTTTCCACATTCTGAAATTTTTTTACAAAAATCTAAAAATTTCTTGAAAACTCTATAAAAATAAAAAAAGAATCAAAACAAAAGAAAAATTTTCATGCTGGTTAGTTAGGTTCATTAACTAAAAAAAAACATAAATCTTCATTTGTACCAAATAAAAGACCTCATTGCAAGAGTAGAAACTACACTTTCATGCTCTAGGTCATGCATCATTTAGCTTAGAATTTATCTTTGTTTAATTTCTGCATTACATTTTGAAGATCGCGAGGGGCAAGGTACGTTCTACTGATCCCAGTCTGGCATTCATTTTTGCATAAAGAACCCCTTGTTTGAAATTGTGGTGTGCATTTTCATTTCAAAATACTTTAAGGGCAACACCCCTAACAAGATAAGGTGGGGATTTCATCACCCTCCCTTAGCCCGAAAACCACAATTTCCTTGCATCTCTGCATTACCTAGGCCTTAATAAAAGCCAGTAGACGTTGGCCCTAGGATCACACTGTGATTCCTGTGATATTTAGGTTTATCCTCTTATGAAAACTGGTGTCTAAGGCAAGACGGTCGGATGGCAAACGCCTTAAGCGGGATTGTGGTTTTGTATAATAAGGTCCCTACGAAAGTAGGGGGAACCTCCCACTTCCCCACCCCTTACCTGGCCGGTGGACATACTGAGGGTAAATTTAAGTTCATTTTAATCACTTTGTGAAACCACATTTGTAGGTCTGAGTCGCATCTAGGTCATTAGGATAATTTGTGTTAACTTGTTTGTGTTTGCATAAAAAAAAGTTTTGAAAAATTGAAAAAAAAAATATATATATATATATAATTTGAAATACTTAAAAAAATGTAAAAAAAATTCATTTTATGGCCATTCATCTTGGAGGGAAACCCACGCCTATGAAGGAGCATTTTTATCCTTCTTCTTACCAGCCCTCCACCTGTATTCAACTCCCCGATATTCACGTTGATCAATATGAGATTCGCCCTAGTCTCATCCAGATGCTCCCATCTTTTTATGGGAATCTCAATGAAAATCCTTATAGGCATCTAGATGATTTTCTAGAAGTTTGCTCACTGATCAAAATTCAGAATTTTAATGATGATGCCCTTAAATTAATTTTATTTCCATTCTCGTTAAAAGATAAAGCAAAATATTGGTTAAGGAGTTTTCGAAAGATTATCAGGACTTGGGAAGATATGCAGTTAGAATTTTTGAAAAAAAATTACCCCACAGGCCGAACCAACATGATGAGAAGGGCGATTACAGGATTTACTCAACGTCCGGGAGAGCAAATTCATGAATCATGGGAGAGATTGAAGGATTTAATAAGTCAATGCCCCCACCATGGGTTGCCCAAATGGCAAATTATATTTGCATTATATGAGGGGCTATCCAATTATGATAGGCAAATGGTGGATATATATTGTGGAGGGGCATTTCTGAGCAAAAGTGAAGATGAGGCATATGATCTATTTGAGATTTTGAGTGAAAATTCGATAAATCGTGCCTCCATCTCATCTCATCAACAACTCGTAGGACATGACAAACAGGCAGACAACCCAACCCACACTTTCACAGAAGTGTGTGAATTCTGTGCCAGTCTCACTCACCATGTGAGTGAATGCCCTACTATAGCCCGACTCTCTCCAGTCATCCAAGCATAGGTCCAAAATTCCCTAGGATTCTCTCAGCTCAAGCATGTTATAGATGATGATAATCTTGGCTGGAGTAATCACATAAATTTACCTTGGATGGATCCACCATTTCAAGCCCATATGTCTGAATTTTCACCCCAAGCAGCCCACGAGCGGCCCATGTGTGCTCCACCTCCGCCCAACTCATCTCACCCAGATTTCGGAATCAGCATTGATACTAGGGGTGACCCACCGGGCCACTATTTTGAACCTCAAGTCATGGACTCTCAATCTACTTATCAACCTTCTCCTTCAACATTACACCCACCCCCTCAATATATGAACGATGATGATGATGACAGTCTTCTGCCTGTCATTTTGACTCAGGATATCACGATTGACAGTGAGGAGGAGCGCACACGTGATACCATGATGAAGGAAGCAAAGGAAGAAGGGGGTAGCTCCGAGGATACTGATGATCATATTACCCCATTTTCTGAATGTTTTGAGATTGAGAATATTAATGGCCCAAAAAACTCAATTAAGGAAAAGAATCAAGAGGAGGATTACGTTGTAAGTAATAATATTGTTGATTTAATGGAACAAAATTCTGAATATCCTCCTTCTCTCAAAGAACATGATGATGGGGCCTTATTAGAAAAGTTCACATTTCATCTACCAACCCCATTTATGGACAATTTGATTGATAATTTTGGGTTTAATGATGAGGGTGATGATGGGCCCGTCTTAGAGGAATTCACATTTGATCTGGCCTATGATGAAAGGGCCGGACTGGAAACATTTACATTTCCTCTATCCACCCCATTAGTAGGCAATGTGGTTAATGATCCTCAGTTAAGAGATGAGTGTGATGAAGGGGTTTCGTTAGAAAAGTTCATATTTAATCTGACCCCTGAAGCCTATTCAATGAAGTCTAAATCTGTGGATGAGTTAGATACTGGGCTCATACTTCCTTCTACTTTGATTCCTCTGCCAGTTGAGCCTCTCCAATTCGACATTCTAGGACCTGAGGGGGATGTGCCAACCATATTCACCTTTGATTTGACTTCCTCTCAGGAAGACCAATTGATCAATGCCCTTAGAATTCATGAGGCGATTACTGAGAGGAAAATGGCGAAGGATGATAATTTCATTCCTAAGCTTCCAAGGCCTGAACAAGTTACCATGGAGGAAGTCATTCCTAAAGAGTTAGTCAGGAAGGACGATACAGGTGAAGGGCACCAAGAGATTGATATGGTGCAAGGGTTCTACTTTGATCTTGATAAATTGTTGGCCATTGATCATTTCTTGATATCTAAAGCTAAAAATTGGCTCGCACACAGGGTTAATGTTACAAATAATCATGTGCGAGTCCTGCCTCTTTCTAGCCCCGGTCCATACATGATTACTCTTGTCCCTCAATGGATTAAGGGCTGGAATTTGAAGAAAGACAAGATCACGTGGTGGCTCATTCTGAATGCCACGCGTTGGTTAATGAGCTACATGGTGTCTGGCTGACGACATAAAAGTTAGCACTTCTTAGGAGGCAACCTAAGTGATTTTTGTGTGGTAATAAATTGTTGTGGGAAATTAGATGTGTTTAGGGATTCGAGAGATAAGGACAACGGAGAGCCAAGCAAAAAGTATTTTATTACACACAAAAGCAAACAAAGAGATTACATCAGAATCCACCTTCTTTCTTCACATTACTTGTCTTGCGGCTCTCTGGGGCAAGATTCTCTAGAGGGTATTCCCAAGCCGAGAGCAGCGGTATTACTACGCACTATGGACGCCGATCTGAGGGGGCAGCAAAGAAGCTACTGACACGAAAGCCACGCTCTCATGCTCTTCGATAGCGTTCTCGCCATCCTTCAGCCATTGCTCGGCTAGGCCGAGACTAGTCCTCAATTCAAAAAGTTGGGCCTCCAGGGCCCTCTTTTCCTCTTTCTCGGCCGATCTCTTGGCTTTCTCTCTGTCTCTGTCCTGTTCTCTCTCAGCCCGTTCTCTCTCTCTATCTTCTCTTTCTAATTGAAGGGTGATTCTCAGCTTCACAGCGTCCCTAGAAGAGTCCTCATCCGGACGACGCTGTAGTTCCTTCTCCAGCTCAGTTATTCTCGCTTCCTGCTGGGTGGTAAGCGCGAGCGCCTCCTGTGTTTCCTTCTCCTGCCATACATTTAATCTCAGGCAAATAGCAATGCTTGCACAAGGGATTTTAAATAGTGAAACCCTCACCTGTGCAGAAAGTATCCCTTCTGCCTCTGCAGCCCGTTGTGTGGCATGAGCAAGTTGCTCGTGGAGTTGATCCAGCTCGGATGTGGGAATCCATAGACTGGAAGAAACACCATCTGCTCCCATCGCCGAAGAAACTGCATCAAGCTAAACACGCTGCACATGTGGTGACATTAAGTGGTTAGCGCCCTGAATCTCAAAGCCTACCTGGAATATGTACTGAAATACTTACTGATGAACCTAGAGCCGCTCTGGTATCACTCAGCTCTTGCTCCGTGTCCGCCAGACGAGCTCGTAAGTTCGTTATTATAGTATCACGAACATCCTACAGTTATGGCTTTTGAGTTCACAAACAAAGAAAAATTTTTTTTTTAAAAACAACAAAAGGTAGAAAATACAAACATGGTTTCCTTACCTCTACAAGCCCTCCAGGCTGGAGCCTTTCTGCATACATTGCTCTGTAGAGGCGTAGGTAATCATCGCTATCTTGTGCTTGAGATTCCACGAGTGTACCTCCCTGTTGCCAATCTTCATATTATTCGGGGAAGCGCACTCTCCAATCAACACAGGTGGCTGGTCCACGCGTCTGCCTTCCGACGCTAGGTGACATGGTCATATCTACCCATTCTTGAGCCAGCCCTAGGGTCCGCATAGCTAATCGCAGCCTGAGGGGCTCGATTTCATTTAAGCAATGGAGCCAGAGGTCCCGTCCAAATCGGGCGCGGCTTCCAATTACCCAAGGCTGGTCAACATCGACCATGTTCATGAAAGGCCTCCAGTTCACCTTTAATGGGTTGCACGTATCTTCTCAGTTAAAAAAAATGAAAAAAATGAAAAAAAAATAAATAAAAAAATTTGAGAAAACAATTATCCTACCATCGTTGCAGGGAACTCTTGCAACTCTCGCCTGAACACCATCAGTTGGTAGGGTAAAGGTGCAGTGCTCATGATGGGTTGCCACCGTCTCGCTAGAGGGACCGTCAGTGGTCGACAGTGTCGAGCTCTCCCCATTGGAAGGTAAGAGTAGCTCCACAGCTACACCATCATGTGTCATTGATGAAAACAAAAATAAAAATCAGAAAATAAAAACAATTTTTTTTTCATTACCTGGATTAAAGGCGTAAACCCATTTAGTGTCATCTCTTTGTCTGTCCTTTGCGACAGACTTGTAAACAGATGTGCCAGCACAGCAGCTCCCCAGGCGTATTGTCCTACTCTTTCCAAGTCTACAAGCAGTTCTAAGAAATGACAGTGGATACTGTCTCCCTTGGACCCCAGCAACAACTTGCCTAATAGAAAGAGGAGGAACCTCCTCAGATCCATATTGGTCCGCTCCCAATTGCTGGTATCCATACAATACATAGCACGGGCACCTCTTTCTGCCCTTTCCATAAATTCTTCTATGGACTCATCATCACGCGGACGCATGTCAGTAAGCCCTAAAGCTTCCATGATCGATGCCCTGGCTACTGACCTGTTCTTCCGATTATCTAAGTCCATCCCCAACAAGTTATGGCACCTTCACGGTAATCCGCGTAGGTGACACCAGTCACTGCTTCCCCATCCACTTTGAGGCCCGTGATTCGGACCACATCTTCCAAGCTGGGTACCATATGCCCCCACGGCATCAGAATGCCCTACTACCGGGTCCCATCTTTCACGTAGAGCTTGGATCAGGCAAGGTCGATCTTGAGTGGCTCAATTCTGAGAAAGGGCCCGAATCCCATCACGTCCAACCTCGCTTTCTGGAAGTCCGGGAGCCCTCGATATGCAGCCACGACCAGCTCCCACGAGATGTGTGACTTCATCACACTCTGCACATACACCAGAAGTGAGAAATGGGAAGCTTTCCAAAGAAAGAACAGAGAAGAAGAAAGGAATGAAAGGAATCACTTACAAGTTGTGGAAGAGTCCTTTCACTCACAAGTCCTTCAACTTCAGAGAATCTCCTGGCACTACTGCCCGATCTACTCCTCTTCGAGGAGCGAGACGACTCCCCTTCAGCTCTAAGCTCGATTCACCCTCCATTCTGAACCTTGAGCAACACTCACTACTCCCTTTGCAACCTTTCACTCGACTCTACTCTCACAACTTCGATGTTCTCCAGTCGAGTGGGAAGGGGGGGTATTTATAGGATTGGAAAGCAAGGGATCTACATCTCTCACCATCACATCTAGCCATAGCCTTTGCGACACGTCATCCTCCCGTTAATCTCGCACCCACTCTACTATGTGGAGTGGTCAAGTCGGAGACGTGCTTTATTGACTTTCTCTCTCTTGTTGGTCCAAAGATTCGTTATGTTTATTGTCCCGTTGTGGCCACCTTTCGCATAACACACACATTGAGGGGACATTTCTGCGAGAAATCTGGCTCCGTAACTCACGTTGCCATCATTGGTCGATTCCTTTTGAAATAAATGAACATTGGGTCCCACTCCTTGTGTTAATTCCTGGCTTCTGATATGATTTCTTGTTTTAGTATGTTTATTTTTCAGTTGTCAGGCCAAGCTGCACCGACGCCCTCGTCATTTGACCCCGCCATCAGGTTGTATCCTTCCATCCCAACTATATTATCTCTTTACATGTCCTCTAATCTTTCTACTGTTTATGCCATTGAGGACAATGTCATTTAAGTTGGGGGGGGAGATATTCAAAAATTTCAAAATCTTCTAACACTTTCAACAATTTTTTTTTTACTTTCTTGAAGTGTCATGTGAAACAACAGTTTTCCCCGAGTTGAATTTCTTGATTCATGTCGCATGCAAAGTGATTCTAGAATTGAAATGACTAGAGACTCGGATAATGGATAATTTATTTACTCTAGCCATGGAAAACTGATTTAAAGATTCTCTTTAAAAGTTCAGATGCACTTTCAAAGAAAAAAATAAAAGCACGTTGCACGCTAATGAAACAAGAAGGACAAGCCTTCTGTTATTTTAGACAGACTGTCTGATATTCTGCATTTTCTGAAGAAGAAATATGTTAGAAGCTTTCTGCCATAGAAAAGTATGAGAAAAAAAATAAAGCACCATGAAAAATGCTCCGATTCTGAGTAACCGGGCCTACTTCACCTAAGACGTGTTGAGGTTCGCGTCAAAAGGAAAAGGGAACTTGGATCTGTGGAACCGGGCCTACTTCACCTAAGACGTGTTGAGGTTCGCGTAAAACAGTGAAGGGTAGTGCAGCATCATGTGTGTAAAGAAAAAATAGGGAAAAAGAAAAAGGAAAAAATATATATATAGTGATCCCAAAAGGGACATATCAATAAGGCAGACAAAAAGCTAGTGTGCATTAAAGCTCTGATTAAGAAGTGCAGAATTGAAAGGCATTTATTCGGAATAGTAACTGGAGGATGCAATTGTCTCTATTGTGAATTTAGTATTTCACTTGCACAAGTGCTACTGAATTTTGATTAGAATTCTTGATCATGTTCCTAAGGCTAGTCTGTGATAATTATTCCAAATTCCTGATCTTTAGTTAACTCTATGAAAGAAGATCTGAAAATGAGACAAAAATATTTTCAACTCTTGTTGGTCCTGAATTTTTCATTAATTGCATTGCTAAGGGACTAGCAATGAGTAAGTTGGGGGTGTGATAAGTGTATATTTTTACATCTTAATTCATCATTATACACATTTTTATGAGCTTAAATTATAATAAATATACACTTCTCACACTTATTGTTGAGTTTGAATCAAATGTTTAATTTTTTTGAAATTAAATAAATTTAATGCCAATTTTTATGTATTTATGTAGGCACGCGATTCGAGAAAAGCTCCAATAAATAAATAAAAAGGAAAGAAAAAGAAAATAAAAATTATATGTGAAAAATGGGCCAGAAGCCCAAGAGTTGTTCAAAAAGAAAAGAAAAAAAATAGAAAAAAAATACATTTATTTGTTATTTTTTAGAATTTTTCTAATGATATATACTAGATATATATATATATATATCTTATACATATAATAGAATTTAAAAAAAAACAAAAAAAAACGTTTAAACGCCCCCCTCCCCTTCCCGCCTTCGCCGCCCGCGCCATTGGCACGGGCGACGAGGCGAGGCGGCGAAGGGGGAGGGGGGGTTCGTGGCGTCGGCAGGCTCGGTCGGCAAGGGGGGGCCGGTCAACGCCCAGGCGTCCACACGCGGAGGGTGCGACGTGGTCGGCGGGCGCACGCACCCGCGTTTTCCACGCGGTGAGAGGCGGAGGACGGCGGCGCAACGGACGGTCCACGCGGGTGCGCAAAAGCGCGTGAGAGAGACGCGGCGCACGGCGGGTGCATCCGGAGCCAGGAGAGAGAAAGAGAGAGAATGGGAGAGAAAAAGGCCAATAAAAAGCCCAGAAAATTACAGAAAAAATTCCAGAAAATTATAAAACGTGTGCAGCACATGTCAGCCCATATTTTGGGTCAAAATAGCAGCCATTTGGGTTGTTCACATTGGCCAAGTGTTCACATGTAAAGGGGTGTTATGTGTTGCCCTATATAAAGGGCCTTCATTTGTAAGTGTGGGTGGTTAGTTGTTAAGTTGTGAAGGTTGAGTTAGGGAGAGAGCTAGCTATGGATCACTTGTAATGTAATGTTGTTCTTTGTATTTTTGAAGTTTTTGATTGTTGGAGTTGTGTTTTTCCAAGCTTTTGAAGTCAAAGTTATAAGTTGAAGTCATTTCAATACAAGTTTCATTTTAAATTCAGTCTTTTCATAGCCTTATTTCTCATTGTTATGTTCTTCATTTCAATTTGAGTTCTTCACGAAAGTTATTTGTTTTCAAGTGTTCTTCAACTTCTCTGTTTATCATTTCTTCAAATTCTTCCTAATTCATAGAGTTAATACCAATTTTCTTAAGTGCTGTTTTATGTGATTACTGTTCATCCGTGGTGATATCTTCTGCCATTTCTTCATTTTGAAGTCTTTTTAGTACTCAAATAACTCTGAGTTCTTCATAAGAGTTGTTCCTCTCTTGTAGATCTAAGTTTTATTCTTCTTGCACTTTGTCCAATTCTTCTTAGTTTGAGCTCTAGAATTAATTTTTTAACGTGCTGTTTTTCTGTCAGTTACTGTTCATCCGAACCAATAGGTCATAGTTTTTCAAGTTTTTCATTATCTTCCTTTCATTTTCTGATTCTATGGTCTTCATCAAAGTTTTTCATCTTTCAATTCTCTACAACTTTTATGTTTTCCACTTTGTCTAATTCTATCTAGATTGTAAGTTATTTAATTTCTTCCAAACTCTATTTTTACTGAAATTCTGTTATGTTTTCAAACTTAAATCTTCAAACTTGTTATATGCAAATCCGTTCTTCTTAAGTGTTTCAAACATACCCGAAGTGGTAAGTCTTCTTCAATTCATATCATGGCGTCGACTTCCAAGGCGGAGCGATCTTCATCAAAGGCTCGGCGTGGAAACGACGGCATTCTTCAATTCATTGGCTAAATTTCTTGCACTTATATCTTGTTCTTTCAAGTTGTAATTTCATTTCTGTTAATTGTAATCGCACTCCAAATACAAAATTTGCTGTTCCAAACATAAGGGTATTTCCAACTTGAGCTAAAATCAACTATTCTCTCCCCGTGGGATCGACCCGTATTCACCACTGTACTCGTATTTTCAACATCATTCGAGTGAGTGAGTGCGGTTATAAATTTGTGTGGCACGGCATTTTTAAACGACGACTGTCGAGCGCATCAGAATGTCCTTAGCGGACCTGCATTCATGAAAACATGAGTGTAAGGCCTTGTTAGTTGCAGCTTTCATTAAATCAAAGGCTTCCTGATTTTCTCCATACTTTGATCTGTGACTGTCAGTCCATTTGGACTTTTACTTTGGTAATCTATGAGGACCGTATAAAATTAACTTCCACAGATCAGTATCAATAGATATGACAAAGCTACACAGCCTGCTAAGCCACGAATTAAAATCTGAGCCATTGCAAACCGGTGGATGAGCCATTAATACAAATCAGCAAACAATTCAGTGCACCGGAATAGGTATGCTTAGAAATGCACCAAAGAGGCTGCAGGATCTGCTACGGATCGTTGGATCCGATAAGATAGCAACCGCTCTGATACCAATTGTTAGGGTGCTAGGCTCGGATTCAGAGGGGGGTGAATGAATCCCCGTTAAAAAATTACTCAATAAAAACTTTTGATATAAGATCAAGTAAAACAGGCTGGCTCAGTTTAAGCAACAGTTCTAATAAGGCACACTCTCAAACACCAACCAGACAACAACTGTCTTAAACTTTACTAAGCACACGGAGATAGCTCAAGCCATGCATATATCGAACAGCTAGCACTCAATAGAACAAATAATTGAAGGAGGCAGGAGACAAGGAAGATCACACCAAGCAAGCCACAGCACAGGATAATTTTTAGGTGGTTCGGCCAGACCCACAGTCTGCCTACATCCACCCCTCACTCCAAACCGGAGTAAGGCTTCCCTTGTAGAAGCAAGAACAAGCAGACTCAGTCTGTAAACATATGCTGCCTGACAGCTTGAGAAATCGAGGGAGACAAATCCCTCAAACCAAGCTCTGCAACCTACAAAAACTTGGCACTTGGACTTGCTACCCACAAGACCAAAACCAGAGACGATTCTCCCTTCCTCCAAACCGGAGAGGAACCGCTAGTGACACCCCGTCACTAGAAAACTAGAGGTCACAGACCTCTCTTCCTCCACACCAGAGAGAACTCACAAGTGACACCAAGCCCCTTGCAAACCGGAGAACAATTCTCCCTTCTCCTGAGTCCACAGGAGGAGCCCGGATCCCAAACAAGGGAAACGAAAAGCACTGAGTATATGATAAGAACAAACAAAAAATAAATAAGAGAAACAAAATAGATATAGCTCCGAGGAGCACAATGACTGTGGATTTTATCCACGAGTCAATTCATGAGCAGATCTTCAGGATGCATTGGCTGTACACTCTTTCTCCTTCTCACAATTTTCTTCTCTCTCACTCTAGCTCTCAACTTCTTCTTCACTCGCTGACTGGCTCTCTTCTTCTTCTTCTTATTCTGCTGGCTCTGTTTCTCTTCTCTCTAGCTGCTCACCCCTCTACTTCTATATTTTTTTTCGCATTCCTCTCTTCTCTTCAGAAAAAGGGCTTATATATATGACTTCAGTCTCGGACTCACGTGCTCACGTATTGGGCGTGTGGAGAGAACACTCCCGCCCAAATGCTTCTAGAAGGCTCTCAGCCACGTGTCCAAATCTAGGCACTGTAGCTTCCACGTGGCAGTCATCTGTCAGGGACGATCTACCTTGGATCACGTGCCCTTTTTAACAGTCACGAGCAGTTGACCTGTCAGTCTGTCAAGACATATAATTGTTAGATAATTATGGAGATTGTATAGACTTGCCGAGACATCAAAGCAACCGTGCATAGACTCAATATACATATGCACGGACTCAGTTTGGTCTCATAGCAATCTTATACGAACGCATCAATGAGAATAACACTGACTTGTATGCATGCAGCAGTGAGAGAAGTACCGAGTTCGATTTTGCATAAACAAAGTATGCACCGACTTAGATTCATGCACAGACAAACACTTCAATGACTTGGTCGTGTGCAGCCATAGAGATTGCACGGACTTAATGAGACGGTAAACAGATAATGCATCGAGTATGAGAATACACGACGACCAATGCACCGACTTAATGTGAGAGTAAGCAGGACTTGCACCGAGGGGATCGTGCAAGAAGAGGTATTGCACAGACTCACTATCGTGCAGCGCCAATGTTTGCACCGACTTGATCGAAAGTGCAACACCAAGTTGCACCAACTCAAAACATGCAAAGGCTAGGAATGCACTGACGTTGAAACCTCCTTAGACTTAAGCTTGCACCGACTCAATGCGCCTCAGCACATAATGCATCGACTTAAACTATGAATTGACCTTAACTAACATCGACCTCCATGTGCCTTAGACAAAAACTAGCACCGACTTATGTATCCCTTCTATAGTGACTTGAAGAGACGTTGTATGCTGACAGACGAAACGTGCACTGACCTGTATGAGGCAAAGGTTGCACTGACGTGTATATGCTCAAAGTGCAAAAGTGCACGACCTATGTATGCAAAGTACAAAAGACTAGTACCAATGCAAAAGTTGCACCGACCCTATGTGCATGAGACGCACAGGTGCACTGACTTAATGGTATCCTGCACTGACCTTACACGCAATCCTGCTAAGTATTAGCATCGACTTGATTGTGCAATGTGTACAGACTTCGTAAAGCATGCACAGACTTGGATGAAGTGCTACAGGGACTAGCACCGACTTTGCTACCTATCAACCACAACGTGCATAGACCTTATTATGCAAAGTACAAGGAGTTGCACGGACCTATATATGTATGAGCATGGAATGCACCGACCCAGTCCTTGAGACACAAAATAGCATCGACCTCAAATATTCATGAGAACAGTGAAATGCATGGACTTTTCTAACACATTCACCAACATTTCTGTACAAGCATTTACATATGCACAGATCTGAGATTGGGCAGAACATTACCTGATCTGACTGTGCATTGACCTTACCTATCAATGAGTTGACTTTGACTTGGGTTGACTTCCTTTTAATGACCCGTGAGTCATTCTTAAACCTGTTCTGACATTTTCTCAAAATACATCAGGATTATATCATCAAGGATGTACATGTAAACATAATGAGACATAATATTTGTCATCATCAAAACACAAGAACCACAGGGGACACAACAAGGACCAGATATGATTTAACAATGTGTTGATGTGGTGCGCCTGATCTGGCAGAAAATGTTGACAGCTCAAAGTCGACAGAAAAGCTATGCAGATCGGCATAGAATACTATTACGGTTCGAGCCTGGAGATTCTGTTTTTGTGAAGATATCACCGATGAAAGGTGTGATGAGGTTTGGGAAGCGTGGAAAGCTTAGTCCCCGGTATATTGATCTGTTTCCTATTCTGGAACGTGTGGGCCAAGTGGCGTATCGACTTCAGTTACCATTGGCGATGCAAGCAATTCACGATGTGTTTCATGTTTCTCAACTCAGAAAGTATATTCCTATTGCATCTCACGTGTTAGATAATTCATTGTGGCCTGATGTGATAGCAGATTTATCCACGCCAGAGTTTCCAACTCAGATTGATGATCATCGTGAACAATGACTAAGGAATAAGGTAATCCCTCTGGTAAAGGTAGTATGGCAGCGTCACTCGGGTAATGAAGCTACTTAATTGGGAACGTGAGGATGAAATGTGTCAGCAATTTTCATTTTTATTCGTATAAGGTATATCTTCTTTCAGTTCTCTCCTTGTGTTTCCTTTTAAATTTCAAGGATGAATTTTCTATTAGGAGGGAGGGACTGTAAGATCCGGTAGTTAATGGATTCTTAGCGGATCCTTATTGGTATTGAGTGTAGAAAGAATCATGAATTTAGGTTTTTTTATTGGGCTTAATGGGCCTAGTTTAATGGGCTTAATCAAATTGTATAAGCTTTTAGAAATCAAATAAGGCATATATACAATATCACTTATTTTAAAGTCTTTTTGCAATATGAAGTTTTTTCACAAAAAAAATATAATAAAATCATTTTTTGTGAGAAACCCTCATGGGTTTCTCTCTCTCTCTCGCACGCACGACGCTCTCTCTCCTCTTGCTCCCTCGGTGGATTGATCACCCCGGGGTGCTGCAGGGTGCGCAGGTGGTGGTGTTGGAGAGCCTGAGGCGTGTGGAGTGCGGTGGCGTCGTCCTGGAGGCGGGCCGTGAAGCGTGGAGGCGGGAAAACCACGTGGAAGGCGCGACGTTCTTCGTGTGGAACGGCGAGGGAACGGCGTTGTCGGCTTGAAACAAGTAGGGAGTGGATTCCTTACTTCATCAAGATTGTTTCCCCACCCCCTGGCGTGTGAATGGCCAGCCGTAATGCATGAACATCATCGTTATGTCTTCGGGGCATGAACATGGTTATTTATGTTTTCAATCCACCATGGCCATTGTATTTATGTTTTTTTGGGCATATAATCATTGTATGATGGATGTGGGTTGAGGAATGGCAGGTTTAGACATGTTTCCTATTGATTTCGATCGATTGGGAGGGGACTCCATCGAGTTTCCCGTGTTTAGGGTTCTCTAGGCGAGTAGCGGTCGCTCTAGAGACCATTTTTAGGACGGCTTGAGGCGGCAGATGTTAGCGGTCGCCCTCTGACCATTTTTTTATACCGACTATTTTTTGTTGTTAGTAGCCCAGAAAACGACCGTTACCACCCTTTCACCGAGTAAGGCGGTGGACGGCTCGTGGTCTTTGACCCGACCGTCTTCTATCCATTCGCGGTCTATCGTATGACCGCTTACGACTGTATTTCCTTCCCTTTAAAATTATATGCAATATTTGTGCCTTAGCGGTCATAAGGATGACTGCTTAGGCCGTGTTCGCGGTCGATCGGGCGACCGTTTATGAACCGTCTGTGGTCCTTCATTTGACCGCTAATGACTGCAGCATATGAATTTTATCCTGTTCATTTAATTATGCATTCTATACTGCATGTTCACCAAATTTAATTATTCTTATAAATTGTGGCATGTTTTTAGATACCAATAGAATTATTTTCTCTTTCCTTGTAATGGAACCACTAGTCGTAGGCCGACGATCTCGAGTGTCGGCCCACCTGGGAGAGCTGGCGGGGTATGTTGAACATGTGTGCAACATGATTAATTTTATGGTTTTGATGATGTCTACCTCTGTAGTCATTAATGAACTATACCTGCATTTGATAGTGTTAATATTCATATATTTCAGGTCATTATACTTCAAGCGTAAAAGATCAAGAATGACACACCAATCTAGGCAATTGGATACACAGATATCAAGGCATATGACAATATTGGAGGCACGAAAATCTAGCATGTTTCAAGCACAGAAATCAAGATGAATAGTATCACACATAAGGTCATTGCATATTCCTCATATGGTCAGTGCATATCTTACCTTATGGATGGTTCAAGGTCGGTGCAACTTCTGGATAGCAAGCCACAAGATAATCCAAGGAATGGAGTGGAGTTTGATATGCGCAGCGTAGAGTGATATAGAATGGGGGATGAATAGATCACTCCCTAAAATTAAATTCTCAGCGATAAACCACAACTTCATTTTTAAACCCTTCAGATACAGCAAAATGTATTGCTAAAACAGTCAATAACCAAGAAAAAATAAGTAAGTGCGATTGAGAGGGATGTTCACAGTGAAGCAAAATGACGAGTAGAGGAAGTGCAACACAGTAGTAACAAGCAAACCACAGAAGAGACAGAGTTTTTAAGGTGGTTCGATTTTAGTCCACAATCTACATCCACCCCTCACTCCAAACCAGAGTGAGGCTTCCACTAGCAAAGGCTAGAAACAGCAGACTCAGTCTGCGAACATATGCTGCCGAGCAGCTTGCCAAACCAAGGGAAACAAATCCCTCAACCCAAGCTCTGCAACCCACAGAAGCTTGACACCTGATCTTGCTACCCACAAGATCAGAACCGGAGATGAATCTCCCTTCCTCCAAATCGGAGGGAACCTGCTACTGACAGCCCGTCACTGGCAAACCAGAGATCACAGATCTCTCTTCCTCTGAAGCCCAGAGGGAAACCAGAGAATCTCTCCCTTCCTCCGAACACTGGAGGGTAACAAGATGGAATAAGAAAGATGAAATGAAAAATAGAAAACAAGACAATCGATGAAGACAATCGTTTCTGAAAAACCAACAACAATGTAGCTTCCGAAGAAGCAGATTTTCACGGTCACAAACTCTTCTCTCTCTCTCTTAAATACTTCTCTCTCAGAAATTCTCTCAGATTCTTCTCTCTATCTTCTCTCTGGAACGTGGAGGCTCTCTCTATTCTTCTTTTGCTCAGGCACTAATCTTTCTCAGCTTTTTCCTCCAGTTCACTCTTTCAGTCGCAGAGGACATCCTTTTATATGGCTTTCGACCTGAATTCCATGACTTCACTCATGTGCGTGAGTAGGGCTCGTGCCCTCCTTTTCCAGAGAAGCCTCGGATCACGTGCCAGGCAGTAACCTCGGATCACGTGCCCAATCATCAGCCTGAATCATCTGCAGGAACAAGAGAAATGGATGCAACTAGTTAGTTCAGGTTTTGAACTAGGCGTGTACAGACTTTAGATGCAGTATATAGGCAAGTATGAACAATGTGAGAATGTGTAGACTTGAATGCCTTCATGCAACCTCAATGTACAGACTTGAGGGATGCATGAACATGACAGAAAGGAATGTATCGAGTTAGTTCAGACTTTTAACCAACCGTGTATAGACATGATGCATGAACAAGCCATAGCAAATGTATAGACTTAACCGATGCGAACACAGGCTGTACACACTGATTGCGTGCATGAGAAAGCAGTGTACAGACTTGCTTGTGAAGAACAATGCCCAACTGCAGTGTGTGGACTTAGCGTGAATGCAACAGCAGTGTATAGACTTTGTGATGCACAACCATGTCCAATGTATAGACTTCAATGCAAAGGATGGAGTTAAACAGACAATGTATAGACATCAAAGTATGCGCAGTGCAAAGGTTGTACATACTTCAGACTCAGCTGCGAACTGAGTTAAAGAGTGTATAGACTTGATAAATTCCTTGCTAGCATGCGGATGTATAGACTTATGTTATGTAGCCAAACTATGTACATACTTGATGAGATGCTAAGTGAGACAGAGCTGGCTGTACAGACTTTGAGAGACGATGCTCTGTAGGCTAACGCTGTACAGACTTTGAGAGAGATGATGCATGAGACGATGCACTGTAGGCTGACGCTGTACAGACTTTGATAGCGAGAGACGCTGAATGAGATGGTCGGATGTACAGACCTTGAACATGTGTGTGCTGGACAATGTAGACGATGCATGAGACGATGCATGCAGAAGGGGTGTACAAACTTGGTCTTACACTGTGTAGACTTGGCCAACTATCAATTGATGGATGTATGGACTTTAAGTGTGCATATGCCAAGACCATGTACAGACTTGAAGAAGGCATGTGCAATGATGTATGGACTTAGTGTGAAATATGCAGACGATGCACAGCCATTGGAAATGAGTGTATAGACTTTGCGAGCAAAAGGCAAGGGTGACGGATGTACAGACTTGCTAAATGATGCACACACATAGGGGCAATGTACAGACTCAGACGAGATGAATGAGCAGACGATAATGTATGGACTTGTTAAAGTATGAAGCACATGATGCAACAATGTATAGACTTGATGCAGCAACAAAGTAACCATGTGCAGACTTTGTGCAGTCTACAAGCAATGTGTAGACTTCCACATATGCATGAACAGCACTGTCCTAAATGATCAAGCATGAATTGATCTAGAGATAAAAATAGATTGATTTATAGTGTGAGACATCATCAAAACCGTAGGGATGCAACAATCTCCCCCTTTTTGATGATGGCAACACTATGAATCAAGCAATATCAAGGCTTAACAAAAAGTTAACAGCAGCTTTAACAATCAAAGCAAATTCAAAGCAAGCGCATGCAAACAAATTAAACACTACTACTGAAAATCTTCTTTCTCCAAAACCACTCCCCCACAACACACTCTCAGCTCCCCCAAAACTCACTCTCAGATATTGTCATAACAAACTATTCTCCCCCACAGCTCATGAACAATTCTTCCCCAAAACTCATGACAACTCATGACCTACTGATATTTCAAAACCTCTCTCCCCCTTTGACATCATCAAAAGGAAATGAAGGATATATGAAAGTGCTGGAGACATGAGGAAGAAGTACAGTAACATCTTAGTGTAGAAAGACACGAGCAAGTCTTAAGAGAATAAGTGAGGTGCTAAACTCAAGTGAAGATTCTTGAACTCCTGTAAACAATAGAGAGCTAGAATGAGAGAAAAGTTTATCAACATACATAGTGTATGATTTAGAACAGGGGTGAACAAGTATGGCATGACATAGCTGAACAAGCAACTGTCCCAGAAGACAACAGGAGACAAAGTCAGAGAAGGTGTTCTCAAGGTATTGAGGACAAGCAATCCATTAAAGTGTATAACGACAAGGGATTTTGAGGTGATTTTCAAGAAGACCAGTGAGTAAGTTGGTAAATCACTCTTTTGACATTAGGGAGACACCTTGATTAGAGGTCTGAATCCCCAGTTACTCAGTGTGAGTACCTTATTACCTCCTCCTTTTTTTTAAAGGAACAGAGTTAGTAACTGTGGCTTTTGACATGAGGAAACACCTTGATTAGAGGCCAGAGTCCCCGGTTTCTCACCAGCTAGCCACCATTGCTCTGTGAAGGTCAGAATATTAATGTCATGACTTTTCATTTTTTGTTAAACATTTGACACCTCATGACATAGGAGAAAACTTCATTTCATTGATGAAGCTCCCAGTTTCTCAGTGAACAAATCAAGACCTTTGTTAATTCAGTTTATCCCTTGTGTTGAGAAGATGGAATGATTGAAAACAATACCAGAAGGACTATTTCTTGAAGTGAATCTTGAAGTCTATATTTTAAGTTGTTTAGGTTAGATGTCAAGACATATAGGTTTTGGCCTGAACCGAAATCACTGACAATGTAGGAAGATATACTTTATGCAATTAATCTAGATCTCTGATAGACTACCAGAGGAAAGATTCTAGCTGGACTTTAGTATCACTGACTTATAGACTTAAGAGATGAGTGAGATTCTACTGTCTGAGAGAACCGCACTAGTTCAGTCATGAGAACCAGCAATGACACACATCTGGTCAGTCTTTTTGAATCTGTCAAAGAACTGATGTGAAACAGCCCAAGGTTAACTAAGTATGAGTTGATGAGCCTAGGACCTAGACCCGCAAGCATATAAGAGTAGTTAACGATCTTACACTAGCGGCTCACTCGCATGGCGCACATGATCTCCCGATGGTGACCGGGGATGATGGCAAGGGTCCGAGGGGGAACCCAATCGATTCTAAAGTCCCAGCGAGCTTAGGCTGACCCCTAAGGGTCTAGGTTACCCAACTTCATGGGTGGATGGCCCGCAGGGGCGGGGTTTGGGTGGCGCTCACTCACGGTCCGCGGTGGACACACTCAAAATAGCATATAGGATCGGGCTCTCTTCTCACCGTCCGAAGGGCATGCGAAGCAATACTAAATTTGCAAAGTATAGGCAATCAAGGGTAGTATCAGATGCTCACCTGATCGGTGTGAAAACACCGATCCCGCTCGGAGACGAGGGCGCGCCGGGAAGCGTGGGTATACACCCGAACGCTGCGGCGATGACGCTTGACCTGGAAATTAATTGAAGTACAACACTACGCCTCTCGCAGGAGGGGGGTCTTGGGGTGGGGGTTAAACTTATTACAACCAAAAACTACCTCCACGCAGGGAGGGGCCTTCAGCGGGCCAAGCGGGGAGGGGGAATTATGAAAGAAAACCCAACTTTCCAAGCTATGCCGTTCTGCCATTCTGTAGAATCGCTGGACAGGGTGTTGGTGATGGCGCTGCCATGGACTCCACGGAACTCAGATCTTGACGAAACTGGTGCCAAAAGCTTCCCAACTGATGGAGGATGGTGTCTGAATTTTTGGGGAAGCTCTGAAACTCGGGGCTGATCGGGGAAGTGACTGGAGCAGGACAGCAGTGTTCTGTCTCGGGTCGGTGCAGAACTGATGCAGTCGGTTGCAGAGGGTGCTGCGGACTCTCCCGAACTCCAATTGAGACGAAACTGGCGGCGACGTGACCGTGGTCGGAGTAGTTTCGAACAGGCAGGGCCACAATCGGAGGTCGGAGAAGAGAACAGTAGCCAGATGAGTGGGGACAGGTCAAACCTGGAACCACAGTGAGCTGTCTGCACACTCCGGCGAAGAAAATTGGAACTGGGGGCTCCGGTGGTCGATTGGTTCCCTTCTTCTTGGAAATGAAAGGTAACTGGACGTGGTTCCTTCCCTCCGAAATTGGCACCCAGATATTTTCCTTACTGATCGTGGTTGCTTCAGCTCTCAGTTTCAGATCTTCAGACAGGGCCCGAGCGCACAGTCGGACGAGATCTGCTCCACCGAGCAGCTCCGACCTTGGAAGCTGGCGGGACTACCACCGTTGGAAAGCCGACTCGAAGATGATTCCAGCAATATAAGATTGGCCACCTGGATCCTTGAGGGGTGGTCGTGGCTGCCTCTGCAAGTCACTGCAACTCTCCTGCCTGCAACAGAGAAAGAAGATAGTGTAGAAGAGGGTGTGGGGGAGGGGATGGCCAAGAGATTATGGAGTGGGGGGGATGATTAGTGGCTGTTGGAAGGATATGGGGTGTGTTAGGGCTGGTGAAGGCTATGGAGATGAAGGTGGGGGAGGCCGAAATGGGGCTGGAGAGGGTTGTGAGTGGAGTGGAGGGGAGGGTGGAGCCTTGGGTGAGCAAAGGGAGAGCAAAGGGGAGGGGGGCGAACTTGGCTTGGGTGTGGGGATGTGGGGGGCGAACTAGGGTGATTAGGGGGTGGGGGAGATGAAAGGGCACAGCCCAAATGGAGGCAATTTTGAATTTGGGGTCTTGGGAGGAGCCCCTTCAGCCTTGGGGAGGTAGAAGGGTGCTTGGGAAAGGGAATGAGGTAGGTGGTGGTTGGAGGGTGGAGTAGAGATTGGTGGAAGCTTTCTTGGAACAAGGGTGGAGTTAATGGGGTGGTGGGTGGTTGGGGAGGTGATTGAATGAGGGGAGGGGAGTTAAGTGGTAGGTGGGAGAGGGGAGAGAGAGAATGGGGCGCAACCCCCTCTTTGGAGAGAGAGAAGAGAGAGAGAAGAGATAGAATGAGAGAGAGAACTAGAGGGATTTGGAAGTTGATTTCAATATTCATGCAAAAGTTGTTACATGGAGAGAGATGGGGCCTATTTATAGGCAACCACTCTTTACATGACCACAATAACCCTGACAATAAGACAAAAGACCCAACATGTCCTAGACTCAATCTATTATGCCCAAAGCTAAGGTACTAAGGCCCAATTAAGCATAACAAGAGAAATGGACTAGAACAACATGACTCAATAAAGGAAAATAAATAAGATATGACTCAATAAAAAATGAAAATACATAAGATGAGACTTATAAAATGAAGATAACATGTGTAGATCACAGTCAACCCGTATCAAGAGTGTGCAGGCGACCTGAGCCAGAGGGAGTGTCGTGAGATGTCCTCATCAAATCCCCCGGGATGGGGAGAACTCTATCCTGTCGAGTATGGGTCTGCCTGGCTGTAGTAACGCTCCAGAATGTCGGGGTCCAAGCGCAGCAGGTCCTCCCGACTCACCCAAGTATCCTCTATCGGGGGACGGTTCTTCCACCTAACCAGGTAGCGCTGATACACCTTGTGCCTAGTAATGGTACTTTGCTCATCCAGTATTGCCTCTACCTGTTCTCGTCGGCCTCTCAAGCTAGGAAGTGGAGTCCCACCGTGAGTGTCTCTCTCAAGGGGGGGTAAAGGCTCGAGCTCCTCACTGGGTCCCACCGCGGGGCCCTTGTAGGGTACCAGGTCCGCCACATTGAAGGTAGGGTGTACCTCAAAACCCTCAGGTAGGTCTAGCTCATAAGCAGTACTGCCAAGTTGTCTCAGAACTCGAAAGGGTCCCGAATCCCGTGCCCTCAACTTGGAGGTAGGCCCCGGAAGGAGCCGCTCCGTCCTCACCATCACCGAGTCTCCCACTTGGAACTCGTAGTGGCGCCGTTGAGTGCCTGCCTTTTGTACGCCTCATTGCTCTTTCCTATATGCTTACGAGAATGCGTATGCCATGCACTATGATGCGATGTTGGTGTGAAAAGTATGGTATGCAAAGGTGGACCTGGGCAGCCAAATGTAGACCGATCACACTTTGATTCCATGAAGACTGTGATAGACTTAGGAGGGCCGGGACATCCATAGATTAACCTTTTATGCATGGGTGTGACAAATGTCTGGGGACCCGGACATCCATGTATGCTCATCTCATGCTTAAGACTCATGATGAATGAAGGTGGGCCAATACATCCGAATATGGTCTACTTATGCTTCCTACTTGACATGTGGGTGATGTGAATGAATGTACCCGACTTATGAATCATGTCAAATGGTGTGGTAAGCCTAGACACATGCATGTTTATCCCAAAGGTGACTTCCATGTGCATAGATGTGGGATGACTTTTGAACTTCCATGTGAATGGGTCGAAGGGATCTAGGAAGGTGGTTATGGGGTGGGGCATTTCATCAATCCCAAGGTGTTTGTTGCCTAAGGTCAAGGCTCTCATGGTGTAACCCGATTCTAGGAAGGGAGGAGTTTGGGTCAACATGGGCGATATGGGTAGGGTGAGGTGGGTGGTGAATAGGGGGAGTGGGTTACATGGAGATCTAGGCTCCCTTAGGAAGGGGTTAAAGGGATTATAGTAAGGGTCACCTAGGTAGGGGTACTCCATGTTCTCAAGGTCCTCAAATGGTGAGTCATCATCCTCCAAAATAATTGGGCCAAGGTTGCTACAATGGGTGGGGAGTAGACTAGGATGGGTTCCTCCTCCATGGGAAGAAAGAGTATGATCTCACTCGTAAATTGGCCATTAGTGTAGATGGAAGTGATGGAGCCAACGGCGGGGTAAGCTAGGCTAATGGTGCTAGGCTCCGACGGCCTCATGGCTAGCATATCGGTCAAGTGGACTTGCCAATGTAGGTAGGCCACTAAGTCTCCCAAATCTTCCACGCAATAGGAGGTTTGATAAGTGACATGAGGCTGAGTGGGAATGATTTGGGATTGATGTCCCATGGGTAGGTGGCTTGGTTGTGAACTAGGAATGGTGAGGCCTCTCTTAAGACATTGGAGTACGGACTCATCTATGGTGATGGTGTCATGGGGAAGGGTGTGTAGCTCTTGAGGAGCTAGGCTAGGAGTGGTGGGTGAGTTGTGTGGCCCTTGGATTTCTTCTATTTTGGGAGGTGGATCCGGATTGGTATCCCTCTCCACTTGGGTGGGTGTGTGGGTTGCAACTCCTAAGGACAATGGGGTAGGAAGGTTCATGGTGGGTGGGTTGGTGATAGTCGATGCATGGTGCACCCGAGGAGGTGAGCAAGGTCGGACATGGGTTGGAATTGGGAGTGGAAGTAGTGGAGGCCTAAATTGGGGTAGGATTGGGGTGGGAAGTGGAAGGTGGGTTGGGTGAGGAGATTTAGGTTGATTGGTTTTGGGAGATGTGTCCCCTTTTGGGGACGATGGTGAGGTTGCGGTGGTGGCCAAGGGGGCTTGTGGGGTGCGGTTTTGGTGAGGGGATTTGGGTTTGGGGTTGGTGGCCATTATGGGCCTAGGTGGAGGGGTGGACATGGGGTCCAATTGGGTATGTGGACATATGGTTGTGGTGAGGACTTGGATGTAGGATGTAGATGTTGTGGTTGGAGTAGGAGAGGTGGGAAATGGTGAGGAATGCGTGATTAGGGTCTTGGGTTGGCCAAGGGGAAATGAAAGAGTTAAAATGCTCTTTAGGCTTTGGTGTTCGGAATGGGAGGGGAAAATATATCTAACCCTAGGTTGTTCCTTCATGTCCCCCCATGTTGTGAGGGGAGCTTCCCTTCTAATTATCCTTAAGCCTTCATTTTTCAACCAATGAGTGTGGGCCCGTTTGGTAAGTTACAATTTGGCAAATCAGACTTTCTCATCCTCGGACATGGGATACTAAGTGAAGTAATGGTCCACCGAGACTTCTCAATCTAAATAGTCAATAGGTTGAGTTCCATCAAATATGGGAGGTGGAGGACATGTCCTTCTATCGTCCGTCCTTGGGGCGGGCCCATTTTCTCTAAGTTGGTTGAGTCGACCCGATATGTTATTAAGCCGCTCATTGGCATGGGTCAAGGCCTTCATGAGGTAGTTGACATGGCCAGGGAAGTTATGTGTTTTAGTGGTAGGCATCCCTTGGTGGTTTGGACTTATGGAGAGGGTGATGGGGACATCAACGTCAGCCCGCTCACTTTGTGTTTGCATCTACGTCCTTTTGTATTTGTATGTACGCCCTTGTGGTATATGGGTACACAATAGTAGGTCTTAGTGGGTTTATTTGCAAAAGGCCATTGGGTTTCTTTGCAAATGTGCATGTAGGCCCTGCAGGGGCCCCCTCCCTCATCCTTATTGGTCCACCTGGACTCCTGGGTCCAAGGTGGCTGGTCCATGGTCCAACCTTGGACTTGGACCTAGAATTAATTAAAGAAGACAAATGCTAATTGCCTTCTTAAAGGGGGGGCGAACCTAGTTGTTTAATGGGGTTTAATGTGGTTGTCAAACCACATCTCAACCCTTCATTGATCAACCCTTGATCCAAGGGCTTAGAATAGGTTAGACCCCTTGCATATATATATACTTGTATTTTTCATATTGCATGAATTAATGAATGGAAAATTCAGAAAATTGTTGAGTCTCTTGGAGCTTGGTGCGCCCCTCTCTCCTCCCCCTGCTGTTCTTCCACCTTCAACCCCAGATCTAGAGTGGTTCTACCTTCCTTCATCCCCTCTCAACCTCTGATCATCACCGGTGCCGCCGCCGCCGCCGTTCGTGCCGCCTTCGAGCCGCCACGGGATCAATTTCGGTGTTCTATCTTGCTGGATAGAGGTGAAGCTCGGAAATTCCTCAAGTCAGCCACGAGTTCAGATCGACTTCAAATTTTGAGGGTTGGTTCCTACCTTATAGCTCCTTCCCCAAAAAAACATTCAGGTCCAAATTCCCCCGTTTCATAGTGTTTCCACTTCGTTCATTCCCCAAACTCAGATCAGATCTGTCTCTGTCTACAGTGACAGACCCTTTGAGTTCGTCCTCTTCAACCACCCTTTTGAATTTATTTTGACCTCCCAATTTAACTGGGGTTTCTTTCCATTGTTCCTTACCCGCACCATTTTTATTAATGTTTGTTGAGTCTTTTATCTATTTTTCAAAATTCATGTTCTACCGGAGCTACAGTACTTCCAGCTAGGTCCCAGATCCGACCTTATGCCAGTAAATAAATCATATAAATTCATAGACACATCAAAACGTGTCCAAACCACTTTGCCATCTTCCCAACTCAAAATTCTACAACTTTCATGAAGAAGTCGAAGTCTGAATCCAAGGTCTTCATAGCGGTCAACGGCAGTTATCAGAGATCAGCTCTGCAGATCTGAGTGTTCAGTTACTGTACAACAGGAGGTTTTAAATTCCATAAGTCCAGATCACCGAAGATCCAGGCCAGATCTCTAGGCCTACATTGAAGTACTTCGAGTCAGCTTTCCAACGGCGCTAATTTTGTGTCAATCCGACATCGGATCTGACCGCAGCGTCCGTTCTCGCCGGACAGCGCGCTGAAAACCAGAAACTGCAGATCCGTGGGAAGTTTTCCCGACGGGCGCCGGCCGGAGCCGCCCGGCCTCCGATCGTCGTTCCAGCGTGCCGCCAGCCCGGGGATCACTTCCATCAGTGTCCCCCACCACAGCGGTGACCCGGGTCCCACACGGCCCCTCAGGACAGCACGTGGGCCCCACCGTCATTAGTTCGGGCGTTGCCGAATCAACGCGAGAAGCCGCCCGTCAACCCGAATTCGGTCCTCCCGGACCCCATTGTGTAGCTCTTTACCTCCCTGCGTGGAGTGGGCAGCGGCTTGCATTTCTGTAATATTGCGTAATATTGTTCCGGGAGTACGAGTTTCGGCCGGGTCCGTCGTCCCCACGCCGAGCGCGTGGAGGTATCGTATTCGCTCCTACACTTGGCATTTCGCTTATTTCTATATATGCTTGTTTATGCCGCTGCTAGAGAGCATGTGTAGGGGTATCTAGCTCGCTTTATTTTCATATCACTGCTGCTACGAGAGAGTGCGAGACCGTCCCGTGACCCGATCCGGGCACAAGTGAGAGCCGACCACCCTAGCTCACAGCCGGTTTCTCAACCGCGCACATCCGACGCTTCCCTCGTTAAGGGACGATCGCGAGCTTGTCGTGTCCTTGGTCCCGTCCCGCATCAGAGGGCCAATTGGTAAGGTCGGTATGAGGTGGCCATACTAGTGGACAAAGAGATGCAACCGAGGACTCTAAATGCATAAACATGCCCTAGGACCAACTTGATAGAGACAAGTTGTGAACTTGCTCTGATACCACTTTATGTGAAACAGTACAAGGTTGACTAAGTGTGAGTTGATGAGCCTAGGACCTAGACCCGCAAGCATATAAGAGTAGTTAACGATCTTACACTAGCGGCTCACTCGCATGGCGCACATGATCTCCCGATGGTGATCGGGGATGATGGCAAGGGTCCGAGGGGGAACCCAATCGATTCTAAAGTCCTAGTGGGCTTAGGCTGACCCCTAAGGGTCTAGGTTACCCAACTTCGTGGGCGGCTGGCCCGCAGGGGCGGGGTTTGGGTGGCGCTCACTCACGGTCCGCGGTGGACACACTCAAAATAGCATACAATATCGGGCTCTCTTCTCACCATCCGACGGGCATGCGAAGCAATACTAAATTTTCAAAGTAGAGGCAATCAAGGGTAGTATCAGATGCTCACTTGATCGGTGTGAAAACACCGATCCCGCTCGGAGACGAGGGCGCGCCGGGAAGCGTGGGTATACACCCGAACGCTGTGGCGATGACGCTTGACCTGGAAATTAAATGAAGTGCAACACTACGCCTCTCGCAGGAGGGGGGTCTTGGGGTGAGAGTTAAACTTATTACAACCAAAAACTACCTCCACGTAGGGAGGGGCCTTCAGCCGGCCAAGCGGGGAGAAGGAATTATGAAAGAAAACCCGACTTTCCAAGCTATGCCGGTTCTGCCAATCTTCAGAATCGCTGGACACGGTGTCGGTGATGGCGCTGCCACGGACTCCACAGAACTCAGATCTTGACGAAACTGGTACCAAAAGCTTCCCAACTGATGGAGGATGATGTCTGAACTTTTGGGGAAGCTCTGGAACTCAGGGCTGATCGGGGCAGTGACTGGAGCAGGACAGCAGTGTTCTGTCTCGGGTCGGTGCAGAACTAATGCAGTCGGTTGCAGAGGGTGCTGCAGACTCTCCCGAACTCCAATTGAGACGAAACTGGCGGCGACGCGACCGTAGTCGGAGTAGCTTCGAACAGGAACTAGCGGGGCCACAATCGAATGTCAGAGAAGAGAACAGTAGCCAGATGAGTAGGGATAGGTCAAACCTAGAACCACAGTGAGCAGTCTGCACGCTCCGGCGAAGAAAATTGGAACTAGGGGCTCCGGTGGTCGATTGGTTCCCTTCTTCTTGGAAATGAAAGGTAACTAGACGTGATTCCTGCCCTCCGAAAATGGCACCCAGATCTTTCCCGTACTGATCGTGGTGGCTTCAGCTATTAGTTTCCGGTCTTCAGATAGGGCCCGAGCGCGCAGTCGGACGAGATCTGCTCCACCGAGCAGCTCCGACCTTGGAAGCTGGCGGGACCACCACTGTTGGAAAGCTGACTCGAAGAAAATTCCAGCAATATAAGATTGGCCACCTGGATCCTTGAGGGGTGGTCGTGGCTGCCTCTGCAAATCACTGCAACTCTGCTGCCTGCAACAGAGAAAGAAGATAGTGTAGAAGAGGGTGTGGGGGAGGGGATGGCCAAGAGATTATGGAGTGGGGGGGATGATTAGTGGCTGTGGGAAGGAGATGGGGTGTGTTAGGGATGGTGTAGGCTATGGAGATGAAGGTGGGGGAGGCCAAAATGGGGCTGGAGAGGGTTGTGAGTGGAGTGGAGGGGAGGGTGGAGCCTTGGGTAAGCAAAGGGAGAGCAAAGGGGATGGGGGCGAACTTGGCTTGGGTGTGGGGATGTGGGGGGCGAACTAGGGTGATTAGGGGGTGGGGGAGATGAAAGGGCACAGCCCAAAGGGAGGGAATTTCAAATTTGGGGTCTTGGGAGGAGCCCCTTCAGCCTTGGGGAGGTAGAAGGGTGCTTGGGGAAGGGAATGAGGTAGGTGGTGGTTGGAGGGTGGAGTAGAGATTGGTGGAAGCTTTCTTTGAACAAGGGTGGAGTTAATGGGGTGGTGGGTGGTTGGGGATGTGATTGAATGAGGGGAGGGGAGTTAAGAGGTAGGTGGGAGAGGGGAGAGAGAGAATGGGGTGCAGCCCCCTCTTTGGAGAGAGGGAAGAGAGAGAGAAGAGATAGAATGAGAGAGAGAACTAGAGGGATTTGGAAGTTGATTTCAATATTCATGCAAAAGTTGTTACATGGAGAGAGATGGGGCCTATTTATAGGCAACCACTCTTTACATGACCACAATAACCCTGACAATAAGATAAAAGACCCAACATGTCCTAGACTCAATCTATTATGCTCAAAGCTAAGGTACTAAGGCCCAATTAAGCATAACAAGAGAAATGGACTAGAACAACATGACTCAATAAAGGAAAATATATAAGATAGGACTCAATAAAAAATGAAAATACATAAGATGAGACTTAGAAAATGAAGATAACATGTGTAGATCATAGTCAACCCATATCAAGAGTGTGCAGGCGACCCGAGCCAGAGGGAGTGTCGTGAGATGTCCTCATCAAGAACTCTTCCTCTCACAGCTCAACCAGCTCCCCCTTAATCAAAGCATTATTGAAAGCTAACCAACAGACACACAGAACTCCCCCTCACAATAGGAACAGACTTCACAATTAAGACAACTTGTATAAGCCTAATTCTCTTCTCAGTGTAGTGAATTTTTCATTATCCAGAGGTTTTGTGAAGATGTCAGCAATCTGATTTGCAATGCCTACATGAATTAGTTCAAAGTTGTTCTTAGAGACCTCATCTCTTATGAAATGATTCCTTATCTCTATGTGTTTCGTACGGGAATGCAAAATAGGGTTCTTGGGTAGATTATTGGCACTGGTATTATCACAATAGATAGGTGTGCACCCTAGGTTTACTTGGTAGTCCTGAAGCTGGTGTTTAATCCAAATGACTTATGTACCACAACTCCCTGCAGCTACATATTCAGCCTCTGCAGTGGAGAGGGCCACAGAATGTTGTTTCTTGGAGCCCCAAGACACTAAACACCCACCCAAAATTTCACAGTGACCACTTGTGCTTTTCCTGTCTAGTTTACACCCTGCATAATCTGCATCTGTGTATGCAACTAAATCGTGTGTGATGCAGGAAACCATAAACCAAGAGAGTGTGTAGCTGACAAATATCTGAAAATTCTTTTCACTGCAGCTAAATGTAATTCAGTGGGTCTAGACTGATACCTTGCACACATTCCTACACTGAATTGTATATCAGGTCTAGAGGCTGTCAAGTAAAGTAGAGATCCAATCATACCTCGATAGAGCTTGGCATCTACCTTTTTACCTGTCTCATCTGCATCCAGTGAGGTATTGGTACCCATGGGTGTTGTAATGTGCTTCAGGTTATTCATACCAAACCTCTTGAATAGTTCCATTGTGTATTTAGTTTGGTTGATGAAGCATCCATCCTCTGACTGTTGTACCTGCAAGCCAAGAAAGTACTTTAGTTCACCGATCAGACTCATTTCAAACTCAGTAGACATCATTTTAGAGAATTCATCACATAGTTCACAGCTAGTTGATCTAAACACAATGTCATCTACATATACCTGAACTATGATGAGATCTTTTTTTGTACCCTTGGTAAATAAAGTTTGATCAACTTTACCTCTGTTGTAGCCCTTGCTGATCAGAAATTCAGTCAATCTTTCATACCATGCTCGAGGAGCTTGCTTTAGACCATACAGGGCTTTGTTTAACCTGAAAACTGGGTTAGGTTGAGGAGAGAATTGAAATCCAAGGGGTTGTTCAACAAAAACCTCTTCCTTAATGACTCCATTTAAGAAGACACTTTAAGCATCCATTTGTTGGAGTTTTACATTCTTGGAACATGCAAAAGCTAGCAAAATTCTTATTGCTTCCATCCTAGCAACATGTGCATAGGATTCATCAAAATCAACACCAAATTCCTGACAGTAGCCCTTGGCTACTAGTCTGGCCTTATTCCTAGAAATGATTCCATCTTCATTCATTTTATTTTTAAACACCCACTTAGTTCCTATGATATTAACACTTTCTGGTCTTGGAACAAGCTCCCAGACATTATTTCTTTCGAACTGACCTAATTCCTCACACATAGCATTGACCCAAGCTTGATCAGCCAAGGCCTCTTCTACTGATTTGGTTTCAATTTGTGAGACTAAAGCAATTAGGTCTTGATTATTAACATTTCTAAAATGAGACCTAGTCCGAAGAGGATCTTCAGGGTTGCCTATGACATTATCTATCGGATGATCTTTAAGAAACCTAACATTTATTGAAGACTCACCTGTTTCTTCTGGCCCTTCCTGGTTGGGAGGATTTGATGTTCCACTCGGCTGAGTCTTCTCTTCTTCTTGGTCTTCTAGGAATTCCCCATCGTGATTGGAATCCCTGTCAATATTTTCAATGTTAGTAACTCCTTTCTTTTCACTAAAAATGATGTGTGGAGACTCTTCAACTTTCTGGTCTGTTTTGTTAAAGACCCTATATGCCCTTGACACTTCAGAGTATCCTAAGAATATTCCAGGGGAGCTTTTAGCTTCAAACTTATCTAAGTCTTTCTTGTCATTATTATGAATAAAGCATTTAGCTCCAAAAATTCTGAAATGAACCAAGTTTGGTTTCTTACCTTTTAGTAGCTCATAGGGTGTTTTCTTGTGAATAGGTCTTACCATGGCCCTGTTGATTATATAAGTTGCTGTATTGGCCGCCTCTGCCCAAAATTTCCTTGGTAATTGACTCTCAATCAGCATGGTTCGGGCCATCTCCACAATAGTTCTATTTCTTCTCTCCACAATTCCATTCTGTTCAGGTGTCCTGCGAGAAGAAAACCTATGTGTTAGTCCCTCTCTTTCACAAAGATCAGAAAACATGGAATTTTCAAACTCACCTCCATGGTCAGATTGAATTGTACAAATCTTGTATTTTCCTTCTTGTTTGACCTTATTGAAAAACTGATCAAACTTTTGAAAAGCATCGCTTTTATTGGCTAAGAAAAAGATCCATGAAAATCTAGAGTGGTCATCAATGATCACATAGCCAAACCTATTCCCATTAAGACTCTGAGTCCTAGTAGGACCAAAGAGGTCCATATGGAGAAGTTCCATTGGTCTAGAGGACAATGGCTCATATCTTAGCTTGAAAGAATTTCTGGTCTGTTTGCCTAGAGCACAGGCATCACATGATTTTGAAATAGAATTAAACTTAATTCTAGGCATGCCTCTAACTAAATCATGCTTGACCAATTTATTTAAAGTAGAGAAACTAGCATGGCCTAGACGTCTATGCCATTCAAAAGCATCATTTTCAGAATTAGCAGATAAACAAAGATTAGGTTCAGATTCAGCATCTAAGTCTATCATGTAGACATTATTCACCCTGTTGGCTACAAATTTAACCACATCGGAATTTATTTCAAACATTTTGCATGAGTTATCATCAAACACAACTCTGTGACCCTTGTCACATAATTGACTAATGCTAATCAGGTTGTGTTGAAGACCTTCCACAAGTTGAACATTTTCAATGGAGTTTGTGGAAGACTTACCTACTGTGACAACTCCAATGATCTTACCTCTGTCCTTTCCTCCAAATTTGACCAGACCCCCTACCTTCATCTCTATCTTGTTGAACTTGGATCGGTCTCCTGTCATGTGCCTAGAGCAGTCACTGTCGAGGTATCACTTGTTGTTCTCAGCTGCCAGGCAGACCTATACAAACAAAATCAAGCAAAGTGATTTGGAACCCAAGATGAGTTGGGTCCAAAGACATTATTCAAATCTCTAAGCAGATGTTTAGGAATCCAGATTTGCTTCAACATGGTTTTCTCAGGCACCTTTACTTCGGGTTTATTGAAATTATAACCGGGGTTATGTCCAGGTGGTCTGGAGAAGTAAGCTTTATTCCAGTCATTAGGCTTCCCATTCCTGAAATATCTCCTGTGAGCTTGTTGATTAACAGATTTTGAGGATGATAATTATTTCTCCAGTACATCCTGTTTGGAGCCATCTGTTTGTAGTAATTTCAGCTTTTATTCTGAACCACTTGCTTGGTCCATCTACCATTTGTGTTCTGGTGAGTGGGCTTAGTGAAGTTCTTCACAAAATTCATTCCCAATTTAAATGGTCGACCAGCATTGTTTGTTGAACTTTCTTTCGGACATTGAGCTCCTTGACTGCTATTTGAGCTGGATGGTGTGTCCAGCTTCTCTTTTCCCTTCTCTGGGCAGAAGGTGATTGTTTTAAATTGAAAGGGTCTCTTGTTAGTTGGGTCATAGCCTAGACTCTCCCTGTTGAAGTTAACCCTTGTCCCTAGTATAGCATCCAGACTTGTTTTTCCTTGGACAAATTTTTTCAAAACCTTCTGTTTGTCTTCCAGCTCTTTTTGCAAGGACTCAGAGTTTTTTAAGAGTTCAGCGTTCACTTTCTTAACAGCTTCATATTTCTCTGAGGTCACTCTATTTTCTTTCAGGCTTTCTTCAATCTTAATTTTGAGTTCGTTGAGCTGGGTGAGACTCTCCGGGTTTTCTCCCTTGAGCTTTTCATTTTCTTTTCTTTGGGAAGTCATTTCTTTTAGTTCTTCTTTTAGTTTCTGATTTTCCTCACAGACTTGGGTTTGTTCTTCAACATTGGTATTGAATTTCCTCTTCAGAACCCTATGCTCTTTACTAAGTGAATTGAATTTATCTAATAATTCAGCATAGGCATCTTCCCAATCATCAATAGAAAAATTTTCATAGACATTTGTTACCTCCTCTTCGCTGTTTGCCATTAGGCAAATTCCTTCTTCATACTCCTCTGAGGAAGTGTCTTCAGGATCTTCTTCCTCATCGCTCCACGTGCAAACCATTGCCTGTGGCTTCTTCTTTTTCTGCACCTTTGAGCTTTTCTTCTGAAAGTTGGGACCCTTCCTCTAGAGACCTGGGCAGTCCCCTTTCATGTGTCCCTGTTTCTTGTAATGAAAACAAGTCATTCTCTTAGTATTTCTATCCTTATCATTGCTAAATTCAACGTTCTTACTAAAGGAGTATGGCTTCTTCCTCCTAAATATCTTCCCCTTATTCCTTAAAAATTTTCTGAACTGTCGAGTGAGCATTGCCTGCTCCTCCTGATCGAGATCGGAAAAACCATCGGACTCGGGGCTACTGCTACTGCTACCCTTGTTGCGGGATGCCTTGAGAGCAATATTCTTGCCCTTCCTGTCACTTCCTTCACCACCTCTTTTAAAGTTCATCTCATAGGTCATGAGGGATCCTATGAGTTCAGTCACTGTCATAGTCGTCAGATCCTTCGACTCTTCTATCACGATGGCCTTAGTGTGCCATGCTGGGGTTAGAGACCTAAGTATCTTCCTGACTACATCTGCTTCAGCCATCTCTTTCCCTAGCCCCTTAAGAGTATTCGTGATCAAATACAACCTGGCATACATTTCAGTGATGTTCTCCTCTGGTTTCATCTTAAACAATTCATACTCAGAGGTGTAGAGATTTACCTTCGTGGCTCTCACTTGAGCTGTACCTTCGTAGATTAGTTGCAGCTCATCCCACATTCGCTTGGCCGTCTTATAGACTGATATGCGGGCGTATTCGTCTAGGTGTACAGAACACTGGATGATGTTCAGCGCCATCCAGTTAAGTGAAGATAACTTGACATGATCATCTGTCCACGTGTCCTCGTTCGGTGGCAGATCATACGGCCCTATAGTGATTACCCTCCACAGCTTGTGGCTCTGTGCCCTGATGAACACCTCCATCCTATTTTTCCAGAAGAGATAGTTATTACCATCAAAGAATGGAGGGCGACTAATGGATTGACCCTCAGGCATGAAACTTCGAGGACCATTAGGATTACCCTGACCGTTGGTCCACATGATGCAAACCTGCTCTGATACCAATTGATATGCGCAGCGTAGAGTGATATAGAAGGGGGGGATGAATAGATCACTCCCTAAAATTAAATTGTCAGCAATAAACCACAACTTCATTTTTAAACCCTTCAGATACAGCAAAACGTATTGCTAAAACAGTCAATAACCAAGACAGAATAAGTAAGTGCGATTGAGAGGGCTGTTCACAGTGAAGCAAAATGACGAGCAGAGGAAGTGCAACACAGTAGTAACAAGCAAACCACAGAAGAGACAGAGTTTTTAAGGTGGTTCGATCGTAGTCCACAATCTACATCCACCCCTCACTCCAAACCAGAGTGAGGCTTTCACTAGCAAAGGCTAGAAACAGCAGACTCAGTCTATGAACATATGCTGCCGAACAGCTTGCTAAACCAAGGGAAACAAATCCCTCAACCCAAGCTCTGCAACCCACAGAAGCTTGACACCTGATCTTGCTACCCACAAGATCAGAACTGGAGACGAATCTCCCTTCCTCCAAACCGGAGGGAACCTGCTAGTGACAGCCCGTCACTGGCAAACCAGAGATCACAGATCTCTCTTCCTCTGAAGCCCAGAGGGAAACCAAAGAATCTCTCCCTTCCTCCGAACACTGGAGGGTAACAAGATAGAATAATAAAGATGAAATGAAAAACATAAAACAAGACAATCGATGAAGACAATCGTTTCTGAAAAACCAACAACAATGTAGCTTCCGAAGAAGCAGATCTTCACAGTCACAAACTCTTCTCTCTCTCTCAAATACTTTTCTCTCAGAAATTCTCTCAGATTCTTCTCTCTGTCTTCTCTCTGGAGCGTGGAGTCTCTCTCTATTCTTCTTCTACTCAGGCACTAATCTTTCTCAGCTTTTTTCTCGAGTTCACTCTTTCAGTCGCAGAGGACATCCTTTTATATGGCTTTCGACCTGAATTCCATGACTTCACTCGTGTGGCATATGAGCCCTCCTTTTCCAGAGAAGCCTCGGATCACGTGCTAGGCAGCAACCTCGGATCACATGCCCAATCATCAGCCTGAATCATCTGTAGGAATAGAAGAAAGGGATGCAACCAGTTAGTTCAGGTTTTGAACTAGGCGTGTACAGACTTTAGATGCAGTATATAGGCAAGTATGAACAATGTGAGAATGTGTAGACTTGAATGCCTTCATGCGACCTCAATGTACAGACTTGAGGGATGCATGAACATGACAGAAAGGAATGTATCGAGTTAGTTCAGGCTTTTAACCAAGCGTGTATAGACATGATGCATGAACAAGCCATAGCAAATGTATAGACTTAACCGATGCGAACACAGGCTGTACACACTGATTGAGTGCATGAGAAAGCAGTGTACAGACTTGCTTGTGAAGAACAATGCCCAACTGCAGTGTGTGGACTAAGCGTGAATGCAACAGCAGTGTATAGACTTTGTGATGCATAACCATGTCCAATGTATAGACTTCAATGCAAAGGCTGGAGTTAAACAGACAATGTATAGACATCAAAGTATGCATAATGCAAAGGCTGTACATACTTCAGACTCAGCTGCAAACTGAGTTAAAGAGTGTATAGACTTGATGAATGCCTTGCTAGCATGCGGATGTATAGACTTATGTTATGCAGCCAAACTATGTACATACTTGATGAGACGCTAAGTGAGACAGAGCTGGCTGTACAGACTTTGAGAGACGATGCTCTGTAGGCTAACGATGTACAGACTTTGAGAGAGATGATGCATGAGACGATGCACTGTAGGCTGACGCTGTACAGACTTTGATAGCGAGAGACGCTGAATGAGACGGTCGGATGTACAGACCTTGAACGTGTGTGTGCTGGACAATGTAGACGATGCATGAGACGATGCATGCAGAAGGGGTGTACAGACTTGGTCTTACAATGTGTAGACTTGGCCAACTATCAACTGATGGATGTATGGACTTTAAGTATGCATATGCCAAGACCATGTACAGACTTGAAGAAGTCATGTGCAGTGATGTATGGACTTAGTGTGAAATATGCAGATGATGCACAGCCATTGGAAATGAGTGTATAGACTTTGCGAGCAAAAGGCAAGGCTGACGGATGTACAGACTTGCTAAATGATGCACACACATAGGGGCAATGTATAGACTCAGACGAGATGAATGAGCAGGCGATAATGTATGGACTTGTTAAAGTATGAAGCACATGATGCAACAATGTATAGACTTGATGCAGCAACAAAGTAACCATGTGCAGACTTTGTGCAGTCTACAAGCAATGTGTAGACTTGCACATATGCATGAACAGCACTGTCCTAAATGATCAAGCATGAAATGATCTAGAGATAAAAACAGATTGATTTATAGTGTGAGACATCATCAAAACCGTAGGGATGCAACAGAGTTGGCAAAAGTGAAAGCTCAATGATTGCGCCCTCGCACGCGGATCGACTTGCGCAGTCAAGGGGGCAGCGCCCCTTGCGGGGGTTTCTGGGGGCAGAGCCCCGGGAACAAAATTTTGATTATAAGAGCAATATAATCAATAGAAGTCTTCAGGACAATTAAGGTCGATGCACAAAGAAGCATAACCAAGAGAACCCAAAGTCAAAGACTCAGTTGACACCTTCTAGACTGTCAAGAGTGATGCTACAGACATGAATGGGCTGCTAAAGAACTTAAGCGACAGAGCTAAAGCAGTTAACGGACCGACCAGGGAAAACCCGAGTTCTGCCCAGCTGGCGGTCGACCACCAGCCCAGGGGCGGTCGACCGCCCCAGCCAGCAGCCCACCATCTGCAGTTCTTTCAGTGGCGGTCGACCGCCAGCCTAGTAGCGGTCGACCGAAAATCCCAGGGAACATCCGTCTACAGCGTTTCTTAGTAGCGGTCGACCGCTAGAAGCCACAGGTCGACCTCCAGCCCCGAGCCTTCAATGTTGACTTTGTTTTCCACTTCGAGAAGGGCCATTCCCCATGGATTTCGTTAATCCAAAAGTCACCTAATCACCTACAAAATGTGGATCTGGTCTGGGATGTGTTTATTGACCATCCAAAGAGATATAAAACCAACACAAGAGGGTTAGAAACCCTAGTTGATGATTTGGAGCAAAGAGAGATGAAGAGAGGCTAGAGGAGCTCTAAGGAAGAAGAGGTATTGTAGCTGTGAATAGTACTCCGTGCAGAAATTCTACATCCAATCCATGAGATTCAAGGCTACATCTGAAGCCCTCAATCTCCAAGGAAGAAGAGAAGCAAGCAAGCTCACAAAGGAGATCAAAGGGAAGATCAAAGCTGCATCCAAACCTCTTCATCAACTCAAGGGAAGATCAAAGCTACATCTAATATTCTTCTTCATCAACTCAAGGAGATTCAAAGGAAAAATCAAGCTACATCCTATATCTTCTCCATCAACTCAAAAGGATCAAAGGAAGATCAAAGCAACAGATTCAAGATCCAATAATCTCAGACAAGATCTACTTCATTCTAGCATATCTCCATATCTTGTTTGAGCATTTTCATTTGTTCTATTTTCATTTCATTCAATCTATTGAAACTGAAGATCATCCCTACAGGTGGTTAGTAGGAAGGCAATCGGGAGTTCTCCGATTTGTGGTGTAATTGTCCCTGATGGCTTTGTGTGTAGGAAGACTGAAAGAGGGTTTTCTCTGTTCTGTGGTTTGGGGCGTGTCCCCGGTCAAGCTGTGAGTCAGCAGGAAAGCTTCACCGGAATTTGGTGAGGGGTGGACGTAGGTTGCGGGGTTGCAACCGAACCACCTTAAAAATCCCTGTGTTGTAGGTTGTTCATCGTATGCGATTGCTCTATATCTTCTACCCCCATTCACATGTTCGTGTGCTTCCATACTTGGTTATCTTGTTTACACACTCAAGCACTCATATTTACACTTTCGGTTTTATCTGTGGTTTAATTGAGCTTAGCACTTTGACTGCATCCCTTGGGCGGCCTGCTGCACCCTTGCACACAGGCGCCAAGGTGAAAGTATTGCTAAGTGTTTCCCTTGCTTAGACTCGCGTGCACCTTGGTTGATCACCACTACATTCACACACATATACACTCTGAGTGATCAACATAGCACACACACACGCACGATTGTTGCAAGCTATTTCATGCTCTAGTGTTATGTTTTATGATCCCTACTCTACAAGGCTTGTATCTCTTAAACATCACAAATTTGCTTAAAGAAGTGTTGACGCTTCATCGCTTGTAATCCGAGTCTTTTCATTTGAGCCACTCTACTTAATTCCGCTATGCATTGTGCCTAGGTGATTCATTCACTTTATAGGAGTGGTTCATGCTTCCGATAGATAAGAGTTTTTAAATAAGTCAAAGCTTTTGATAGGATCTATTCAACCCCCCCTTCTAGATCCGTTTACACCTCGCAGGACCCAACAAGTGGTATCAGAGCATGGCTCTGCCATTTCCAGATCCTACGATCTGTAGGGAAAGATCCCGGTGTATTTTATTTAGATGGCTTCATATGCTACACATGCTTCGATGGTTTCTCTGCCCATTTATGATGGTTCAGATTTTTCTACATGGGTAGGGAGAATGTTCATCTATGTTAGCTCCATAGATCCACAATTGTGGACTCTTATATACAATGGTCCTCATGAGCTGCCATCAAATTCAATTGATTGGTTAGCCGAACATGAGACCAAACACAATGATAATCTTCTTGCATATAACTTAATTACAGCTGCATTTGATCTCAGACTAACTCATCTTGTGTCCTCCTACAGCATAGCCAAGCAAGTACTTGATAAGTTGGTGAAAATCCATGAAGGGAAGGAACAAGAACAAGAATGCTTTATGGCCGACCGTGCAGAACAGTCCAGCAATACATCCTCATCACAGGTAAACTCTGACTCCGAGGAATTCACTTTTGAAGAGCTTATGGAAGCCTATGATGAGTTGATTACACAATACAAAAAGTTAAAAACCGAAAAAAAAAATTGAAAAAGGATCTCAAGAAAATCAACCAAAATGAAAGCTCGTTTTGTAAAAAGTGTTCTATTTTTGAAGAGCTTAACGACACTCTCTCTTTTGATCTAGATACGCATAAACAAAGCATTGCATGTCTAAGGGATGAAAATGAAAATCTTCATGGTGAAATCACTAGGTTGGAAGAAATTGTAATAAAACTTCAAAACCAACCTAAGTCAATCTCTAATGATCAAACGATGGCCGATGGGTTAATCTATCATGAGAAGTTGATTGAAGGAAATAAAAATTCTGTTTCATGCTCTACTAATTTTGCAAGTGAAAAATGTTCATTCTTGAGAAACATAAATGTTGGTCTCCATGATGATCTTGAATGGCAACAAAAACTGATTGATTCTCTGAAAGAAGAGAATAGAGAGTTGTTGTAAAAGAAAATTGAACGTGAACAAGCTGAAGAAGAATTGCATGAAAAACTGGCTGCACATGAAAAAGGTAAATCTGTCATTGATGATCACTCTGAAACATTACATGCTTTAGAACAACAAAATCAAAATCTTAAAGTAATAAATGACATTCTCAATGAGTAATTGGCAGCATGCAAAGAGGGTCTTGATGAATCTAAACAGCATATTTCTTCACTTGAAAATGAAATTCAAAGTCTGAATGATTTCCTATCTTTATTTGCCCAAATTCAAGATTCAGGCTCACCGGAAGCCACCACCTCCTATGGTCACCAAAAAGGGCATACTGCTCGAAAGAAAAGTAAAACTCAGCATGCTCATCCAAACATGTACCATAACATGTCCAATGTTAAATATCATGCTTTTCACAAAACGAATGTCCATTGTTATTATTGTGGTAAACATGGTCACACTGTGCCAGAAGCCACAGGTCGATCGCCAGCCTTGAGCCTTCAATGTTGACTTTATTTTCCACTTCGAGAAGGGCCATTCCCCATAGATTTCTTTAATCCAAAAGTCACCTAATCACCCACAAAATGTGGATCTGGTCTGGGATGTGTTTATTGACCATCCAAAGAGATATAAAACCAACACAAGAGGGTTAGAAACCCTAGTTGATGATTTGGGGCAAAGAGAGATGAAGAGAGGCTAGAGGAGCTCCAAGGAAGAAGAGGTACTATAGCTGTGAACAGTACTCCGTGCAGAAGTTCTTCATCCAATCCAAGGGATTCAAGGCTACATCTGAAGCCCTCAATCTCCAAGGAAGAAGAGAAGCAAGCAAGCTCACAAAGGAGATCAAAGGGAAGATCAAAGCTACATCCAAACCTCTTCATCAACTCAAGGGAAGATCAAAGCTACATCAAATATTCTTCTTCATCAACTCAAGGAGATTCAAAGGAAAGATCAAGCTACATCCTATATCTTCTCCATCAACTCAAAAGGATCAAAGGAAGATTAAAGCAACATATTCAAGATCCAATAATCTTAGACAAGATCTACTCCATTCTAGCATATCTCCATATCTTGTTTGAGCATTTTCATTTGTTCTATTTTCATTTCATTCAATCTATTGAAACTGAAGATCGTCCCTACCAGTGGTTAGTAGGAAGGCAATCGGGAGTTCTCCGATTTGTGGTGTAACTGTCCCTGATGGCTTTGTGTGTAGGAAGACTGAAAGAGGGTTTTCTCTGTTCTGTGGTTTGGGGCGTGTCCCCGGTGAAGCTGTGAGTCAGCAGGAAAGCTTCACCGGAATTTGGTGAGGGGTGGACGTAGGTTACGGGGTTGCAACTGAACCACCTTAAAAATCCCTGTGTTGTAGGTTGTTCATCGTATGTGATTGCTCTATATCTTCTACCCCCGTTCACATGTTCGTGTGCTTCCATACTTGGTTATCTTGTTTACACACTCAAGCACTCACATTTGCACTTTCGATTTTATCTATGGTTTAATTGAGCTTAGCACTTTGACTGCATCGCTTAGGCGGCCTACTGCACCCTTTCACACATGCGCCAAGGTGAAAGTATTGCTAAGTGTTTCCCTTGCTTAGACTCGCGTGCACCTTGGTTGATCACCACTACATTCCCACACATATGCACTCTGAGTGATCAACATAGCACACACACACGCACGATTGTTGCAAGCTATTTCATGCTCTAGTGTTATGCTTTAAGATCCCTACTCTACAAGGCTTGTATCTCTCAAACATCACAAATTTGCTTAAAGAAGTGTTGACGCTTCATCGCTTGTAATCCGAGTCTTTTCATTTGAGCCACTCTACTTAATTCCACTATGCATTGTGCCTAGGTGATTCATTCACTTTATAGGAGTGGTTCATACTTCCGATAGCTAAGAGTTTTTAAATAGGCCAAAGCTTTTGATAGGATCTATTCAACCCCCCCTTCTAGATCCGTTTACACCTCGTAGGTCCCAACATGGTAGTCCCAGTTTACAATTTTTAAGCTATTTCCCGTGGGCCCCCTTCCTTGGCAGTAGCGTCCTACTGGGGGGGAAACTAGCTAGAGGTCTGGCTCAAGGCATTGAGCCTGTGTGTGCACACGTGGTCAGGGGCTTGGACTGACACTGACGAGTGTAACCCTGACTAGTACTTGTCCTTGGTTATTGTTATGTGTCTCGCTTGCCGTGATCCAGGCTTGTGTAGATACTTGAGACACAGTGTAAGTCGTCAGTGGATGCGTCTAGTTTTCTTTCTAATGGTCTTTTCTCTCTCCCGTCACTTGGAATGGTTGAATTACTATTCTATTGGTAGATTTCGAGTACTCATGTCTATATTGAATGGCATTTTAGTTAGCTACCTTTACTTTATTCACATGCATCTGTAGCTTTATTTCATGTCATCTCCTTTATGCTATTGCATGTTTAATTGCTTTATATTTTAGTTGCGAGGTAGGGTTTCACGTGAACCCTACTGAGTCTTTGTTGTGAGACTCACCCTTCTTTTTCAGGTGAGCTAGAGCAGTAGACCGCCAGTTTCTCTCGCGCTTTTTGCGGAAAGTCTTAGACGCCAGCTGTGGTCGGTCCTTTTGTCTGTCTTTTGTTTTTTTTTTGGCCGGGGCATGCCCCGTGTAGTTGTTTATATTGTCTCTTGTACAGTGTCAGACTTGTGATGTATGGATCTGGACTATTTTATGTAAATATATCACTCTGTTATTTAATTTTGCTTCCACTTAAAATTGCCATTTTATAAATACGCGTGTGATTCCAATTCATTATGCACCTCCTTGACCAACCCTCCCCACCCTTCCGGGGCCTCATCAGCCTCTTGGGTGGCGTCTCCGAGTTCTTGATATCGGTTTACCGGTATCTGGATCTCCGTGTCGTTACAGTGAGTCACACACAAATAAAATGAAGATAAAATGTAGACTCATATCAAATTATTCTCCCCCTTTAACGTCATCAAAAAGATATCAATAATTTGATTAATGCAGTGATGTCATGTTGCATTCTCTCCCTTTTAAAATGCAACCCTACTCCCTGTGACAAATGAAGATCAGTGAGAACACACGAGTAGGAATGGAGAATTTCATAAATTAAACATATGCTCCCCCTTTGATAATAAACGAATGTAAACCACAGCAAAAATTGAATCTCAACAAAAATTGCAGGGACTGTCAAGATAGAATATGGATGTATAAAACAAACTTATCTCAGAAAGATGCTGATGAGATAATCTCCCCCTTGATAGAACAGAGGGATTAGAATGAAATCAAATCATCAGGCATACAGAAGTAAATATACATGAGTTCAGCAAAAACACAGGAGAGCAAATGGAGTGCACATAGTGATTGGTCATATGAAATGGTATCAGATATGGAGCTGAATGTTCAAATAAGTTGAAAACTGAGCACATGAGCAATTCGAATGATATGCAACAGAACTAGAATAGGAACATAAGAAGTCCCACTGAGCTTCCAAAAGTTTTAGAGAAGATTTTCAAAGAGTTATCAAAATCATAATTCCAAAGTTAAAGATATTTCAGATTCTTCCATTATAAAGGCTTATGACATAATCTTTATTTAACAACCCGGTTTAAATATGATATATTCAAGGTTTGTTCATAAATTCTGTACTCATATCTAAGAATCAATCTTTTTAATAAATGTGAACCAAGCCTCCATATTAACGTCTGGTTTAAACCTCCCTTCATCTTAATTAATCAATTTCAACGACCCCTCTAGGTGTTACAAATAGTAGTATCGAGGTTAAAAAAATATAAATGCATTTGATTTTGCCTACCATTTCTGAAATTTTTTGGAAGCAATTAATTTTCAGAGAAGAATATCTTTTCATACAAATTGTTGGTCACATTTTTCAAGAGCAATCGAGTTTTAGTGCACACCTTGTAACTAGAGGATACACGTTGTTTAGACACCAGTATCCCTAAGCACTTAGTATGACTAACTGTCTTGATTCATACTGAACAGAGATAACTAAGGCACTTCATGACATAGGTTTACTCCATTTCTTTGATGAAGGACCAAGTTTCTCAATGCAACTTAGCCATTGCTCTTCCTTAATTCTACAGATATTGCAATACTTTTCCAACCGAGTTAACTATGGTACATCAAGACACAGTCCTTTGGACATGGTTTCTTAGTAACCACAGTCATTGCTCTGACCAACTTTTGCCTTTTTGACATTTTCATATTTTCAGATGTTTAAAGACAATACTTACTACATGTATCTCTACCAAAGTCAGCCATGATCTCAGAATTTTCAGATTCCAGAAGATATTACATGATATAACATGAACTACCTGGTTGAAGTTTATTAAAAGATTTGATTCAGATATTTTCAAGATGTTCAAATCCAAACTCAATAAATACATAAGACTTAAACCAGTTGAGTATTTCAGACATTCATAGTTCCATATAATGGAAGATTCCTAGTTCAAATATTTTCAGATTTATGATCAAGATATGCCCATTAAAATCTTCATGAGTTTCTAACAGAATTATTCTAGCAAGAGTCAATGATTCAAAATTAAGATCATCAAGAAGTGTCACGCCCCGACGCGAAAAATCGAGGGTGTAAGCAGTTACGAGGCACTCGTGTCGATCAGAGCATGGACAAATTTAATTCTAAGACAAGAGATAAGAAGAAATTGATAATTTTATTCCATCAAAATAAAAGTTTACATCACTAATTTATAAGCCATAAAGGTATGATACAATCTTCCAAATTTCATAATTCTTGTAAGAGTAACTATTGATCTACATAAACTTAGGTAAATCACTCTTTCACTCTTGTCCATTCCCTGGTTCATTTTCCCTTCCTGCAACAATTAACCAAAACGTAGGGTGAGCAAAAAGCTCAGTAGGATTTTATATCTCTAAAGTCAGGCAATCTTTAAGTATTTAACAATTTAAACAATTTGTGTCAGGAAGTAGTTGATCATGAATTTCAAGTATAAAATTTTGTATAAGGAAATTCCAAGTAATTTCAAGGTAACAAAATAATTTCAAGATCATGATAGTAGACAAGACGATGGTCATTTCCAGATATATATCAAGAACTTTCATGATGAGACGATGGGTACTATCATTAAGATAATTCAAGAACTTTCATGATGAACTTTTAAGCAATATCGAAGTAGAGCAATCACTTGAACTTTAAACAATATAGAAGTAGAACAATCACTTCTACAAGAATATTTATGATGAACCTTTAAGCAATAACAATATAGAAGTAGAGCAATCACTTCTACCAACACTCAATAGGATTGGCCAAAGCACTAATGGGAGATCACGACGATATGACAGCCCCTTATGGAATATAACTATTTGGCTATACACTTAGGGGTTCTCACGACAGTATGATTACCCCTAACTGTAATAGACCCTATATTGGTGAATGCCAGCACCTGATCATTATAATACCGGTTTATATTTGGACTTTACCTCACCCGTGGGATCAGATCAGAACCCCTTTATACACTAACATTTAAATGTCATTTCATTGGGACCCATAGCCCCTGACATTTTTCTATATAATTCCACAATATGGCCAAAGAATTTCAAGAACAAGCTCATTTGTAAACAAGTACAGATCTGGCAAAAATTGTGATAATTACAAAGGAGAGTGAAAAACTCATTTTAGGCATCATGTTTAACGACATTAAGTCGTAGAATCCAAGGATGACGGTAAACTAGGAAGGAAGTCAAGTAAATAGAATTATTTTAAATTTCATAATCTAATCTGATGTGTATTTTTTATAATTAAATATTTTAGGTAGGAAGTATACTTTCTAAATTTTAAAATCCTGATTTTTGGTATTTACTATTTATTCATCAATGTACTAATCATTTGATAAGAAAATAGAGCTTATGTACTAAAAATAAGTTTTACTTGCTGGAAATAATTTTCTTGTGTCACTTTACTGTTGAAATGATAAGATAGACTTTCCATGCTGGAATTAACTTTTTATCATGCTGAAAATTTTATTTAACATATTAATATGAATACTTAACATGCTAAATAATCCTCGTACACTAAATTACTGATGAGGTGATAAACATAAGTTCACCATGCTGTTTTCCTAAATTTCCTGATAACAAAATAAATTTTTCATATTGAAAAATATTTTTTCTACATTTATTTGCTAATTATTTGTTGAGAAAATAGGTTTATCATGCTGAAAATAATTTTTAAATAACTTTAGCATGCTGAAATTAATTCTAACATGCTAAGATAATCCTGACATACTATAAATAATTTTATATTACTGAAAGTAATTTTTAGCATGTTGAAAATAATTTTGTATACATTTATTTAATAATTTCTTGATAGGAAAATATGCAAAAATTAGTTTTAAATAAACTTACCATACTGAAAAATAATTTCCTATCTCAATATGCAGGAGGTAAATTTATCATAAAATATTTTTTTTAACATGTTGAAACTAATTTTTATACATTACTTTACTAATAACATGATAAAAATAGATTTTTACATGTTGAAAAATAATTTTAAATAACTTTAATATGCTAAAAAATAGTCCTAATAAGCTAAAAATAATTCTAACATGTTGGAATTAATTTTATCATGCTGGCAGTATTTTTAACATACTGTAACTATTTTTCATGCATTAATTTCCTACTTATTCGATAAGAAAACAGGTTTAATCATGCTAACAGTAATTTTCATAACTCAATTTCTGATAATATGATAGAAATAAATGTTATCATGTTGATAATAATTTTTCAAACATCGATTTACTTATAAGCATACTTTTACATGCTTCAAATGAGTTTTATACCAATATTTTCTAGTAATATAGACTTATTATGTTGTAAATAGTATTTAACACACTAAAAATACTTTTATTCTGTAAAAATAAATTTAACATGCTGAATTTAATATTTAAGATGCTGAAAGTAATTTTAACATGCTAATGCTTTACAATTAAGGTGGATTCCAAGTACTATAATCCCGTTGCATGGTGGCTAAAGTTTAGTCCTATATTGGAAGATAGAAAAACTTCCATGGCTTTATATGCTGGAGAGCTCACCCTTAGGTCAGGACCCAAGGGGCATAGGATGTGGGCTCGAGTTGTGTATCGAATTAAATCGACACGAAAATCATAGTATATTTATTTATTTATTTGAGCCGAGCCGAGTCGAGCCGAGCTGGCTGACGCTATAGATATAGATATATATTTTCAAAATATTTATTTTGACCCCCGGTATTCCGGGTAAAAATTTTATAAATGCGCTAGCAAATATTTATTTTGACCCCCGGTATTTTGGGTAAAAATTTTATGAACGTGCTAGTTTATGCTAGTGCGATCTTGAATATCGCGCTACCCTCGGGTAGCGCGTTCTGGAAAGTATATATATATTTTGAAATTATGTATTTTATTAACGCGCTAGCTTATGCTAGCGCGATCTTGAAGATCGCGCTACCCTAGAGTAGCGCGTTCTGGTAAATATATATATATATTTTGAAATTATGTTTTTGACCCCCCCTGAGGGAAAGAAAATACTCTGTATGAACGCGCTATGTTGGGCTAGCGCGTTCAGAACGCGCTCCTAAGGTATAGCACATTCTGGTTCTGACGAAAAACGGGAATACCCCTCCAATAAAATGACCATAACTTGCTCATTTCATAACAGAATTTAATAAATGAGATATCAATGGAAAGAGGACAGAAAAACGAATAAGATGGCATGCTTTAATTAGAGTTTAGCCTGAGAGACACCTACTTTTGAGCAGATCTAATGAGTGGTAAGAAAAATACCTAAATAATATGAAACCCTTTGATTTCTCCCAAATCCTCCTTCAAATCTCCTCCAATCTCCGCAGCAGCATAGCCTAGGCCTTCAAGGATGATTTGAGGGTCGAATGGGGCTCTATTTATAGTCAAAATTTGGCCAAATTTGTCAAGATTCTATGCCTAACAATGCCAAACTTTCTAACTCCGAATTAGAAGAAAATTTTAACTTCTCCTCTTAATCTAGCCTCCATTTGGTGTGAAACCAATGTAAAAACGGTTGGTCCAAGGTGGGCTATTAGGTAAGGGTTGATTATGGAGTCAATCTTCTAGAAATTAGATTATTATAATCTTTTTCAAAAGGCATTTAACATGTGTTACGAATTTAAGGTTAAATATCCTTTAATAAATCCTTTAATCTATTAACCCAGCCCATTTTGGATTATCCAATGGGCTAGTTGTAATCCTAATCCATCATATGGACTTTTATTGGGCTTACAATGATTTATCTAAGGGTTAAAGTATTTATTTTTCAATTTACCTTAAGTAAATTCAAGTAAATTCACTATTCTAGTTTAGAAAAATGTAATGTAATCATTTCATAAAAATTTTAATTGTATAATTTATTTAAAAAAATTATTTCTCATTTTAAAGTATCGGGTTTCTACAAGAAGCAGGCAAATTGTGAGAAGTTTTCAGAAGATCTGATAATAAAGATTAGTCATAGAAATTGGTCGAACAGTTCAAGAATTACATCAGCCAGAAAGATTTTCAAGGAATGGCAATCAAGTCAAGTGACACTTTAAAACAGAATTTCTGACAATCAGCTCTCCCTCAGCAAATGCAACGCAGTAGATTCTAGAATGATGGGAAAGATTACCTCAAAGGAATTCAGAGCATATAACCAATTTGGTCAGACTTACAGTGTTTGAAGAGAATCATCATCCAGAGTTCAGAAGTTGAGAATAAAACCAAGCAGCAAAGACATCAGTTAATCAGATGAAAATTTAGAGTTTCGGTTGACCAGAATGGGAAATATTGGTCGACCGAACAGAATAGAAATGTAACAATATGTTCCCCTTGAATTATGTAATCAATCAATCTTTTTGGTATTTTCTGTATGAATGATATGCAATGAAATATGTATGCATATGCATTAAAAGCATTAAGCCATCGTATATGACATGAAAAATATGCATGGACTTAATCTAAACACATATGTATGTGACACAATAATTACCCTTATTAACTCCCCCTGACTTTATGCAACATATGCAATGAAACCTAAGCATAGGGTTTTTTGATTCATGCTCATGATCATCTAGACTATCCTATGTGCAAATTCACCCATGGTACTAGGCGGAGTACTTAGGTCCAAAGGATCACCGCACACATGACGTGGGTTTCCAGACAGAAATGATCTGCCTTTCTCCCAACGTACCTTTTGATATACCACTGGGTCATGCATGACAGTTTAGAGCAAATGCAGTCATGTATACATGACAATTTTGCTAAGCATGAATATGTGCATATGAGCCTTATATGCAGCAAGACATCAAGCAAACATGAAATTCAGGTAATTCAGATTCAAGAGATGACATTTGTGAATCAATTGTATGTAGACATAAACTTAACTATATTGAGCACATGAGAAACCTTTCAAGATACCATCATATGAATGCATGCATGTCAAACAATATTTTTGAATCTTCAATCATGAATATGAGTTCTCAATATGTGCAATCTAAATGCAAATTCAATACAAGTTCCAAGCAGACTGACTGATGGTACTTGGCGGAGTACTTAGACCCATAAGGATCACCTGTTGAGTAGTGGACAGCAGATCTAGAGGGGAGGGGTGAATAGATCTGCCCCTCTTTTCATAATACAACCCTCTATATAGCTAGTTAAAAATAATTGCAGCAGAATGCAACTAGCTTAGCGACGTATAAAATGATTTGCTTAGAAATATGATTTCACAATATTGATATTGAACCTAAGCATGCATCTAAAATAAATCAATCACACAATCAAACCACAACACAAAGGATTTTAAGGTGGTTCGGACTGAATCCTCAGTCCTACGTCCACCCCTCACCAAATCCGGTGAGGCTCCACTAGTGCCTCGCACTAAACCGCAAATCGGAAAGACCTCCGATTGCCTTCCTACTAACCACATGTAGGAACGTCAACACCGCAGATCGGAAAACTTCCGATTGCCTTCCTACTAACCACCGGTAGGGACGTCACTCACCGCAGATCGGAGAACTTCCGATTGCCTTCCTACTAACCACCGGTAGGGATGATCTTCAGTTTTGATTGTTTGAAAGAAATGGAAAGAGAACAAATAGAAATCACTCAAACAAGATATAGAATATGCTCAAAGTAAAAAGATCTTGTCTGAGTTGCAGGAGCTTGAATCTGATGCTTCGATGGTCTCTTCTTCCTTGAGAGATGATCTTCCTTGAATCTCTTCTAGTTGATGAGGAAGACTATGGATGTAGCTTAGATCTTCCTTTGATCTTATTGAGTTGATGAAGAGGTTTGAGGATGCAGTTTAGATCACCCTTGAGATGATGAGGAGGATGAAGTATGCAGCTTTATCTTCTCTTGGCTTGGGCTTGATCTCCTCTTGAAGTAGCTTCAATCACTTGAGGATTTGATGAAGAACTTCTTCCCGGAGTACTGTTCACGGCTACAGTACTCGAACTCCTCTCCCTTGAATACACCCTTGCAGCCTCCCTTGAATCCCCTTGAAGCATTAGGGTTTCTAACCCTCCTTGTGTTGGTTTTATAGACTTTGAATGGTTCATAGACATCCCCCAGACCAGATGCACAAATCATGAGAGATTAGGTGAGTTTTGATTAAACAAATCCAAGGAAAGGGGCTGACCTCGAGGTGGAAATCGAAGTCAAACATGGCTGCATCGGGGCTGGCGGTCGACCTGTGGCTTCTGGCGGTCGACCTCTACTGAGAAACGCTGTAGACGGATGTTCCCTGGGATTTCCGGTCGACCGCTACTGGGCTGGCGGTCGACCGCCACTGAGAGAGATGCAAACTGGGGGTTGCTGACTGTGGCGATCGACCGCCCCTGTGCTGGCGGTCGACCGCCAGCTGGGCAGACCCCGGTTCATCCCGGGTCGGTCCGTTAACCGCTTTAGCTCCGTCACTTGAGTCCTTTAGCAGCCCGTTCATATCTGTGGCATCTCCCTTGATAGTCTAAAAGGTATCAACTGAGTCTCTGGCCTTGGATTCTCTTGGCTGTACTTCTTTGTGCATTGACCTTGGATGTGTGACGAGCCGAATATCACGTGTCAACTTTTACTTGTGTTCACATCCTTGCTTGGCCGCGATAAATGAGCTTTCACTTTTGCCATCCTCACTGAATGCCTTGTCCATTCATTGGCATATCTATCATGAACAGAATATCACGTATGTTAGTCACATGAGAGTGGAAACATCAATGACTAATAGTGTTTAGCCATTATCAAAACCAAGAATACCACAGAACTCATATGACCATATGATGATGTCGAATGACCCCAGTGACCATAGGATAACTTAAATGACCACAGGGGCACAACATCACCATCATGCTTGGAAAAAGTTTCCAGATAGGCTTAACCTACCCTTCCACAATCACCATTTGATATATCAATTAGTCAGCTTTTTATTTCAAGAATGCAATCAATAGAGAGAGACAAGATTTTCAAATAATAATGCAAATATCACATATGGATGTAAACATGTATGCATTGGCTCATGAGATGCAGCAATCTAAAGGAAATTATTTAAAGTTTAAAAGACCAAACATGTCAAGCACAAAGATGGGGTTTTAACATACTTAGGTGTCTTGGCTTATTAAACCCTTTTATTCATCATCTTCTAAGGCACTCCTGCAAAACAACTTTTATTTTGCACAAATAGGTACCCAAGAGGTCTTGGGTCCTGTCATGATAGTAGCTGTCATGCCCCGAACCGATAGCAGCGGAACGTGTCGTTTGCTCGGAACGTGACAGTTAAAAAGTCGAGTCGATCAAAGCATAGCCATTCCACAAAACATAATTTGAACAAAATAACAAATTTCATTTCAAATATAAGTTCATTACAATTTAGACCCAATAAAAGAAAAGACTCAATAAAGAAAAATTACAATGAGACATCAGACGTAAGATAACCAGACTAGACGGTTCATCTAGATGTGAGAGTACTCATCACTCTTGCCCTTGCCCATCATGTTCGGTCTCGTCATCACTAAGGTCATCACCAGAAAAACATTGAAATACACAGGGTGAGTGAATGCTCAGTAGGACTTAATATCTCAAGCTCCAAGCAAGCTTTAAGTGAATTACATGTTAACATGCTCATGCAAGTCATGCAAAGTATAAGAAATCAAGAGTTATAACGGCGCGAGATAAAACAAGAACTATAAGGACAATCAAGAGATATGAGGTCAATTAGATAAACATATCACGAACTATTGTCGCAAGATAACGAGTACTAACATTAAGGTAGTTCAAGAACATTCACGATGAACGATATAGAAGTAAGTCAATCACTTCTACTAGCACTATATAGAGTTTGCCAAGACACTAAGGGGAAGTCACGATAATATGATAGCCCCTCTAATAAGGTAATTCAAGATCTTATCATGATGAACAATAAGTTATGGAAGGGTGTACTATGATGGCAATTGCTCCCGATCATCACTATCACGTGAGCTTTTGCACATCTAACACTACATAGGATTGGCCAATGCGCTAAGGGGAAATCACGAAAATATGACCACCCCTCAGGGAAATAAGTTATAGACAACTATAGGTGGTGAATGCCAGGACTCGATCATCGTATACCGATAAACGTTTGGACTTTACCTCGTCCAATAGGGTTAGATCAGGACCCGTAGCAATTAAAATGTCATTTTATTGGGACCCATAGCCCCTGACATTTTGTCTAGACTAATTCCATATTAATGGCTAAGAATTTCAAGGATCAAGTATGTACGAATAATAGGGTAGATTTCATTGAATAGAGATTCAAGATAGACCTCGATGAGTCTAATACGATGGCACACAAAAATCGAGACAATTCAAGAAATCTGGAAGATTGGCGTCTCGTCAGAGCACCGTATATTTAAGAAGTCGCGCCCACAGTGGTGGTCACTCATTCTCTGGACAAAGCATTGAAGAATTTGTGCCTCCACAATACGGTTGCTTTTATACTAAGCGCCCGCCAATAAGGTCACCCCTTCAACATGCTCATGACAGAAAACGATGATAAGCAATGTAGTCGCTAATCAAATTAGCACTTTATGAGTCAAATAGAGATAGATCTCTCACATAAACGCCATAACAGCGTTCTATGAGGGCCGGGTGTCATGCTTTCTTTAGAGTGACATGACTAACAGGGTTCCAGGGTTCTTGTGGTACAACCAGCTCAGTCAGCCTTGAGGGAATCTAAGGCTACGAGAAGACTTACGGAGGTCCCAATGACTAACTTGTCAGTCCGAAGGAACGGAATACCTAACGGAGGGTTCGTATGTCACCGAGAGTGAGGGTGTATCGGGAAACCCATGTGAAACGTGGGACTGCGTCTACGGACTGAGATGCAGTGCCATTAGACCCGCGGAGTGGGCCAAGAAACATACAAAAACTGTAGGGAATCAGAGAATTTGGCACTTTCCACATTTAGCCACCACTTTAAAATTCATAACTATGCGGATAGTCACCCTCACGTTTTTATGGATCTCTCGTATGTATACATATATATATATATATGACTTCTTGCTAGAATATTAAAATGGATAAAGGATCAAGAGAGAGATATTTGTGTAACCTTAATTAGTCCTCACTCTAACGGGCCGGTCTTCCCCAGAGTGTCTCTTAATTAATTTGTAGAAAGATATTATTTTTTCGCACAAATCAGGATGATACATTAGTCCAATATATTTCTATATATTTATATACATCTATAATTGATGACCCACATCCCGCATCATGTAAACATGCAATTATTCTCATGAACATACTTAATTTAGACAAAGTTTAATTATGACCAAGTGATAGCGGAACCCCATCATATACTAGACCATTTAACATATGCATAAAGATATGTATACGTACATATAGGCATATGTATCTCCCCTTATCACATACTGGATCAATTATCAGTCGAACCTCAACCGTCGGCTGCCTGACGTTTGGACAGCCACGTACATGAAGTTCGGGTGCCCATTCAGTCTCCCTCTCTCTCTTTTTTTTATAGAATGGGCGACTAGTTTAAGTGTGATACTATATGTTTATGGTGCGTATGATAATTAACATAATATGGGAATTATTAATAAACATGTGTACAATATTAATACACATGTATCAGCAATATTGTACATATGTATACAACGTATGTTGTAATATGTTTAGATTAGTATGTCCATATAAAATGTTTCTGAATCCATTAGTTAAGGACTATATGCACTAATATGGTTAACACATTTTAAACATGTATAATGTTCATACGTTCTGTTTTCTGGGGAAATGGGTATAAAGCAAATAAGGCAGTTAGGGAGGCTTTTTAGAAGAAAAAAAAATAAACACAAGAATGGGCGGCCATCGTTCAGCCTCAACAATACATGAATAGTGCCACTTTCTATTTAACAAGAATTTTGTGAAGCAAAATATATGAAAATTAAGAGAAATATATAAGGATTTTAACCATAAAATATGATAATTTTATTTCATCTATTTAAAAAGATAAAAATCATTGAATCTTATGCAGAATTTTAACCGAATAAAAGGAGTCACTTTTAAATTAATAATTTTTCATAGATCTAAATATATAAAAATTAGTAAAAAAATGTGGAGATTTCAGATATATATTTTTCTAGAATTTTGGATATATTGTTAAGTGGTTATAAAATCTTTAATCATGGTTTCTATTATCCGCGTATAACTTAAACATGATTCCTACGTAAAATATATGCACGTGTCATGGCATCATAGTAAACATGTAGGGCTATTAATGAGTTTGGCTTGGGAGAATGCCTACCTTCATGTCGCTTTAACTGGGATAAAGAAAAAGTAGTTGGAGAACAACTGCAGTAGCACTGCAACTGCAGCAAGAAAGAGGAAGAAGAATCCCAAGCTCTTCACGGACACAGCGGCAAGAGCACCACGTTGAGAAGAGGAAGTCTTCAAAGGGCCTTCATGTACAGCTTAGTCCCTACGAACAGCAGCCTCTACTCGTTCTTGGAGGGCTTGTTTAATAAAGAGAGAGGTTCTCTAGAAGGGTCGGTTGCCATACGGAAGCCAAATGTTAACACCTTCCCGATCGTTACTCGGCCTTCCCTATCAACAGCCACCTTCCCTATTTTTCCCATGAAAATCCTAATGCCAACGTTCGAGCATGCCATTGGCAATTGTGGGTTGGGTTGGCTTGGTATTTAGAGGCCCATCTATACATGTATATATTTTTACGTATACACGTTCTTGGTTGCCGATTTTATCATTTACCCTTGTTTCCCGGTTAAGGCCCATGTATTCATTTACAAGTTTTTCTTTATAAATATCTTTAACCCATGCATGTTTATATATGTATATCTATTTATCTGTATATCTATGTTCGTGCCTTATGTACGTAGCTTAGTCCCATAACTAAGGCCCATTTCTCCTCTATTTTACATGCCTACTTTATCCAAGGCCCATGCACATTTATATATATATGTATATATAGACGTGGGTGTATGTTTCTTAGCCCATTTATTATGTAAGCTTTAACTAATTTATTTGGTAAGATTCCATATATATGTGTAAGCATTGTTTCTTATATCTTTATTTACTTTTCTATCTTGTTAATTTTCGTCATTTGCTTCGAGTATCAGAGTCAGGTTTGATCTTATGAAATCTTTATACATATAATTATATTTTAGAATGATATTTCTTCTAAATACTTGAATGATATTTCTCATAGATAAAAGATAATATTTAATTTCTATTCCTTATTTATTTATTTATGCCTTTATTAACATTTAGGCCCATTGACTTTTTTTCCTTTTTAGCTAATTATAGCTTCTCCTTTTATCAAAATTTAATTTCCATGACGAATACTTATAGTTATTTTATTTATTCTATATTTAAATTTTCGGGGTGCTACGGTAGCACTTCTGAATTATGCTCTCAACATTTTCTAAGCCAGCATATCATCAGATTTCATCAGATAACAGTTAGGCATGGAATGCTCAAACTATCTACAATAATGACAAGAAATAATAGATTTCATGTTCTTATATGTATTAGCATGAACATGAAGTTGATGTGAGTGAACATGATTGTTTCTGTTATTAACATGAAAATTTATCTTTTCATTATCAGCTAGCCAACAGTCAGCAGCTCTGTGGCTTATTAAAGCACACAACCTGTTGGTTTATTAAAGCAGATTTATTCTCACCAAAGACATGTTGGTTCTCATGAAGATTTACATAATGAGAATGAAATTTACCCTTACTCTTAGCAGACCAGCATTAAGAGGCTCAGTGGCCAGGTTTCCCACATTCAAAACATGCAAGAGTTTTTCTTTTAAACACAACTTTATTCCTACCAAAATCATTTCTATTTGTAGGGAATTTGACAGACTTAGCATGAAGTTCTTTTCCCTGGGTACTCCAGCAATGAGATGCAATGTGGCATATCTTGCCACAGCGATGACAATTGATCTTCTTATTGTAAACAGAAGGATGTTTCCTAACAAGTTTTCTATCAAAGTTTAAATCATCCTTTTTCATCAAATTGCAGTCATTCATCAAATGGCCGAGCCTACTACAATAATGACATGAAATTCCCTTTTTGTGTGCATGAATATGTGTGTTGGTGTTGTGAACACCGTGCACATTTTTAACATGAGTGTTTGTAGGTTTGTTCTACAAATTTCCATTTCTTTTAGCTTTTTCAATAGGTTTCAGATTTTTCTGAATAGCACCTAGATTTGGATTTTTTTGTGATGTGAACTGAAAAACTAATGGAGTTTTGATGCTTTTTTGTTCTGAGCAACCTACAAATGATGTATGAATTTTATTTTCAAAGCTCTTCTTATTTACTGGATTAAAACCCAACCCCTCTTTCTGAAAATCTACTTTTATTTCCAACCACTTATCCAGGTTATCTTGACCTTCAACAAATTTAGACAGAGAATTTTTTAAATCCTTAATTTCATTTTCCATAGTTACAATGAGCAGTTCAGAGTTTATGTTTTCCTCTTCACTCTTAACCAGTCTTTCATTTAATGAAGCATTGATAGTTTTACGTTTTGCAATCTTTACTTTACAGCTTTCCAATTCATCTGAACTATCAGAGATTACACACTTGCCCTTTTCAAGAGACAACAATCTGTCAAATATGGCGATGTTTAAATGTTTCAATTTTTCAATTTCTTCTTTCAATTTAATTTTTTCCTCCTCAAGCTTATCATCATCAAATAATAGATCACTTAGGAAGCTCTGGCTTTCCTTAACAGTTTCTTGCTGGTTTTCTGTTTCATATTTTCCAAGGTTTTCTTGAAACTTCAAATTAACAGCTCTGACAGCCTCGAACTTTTCAGCGATCAATCTATTTTCATTTTCAAGATTCATTAATCTTTGTTCAGATTCCTGAAATTGATTTTTGAGTTTTCCATTTTTTGACTTGACATGATCAAGTTCAGAACATATTGCATCAAGATTCATCAATTGTTTTCTGAATATTTCATTTTCTATTTTCAGAATTTCGATGTCTTCGCCTCCAGAATTAGGATTCTCAAGATTATTTAGCTTCCTTTTCAGAGTTTTATTCTTCTTTCTTAGTTTTTCATAAGATTCTAGCAGCTTGGCATAAGTAACTTCCCAATCATCTAAAGTGAATGTAATACCCCAAAATTTTGAATATGATATTTTAGAATTTTTTGGAATTTATTTAGATTTTCTAAAATTTTTCTAGAAATAAATAGAGTTAATTCAAGCTTAGTGGGCCATTAAATGAATTATAGTTAATTAAATCAAATTATTAAGGCCCAATATTTATTAAATGAATCTAGCCTTTTAATTAAGCCTAAAAGACCCAAATCCAAGCCCATAAGACTTGGCCCATATTCTAGAAGCTTAAAATAGGCTATTTACAGAATTTAGAAGATAAATATAACAATTAATAGATAATTATCCGTTAAATTAACAGATATATATAACAAGAGATTGAAATATTTCAAATTCGGCGCTCAAGGATAGAAGCGGTCTATCGACCGACCGTTTGAGAATAAAAACGGTCCTCCAATCGACCGCTATTATCTCCAGCATTCCGTGAATGAAAGAAGGCGTGAAAAACTCTAAATTCTTCAAGCTAAATAACTTGGGATCGATGCTATTCCTTAGTTAGATAAGTCTAGAAGGCTTGAGGATGGAATTGGTGACCTAATTAGGACTCTAAGTTCGTTCTAATCCCCAAAATCCTAGCTAAACCCTATAAATAGACCCTAAGTTGCACATGCGCGACCCTTACTTTTGGCTCGCGTAGAACTAAGTAAGGAGGACGAATTAGAGATATGTTCTTTAGAATATTTTGTTCATAATATTAAGGTCTAACTACCCTCCAAATTTTGTTCTAGGAGATCAAACCTACATGAAATTAGAGGTGTCCAAAGTTGCTGATTCGGTACAAGAATCTCAGGAAATTATGCGATCGGGCCAGATTGATCAGTAAAATAGAAGCCCTAAACGAGGTAATTAGATAGGGGTTCTATAGAACTTATTGTTCCTGTTAGTACTCTCTTCTTACTCTCAAAATTTTGTGATCATAGGCGAAGAGAATCAAGAGTTAGAAGGCTATGAAGTTGTTGATTCAGTTCAGGATAAGCAGGAACTAGGGTCAACTTTCAACCCTAAATTCGTTGTTTAAGGATCAGTCAAGGGGTAGGTTATCTCATGAATGGCTTAAACTTGAAGTTAGGAATAAAAGCCCTCTTGTTCCACGAGTTTTCATGCATCTTATTATATGGTACCGAGTGTTGGGCAATACAAAAAGAACACATTCAGATAATGTGTGTAGCAGAGATGAGGATGTTGAGATGGATGTGTGGCAAGACTAGGAAAGACAAGATTAAAAATGAGCGCATCTGTAAGGACTTAGGGATAGCCCCAATTGATAGTAAAATGAGAGAAAATAGACTTAGGTGGTTTGGACATATGTTTCGTCGTCCTAACTCAGTGCCAGTTAAAAGATGTGACCGAATCTTAGTGGATGCTAGTAAAAGAGCTCGAGGAAGGCAAAAAATGAGATGGTGCGATGTTATTGGGAAGGATATTAATTTCTTGGGTTTAAATATGAATATAGCACTTGATAGAAACCTTTGGCGGAATAGAATTCATGTAGTCGACCCCAAATAATTGGGATAAGGTTCTAATGATGATGATGATGATGATGCGTAGAGAATTTCATGTTTTATTGAGACTGCGCAATTTAGTTCATTATCATGCATAAGCCTAACCCTTTAAAGAAAAAAATGAAATTTCTTGTTTATTTCACATAAACCCATGCATATTCTTCGTCTATTTTCATTTTTGCATGATTTATAGCGTGTTTTCATTGATTTCCATGCATAACTTAGTTAGTTTGGCATTTAATTAGTTCTATCAGCAAGACAGAAAACGGCCTTACCCGGACCGCAAGGGTTAACCTGCGGCCAATTAAAAGACTATTTGTAGAGCCCCAAAATTTATCAGTAATTTCTGGATTATTTATAGAATTTTTTAGAATTTATAAAGGGCAAATTAGATTAACAAATGAATTAATATCGAGATTATAAGGCCCAATTATGTTAAAAAACTAATCTAGCTTTAATAGTTAAAACCCAATAGGTTTATGGACCAAGCCCATTAAGTTTGACCCAAATTCTAGAAGGTTATTTAGTATATTCATGAATTTTAAGGATAAATACTATTTTTTAGATAAACAAATAAAAGAGTTTGAATTTTATTGAATTCTGCACACATGGGATGTAGCGGTCTATCGTGCGACCGCCACAGTCATGTAACGCGCCTACCTTCGACCGTTACGCTCTGTTAGTTCCGTGAAGTAAAGGAAGAGCAAAAAGATTAGATTTTTGCTAGTCTATCTCTTAGGGATCGGGATAGGAAGACTAGTAGAGGTGTTAAGGACTCTTAGAAGTCGATCTAAGCTTTAACAAGGACTCTATAATCGATCTAATCCTCAAACCCTAGCCAAAACTCTATAAATAGAACCCAGTTCTGAACAGAGCAACCCTTACTTTTGGCTCGTGAAGAAACAAGGTAAGGAGATAGAATCTCGGGTAAGTCCTTTGGAACTTTTTATTTCTAATACTAAGGTCTGACAACTCTCAAAATTTCATGTTAGGAGGTCGAGTATCCAAGGAGTTAGGATCTTCCAAAGTTGCTGGTTTTATCACGCCAACCCAGGAAACTGTGCAACAGGGTGCTGAAGATCAAGAAATTAGAGAGTCTAAATGAGGTAATTAGAGTTAGATGCTTTAGAGCTTTTTGTTCCTCTTAGTATCATCTTCCTAACCTCCAAATTTCACATCTTTAGGTCAAGAGATTAGAGAGATAGGGCAACGTGAAGTTGCTACAAATTCACAAGAAGGGAATGATTAGGGCGACCCTTGAAGACTCAAATTAGAAGTTTAAAGCCCAGTTAAAAGGTAGGTTATCTCATGAACGGCAAAAACACCTTGTTAGGGATAAAAGCCCTCTAGTTTTATTGGATTTCATGAATCATGGTTTATCAATTTCATGTTTTGGTAGTCCTATGCATACATGCATAATCCTTAGCCTAAATCCAAAATAAAAGATATTTTCTTGTTAATTCCATGTCAGTTATGCATGTGGATGACCTTTATTTCGTTGTCATGATTAGTTACTCTATGGCATGTTTTAAACTATAGTTCTTATAGTTTCTATTTTCTGGTAGCAGAGGACCTAACGGTCTATCATAAGACCGCCAGGGACGTGTAATGGACCTACCTTGATCCGTCACACCCTCTGTAAACGATTGCAGGGTTCTGAGAACTCTGACTGACCTACAGTGGACCGTTACCATATTGTGATGCGCCTAGACTAGTTCGTTACACAACACTGTGTTCTGTCAACTTAAGGCAGAATTAAGATTGGCTCAAATAGCTTATATATATATATATATGCCTAGTTAATTAGATCTTAACCTGTTTTCATGATTTTTAAGTTCAGGTGTTGATTCATGTTAGAAATTGCATGATTTATGGTACTTTAGAGTTATTTTCAAGTAGATGATAATTTCAAGCCCAAAGCACTATAGTTTTGTATTTAAACCTTGATTTAGAAAAGATATTGATGAGTTTTATCATAATTTTATATCGTTACACATTCTTTCTCTTCTATAGAGCCATTTTCTCTAAGTACATGGCATATATTCCGGTATATGGCCATTAGTTCACACTTTACACTATAGGAACATATTCTTGAACTTGAGGACCTCTCTATTGGATATTCCTTCCAATGGACTAGGAAATCTTATTTCAAGGCCTCTGTAATTCTCTGCGAGCCTGGGATTCTCACTAGGATGCCGAGTTAGTTGTACCATGAAAGTCTAATTGTTAGAAAGCACTATCGATGTTTTCGGGTTCTGGATATGTAACGGATCTATATTCGACCGTCAGGCACATATAACGGTCCAATATATGACCGTCACGTTGTTTGAGTCCATATCTATTTTCTTCCAGATTCAGCCTTTCTAACGGCCCAACACTCGACCGTTATGTTCATGTAACGGCCCAGTATTAGACCGTCACAGTTCTAAATTCTTTAACCCGAGGTTTGACCAAAGGGTTGATATTCTAAGTTCCTGGATTGAGTATTGATGGTCTAGGACTTGGCATATTATCTAAAGATACTTAACTTAAATTATGAATGATAATAAATGTACCGTTATGCTGCCAAATTATTTCCATGAGCATGACATCGTCTTAAATCATTCTTGATCTCTCATGTCCTAAGTTGAAATAGTGATTCATCGTATTTCGTTGTCATGATTAGTTAGTCTATGGCATGTTTTAAACTATAGTTCTTATAGTTTCTATTTTCTGGTAGCAGAGGACCTAACGGTCTATCATAAGACCGCCAGGGACGTGTAACGGACCTACCTTGATCCGTCACACCCTCTGTAAACGATTGCAGGGTTCTGAGAACTCTGACTGACCTACAGTGGACCGTTACCATATTGTGATGCGCCTAGACTAGTCCGTTACACAACACTGTGTTCTGTCAACTTAAGGCAGAATTAAGATTGGCTCAAATAGCTTTTATATATATATATGCCTAGTTAATTAGATCTTAACCTGTTTTCATGATTTTTAAGTTCAGGTGTTGATTCATGTTAGAAATTGCATGATTTATGGTACTTTAGAGTTATTTTCAAGTAGATGATAATTTCAAGCCCAAAGCACTATAGTTTTGTATTTAAACCTTGATTTAGAAAAGATATTGATGAGTTTTATCATGATTTTATATCGTTACACATTCTTTCTCTTCTATAGAGTCATTTTCTCTAAGTACATGGCATATATTCCGGTATATGGCCATTAGTTCACACTTTACACTATAGGAACATATTCTTGAACTTGAGGACCTCTCTATTGGATATTCCTTCCAATGGACTAGGAAATCTTATTTCAAGGCCTCCGTAATTCTCTGCGAGCCTGGGATTCCCACTAGGATGCCGAGTTGGTTGTACCATGAAAGTCTAATTGTTAGAAAGCACTATCGATGTTTTCGGGTTCTGGATATGTAACGGATCTATATTCGACCGTCAGGCACATATAACGGTCCAATATATGACCGTCACGTTGTTTGAGTCCATATCTATTTTCTTCCAGATTCAGCCTTTCTAACGGCCCAACACTCGACCGTTATGTTCATGTAACGGCCCAGTATTAGACCGTCACAGTTCTAAATTCTTTAACCCGAGGTTTGACCAAAGGGTTGATATTCTAAGTTCCTGGATTGAGTATTGATGGTCTAGGACTTGGCATATTATCTAAAGATACTTAACTTAAATTATGAATGATAATAAATGTACTGTTATGCTGCCGAATTATTTCCATGAGCATGACATCGTCTTAAATCATTCTTGATCTCTCATGTCCTAAGTTGAAGCGTTCATTGTTGATTATTGTTATCAAGAACTTATTTACATTCTTGGCCATATTTTATTTCTTGAAACATGGAAATAGCTTGATTTATACATGAAGATGCGATCGAGCACTGATTGTGTTCAAGGACTCTATGCTAGTCCCCTCGGCTGATTGTCGGAAACATACTGTAAACCATGGGGTATGATGCTACTGGCGTCGCATTATGTTGGGAGTACTTTCTCTATAAATAAGTGAAATCCATGATACACGTACATGACTTTCTTGCTTGTTACATGATATTCCACAGAAGTTCACCAAATACTTGCTCATAAGCAAAAGATGTTTGAATGATGACTACGTGGTATTACTAGTTCTCGTTACATTCTTGTTCATGAAAGGCCATGCTACATTCTTGTTACATTCTTGTTCATACTTGCTCATTCGACCATACATGATTGTCTTATTGTTCGGTTATACTTGTGATTCATCGTATTCGCATGATTTTACCTTATTTCTCTAGAGCAAAAATGTTAATTACTTTAATAGTGCCTTCATGTTGATGCGAAGATACCTACTGGGCAAGTGTGCTCATTACCTATTTCCAATATTTTCAGGAGATGGAAGTGAGTCAGGATCGGATTTGAAATATTCAAATAGCGGGTCCGAGAGTGAATGAAGAATGAGTGAAGACTTAGGAAGTCTACATGTTTAGATTGAGTCTATGTAATTTTCTTATTTCTTGAGTCTAGTATGATGAAGAAAGTTGAAATAGTGATTGTAATTGAGTATTTGATTTGATTATTAATGAAATAAGTTGAAGTTTGAGTAAATATTGTGTAATAGTATTTATGTGAGTGATTGACTTGCGCTCTGATCATTCTTTCTTGTAAGAGACTTACCATGCCGGCTGTTCACGTTCCTCGAGCTAGTCTTTCGCTGTAATAAAGGCTCGGGGTGTGACTGTTAAGTTGGTATCAGAGCCTAAGTCTCAGGACTTAGGGAGAAGAATCATGTCATAGGATAAGTCCAAGGTTTAAGGACCCCTACCTATGAATTAAGGAAGAAATCTTCATACCCATGTGAGAATTGGGTAGAGCCCGGGATAAGATAGTTAATTAACGTTAAGATTAATTTTCTTCCAATTCCACGAGAAATAACAAGTTGTTATATTTCTCTCAGGTACCTTATTTTACAAATGGCTCATCACGTAGATTGGAATGGCATGCAACAAACAGTTGCCGGCCTTACTCAGGCATTGCAAACTATGGCCCAGGCAGGCGCAGGGGCCAAGGCTGGCGACTTACATCACAATTTTTGGAGTTTAAACCCTCTGCGTTTCTATGGTTCTTCTAATCCGGACGAAGCAGAGAACTGGATTGATGAGATGAACCGTATATTTGACATTATCCAATGCACCGATCAAAAGAATGTGCATCTTGCAACTTTTCAGCTCAACAAGGATGCCCGTACATGGTGGAAGTCGGTTCCGGCACCTCCGGCCGATGCACCTCATACATGGGATGGTTTTCTCACTTTGTTCCATGCTAAGTACTTTTCCGAGCACGTGAAAGAAAGAAAGGCTATGGAGTTCGCCTCTCTTCGACAAGGAATGATGACAGTTGCGAAATAAGAACTTCAATTCTCCAGACTAGCACCTTATGCACCGCATTTAATCAGTACCGATCTATTGAAGGCTAATCGATTTATGGACGGGTTACGACCCGGTTTCATTCAGCAGCTCGGGACCCAAAACATCCGTACTTATGCGGAGATGGTTAAACGTGCATACTTATGTGAAAGGACCTTAGAAAAGGTCGATAAATTGAAAGGGAAAGGAGAAGAGTCCAGCCGACGATCAGATCGGTGTTATAAGAAAGAAAAATTCAGCACCACGGAGCCTCATAAAAGCCGTGATAGTAAGAAACGGTCCAGGAGCGGGAACGGTGGAAGTTCCCAGAAAAATAAGAAGATTAAGGAGGAGGAGCAAGTTACCACGGCTTACACTTTTTGTGAAAAGTTCGGCCATTCGGCTGAAGAGTGTTGAAAGCGCCTTGGTGCTTGTCTACGTTGTGGAAGTAGGGAGCATCGCATGTCGAATTGCCCCCTTATGAAGGACCAGTCATCTGGTGGTGGACGCAGGAGGCAAGCTCGCCTCAACGCTGTTCTAGAGGAAGAAGAAGCACCCAGTGATGGTAGACTTATGGAAGGTACTCTTCAAATTTGTTCTCGTCCTGCATTTGTGCTATTTGATACTGGTGCCTCTCATTCTTTTGTCTCAACTACGTTTGTCAAAACATTACCAATTGCATCAGTTCCTCTACCTTCAGATCTTGCTATTACCACACCCTTAGGATCTGTAACTAAGCTTACCGAATATTATCATGATAGTGAAGTAATTGTAGAAGGCCACAATCTCCTCGCAAACTTAGTATGTCTTGACATGAAAGGTTATGATGCCATCTTAGGGGTAGATTGGCTTATAGATCATGATGCTGATATTAACTGCCGAGATAGGATTATATCCTTCTAAAAATCAGGTCTTCCAAGATTCTCTTTCCTTGGCATCAAGTATAGGAAACATCCTACTATCATATCTTCACTTCACGCTTGCAAACTCATCTCGCAAGGATGTGAAGCTTTTCTTGCTTCTGTCATTGTTACTGAATCCAAGGAAATCATCCTAGCAAACATTCTTATTGTAAATGAGTTCCCAGATGTATTCCCATCCGAATTACCCAATTTACCACTCGAGAGGGAAGTGAACTTTACTATTGAACTCATTCCAGGAGAAGCACCTGTTTCTATAACCCCTTACAGGATGTCCCCCACGGAACTTAAGGAATTAAAGAGGCAGTTGCAGGAACTACTAGATAAGGGCTTCATTAGACCTAGCACATCCCCTTGGGGTGCACTGGTGCTATTTGTCAAGAAGAATGATGACTCTCTCAGGTTATGCATAGACTACCGACGACTAAATCAACTTACAATCAAAAATAAGTATCCGTTGCCGCGTATTGATGAGCTCTTCGATCAGCTTTCAGGAGCATAGTATTTTTCTAAAATAGACCTCAGATCAGGTTATCATCAGCTTAGAATTAAAGAAGAAGACATTTATAAATCGGCTTTTCGAAGTCGTTATGCCCACTATGAATTCGTGGTAATGCCGTTTGGGTTAATAAATGCCCCAGCAGCATTTATGCAACTTATGAACAGTATTTTTCAACCATATCTGGACCAGTTCATCGTTGTCTTCATTGATGATATCTTGATATATTCCAAGACAAAAGAGGAACATGAAGAATATTTGAGGATAGCCTTGTAAACACTTAGAGAACATAAACTTTATGCCAAGCTTAACAAATGTGAATTCTGGCTCAAGGAAGTTTCATTCCTAGGCAACATTATTTCAAAGGAAGGTATCGCTGTGGATCCTTCGAAAGTCGAAGCTACCAGAAATTGGAGCCGGCCAACGACTGTATCAGAAGTAAGAAGCTTTCTGGGTCTAGCTGGTTATTATAGGAGGTTCATTAAAGACTTCTCAAAAATTGCGGTTCCTTTAACTAGACTCACAAGAAAAGAAAATTTTTTTATCTGGTCAGAGGAATGTGAAAAGAGTTTTCAAATTCTTAAGAATCACCTTACTACAGCTCCTATTTTAGCACCACCGGTGGAAGGTGGTAGATTCGAAGTATATACGGATGCATCTGGCATTGGCTTAGGATGCTTTATCATACAAGATGGAAAAGTAATCTGTTATTCTTCAAGACAATTAAAACGTCACGAGGAAAATTATCCCGTGCATGATTTAGAATTGGTAGCCGTTATTTTCGCCTTAAAAATTTGACATCATTATCTCTATGGAGAAAAGTTCACGGCCTACTCGGACCACAAACGCTTGAAATACTTATTCTCTCAAAAGGAGCTTAATATGAGGCAGAGGAGATGGTTAGAATATCTCAAGGACTTTGATTTTGCTATTCAATATCATCCTGGCAAGGCTAATGCTGTAGCAGATGCACTCAACAGAAAACCAATGGGTATGCCATCAAGTCTTATGATTAGGATGACTAATCTTATTCTTCAATTTGCTCAGATGAACTTAGATATTGACATAAGGGAAGATGATTGTTTCATGGCTAATATTCGAGCTCAACCTACATTAATAGAGGATCTGGTCAAGCTGCAAAATGATGATCCCGTGTTACTAGAAATTAAAGCCAATCTTGAACAAAGGTCGGATTTCTCTGTTTCCAATGACTGAAGATTGCTATTTAAGGGTCGAGTGTGTGTACCAGATCATGAGGATACGAAGAAACTGATCCTAGAAAAAGCACATAATTCCAAGTACACCATTCATCCAATAGGTACAAAGATGTATCAAGATCTCAAAAGAAACTTCTAGTGGCCCAATATGAAGAGAGAAATAGCTGATTTCATGTCCCGTTGTCTCACCTGCCAACAAGTAAAAGTAGAACATTTTAGACCCACAGGTAAATTACATCCCTTGAATATTCCCGAATGGAAATGAGAGAGTATAGGGATGGATTTCATCATAGGTTTACCTAAGACCAGAGGAGGACACGATGGTATATGGGTGATCATAGACCGATTGACTAAATCCACACACTTCATACCAATAAAAAGTCGATGGTCTGTGGATATTCTAGCAGCATTATACATGAAATAAATTGTCAAATTACATGATGTCCCTGTCACTATTGTATCTGATAGAGATCCTCGACTCACATCACAATTCTGGAAGGGCCTACAACATTCACTAGGGACTAGATTGAATTTTAGCACAGCATTTCACCCACAAACTGATGGTCAGACTGAAAGAACAAATCAGGTTATGAGTCGCTAATAAGGTCACCCCTTCAACATGTTCATGACAGAAAATGGCGATAACCAATGTAGTCGCTAATCAAACTAGCACCTTATGAGTCAGATAGAGATAGATCTCTAACAGAAACGCCATAATAGCGTTCTATGAGGGCCGGGTGTCATGCTTTCTTTAGAGTGACGTGACTAATAGGGTTCCAGGGTTCTTGTGGTACAACCAGTTCAGTCGGCCTTGAGGGAATCTAAGGCTACGAGGAGACTTACGGAGTTCCTAATGACTAACTTGTCAGTCCGAAGGAACGGAATGTCCAACGGAGGGTTCGTATGTCACCGAGAGTTGAGGGTGTATCGAGAAACCAACGTGAAACGTGGGACTACGTCTACGGACTGAGATGCAGTGCCATTAGACCCGCGGAGTGGGCCAAGAAACATACGAAAACTGTAGGGAATCAGAGAATTTGGCACTTTCCACATTTAGCCACCAATTTAAAATTCATAACTATGCGGATAGTCACCCTCACGTTTTTATGGATCTTTCTTATGTATACATATATACATACATACATATATATATATATATATATATATATATGACATCTTGCTAGAATATTAAAATGGATAAAGGATCAAGAGAGAGATATTTGTGTAACCTTAATTAGTCCTCACTCTAACGGGCCGGTCTTCCCCGGAGTGTCTCTTAATTAATTTGTAGAAAGATATTATTTTTTTCGCACAAATCAGGATGATACATTAGTCCAATATATTTCTATATATTTATATACATCTATAATTGATGACCCACGTCCCGCATCATGTAAACATGCAATTATTCTCATGAACATACTTAATTTAGACAAAGTTTAATTATGACCAAGTGACAGCCGAACCCCATCTTATACTAGACCATTTAACATATGCATAAAGATATGTATACGTACATATAGGCATATGTATCTCCCCTTATCACATACTGGATCAATTATCAGTCGAACCTCAACCGTCGGCTGCCCGACGTTTGGACAGCCACGTACACGAAGTTCTGGTGCCCATTCAGTCTCCCTCTCTCTCTTTTTTTTATAGAATGGGCGACTAGTTTAAGTGTGATACTATATGTTTATGGTGCGTATGATAATTAACATAATATGGGAATTATTAATAAACATGTGTACAATATTAATACACATGTATCAGCAATATTGTACCTATGTATACAACGTATGTTGTAATATGTTTAGATTAGTATGTCCATATAAAATGTTTCTGAATCCATTAGTTAAGGACTATATGCACTAATATGGTTAACACATTTTAAACATGTATAATGTTCATACGTTCAAAATGGGTATAAAGTAAATAAGGCAGTTAGGGAGACTTTTTAGAAGAAAAAAAATAAACACAAGAAGGGGCGACCATCGTTCAGCCTCCACAATACATGAATAGTGTCACTTTCTATTTAACAAGAATTTTGTGAAGCAATATGTATGAAAAATAAGATAAAAATATAAGGATTCTAACCATAAAGTATGATAATTTTATTTCATCTATTTAAAAAGATAAAAATCATTGAATCTTATGCAGAGTTTTAACCGAATAAAAGGAGTCACTTTTAAATTAATAATTTTTCATAGATCTAAATATATGAAAATTAGTAGAAAAATGTGGAGATTTCTGATATATATTTTTTTAGAATTTTGGATATATGGTTACGTGATTATAAAATCTTTAATCACAGTTTCTATTATCCGCGTATAACTTAAACATGGTTCCTACGTAAAACATATGCACGTGTCAGGGCATCATAGTAAACATGTAGTGCTATTATTGAGTTTGGCTTGGGAGAATGCCTACCTTCACGTCGCTTTAACTGGGATAAAGAAAAAGTAGTTGGAGAGCAACTGCAGTAGCACTTCAACTACAGCAAGAAAGAGGAAGAAGAACCCCAAGCTCTTCACGGACACAGCGGCAGGAGCATCACGTTGAGAAGAGGAAGTCTTCAAAGGGCCTTCACGTACAGCTTAGTCCCTACGAACAGCAGCCTCTACTCGTTCATGGAGGGCTTGTTTAATAGAGAGAGAGGTTCTCTAGAACGGTCGGTTGCCATACGGAAGCCAAATCTTAACACATTCCCGATCGTTACTCGGCCTTTCCCTATCAACAGCCACCTTCCCTATTTTTCCCATGAAAACCCTAATGTCAACGTTCGAGCATGCCATTGGCAATTGTGGGTTGGATTGGCTTGGCATTAAGAGGCCCATCTATACATGTATACATTTTTACGTATACACGTTCTTGGTTGCCGATTTTATCATTTGCCCTTGTTTCTTGTTAAGGTCCACGTATTCCTTTACAAGTTTTTCTTTATAAATTTTTTTAACCCATGCATGTTTATATATATATATATATATATATATATATATATATATATATATATATGTATGTATGTATATATATTTATCTGTATATCCCTGTTAGTGCCTTACGTACATAGCTTAGTCCCATAACTAAGGCCCATTTCTCCTCTATCTTACATGCCTACTTTATCCAAGGCTCATGCACATATATATATATATATATATATATATATATATGGGTGTATGTTTCTTAGCCCATTTATTATGTAAGCTTTAACTAATTTATTTGGTAAGATTCCATATATACGTGCAAGGCTTGTTTCCTATTTCTTTATTTACTTTTCTATCTTGTTAATTTTCATAATTTGCTTCGGGTATCAGAGTCAGGTTTGATCCTATGAAATCTTTATACATATAATTATATTTTGGAATGATATTCTTCTAAATACTTGAATGATATTTGTCATAAATAAAAGGTAACATTTAATTTCTATTCCTTATTTATTTATTTATGCCTTTATTAACATTTAGGCCCATTAACTTTTTTCCTTTTTAGCTAATTATAGCTTCTCCTTTTATCGAAATTTAATTTCCATGACGAATACTTATAGTTATTTTATTTATTCTATATTTAAATTTTCAGGATGCTACACCCTCCCCCACTTAAAATAATTTTATCCCCAAATTCACGTGATTTCCTTTTCCAAAATTAGTGGGGTAAAATCACCATGTTCAAACCATGCATTCTAGCCAGATCATTCTCATGACATGCTAAGTGCTAAGATCACCATATCCGATTCATGCAATTAAGAATGAGGTAGTTTTATAGGGTTACCTTCCAATGCTTGCGGCGTTTCCTTCTTTACGAGTGGACACCGAGCAATTTTGTGATCTTCACTTCCACAACGGATGCATTTTCCAGGTTTATACCAATACTTGTCCGAATCATGCCTCTCTTTCTTGCAATGTTCACATTTCTCCTTGACCGGAACAATTTGTTGATCATCATTCCAGGGTTTCTTGTCCTTCCGAGAATCGTTACCTCCGTTAAACCTCTTCTTGCCATTTATGGGTTCCTTTTTCTTAGATCCATTCGCTTGCTCTTTCTTGGAGATCTTTCCCTTGACTCGTTCCATCATATCCATGGCATCTTCTAGGAGTTGTGCTTTTCTAACCATCTCCGTGTAAGTTTATATTTCCAGTGGTGCTAATTGAGGAATGAGATCTATCTTCAATCCGTTCATGAATCGCTTTGCTCTCATCTTTTCCGTGCAGACTAGGTGTGGTATATATCGGGTCAATCTAGAGAACTTCGCCTCGTACTCCGCTACTGAGAGACTACATTGCTTTAAGGCCGCAAACTCCCTATGTGAGGCCCATGCCTTAGTGGATCCTTTGTGGTTCGGACCTAGAACTTATTCTGGAATTTCGGCTATTTTCCTGGATCTTTAGGAATTTTTCCGGCATTTTTCCGGATTTCATTGGATTTAATTGAGGTTTAATGGGATTATTAAGGTTTTTATATATATATTAATATATATATATATATATATATATATATTAACATTTTGTTTTTTTCCCATTTCCCCTCACCCTCTCTCTCTTCCCCTCGTCGATCTCACGCTCTCTCCCTCTCTCGTCCGATCACACCCCTCCCCCCTTCATAGGGATTTCAGGTGTTTCGGCGTCGGATCGAGGTGTGGAGCACGCCGGTGGAATCCTCGCGTCGAGTGGAACGCGTTGATGCCCTCCTTGACATGATTCGTGGCCCGTAGTCGCGAGATGAGGCGTGGAAGCCCGGTGAACCCTCCTCGGTGCATGCGGCTTATTCGGCCGATTCGGCTTGAACGAGGTAGGGGGATGGAATCTCGATCTTGCTAGGATCATTTCCTATAGTTTGTTTGCTTGATTAAGCTCATGTGGCATGCATAATGGTTATTTTCCATTTTTGGGGTTTAAGCTTTGTTCTTCATGTATAATCCATTGTGGGTGTTGCATGTGGGTGTTTTAGTTGGTATATTATTGTTTAGGACGTGTGGTTTGGCAGGAAATAGGTTGTTTCGTCGTTACCCGGCGATTTTGGTCGCCCGGGAGGGAACCTATTTTCAAATATAACATGTCTGAATCCCAGTTGGTGTGACGGTCCTACCAGAAACTGTCACACGTGTAACGGCCCTCACGGGACGCGTTACAGAACTGTAACGGCCCTTTGAAGGGGCGTCACAGTGTGTGTAACGGTCAGGCTCCCGACCGTTACACTTCTGTTGATTTCCGTTGACCGGGTTTGGCAGTTGGCCTGACGGCCTGTCGGGCGGCCGTCAGGGCGTCGTAACTCGCCTGCGCGAGCGCGTTACACCGCTTTTGAACGGCTAGGAAAAACTGTGGATTGATTTTTGGCCTCGGGTGGCTCTAACGGCCAGGGGCGGACGCGTCACAGTTGATGTAACGCGCTCTTCCCCGACCGTCAGGACGCTGTAACGCGCCTCCGGGAGCGCGTTACACTCCGTTTGATCGATTAGAACTAGGGTTTCAGGTGGTTGTAACGACTAGGGGCGGACGCGTCACAAGAGATGTAACGCGCCAACCCCCGATTGTCACCCTCTGTGACGCGCTGGCAGTAGACCGTCACACCCCTATTAGTTTTCGAAAGCCGCCTGCCTATTCTTTAAAGCTTTTCAGAATAATTACACGCCATGTATGAGTTATTTTATGAAATAATGGCATGTTTTTAGATCCCAATAGAATAACTTTACTTTCCTTGCGATGGAACCACTATTGTAGCCCTAAGGTCTTTGAGTGCCGACCCGCCTGGGGATGGCGGAGGGGTGTTCCCGTCACACGGTTTTTAAGCTAGTACCGTGGGCTCCCCGCCAACGGTAGCGTCCTACCGAGGGAGAAAACTAGCTAGAGGACATGGCTCAGGCGAGAGTCAGTGTATGCACACGTGGTCGGAGGCTTTGGACTGACACTGACGAGTGTCACTCTGACTAGTCACTTGGTTTGGTACTGTTTACGCGCTCAGCTTATCGTGTTACAGACTGCGTGTAAGACCCGTGCCTTAGTGGATCCTTAGTGGTTTGGATCTAATATTTGTTCTGGAATTTCTGACTTTTTTCCTGTATTTTTAGGAATTTTTTTGGTATTTTTCCGCATTTATTTGGAGTTAATTGAGGGTTATTAGAATTTAATAAGATTTTAATATATATATATATTTTAATTTTATTTTTTTTCTCTTAACCTCTCACCCTCACTCCCTCTCTCCCCTCGTCGATCTCACTCTCCCTCACGCTCTCTCTCTCTCTCCTCCGCGGCCGTCCTCTTCCCCTCTCTTGGGTTGCAGGCCATTCGACGGCGGATTGAAGTGTGGATGGCGTCGGTGGATTCCTCGCGTCGAGAGGAACGCGAGGGTACCCATTTCGGCATGGTTTGGTGATCGTGGGAGCGAGGTGGAGTGTGAAGGCTCCGTGAACCCTCCTCCGTGCATGCGGCATTTCCGGCCGTTTCGGCTTGCAAAAGGTAGGGGGATGGACTCCTGAACTCGCTTGGATCAATTCCTGTAGCTAGTTCGCTTGATTAGAACCCCGTAGCATGCATAATGTTCATTTTTCTATATTTGGGGTTTTAGCTTAATTCTTGAGTTTAATGCATTGTGGGCTTTGCATGTGATGTTTTTAGCTATTATATTGTTGTATGGGATATATGGTTTGACAAGAAACAGGTTTTTACGTCATTACCCGACGATTTCTATCGTCCGGGAGGGAACCGGTTTTCAAACCGAACCCGTCCGTGGCCCAGGCGGTGTGACGGTCCTTCCAGGAACTGTCACACGTCTGGCGGTCCTAGATGGATGCGTTACTTAAATGTAACGGCCTAATTAAGGGGCGTTACATTGCGTGTAATGGCCAGGTTTCGACCGTTATTTACTCGTTGACTATCGTTGACTAGTTGAGGCGGTTCTTCTGGCGGCCTATCGGCCGACCGCCAGATGGCTGTAACGTGCCTAGGCTAGCGCGTTACATCCTGTTTAATGCAGTTTTATCTGTTAGTTGTAAATTAGCCTCGGGTGGATCTAACGGCCAGTTGGCCGGCCGTCAGAGCCATGTAACGCGTGTAGGCTGGCGCGTTACATGCCCGTTTGTTTGGATTTATTGGGCTCGACAGGGGTGGTAACGGCCAGGTCTAGGCGCGTCACTTCCCATGTAGCGCGCCTACCCACGACCGTTACTTACCTGTGGCGCGTGGGCGGTAGACCGTCACATACCTGTTGGTTTAAAAAGAATGCCGGCTTATGCTTTAATGCTTCCCGAGCTATTTAATATGCCATGTTTAGCTATTGTATTATATAATGGCATGTTTCTATATCCCAAAAGAGTAGCTTTTCTTTCCTTGCAATGGAGCCACTGTTGTTGCCCTAAGGTCTGTTGAGTGCCGACCCGCTAGGGGATAGCGGAGGGGTGTTTCCCGTACGCGGTTTGTAAGCTAGTTCCGTGGGCTCCCGGCCAATGGTAGCGTCCTACCAAGGGAGAAAACTAGCTAGAGGGCCTGGCTCAGGCGAGAGTCAATGTGTTCACACGTGGTCAGAGACTGTGGACTGACACTAATGAGTGTCACTCTGACTGGTCACTTGGTTTGGTACTATTTACGCGCTCAGCTTGTCGTTCTGCCGACTGCGAGTGCTTGAGACGCAGTGTAAGTCGTCAGTGGGCGCATCTGGTTTCTGCTCCAGTGGTTGTCCTACTCCCTACTTCTTGGATTAGTTAAGGCTTATCCTATTTGGTATATTTAGTTTCAGTCGCTTGCATTTAATTTATCATTGGCATGTGTTAGCTGTTATACCTGCTTAGATAGAGTCTACAGCTTTCTTGTGATTAGTTATTCATGTCAATGCATGTTACTTTATTTAAATGCATGCCCTATTACCTTTATCTTCGCATGCATGTTTGTTTAGTGCGTGGTAGGGATCCGTGTGACCCCTACTGAGTCTGGCTGTGACTCACCCTTCTCCTTTCAAGTGAGCCGCGCCCGCCGTCTCTCGGTGTTTTGTGAGGTTGCTCGGAGACCGTGCTTAGTTGCCAGCAGTTGACGGGTCGCCTTTGTGAGGCTCTATTGTACTTTCGCCGGGGTATGCCCCGCGTAGTTGTACTTTTTGGTCTAGTACTCTTGTGCTTCTGGACTAGTTATATAGATATCACTCTGGTTATTTTTGAACTGCTTCCGCACTTGTGTTAATTTTATTGCTTAATTGTAATATGCGCATTCCAAATTGCAATTCGATATGCATTCCCTCGACAAACTTCACTAACCCTTCAGGGGCCTCATCAGCCTCTTGGGTGGCTTCCCCAGTTCTTGGTATCGGTGCATCAATGTTATCGGTATATCGGTATCCTGAACTCTGGGTCGTCACAGTTGGTATCAGAGGGGAGTTGAGGAATTGTATAAGGAATTGGAATTTGCAATTTGTCCAGAGCTAGTTCTTTGTGTTGTCTATTGCTGGCTTAGGGTTGTTTTCTACGTGATTGATGTGATTTCTGTTGCTTTCTATTTTTCGACAGTGCAAGATGCCGCCTCGTCGAGGAAGACCTCCTCGAGTTCCTCGAGCTCCCCGAGATGTGCCCAGGGAAGATAGTGGTTCTGCACCTCCTCCTGCAGTTCCCGTTGTTCCTGCCGTTCCAATCGTTCCTCCTCCAGCGCCGATGGTTGCTCCTCAGATTGAAGTGCCTGGCAGTCGAGGCAGCGCTTTGAAAGAATTTCTTATGTTCAATCCGCCTGCTTTCGATGGTCAAGCTGATCCAGAGGTTGCGAGGCAATGGTTGGATGCTATTGAATGCGTGTTCCTATCTATGGAGAGCGCTGAAGATGAGAAGGTTATGCTTGCCGCTTTTCAACTCCAAGGTACAGCCATCACGTGGTGGAAAGCCGAGTGGCAGATTGCTTTTCATTCCAGACCTCTTCGGCAGATCACTTGGGCAGAGTTCGTTGCTGCTTTCGAGCGTGCCTATACTCCTGCCTGCTTGCAGATGGCTAAAATGTATCAATTTATGGAGCTGACTCAAGGTAGTATGACTGTGCTTCAGTATCAGAATAAGTTCTTGGAATTGGGTCAGTATGCGCCCCATGTGCTGGCAAATGAAGCGTTGAAGACTCAGCAATTCTTGCGAGGTTTGAGGCCAGAGTTGAAGATGCCCCTGATTGCAAGTCGTGTTGTCGATCTACATGGTGCGTGCCCGACCGCTGTGGCACTTGAGCTGGAGATGGCGAGACCAGGTGGGTATCCTCAGGCAGGGTCAGTTCAGCCAGCAGTGCAGTCTCAGTAGGCTTACCGACCGCCAGTGGCAGGTGTTCCCTCGGTCCAACCAGAGGTTAGCAGTGCTTCTTCTCCTTCCAAGACTAAGTTTAAGAGGTTCAAGAAGAAAAAGAGGTTTTTCCAGCAGCCGTCCGGTACAGATTCTGTTCAGCAACCGACAGCGCCTTCTTCTCATACTCGTCAGAGTTCAGCTGTCAGTCAGCCATGGGCGTGTTGGAGATGCGGTGGTCATCATAAGGGCCAGTCGTGTTCTCTGCCTATTGTTTGTTTCGGATGTGACCAGTCGGGTCATGTGGTTCGGGATTGCCCGCTGAGGCCGAAGCAATTGCAAGCTCCTCAGTTCTCTCAGCCTCAGCAGCCGCAATTCAGACCTCCTCCTGTTCCTCAAACTCAACAACAGTTCTATTCTCAAGCGTCGGCGTCTTCTCAGCAATCCTCAGCTGGATCGAAGAAGCAGAAAGGCAAAGTTTCTCATATGACTAGAGCTGAAGCGGTTGCGTCCCATTTGGTGGAAGGTACGATTATGCTTTATGGTCTTTCAGCTCGCGTCTTATTTGATTCTGGTGCTTCTCACTCTTTTATTTCTGAGGCTTTCTTGGCATGTATTGAGGAGCCGACATCAGAGATGTCTTGTGAGATGTTTGTTGAATTGCCTTCTGGAGATTTCATGATTACACCTTTGTGTTTGGGAGAGTCTCTTGTGATGATTGATAATCACCAGTTGCCGGCAAGATTGTATGCGTTGCAGCTGGCAGATTATGATGTTATTCTGGGAATGGATTGGTTGGAGCAGTATGGAGCTGTGGTTGACTGCAGATCGAAGAAAGTCTATTTTTAGCCCCAAGGGGAATCAACCTTTTATTTCCAAGGTATTCGATCCCGTTCTTCTCGTATGATTATTTCTGCTATTCGAGCCTATAGGTTGCTTAGTGCAAGTTGCCAGGGATTCTTACCTTCTGTGGTTAATGTTGAGAAACCACGACAGGATGTCAATGATATTCATGTTGTCTGTGAGTTCCCTGATGTGTTTCCTGACGAGTTGCCAGGCTTGCCTCCAGAGCGAGAGATTGAAATGGTGATTGAACTGATTCCTGGTACAGGCCCGTTAGCAAAGGCACCGTACCGTATGGCTCCAGCTGAACTTAAAGTACTACGAGCAGAACTACTTGAATTGCTGGAAAAAGGCTATATTCACCCCAGTTTTTCTCCGTGGAGTGCCCCAGTGTTGTTTGTGAAAAAGAAAGATGGAAGCCTGAGGCTTTGTATTGATTACAGGCAGCTGAATCAAGTGACTATCAAGAATAAATATCCGCTTCCTAGGATTGATGATCTGTTTGACCAGTTACAGTCTGCTACTGTCTTTTCACGAATTGACCTCCGGTCTGGCTACTTTCAATTGTGGATCCAGGAATCTGATGTGGAGAAGATAGCTTTCAGCACTCGATATGGTCACTTTGAATTTATGGTAATGCCGTTTGGATTAACTAATGCCCCAGCAGCTTTCATGGACCTAATGCAGCGTATTTTTAATCCATTTCTTGATCAGTTCGTGGTGATCTTTGTTGATGATATTCTGATATATTCTGCCTCTGATGAAGATCATGTACATCATTTGAGGATCGTTCTGCAGACTCTGAGAGATCACGAGCTCTTTACGAAGTTCAGTAACTGTGAATTCTGGCTTCGGGAAATTCATTTTCTTGGCCACGTGATTTCTGGTGATGGAGTGGCAGTGGACCCTGCAAAGATTGAAGTAGTTTTGAGTTGGCAGAGACCGAGAACGATCACTGAGATTAGAAGTTTTTTAGGTTTGGCTGGGTATTATCGCAGGTTCATCCAGGATTTTGCGAAGATTACAGCACCGGTGACTAGACTGACTCGTAAAGATGTACCTTTTGTCTGGTCGGATCAGTGTGAGGCTAGCTTTGTTGAATTGAAAAGGCTCTTGACTTCTTCTCCAGTGTTGACTTTGCCTTCTGACTCGGGTGGATTTCTTATTTGCACAGATGCTTCTCGAGTGGGTTTGGGTGCAGTGCTGATGCAACATGGTAAGGTTATTGCATATGCATCTCGGCAATTGAAACAACATGAAGAAAATTATCCCACGCATGATCTGGAGCTAGCTGCAGTTAATTTTGCCTTGAAGATCTGGAGACATTATCTGTATGGTGAGAAATTTCAGATTCTTACTGATCATCAGAGTTTGCAGTATATATTCTCCCAGAAAGATCTGAATCTCAGGCAGAGGCGATGGATGGAATACATGAAAGATTATGACTTTACACTCTCCTATCAGCCGGGTAAAATGAATGTTGTGGCTGATGCTCTGAGCAGGAAGGTGCAAGTCAATCAATTGTTGCTTCATGAATGGAAATTGTGGGAACAACTTCCGAGTGAGGCATTCAGCGTGGAGATTCCTGCCGATCCGAGGATGGCAGTTTGTGCTAGCTTGGTTTTGGGTTCAGCTTTGTATCAGCAGATTAAAGAAGCTCAGCAAGCTGATTCTGATTTGGCCCGTGTTATATCAAGATATGATGTGGAATTTGATGACGAGCTGGTCGTCAGCTTCCAGGGCAGATGGTATGTTCCCGCTGTTGATGAATTGAGGCATGAGATTCTGAGTGAAGCCCATGGTTCCCGTTTTGCTATTCACCCAGGTGTCACCAAGATGTATCATAATTTGAAAAGGTAGTTTTGGTGGCCAGGTATGAAGAAAGACGTGGCTATATTTGTTTCTAAGTGCTTGACTTGTCAGCAGATTAAAGCCGAACATCAAAAGCCAGGTGGATTACTTCAGCCTTTAGAGATTCCAATGTGGAAATGGGACCACGTTACTACAGACTTTGTGGTGGGTTTGCCTCAGACTTCTCAAGGTTTTGATGGTATCATGTTGCTTGTCGACAGATTGACTAAAACTACCAGATTGTTGCCGATTAAAGTTGCTTGGAGTGTGATGAGGTTGGCCGAGCTTTATGTGCAGAAGATCATGCCACTGCATGGAATTCCTGTTTCACTTGTGTCAGATCGTGATCCACATTTTACCTCCGGCTTCTGGCGTAGTTTCTAGAAAGCTTTGGGCACTGAGTTAGCGTTCAGTTCAGCGTATCACCCACAGTCAGATGGACAGTCAGAGAGGACTATTCAGACTCTGGAAGACATGCTGAGATCGTGTTGCCTTGATTGGCAAGGTTCGTGGAGTCAACATTTGCCACTTGTTGAATTTTCTTATAATAATAGTTTTCACTCCAGTATTGGTATGGCTCCTTACGAAGCGCTGTATGGTCGTCCTTGTCGTACTCCCTTGAACTGGTTTGATGTTGGGGACAGTTTGTTGATAGGACCGGACATGGTACAGTAGTGTTCTGGTGTGGTTCGTCTGATCAGGCAGAGATTGTTGACAGCCCAGAGTCGACAGAAAAGCTATGCAGATCGGCGCAGACGTCCACTACAGTTTGAGCCAGGAGATATGGTATTTGTTAAGGTATCTCCGATGAAGGGTGTTTCGAGATTTGGGAAGCGTGGAAAGCTTAGTCCGAGATATGTTGGCCCGTTTCCTATTGTTGAAGCTGTGGGTCCAGTAGCTTATCGTTTGCAACTACCAGCGGCTATGCAAGCTATTCATGATGTGTTCCACGTCTCTCAGTTGAGGAAATATGTGCCAGATGCTTCTCATGTTCTCGATGATTCAGTTTGGCCCGAGGTGACTGCTGATTTGTCTAAACCAGAGTTTCCTATCAGAATTGAAGACCGTCGTGAGCAGCGGTTGAGAAATAAGGTTATCCCTCTGGTAAGAGTTACTTGACAGCGTCACTCTGGAAATGAGTCCACTTGGGAACGTGAACATGAGATGCGTCAGCTTTTTCCTTCTTATTCCAGTGAGGTATAAGTCTTTTCTCAGTTTCCTCGTTTTCCGTTGTTGTAAATTTCGAGGGTGAAATTTCTTTTAGGAGGGAGGGACTGTAAGACCTGTGCATTAGTGGATCCTTAGTGGTTTGGATCTAATATTTGTTAGGGAATTTCAGACTTTTTTCCTGTATTTTTAGGAATTTTTCTGGTATTTTTCTGGATTTATTTGGAGTTAATTAATGGTTATTAGAATTTAATAAGATTTTAATATTTATATATATTATTTTTATTTTTTTTCTCTTAACCTCTCACCCTCACTCCCTCTCTCCCCTCGTCGATCTCACTCTCCCTCACGCTCTCTCTCTCCTCCGCGGCCGTCCTCTTCCCCTCTCTTGGGTTGCAGGCCATTCGACGGCGGATTGAAGCGTGGATGGCGCCGGTGGATTCCTCGCGTCGAGAGGAATGCGAGGGTACCCATTTCGGCATGGTTTGGTGATCGTGGGAGCGAGGTGGAGTGTGAAGGCTCCGTGAACCCTCCTCCGTGCATTCGGCATTTCCGGCCATTTCGGCTTGCAAAAGGTAGGGGGATGGACTCCTGAACTCGCTAGGATCAATTCCTGTAGCTAGTTCGCTTGATTAGAACCCCGTAGCATGCATAATGTTCATTTTTCTATATTTGGGATTTTAGCTTAATTCTTGAGTTTAATGCATTGTGGGCTTTGCATGTGATATTTTTAGCTGTTATATTGTTGTATGGGATGTATGGTTTGACAGGAAACAAGTGTTTACGTCGTTACCCGACGATTTCTATCATCTGGGAGGGAACCGGTTTTCAAACCGAACCCGTCCGTGGCCCAGGCGGTGTGACGGTCCTTCCAGGAACCGTCACACCTCTGGCGGTCCTAGATGGATGCGTTACTTAAATGTAACGGCCTAATGAAGGGGCGTTACATTGAGTGTAACGGCTAGGTTTCGACCGTTATTTACTCGTTGACTATCATTGACTAGTTGAGGCGGTTCTTCTGGCGGCCTATCGGCCGACCGCCAGATGGCTGTAACGTGCCTAGGCTAGCGTGTTACATCCTGTTTCATGCAGTTTTATCTGTTAGTTGTAAATTAGCCTCGGGTGGATCTCACGGCCAGTCGGCCGGCCGTCAGAGCCATGTAACGCGCGTAGGCTGGCGCGTCACATGCCCGTTTGTTTGGTTTTATTGGGCTCGTCAGCGGTGGTAACGGCCAGGTCTAGGCGCGTCACTTCCCATGTAGCGCGCCTACACACGACCGTTACTTACCTGTGGCGCGTGGGCGGTAGACCGTCACATACCTGTTGGTTTAAAAAGAATGCCAGCTTATGCTTTAATGCTTCCCGAGCCATTTAATATGCCATGTTTAGCTATTGTATTATATAATGGCATATTTCTATATCCCAAAAGAGCAGCTTTTCTTTCCTTGCAATGGAGCCACTGTTGTTGCCCTAAGGTCTGTTGAGTGCCGACCCGCTAGGGGATAGCGGAGGGGTGTTTCCCGTACGCGGTTTGTAAGCTAGTTCCGTGGCCTCCCGGCCAATGGTAGCGTCCTACCAAGGGAGAAAACTAGCTAGAGGGCCTGGCTGAGGAGAGAGTTAGTGTGTGCACACGTGGTCAGAGGCTATGGACTGACACTGACGAGTGTCACTCTGACTGGTCACTTGGTTTGGTACTGTTTGCGCGCTCAGCTTGTCGTTCTGCCGACTACGAGTGCTTGAGACGCAGTGTAAGTCGTCAGTGGGCGCATCTGGTTTCTGCTCCAGTGGTTGTCCTACTCCCTACTGCTTGGATTAGTTAAGGCTTATCCTATTTGGTATATTTAGTTTCAGTCGCTTGCATTTAATTTATCATTGGCATGCGTTAGCTGTTATACCTGCTTAGATAGAGTTTACAGCTTTCTTGTGATTAGTTATTCATGCCAATGCCTGTTACTTTATTTAAATGCATGCCCTATTACCTTTATCTTCGCATGCATGTTTGTTTAGTGCGAGGTAGGGATCCGTGTGACCCCTACTGAGTCTGGCTGTGACTCACCCTTCTCCTTTCAGGTGAGCCGCGCCCGCTGTCTCCCGGTGTTTTTTGAGGTTGCTCAGAGACCGTGCTTAGTTGCCAGCAGTTGACGGGTCACCTTTGTGAGGCTCTGTTGTACTTTCGCCGGGGTATGCCCCGCGTAGTTGTACTTTTTGGTCTAGTACTCTTGTGCTTCTGGACTAGTTATATAGATATCACTCTGGTTATTTTTGAACTGCTTCCGCACTTGTGTTAATTTTATTGCTTAATTGTAATATGCGCGTTCCAAATTGCAATTCGCTATGCATTCCCTCGACAAACTTCACTAACCCTTCAGGGGCCTCATCAGCCTCTTAGGTGGCTTCCCCAGTTCTTGGTATCGGTGCATCGATGTTATCGGTATATCGGTATCCTGAACTCTGGGTCGTCACACTGCGAGTGCTTGAGACGCAGTGTAAGTCGTCAGTGGACGCATCTGGTTTCTACTCCCTGTGGTTGTCCGGTTCCCTATGGCTTGGTTAGTTGAGGCACATTCTATTGGTAGATTTAGTTTTTGTCGATTAGACTTAATTGCTATTGGCATGTTTTAGCTGTGTAGATAGATTTTACAGCTTTATTGTGATTAGTTTATTCATGCCAATGCATGTTAATTTAATTAAATGCATGCTCTAACTGCCTTTATTTTTGCATGAATGCTTGTTTAGCTCAAGGTAGGGATCCGCGTGACCCCTACTGAGTCTGGCTGTGACTCACCCTTCTCTTTTCAGGTAAGCCGCGCCCACCGTCTCCTGGTGTTTCCCGTGTACTCGGAGACCACTCTTAGCTGCCAGCAGTTGACGTGTCGCCTTGTTGGGCCTTCTGTTGTACTTTTGCCGCGGTATACTGTTGACACTCGGAAAATGAACAAGGGTGGAAGCATGATTGAAAAGAAGATCTGACCAACAGCGAAAGACTAAGGCCGATGTCGAGCTTGTCGCCATTCGAGTGGCGATATTGATAAGATGAAAACCCTGTCTACGGACTAATAGAACCCTGTCTACGGACTGATGAAAATTGCAATCATGATGTCAATACAAGATATTTTCAGAGATGATAGACCCTTTGGGATGATGATGCATTTGAATAAACCCCGAGTGGGCCTATATGAAGATGAGTCACCTCTCGGCGCCCCCCTTTCCGGCGTGCCCAGGAGCTTCAGGTCCCTCTCGGCGCCCCCCTTTCCGGCGCGCCCAGAAGCCTGTCGAGAAGAAAGAAGAAAGGGGTTATAAAACCCCCTCCCTTCGAAAGAAAACACAAGAGACGGTGTGAGGGCTGAAGAGAAAAAAGCTGAAGAGAAAAAGAGAGAAAGCCAGATAGAAAAAAGGGATCGTTCGGAGAGTAAGAGCCACCCCCCCCCTTTTCGATCAACAGAGAGGAAATAGAAGAGAAGAAGAAGGAAAGCTCCAGGTGGGCACTAGGGAGGGAGAGGAGTCAATGCTCCACCCTCCCCTCCATGTTTTCTTTCCTTATCTGATGCAATATATCGAGTTCTTTCTCGATTTCTCAACTGTAGCCGGAGTTCCGGCCTTCTCTTTTGATTTCTGCCTTACATTTTTCTTTCATGATCAGTGTAATATTTCCTTTGTGCAATGCAATGAAACGTCAAGATGGCCCGTTTGGGTGTTGATAGATTAAGACATCGATCTCTGTCTGTCTCTCTATGTATATAGCCTTCGTCTGAAAGGAACATAGATTAGATTCTTTGGGTTTCGAAGCCGATCGCGTGGGTTTGTTCTTCGAAGAGGGATGAGGATAAGACTCCTAACCCCATCCAATGGGTTACTGAGTTTCGTTCTCTTCTTCCCTCTCCGATCTCAATGCCTGTTTTTCCATACATATATAATCTGGGTTTTTCTGAGGAGCCCCCCTTTTGGCGGCTCAGGAACCAGAGATATCAGTCACTTGGTTTCCTGGGCTGCCCAGCTCTCATAAATAATGATCGGATCTCAGGTCCTCCATCCTAAATATTGAATGTTTAGGACCTGAAGTTTATACGATTGATAGCCTCTCCTTCTCCGTTGGTTTAATATCACTGGGCTCATCTGGAGGGGTCGGAGGATAGTCATCTCCTGACTCCCCCAAATGGCCAAATGGCCTGCAACAGACGGGCAAAACTCTCCACAGGATCAGGTGATGGTCTGATCTCCTCCATTTGATTCCTTCATCCAAATCCCTTGGCACCCTTCTAATAGAAGCCTCCATGAAATCCCTCTCTTACATCTCTGGCCCGACATTGATTCGAGCTTGAAATCCCCAGAAAACACACAAACAGAGCATCGTTTCTGAGCTCTAGAAACCCTGAAATTCTTCTGCATTTCACCTTCTCGGCGTGCGAGTTTCCCCGCCGAGAACCATAAGGCCGAGAGGCCTCCCCCCTTCTTTTGGCTAAACGACAACCCAGTCGGTTACCAACGCTTTCCTCGTGAGGCCATATGTGCAAGGCTCCCGGCGTGTAGACTCCCGGCGCGGCCAGGAGCGCGCCGGGAAGCCCTCTGCCGAGAACCCTTCTGCCTTCACAACCACCCATACACCCTTTTGCCCAATCCTGATGACACCCCTCTCGGCGCCCCCCCTTTCCGGCGCGCCCATGAGCCCGCCGAGAAGCTCCAGGCCGAGAGGCCCTCTTCCCCTTTGGCCAGCCCAATGACCAGGCCGAGACCCTCTGCCTATAGCCATTCACACCCCCTTCTCTTTTTATGCCCAACCTTGATGCTGCCCCTCTCGGCGCCCCCCCTTTCCGGCGCGCCCAGGTGCCCGCCGAAAGTCTCCAGCCGAGAGGGTCTTCCCTCCTTCTGTTGGCCGCCGAGAACCCTCGGCCGAGAGCCTTCCCTTGGCCGCCGAGAAGCTCTTTGGCCAGCCCAATGACCAGGCCGAGAGCCCCTCTCCATCCACCAAAACCCAGGCCGAGAGCCCCATTTTTCCCAAGCCAAAGGCCAGGCCGAGATCCCCCCCTTTAGTCAGATGAAACCCACTCCGAGGCCCACCTCTGCACCATTCTTCTATAAACTTCTTAAGCTCCCCTACATCTGTTTAAGGAGATACTCATAGACCATCACTTGTGTCTTGATAAGATACAATAAATGGGGAAGACCTCCCCTACAGCTTTCGTCCCGAATCCAGATTTCACCAATGCCTTATGAACCTAAAGAACCATGTCATTATATGTGTTCTGATGGATTCCAAGGGAATATTGATCAATGATATGAAGGAAAGAGATGTCCCTGGGCCTGGTGCCCATCTTTGTTCGGTCGTTGTCCCTGCTCTCCGTGGATGACGACCTATTCTTCCTTGGCATAATCCAAGTTCAGGGGACATGCTGCCGAAATTTACATATCCCCACCAATCGAGTGTGGTATTCTCCTCTAACCCCGCTAGCCCACGGAGCTATGCCCTTGCGTGATCTCTGATGGCCCTCCGAAGGGGGATATTAATAAGACATCGCGCTCGTACCGGGTGTGTTACATCAGGCCGGTCCCCATCCGGATTCCGGGTTATGTCTATATATATACCCGATCTTTTGCGGAGCCCACCCTGCCGCTGCATGGGTGGTTTCGTATTCCCCACTTGGCATCATCCAAGATGGTGGGAATATGCCGGCGGGTTTCCCCCCGTAATTAATAAACCCCTGCTCTGTTCAGATACGTTTAACGTCTTGTAAACAGATGAATTCTGTCTCCTTTGAGCACACGGCTTTACCGCTGTCTTCCTCCTACCTCTAGCGTTTAATCAAGGGTTGTCTTCCTTAGGGAGGACGTAATTAACGTCATAGCGTTCAGGGTATGACGGACTCCTAGTCCAGACACGATCACTCACAATCGACTGACCAAGTCAGATCGAGCGCACAATGAAATCGTCACACATGTGACTGGCACGCCAATAAATCAATAAATAAATAAATAAGATATATACGAGATAAAATCCGCGTCCACAAGTCTGGCACGCCCGGTGGGACTTAGTCTCCCTTCATCTTTACGCTAAGGTAGGAGGCCCAGCGGGCCCCCCTCAAATTTCTGATTCCGTGTGTTTCCTTGTTTCCAGAAAACTACGATGACAACACAAATCGCGTCTGTATGCTTCGACAAGCAACCGGTGGACATGCACGTCCAGGAGGGGTACCTGGCGGTACCACTGGCGTTCGGTTCGTTTCCCCCAGCTGTCGGGCTGCCCAACTGCTTGGGTGTTGTCTACACCGACCTTCTACAGGTCGATAACGAGGAGCAAGGCGTTGCTGCAAACGCCCCAGTGGAGGCCGCTGATCGCAAGGATGGCTTACCAAAGAGGACGACCCCCACGGCCGTCGCCTGCTACGTCCATCATGTCCAGAAAAGGGACATGGTCCCCACTGCTGCCCAGAAGGGGAAGAAAACCAACCGGAGGAACCGGTCTACTGCTGTTGATCGTCGCCTTTCCAATTCCGGAAAGACGATAATGATGGGTGCTATTAGGGCGAACCTCGACGGTCGCCCCAGGGGAGTCCGGCCGGACAGAATCGTCCCGACCATCCCAACTGACAACAAGTTCCAGGTTTTGGCCTCTAGGAGGGCCGACTGGGAAGATGCTGAAAGGAAGCCGCTGGCGCCCAAGCCAGCAAAATACAAACAGGTCTGGCGACCGAAGAAGATCTAAAGCTGGGCCCCAACTGAAGACAGA